>OY751540.1:0-600000 GCA_963572205.1 Caenorhabditis imperialis | reverse complement strand
CGACGACGTTCTCCCAGATCTCGACGACTTCTTCACTCCGACGAACTCCGCACTCTCTCCACTTTTTGAGCGTCTGTCGAGCATCTTCGAACGAGATTTGCGTCCAATCTTCCGCCATCTGAAGGGTTTTTTTGATAAAATTGAACAAAAAATCTGAAAAACTTTGAAATATGACACAGAAAGGTTACTGCAAATGCTCACAAATATTTAAAAAATGATAAGAAAAAATTAACTATTTTATTATGCACAAAAAACAATAATCACTCGGTGGAAAAAGAAAAAAACGGATAAAGCAATAAAAATATGTTAATCGGGTCCTAAAAGTGTCGTCTAACTCTCAATATGAGAAAAATTAAGAATTCCCTGAATTTTTGGTGAAAATTCTGAATATTGTGACAAGTTTGAATACTACGAATTCAAATTATTCCATGGATGGGTACTTCCAGTCGGTCAGTGGCACCGACGTCTCCTTGATCGTCAGTGGAGACGTCCATCTGAGTCCGTAGTGAGGGCCGCCCGCCTTATCATTGGTTCCGGACATTCGAGCACCTCCGAATGGCTGTTGACCCACAATCGAGCCTGTGGATTTGTCGTTGAGGTACATGTTGCCCACGGCGTCACGGAGCTCGTCACGTGCTCTGAAATTATGTAAATTTTATGGAAAAATGTAGGGGAAATGACGTGGAAAATGGTTGGGTTTGCTAGCTACAAACTACAATATACGTGAACTGGCGAATTACCAACAAAATTTAATTTGGGCCTGCTAGACTACAAACTACAATAGATTTGGGCCTGCTAGACTACAAACTACAATCGATTTGGGCCTGCTAGACTACAAACTACAATCGATTTGGGCCTGCTAGACTACAAACTACAATCGATTTGGGCCTGCTAGACTACAAACTACAATCGATTTGGGCCTGCTAAAATAATTTTCTCAATTAACTCGTTTTCTACTTTGAAAAATTATGGTTTTCTTTGATTTTCTTGATTACCTATAAAGGAACTCCTTATCCTGCGAGAAGACGGCACCAGTCAATCCATAAGGAGTGGCGTCCTTCACCGAAGCGAGCACCTCATCAACCTTGGAGTCGTCATAAACGTAGGCAGTGACCACTGGACCGAACATCTCCTCCGTGAGCAACTTGCTCTTCGGGTCCGTCACAGTGATGAGAGTGGGTTGGATGAAGTATCCAGTCGAGTCATCGCATCCTCCGCCGAGCACAATCTTGGCTCCATCGGCTCCAGTCTTGGCGTAGTCGATGTAGGACTTGAGTCTCGCGAACGCCTTGTCGTCGATCACAGCCGACAGGAACACGGAGCCATCACGGACGTCGCCGAGCTTGATCTCCCTGTGAATCGCCTCGATCTTCTTCAGAATCTGCGGCCAGATCGACTTCGGAGCATAGATTCTGGAGCACGCCGAGCACTTTTGTCCAGAGTACTCCCAGGCGGAGCGAGCGGTTCCAGCAGCCACTGCATCGACGTGAGCCGATGGATGCACAAAGTGGAAGTTCTTTCCTCCGCACTCTCCAATCAGCTTCGGGAACGTCACATAGTTGTCAAGATTCTCAGCCACCTTTCTCCAGATGGTCTTGAAAGTTGGCACGGAGCCAGTGAAGTTGACGGCGCTCAGATGAGGTGAGGAGGTGATGACGTCGCCAAAGACGGGGCCGTCGGATGGGAGGAACGAGAGGATGCCGTTCGGCATGCCGGCCTCCTCGAGCAGCTCGTAGATGAGGTAGTTGGAGAGCACGGCGGTGTCGGACGGCTTCCACAAGGAGACGTTGCCCTGGAAAAAATGTCATTTTGATTATTACTATGATATTGTTTGATTAAAAATGATGTTTGGTGCAATTTTCGGAGCTTAGAGCTTGTTCAAACTAGCTCACGAGTCTTTTAAAAGGTTTTTTCTCTGAAAATAACTCTAAAAACCAACCATAAGAGCTGGAGCAGTCGGCAGATTTCCTCCAATCGCTGTGAAGTTAAACGGAGCAATCGCGGCCACGAATCCCTCCATTCCTCTGAACTGCATCGTATTCTTGGTGATCTTCGTCGAAATGGGCTCATAGCTCTCGAGCTCCATGGCGAAGACGGCGTTGAATCGGAAGAAGTCGATGAGCTCGCAGGCGGCGTCGATCTCCGCCTGGATGATGTTCTTTCCCTGGCCGAGCATCGTCGCTGCATTCAGTTTCATGCGGTATTTGCCGGCGGCGAGGTCGGCGGCGCGGAGCAGGATTTCGGCTCGTTCTCTGGAAGGAATTTATTGATTTTTTGCAGTTTTTTGCAGTTTTTCTCGTACTTGAGTGGTTTTCTCTCCCATTTTGCTCTGGCTTGAAGTGCCACGTCGATGGCCTCTTGAATCTGCTCTCCGGTTGCATAAGTGTAACGAGCAAGTGTTGAGCGATGATCAGAAGGCTTAAATTTTAAACCTTCGGTTTTTTTTGCAAAAAATTTCTAAAAAATCAATACTCACAATAACTTGCTTCTTCTCCAAATTATTTGTGATTTTCTTGTCGCCAATTCTCAATGGGACATCCGTTACATTCTGAAAACAAAAAAAGTATAATAAAATGTATAAAACAATGGAAAAAGTATAGTAAAATGGGGACAAAACATGAATAATCGAGTGCCAATTATGTCTGGCGTCTCTCGAATTTATACACTATTTTCTTGTGGATCGTTATCTTTGGTACATTTCTCGGCCACCATTTTCTTCTCATTCTTCCATTTTTTCGCGAATTTTCTTTGGTTTTTTGTGGTTTTTTTTGTGGTTTTTAGTGGTTTTTATCATTTTTATCATTAAATCATTAAACAGTTGATACATTTGATTTTGCAAAATTTTGAGAGAAAAATGAAAAAATCAACGATTAAAAATCAAAAAATTAATTTTTCGACACAAACCTTGCTATAATACGCCAGCTCCGTTTCCAAATCTTTGCGTTCTTTGCTTCCTTGCCTGTACTCCAGAATCGGCTCATTCGTCTTTTTCTTCAAAAAGTCTGACGAGGTGAGACCGCTGTACGTCGAGGCGCACCGTTTTGCGGGGGCTGTGCATCGAGCAGCGAAGGAGAGCATTTTTTGAGACGAAAATCTGAAAAATTTGTGGAATTTTTGAAGGAAAACTGTGGAAACTTTGTCGAGAAAACTGTGAAAAAATTCAGAAAAAAAAATCGAAAAATTAAAAAATCGTGGAAAATTAACAAAAAACCGTAGTCAGGTTCAAAGGAGCATAGTGAATTCAGGTTGGGTCTCAAGCGGAAGTACAAAAACCAGTGGAAATTCAATTTTTTGAAACATTTTTTCCAATTTCTCAAGAAATTTCTTTCTTTTTTTCTCGACTCTTCGCAAAAAATGTGCAATTTGAGAGAAAAATGAGCAGTGAGTGAGCTCTCCAGCGCTCAAATCGATGAGCCACACGAACGAGAGTGTGAGGATTAGAGAAGCTGAGCAATTGCGCTCTGTTGGACAGTGAGTGTTTCGCAGAAAAGGCCAAAAATAGTGACCCTCGTGTGTTGCCAGACACGTTTCTGTCTTTTTAAACAAAAAAAGTGATAAAGTTGTGATAGAAAAGTGGTTTTTAACTTTTTATCTCTCTATCTCTTCAATTGTCTCTATTTTCCATCGTTTTTCAATCTCTTCGTTGAAAAAATCAAAGTGAAACATTAAAAAAAGTCAATCACGTTGTTATCAATGTTGCAGATAGATCGCCATTGAAAAATTGTTGCAAAACGGCGGGTAGAATGGCCGAGGGACTTCTCTACGCCGACCATTTTTGGGGCGAAAAACATCACGGATTTCAGGTAGTGGAAAATGAGAAAAAATAATTAAAAGTTGGAAAATCTTGCTGAAAATTGAGAAAAATCAAAGAAAGCAGGAAAAAGTGATATCTCGCCACGAAAACTATGAATTTAACAAATTACTGTAGCTTTGAAACTTTTTTACTGATTTTTTGCGTTAAATCAGATAAAATCCTATCAATTTATACATTTTCCTAAACTCTGTGACGAATTTAAATAGACCAATCTGAAAAAGTGCAATCTTTACAAAAAAAGTGGTGCACTTTTCCTTAAAAGTTGAGATTTTATCTTGAAAAATCAGATAACTATCGTTTTTGCACTTTTACACGTGCAAGATTCGATATAAAGATAAAACTACCACTTTTTTGAAATTGCATTTATATTTTCTTTCAAAAAAAAAAAATTAGGAACCATAAAAAAGTCACATGGAAACTGATAAACTTGACGTCATTTTCTTCAAATTTGACAAAACGAGTTCTCACAATCAAAAGTTGTACTGAACTGATACTAAAAACATATCACATACAAGTAAACTGCTAAATTTCTGAATTTTATCATGGATTTGAAGGTGCTACAAGAGAATCTGAAGAAATCCGAGGATACTGTCGCAGAAGTCGCCCAGTTTGTGAAAGAACGGCTTTCAGTAGAAGATGAGTACGTGAAGTCGCTTACGAGGAGTGTTAATAAGGTGATTTTCATAGTTTTAGACAATTTTCCACTGAATTTTCAACCAAGAATTCCCCATTTTTTCCAGGTCTCTCATTTTATCAATAACGGGTCAAGTATCGAAGCAATATGGCATTTAACCAAAGGAACCGTCGAATTATTAGCAGAAATCCATTTAATGCTCGTCAAAAATCTTCAAGACTTGTCGAAAGAAGTGCTGAAATACAAAGACGACGTGAATCGAACGAGGAAGGATCTGAAGCAGCCAGCAGTCGCGGACGCAGTGAATCTGATGCAGACGACGACTACATGTCTTCAGAAGGCCAAGGAGACGTACCAACATCGATGTCAGGAGTTGGAAAAGGCCAGGAAGGAGACGAATCCAAATTTGAAGGAGATTAGCAAGGTTGGTGCGAAAAATATTCGAAAAACTTGAAAAAAAAGCGAAAATTGTGTTTCGCAGGCCCAAATTTGTTGTAGTTTGTAGTCTAGCAGGCCCAATTGAAATGTACTTTGTAGTTTAGCAGGCCCAACTTTTTCAATTTCACGCCATCTTTCTTATATTTAAAATCCTGTTGGGGGATGTTTGTGTATGTATGTATGAGTAGTCAACTCTGTGCATGTAGGGGAACGAAAGAAATGACGTGAAGTAGACAAAAGTCGAACCAGCGACCTTTTGAACGAAAGACAAACGTGCTACCGAATGAACCACCCATACAAACATTTTCACGTGAATATTTCTGAATAACTTCCCAGCCATGCTGAGGCGGCGTGAGCCGCCCCAGCAGGCTGGTTTCACATCGAAATGAATGAAATAAATTGTAGTTTGTAGTCTAGCAGACCAAAATAACCTGTAGAAATGAAATAAATTGTAGTTTGTAGTTTAGCAGACCGAAATTAATTGTAGTTTGTAGTTTAGCAGGCCCAAATATTGTAGTTTGTAGTCTAGCAGGCCCAAATAGATTGTAGTTTGTAGTCTGGCAGACCCAAATCGGTTTTAGTTTGTAGTCTAGCAGGCCCAAATCAGTTGTAGTTTGTAGTCTAGCAGGCCCAAACCAGCTGTAGTTTGTAGTCTAGCAGGCCCAAACCAGCAGTAGTTTGTAGTCTAGCAGGCCGAAATAAATTGTAGTTTATAGCCTAGCAGACCAAAATCGGTTGTAGTTTGTAGTCTAGCAGGCCCAAATGCAATTTTTGTTTTATTTCCGACAGCTTTCTTCTAATTCAGACATTGCAGATAGAAGTAAAAGTGTCTCGAGCACGTGACGAATACAAGAGCTACGTGGTCAAATATGAAGTCGTCCGAGAAGATTTTGAAGTAAAAATGAGTGAATCGTGCAAGAAATTCCAGACATTTGATAGGTAAGAGACATCAGATTTATAAATAACTTTTTCTCAACAAATTCTTAAAATTCCAGATCCCTGTACGCCTCGATCCAACAGTTCCTTCTTCTTTTCGCGAATCACTCGACGGAAATGACGTCGGCGAGTCAGCAAGTGGCCGAGCAGTTCCGCGAATCCATCCAACACCTCAACGCTGACGAATTTGTGCGAAAATTCATCAAATCCAAATCGACCGGATGTGATAAGCCGCGTATGTTTTTGTGCTCGAAGCGCTTAAAAAAACAAAAAAAAAACCCCATAATTTTGATAATTGCAGCTCACGTCCTTTTCGAAGAAGCTGAAAACGGAATGGTCACCACTTTGAATCCTTCCTCGATTCGAGACCTGGTTGATATAATGTCTGGTAAGAAAAATTTTTTAATATAATCTGCAGAAAAAAATATTTATATATTCCTGATTAATCCGTTAGGAAATGCACACTTTTTACGCTTTT
Organism: Caenorhabditis imperialis; assembly: GCA_963572205.1. Classification (NCBI taxonomy): domain Eukaryota; kingdom Metazoa; phylum Nematoda; class Chromadorea; order Rhabditida; family Rhabditidae; genus Caenorhabditis; species Caenorhabditis imperialis. The sequence continues at coordinate 593,700 of OY751540.1, read as the reverse complement.
AGTGGGAAGTAGTGATTCTCTGGATTTCCTCATTCCTTATTATTTTTTTTCGCCGAAATTATACATTTTTCAAATTCACAGTTATTCTTGAGGACTACTGTACCCTATCACCTGAACATTCTGAACTTTTCTCACGTGTAAAAATTATCAACAAAAAAAAATTGGAACCAAATTCGTTAAATTCACTTGACTTTCGCTCTCCGCTTCTCGAAAAAGAGATTCTAGGCCAGATGACGTCAAATTAAAAAAGGGAAAAAAAGAGTGTGGTGGAAAAAAGAAAATGTCATGTCAATTCGTCCTCTTATCAATTATATATCGATAAGTTTCTTCTTCTTCTTCTCCCCCTATCGTCTTCTTTTTCCTTTTGTTTTTGAGATTTTCGGCCTTTTGGTCTCTATGTCTCTTTCTCGAAACGAAAGATTGGGCGTTGTCGTCTTATAAAATCGTCTTCGAACTGATATTTTATCTTTTTATCAGTTTTTAATCAGATTTCCTGTTGGATTTAATTGAAAGTGCTCACAGAATCTAACAAAGGGTTGATCTGTTTACCAATTTTATACCATAAGTAGCCGAGAGCTCCCTGAGCACATTCATGGAGTCAGATTTTGCGGAATGCTCCTGAGAGCAGAGACATAGGTCACGTAATTTTTTACTTTTGTGACCCATATTTCGGCTCTGAGCAGCATTCCGTTAAATCTGACTTCGTAAATGTGCTCAGGGAGCTCTCGACTACTTATGGTATAAATTTGGTGAAAAATTCAGCCCTTTAAACAGTTCCCTTGTGAAAAACCATTTTTGCAGGCAACTCTATGCCCTCATCTTGCTCATCATCAGGAATCCTTCAAGACCCCGCCCCTCCTCAACCAACTGTCGATTTACTGATGATGGACCCAATTACCGAAGGAGCTCCCTCTCCGGACTTTAAAAAATCTTCTGATGACCTGGCGGAGAAAAAAGCGCCGAAAAAGCTGTCCATGTTCATTCCAAAACGACGAAAAACCGTTTCAACAAGTAGCATTGATGAAGGACCTTCTGGAGCCATGACAGCGCCCGCTGAGCCATTCTCTGCTTCCAATTTATTCAAATTCTCCAGAGAAAAACGAAGATCGAAGAAGGATTCAGAAGGCGGGCTCCGTGCATCAGTGTGCATGGATGATACACATTCCACGGCGAGCAGCTCCAAATCAGATGAGAAAGTGCTGAATGGAGGACATCTTCTGGATGCTCCGATTTCGCAGAGCAAGTCGGAGCCCATGGTCGATGAGGAGGGGTATATTATTCGAGAGCCGAACCCGATTGAGCCCACCAACTGGTCGAGTTGCTCCAGCGACGCGGAAGATGAGAATGAGCTGCAGCAGTCGAAGATTCGACAGCTCACAATTCAGGATAAACCACTGCACATCAATGCGTCGGTCGACGAGCTCCGCGACGCCATCGGGAGCATTACTCTCACACGGAGCACCACTTTTGATAGGGATCCGTGGAACTCTTCCTCTTCAAAACCATTATTTTCCCAATCGATGAACTCCGCGTCGCTCCGACAGCCACTTCGCTCCCATCACACCGCCGATGGCAGATTCAGAACGAACTTCAGTGAATCATCGGAATCCACGGAGCCACCATCGTTCTCCGTCTCGATGGGTCACTCGCAAGCTCTTGTCGCTGGAATTCGAGCTCGTCCGCGGAGCAACACGCCGACGACGTGTCAGATGAACTCGCGTAAGGACTCGACGAGCAGCTTCATGGATCCGTGGAGCAGCACGTTTAATTTGGCTCCCAGTGATTCGAGCCACTCGCTGGGAGAGTCCACGTTCAATTTGTCACAGTCTACGGGAAATTTGTTGCAGGTAAAAAAAACGAGCTCAATCGCGTGCAATTTTCAAGAATTTCGTGAATTTTGTACTCTTCCAGGCCCAAATTAGTTGTAGTTTGTAGCCTAGCAGGCCCAAATTTGGTGTAGTTTGTAGTTTAGCAGGCCCAATAATTGTATTTTGTAGTCTAGCAGACCCAACCGTTGAAGTTTGTAGTGCAGCAGGCCCAAATTAACTGTAGTTTGTAATGTAGCAGACCCAAATCAATTGTAGTTTGTAGTCTTCCAGGCCCAACAGTTGTAGTTTGTAGTTTAGCAGGCCCAAACTAACTGTAGTTTGTAGCCCAGCAGGCCCAAACTAACCATACTCCCTTCAGGCAACAATTGCGGAGCAACGAATCCCCGTCGCGATGGCCATCAATGAGCACGTGCACTGCTGGTTCAAAAAAGGAGCACAAGAGTTCACACAACGCACATTCGGCACAGTGATGATCTCCTTCCCGACGTCTTCTATCACTCTCCTGACGTCCGTCCAAAACGAGATTGAGCCGCTGGCATTCCGACTGACACGAGCCACCCACATCAAGGCGGTGCTCCCGAATAAGCAGCTCATCGACGAGGGGCTCAGTCAGAAGGAAGACGACACCTACACCTTCTACTTTAATAAAATCCAGCTTGCCACGTGGCTGCAGACGCAGAAGATTGCGAAGCCCGACGCCGCCTTTATAAATGCGGAAGTGGCGAGATATGAGATGGAGCCGAGTGCTCCGTGTAATACGACGCCGCCGTTGGTTATCGCCGCCTACTGGAAGTTCGAGACGGGGCATACAGGTATTCAGTGAAATTCAGAATTCTTCAGAAGCCCCATTATTTCAGACCTCCGCGTCGACTACCGTCTCAACACGGACTCCCCGATCGTTTCTCCGATCCTCAACGTGGATTTCAAGACGCAAATCACTGGAAACGTGGAGAATTGCATGTGCGAGCCGCCGTCGACGTGGCAGATGGGAAAACCCGACGTCTCCTGGGGTCTTCTGGAGATTTCGAGGAATGGCGACACTTCTGGATCGTTGAAAGCGAGAGCGTTCCTTCAGAAGACGGAAAATGTATGGAGATAACTGAAAATCAACGTGATTTTGATTTTTCAGGGCGACGTCAGTCTGGAGATTCTCGATCGGAAGCCGGCGCAAGTTTTCGTGCAATTCCAGGTAAAAATATTGATTTTATAAATGATAAAAATCATTTTTGTTCCAGGCTCACGATGCGAATCTGTCCGGCGTCGAGATATCGCTGAAGCCGTCGGATATCTACCACTTGTCGATGCTCCGCAAAAAAGTGCTCGCTGGAAAATACTTTTGTGACCCGGAAATGAGAAAATAATTTTTTAAATATAATATGTTTTATTCTAATTAAAATTGTGATTTTCTATGCTTTTTATTGATTTTTCCCCTAATGTCGAGTGTAAATAGAGCATAATTCTGTGATTTTTCAGTTTTTCTTTCATTTTTCTCTGATTAACCGACCCGATTACGAGTTGAGTGGCTTTGTTTTATTTTTTCAATTTATAATAAATTTTTTTGGTATTTTTCCCCCTTTTCTGACGATTTTCAGTCAAAACTTGCGATCGATACATTGAAAGTCATCAGGATTATTTATTTAGGTCGGATTTTTACACAAAAAACGAAAAAACTGTGGAAAAACAAACAATTTTAGGAGAAAACTGGTTTTTTCGACGGAGACAAAGGCAATCAAAAAACTAAATTCAAATACGCGCGCTTTTTCGGGGTCGCATTTAGCTGCGTAGCGCCTCAGTTTCGCGTGTTTACAACGTTGTGATACGCAGCCAAATGCCTCACCTGACCACTTTTGAACACTTTTTCGCCTTTTTTTCGCGAATTTTCTCGATTTTTTTTTCCTTTTTTCACTGGTTTTTCTCAATTTTTATTGAAAAATTATAATTTCATTCAAATTTCTTCGAATTTTTATCGATTTTTCGCACAAAATCCTGTTGAAAACGCACCAACCTATCGATTTTTATTGCAGGGTAGCTCATATTATGGGCTATTGAACAGCTTGGATTTAATTTCTCGATTTCAACGAAGCTTCCGCACTTGGAACCTTATCTTCTCGATTAAACAACAGCCAAAATGAGTACTGAGTACGGTTGCGCAGTGACCAACAAGTTCGGTCTCCCGTCCGACGACGACGATGGTGAGTGATGATTATCTAGGCCGTTTCTTGGGTCCGTGGAGATAAGATAATGATGTTGATACGGAAGATGTATTGATTCGTTGTGAATTGATTTATTTTCAGAGTATGATGACCCAAGAGAGCTCATGAACAAGGTGCAGCTTATCGCCGCCAAGAAGAAGGAGGAAAAGAACGTGAAGCCCGCCCAGCCGATCAAGGAAGCCGCTCCAGCTAGTGAGTAGCTGAATTTGCAATTTTCTCCGCATTAATCAGCGGAAATCGAGAATTTTCGATGATTATTGATCAATAACCCGAATGGAACCTTCTCGAACAATTATCGATTTTTTGCAGGCGCCGTCACCAAGACCGACGGAGCTGGTCGTGGACGTGGTGGACGCGGTCGCGGACGTGGGGGAGCCGGCCGTCCACGTGACGGAGAGAGAGTCTCCAACGAGCACCACGGTGAACGCTCCGGCGAGAACCGTCGTGGAGGACCCCGCAGAGGCGGAGAACGTGGAGAGCGCGGAGCTGCTCGCCCAGCTGGGTATGTGTCCCGTTTGAACCTGAAGTTTTACATAGAACATATCTTATTCCAGAAGAGGACGCGGAGGATTCAACCGTGAGAACCGTGACGCCCCGACTGAGGAGGTGCAACACGACGACGGACAGGACACCCGTGGACCAAGACGTCGCGGAGGATTCACCCTCGGAGGTGGACCAGCCGGCGGACGTGGAGGTGGCCGTGGTGGACGCGGAAGACAATTCGACCGTCAATCCGGATCCGACCGTACCGGAGTTCGCGCTTTCGAGAAGAAGGACGGACACGGAAAGGGCAACTGGGGAGACCAGAAGGACGAGCTCACCGGTGAGACCGAGAACATCGCTCCGGAGGCCGAGAACGTCGAGCCAGAGGCTCCACGTGAGAAGACTGCCGAGGAGTTGGCTTTCGAGGCCGAGCAGGCTGTCTTCGCCAAGCAGAAGACTCTCAAGGAGTTCAAGGCTCAGCAGAACGTGAGTTTTCTACATGGTTTTCGATTATTCATAAGTTATAATTTTCCAGGCTGACGCCCCGAAGTTCAACACCAGAAAGGCTGGTGAGGGTGTCGTTGACACCTTCGGAAAGCTGATCCCGATGAAGAAGGACGTCATTCCGGACCGTGAGGAGGACGAGGTTGTCGTCATCCACAAGGCCTCGAGAAAGCAGGTGCTCGACATCGACATCACCTTCCGCAACGACCGTCCGGAGCGTGAGCGTGGAGAGCGCGGAGACCGCAACGATAGACCACGTGGCGAGCGTGCCGGACGTGGAGCTCCAGCCGGTGGCCGTGGAGGACGCGGAGGACCACGTGCCGGAGGCCGTGGACACAACGCTCCATTCAACGCCTCGGAGGAAGCCTTCCCAGCTCTCGGAGCCAAGTAAACCGATCCCACCGTTGCCGACCACTCGTTCCTCTCTTCTGTCCCACCATTTGCTCTGTTCACTCTCTTCGTTCTCTCCATTTCGCTCTCTTTCTTTTAGTGTACGATCCACTTTAAGCATCCCAAATCTCGTTGTTTCCTTGTTCACCCCCAATTATAAAACTGCTAGTTTCCTTCTATTAGCTTGTTGATTGTTATATCCACCTGTTATCCACTAGATCTCTCGACTTTACCCCCTGATGACAGTGTGTGTTCCGTCGTGTCGATCTTTTGGTTTGCTTGTTTTTGTTTTCCCTCGTCTCTTAAATTTTCCTCAAAAGTTTAAACCCAATTCAGTCGAATCCATTGATCCTCGAATCCCAATACCCTAAGGTCTCAATGGACACGTCCCCCCTCTATAATTTGCCCCCTTATATCCACCCTACTTGTATGGAAACCTACTCGATTTGTGTATGTGTGCCTCGCAGACAAACAGAAAGAGTTTGTTTTGTTGATAACAAGATTTTGATAAAGAGCAACGATTTTGTGTTAAACACTTCTTTTTATTTTGACCCCACACTTTCCCCCATCCCCAACATCCCCCAAAAACTGTATCTCTGTTTTGTAATAAAAACGGTACTATTGAGAAGACATTCGGGGGGAACGCTTTTGGAACTTCTTCCAGAACACGCGGTCTCAACGTCTTCCACGGTGCTCTCCATGTCTGCCGTCTCTCCAGAAGCGGCACCTCTCTCGCGGCTCACGGAATAGCGGAGAGAGCCCTGGAAAGGAAACGAGGGAGGCAAAACTTTTGCTTCCCGTCGCTTTTTGAGCACAAATCGATGAATCTTGCAATTTTTCGAGTCTCAAGGGGTTATCAGTTCTTTTTTTTTGTTTTTTGAATTATTTAATTTATTTTTTCAATTTTATTTTATAATTATTTTTGTGCACCATTATCATAACTTTTTTATTTTTTTATTTTTCCAAATTATATGTGATGTTCAAATGTATAACTTGGCTTCTTCCTTAAAAATTCAGAAAACTAAAAAAAATTCAAATTGGAAAAAAAGGAGTCAAGTGTTCTCATGGTGGGGGAAGGCCCTTTTAAAACCGAGTCCTCATCCATTTTTAATTAATTTTTTCTCTCTCTTCTCTGCGTCTCTCACTTTGACACACTCTCTCCTCCTTGATTTTCTCCCATTTAAAGAGCTCTATTTCGCAAGTTTCGGACCATTTTATTTTATTTTCATTGGTCCCCTGAGAGATTTCGAAACATTCCGGAAATTTCTGAAAATTTTCTGATTTACTTGGTTTGTAGTTTGTAGTCTTCCAGGCCCAAATCAATTGTAGTTTGTAGTCTCGCAGGCCCAAACCAATTGTAGTTTGTAGTTTTCCAGGCCCAAAACAATTGTAGTTTGTAGTCTTCCAGGCCCAAAACAATTGTAGTTTGTAGTTTTCCAGGCCCAAAACAATTGTAGTTTGTAGTCTTCCAGGCCCAAATCAATTGTAGTTTGTAGTCTCGCAGGCCCAAACCAATTGTAGTTTGTAGTTTTCCAGGCCCAAAACAATTGTAGTTTGTAGTCTTCCAGGTCCAAAATGGTTGTAGTTTATAGTTTTCCAGGCCCAAATCAATTGTAGTTTGTAGTCTTCCAGGCCCAAACGTTGTAGTTTGTAGTCTCCCAGGCCCAAAAGAATTGTAGTTTGTAGTTTTCCAGGCCCAAAATTATTGTAGTTTGTAGCCTCCCAGGCCCAAACATTGTAGTTTGTAGTCTTCCAGGCCCAAAAAAGATTTTCAGTTTATAGTCTAGCAGGCCCAAGTTGTTTGTAGTTTGTAGTCTTCCAGGCCCAAAATGGTTGTAGTTTGTAGTTTTCCAGGCCCAAACCTTGTAGTTTTCCGATTTAATCATGGCTTTTCAGTAGTTTCCAAAAACCTTTTCCAAATGTTTTCCAATATTTCTCAAATTCCGTCTCAAAACCTTTTTGAAAAAGTGAAAATTCCAAATTCCAAATGATATCACTTTGAATTTAAAATTGATAGGAAACGCAAAACCTAGCCGAAAAGTACTAAAAAGTAAAGAAGAGACTAATTTCGTGCTCGCCGAGCCCTTTCTTTTCCGCCTTAATCTATTTTGTGAGAGGGGCAGATAGAAGATGGCCTTCTGGCACGTCTTCTGAGTTTTCTTCCTTAATTTTTGGGATTTTTTATGGAAAAATAAATGAAAATTAACTGAAAAACTACTGAAAAATTATAGTTCATGTCGTATATATTTTTCTGAAAATTCCAGAAAAATTCCATTCAAAATGAGCCCATTCAATTCGCATTTATCAAGCCCTAATCCTCCATTCCATTACCTCATCACTCTCTTTCTCTAACCACTCTCTCACTTCGTCACACTCTCTCGTCCGGTCAGAGATTAGTGCGCGAAAGAAGATTTTCATGGAAGACGACAGAGGGGGATCCGTATTTTCAGCTTTTTCAGCGCGAAATTTTACAGATGAGCAATGGAGAAATTTTGGAAAATTGTTGTTATTTTCTGGAATTTTTTTATAAAAAAATTTGATTAAAATGTTTCTAAATTTTTTTAAAATTTTGTTTAATTTCATTCGTTTCAAAGCATTGAAAACAATCGAGTTTTAGAAAAAACACTAAACTTTTGATAAAAATTACAAAAAATTTTTTTTTCAATTTTTTCAATTTTCGAATTTTTGGGACTCTAAATTTTTCATAGATTTTTTTAATTTTATATTATTACAAATACCATTTTTTTCCAATTTCCAAACATCATCCTCCTCATCTGATGTCTGAAAACGTCTTATTTCCCGTGATAAAGATAAGCAAAAATAACTGAAAAACATGGAATAATCCTTGTTTTCCCCTCTTTTCCCCTCCCCCCTCCCAAAAAAATTCATTCTGTCTGGAAAAAAAAAGAATAAAAAAGACATTTAGTATATATTTTGAGTCCGGAATTCGAAAAAAGGGAATCCCATTGAGAATGTTCTTTCGTTTCTCTGCGTCTCCAATTTCATTCCCCTCTCATTTTCCCCCTGTTTTCGCCTTGTTTTCCCATTTCCCTCGTATATATCATTCTCGGAAATCTGAAAATCTGAAAATCTCATTGAAAAATCCCCACTGATTAATTGTTTTCAAGATGAGTGCGTTTGAGTGCCGGAAATGTGAAGAAATCGAAGAAGAAGAGGAGGATGACGATGGGAGCCCCATTCCTATCAAAAGGGTAAATTGCTTAAATTGTATTTTTATGGAAAGTGAGCATTGAATTCGAAATCAGCTCTTTTCAACGAGAAATTTGATTATAATCATGATATGGTTTGGAAAAATCGGAAAAAAATCAACATTTGTGTAGTTTAGCAGGCCCAAACGAATTGTAGTTTGTAGTCTAGCAGGCCGAAATCAAGTGTAGTTTGTAGTCTATCAGGCCCAAATGAATTGTAGTTTGTAGTCTAGCAGGCCCAAATTAATTGTTGTCTTCCAGGCCCAAACTGGTTGTAGTTTGTAGTATTCCAGGCCCAAACTATTTGTAGTTTGTAGTGTTCCAGGCCCAAATGAATTGTAGTTTGTAGTCGAGCAGGCCGAAACCAAGTGTAGTTTGTAGTCTAGCAGGCCCTAATTAATTGTAGTCTTCCAGGCCCAAATTGATTGTGGTTTATAGTCTTCCAGGCCCAAATTGATGGCAGTCTTCCAGGCCCAAATTGATTGTAGTTTATAGTTTTCCAGGCCGAAAGCCGAAAATTAGGCCAAGTTCTATCAAATCCGTTCATTTTCCAGTCCTACTCGGCGGATTGGCTCCAAAACACAAACGATTCATCTGGAGAAGACGATTCAGAAGACTCTGACGCTGAATTCCTCGTCCATCCATGTCTCCGAAACCTGATAAAATCGAAATCGGCGTACGCAGTGCCACGTGGCGAGACCCAACTCCGACCGGACCTGAAACCGGCCGGAATAAAGCCGAGCAAGACGAGTTTCGAGATTTCGCTGACAAAGATGATCGAGTCGACGAGTAAGAGTATAGCCGAGGAGACAGAGTACTCGGTGGCTGATCTACTGCCGAAGTTCGATGAAAGGTGGCCGGATCCGGAGGAGGATGGGAAGAAGAGGAGGAAGTCGAATATCATGAGGTAAAATTGAAAATCAGGGAAAATTGATAAAATCGTTGAAATTTTGATGAAAATGATGACAAAAATAATGTGCTGCGAGATTGCAGCAAACTGGTGCCGCAATTTGCAAACAATTTTCGTTTCGGATCCGCTCAATTCTATTATTTTAAACGATTTTTAGGTACTCGCCGAGCATGTCCGATTCGGAGCTCTCACTTCATCTAAATCCCGACGATGAATCAGATGACGTGGATCCTAGTAGACCTTCTGGATGTTGGTCATGTCCTCCCAACTTTTTCGATGATAATTTCAGAAGTTGCACGCCTACTCATCGTGAGTTGAAAAAAGAGATTGTCCACGAGAACTACACTACTAATAATATTACAAGAATTTAGTAAAAAATAGGTCATTTCCTGATTGGTCGTTTGTGTAGTTCTCGTGGATTTCAATGATTTTTTACAATTTTTACTTTTTTCCATCTTTCCAAATTTGAAACTCCCAAAATTTCAGAAAAATGCTGGTCAGCCCCGGATCTTGCCGACGATGAAATTCTCCAAAAACTAGAAGACGTCCAGCGAATCTCTCCAGAGCCACGTCATCAGAATTCTGGATTTCAGATTCCGATTTTGAGAGAGCTTATCGAATCGAGCATCGGTTATCCGGTTATTGAGACTCCTGATAATGGTGGGTTTTGGAGCATTATTTAGGATTTTTCTAATTTTTTGAGTTTTTAGTTCCCTTTCATAATCAGTTTATCATATTATAAAAGTATCCTTTAGTTTCTAGAATCCAATTGCAGATCCCTCAGTTTGTTCGTACCGTCTACCATCCTCCGTTGGCTCCGCCCCTTTATCACCCTCACCGCCCCGCCCACTTTCCCCGGTTTTCGGACGTCCCGCACCTCCACAGTGTACTTATTTTCATTTACCTCATCATTAAAGTTCCGAAACCCCGCCCCTTTTTCCAGACCGCATCCATCAATCTCATTCAATGCATTTGCCACGTCGTCCTGATATCGAGGCGTTCTTGGCAGACTGCCAAAATGATTTCACTCAAGCTCCGCCCACTTTCAGTATGGGTGACTCATCGGAGGACGGGATTACGGAGGAGGATGAAGAGTTCGAGGAGGACGAGGAGGAGGAAGACGTCAAGAAGACGGAAGAGGTAGGGATTTGAGAAAAGTGAAGGTCATATTTGAAATCAGCTCGTTTTTGCGAGTAATTTGAATATAATAATGATGTGATTCGGATAACTATGGCATTTTTGTGCTTTTTGTAGTTTGTAGTCGTGCAGGCCCAAACGTGTTGTAGTTTGTAGTATTGCAGGCCCAAGTTGACTGTAGTTTGTAGTCTAGCAGACCGACATTGATTGTAGAAATGAAATGAATTGTAGTTTGTAGTCTAGCAGGCCTATTTTAGTTGTAGTTTGTAGTCACGCAGACCATAGGTGAATGTAGTTTGTAGTCTAGCAGGCCCATTTTAATTGTAGTTCGTATTCTAGCAGGCCCATTTTTGATTGGAGTTTGTAGCCTAGCAGGCCCATCACCCCAAAAACATCTATTTTTCACAGGTTTGGCCAGAAAACGCGGTCGCCCGATTCTGTTGGTCGGAAGGCGTCCGAACTGTCCACCGAAGTGCCACGTTTCAAATCAATCGATATCTGGAAGAAGACGAAATCGAGACTCCGCCCACTTTTCCACGTATCACAGTATCTCGCTCCGCCCACTCGCAACTTTATAATTTGGGGGCGGAGACTGATGGAGAAGAGTTGGAAGACGTCGAGGAACGCAATTCCGCCGTTTCGATGATGGATGAGAATGAGAGGTGGGGGATTTATTATTGAAATTTAGAAAATTAGTAAAATTTAGTTTTTTAATTTTCAAAAAATTCTTCTGCAAAATGTTATGGGTAAAAGTTAGGAGAAACTTAATTTTTTGAATTTTTCAACATGAAATTTTGAAAAAAAATTTTTTTTCAATGTTTTACTGATAAAAATGATCAGAAAATTAATCCTACCAAACTAAAAAACTTATTCATCAACCCTCTAAAAATCCTAATCCCAATAGACTCCCGATTAAAAACAGAAAATATTTATTTTCAGCTGTCTGAAAATTATATCCATATCCATAAATATACGATTTATAATATTGATAAATATTTTTTAATTTGTTTATTTTCGAGTCAAAACTAATCAGAACTAGTCAGAAAATATTTGATATGATTGGGAAATATGGAAAATTTTTTTATTTTGAAAAAATCCCAAAAAATTCAAAAAAAAATTTTTTTTCAATTTTTTTTTCAAATTTTTTTTCCAATTTTTCCAGTTCAAAAAGTCCAAAAACCCACCAAAACCGAAATAAAAACCGCCAAAAAAAGTGGCGACTTATCACGAAAAGTGGGCGTGGCCTATTCCGTCCTAATCCCTCGCCTTCCCAATGGAATTTCATTGACCCCCGTCCGTTTTCCCATCCTTTTCGCCAATTTTTTTTGGTTTTTTTTGGTGCAGTCCATTCTTTTCACTCCCCCCAACGGCCTCATAAACTACTCGCAAACATTTATCAATCGTGCTCTTTTTGCCACGTGGCACTGGGAATTCCTTTGGGAGCATTTGAATTTCTAGTTCCTGATGTATAAAGTACAAAAATAGAAAGAGAACTTTGAAAAATTCTAGAATTCTGACATTGAAATTCAAAAATCTGACTCGTTTTGAAATCGAAAACAAAAGAAAAAGAATATGAAAAACAGAAAAAAGTGCACTTGAGCAAAACAAGTTTCGTCTCACATCAGTTTTGACTTTTGAATTTGAAAAGAGGATCTGAACATTCTTTCCTTACTTCTTCTGATTTTTGATATCTTCGTTTTATAAATGTTCTGACTTTTAGGATTTGTCTTTTTAATATGCCAATTGAAACAAAAATAAATAAGAAATTCGAATTCAGCACATTTTTTGGAGTGATTTGAGTATAATAACGACCTGTTTCTGTAAATTTTGATAATTACATTCATAAATTACATTCACATTCTCATATTTCTTCAAGGATTTAGGTTAATCCCAGTTTGGAACCTTCTGCAAAAATTGCAAAAATTGTAGTTTGTAGTCTAGCAGGCCCACATTTGATTGTAGTTCGTAGCCGCGCAGACCCAAATTTTGAATGCCGCGTTTTTCCGCGTGTTTTCGTGAAAAAACGGTTTTTTTTTGTGAAAAATTGAGATCTATGAAAAGCGATGAGCAATTTAGGAGTGCAAAAAGTGTAAAAAGAGTAGTTTGTCATCACTCTTTCCTCCTGAAAAGAGAAGAAAACCCATCGTTTCCCCATTTTTGCGGGGCGCTACCCGCAAAATTTGTGGGAGGACCGAAAAAGAAAAGATTGGGTTTCTTCTCTCCGCCCTTTTTCATTTATTCTCGGCTCCCTACATCTCCAAATACATGGCCCTTTGTGTACTTTTCCACCTATACGTCAGACCCTTTTAGGTGGTGAAAATAGATGTTTAGAAATAGATGATAAAATGGGCGACGTCATCTGAGAAGACGTCGTACAGCAACACCAATCTCATTTAATGGGATCGTGTTTTTTTCTGGTACCCATCAATCTTTTTGGCACCCATGAGAAGGGGCACCTAATTTCCGCTCTTTTTTGGAGGAAGGTCCACGGTTTTTTTTGTGTTTTTTTTGGGGAATTTACTAGATTTGGTAGTTTTTAGGTGGTTAATTAATTATGAAAAAAGCAAATTTAATTTTTAAAATTATTTTTTGAAAAATTTTGAGAAAAAATCGGAAAAAAAATTTCAAAATTTCTGTAGTGGTTTTTTCACTACCTGTATTTTCCAAACACATTTTTTGTGGAGATTTCACTAGATTTGTTAGTTTTTGGATAGCTAATCATAAAAAAACTATATTTTTATCATTAAAACAATTTTGTTTTGAAAAATTTAGAAAAAAAATTTACAATTTTTTCTCCTTCATAAATTTTTGGTTGAAAAATTCAAATTTTAGGTTTTTATATATAAAACAATCCAAAAAAGTTGAACATTAAAAATATCATTTTTATCATAGCTAATTTATAACCCCTCCATATATCAAAATGAATAATTTATTTTCCAATCAACTTTTTCTCTCTCTCTTTCTCTCTCATCAAAAGTTCATTCCGAAAAGTGCCTCCCTTTCCGCCTATATAATTTCATATCGGCAATTGGAAAAAAAGAAAGTGGTCATCTGAAATTCTGCTCCAGAATTCATCAACGTCGACGTGCTCGGCTCGTTCTTTTCACATTTCGAAAACTTCCGTTTCTAATCGAATTTCGTACATTTTTTGTTTGGCTTTAGCTTTTCGTGTGAGAATTTGCACGATTTTCAGACAAATTATGAACAAAAATCAGAATTTTTTCCAATTTTCATGAGAATATTTCAGTCGCGCCTTCTCGACGCGAAAAGCTTGGATGGAGCGAGGAAGCATCGTGTTCCTCGACAACAATTGCCACGTCATCAATGCGGAGAATGCGCCGCCGCCGAGAAATTGTCTCCATCCGGAGCTCATCGATAATGGAGTTCATGCGAATGGCATTCAGAGTCAGTATGGTGAGTTTGGTGCACTTTTCAACAGCTTCTTCTTCTTCTTGATTGTTTCATTTTTGAAAAGAGGCAGAGTTATAATAGAAAAGAGATTTTGATAGCGTGTAAAATGCATGTTTCTTCAAAAATTTGAAATTTTTATCATAAATTTTTGTGATTATTATAGTTTTCGATAGTTTTTTAAATCAAAAATCAGTGACAATCCTTAACCGTGTACTTTGTGGATTCAATTATTTGCAAAGTGCGGCACCAATTTGCTGCAACCTCGCCGCACATAATTTTTCTGATCATTTTCGGTGAAATGTTCGATTTTTAGGTGGTTTCTAGTGATTTTTTGATGATTTCCTTTCATTTCCATGTATTTTGACAGAAAAACGCTTCAAAATAAGGAAACAACTGATAAAATCAATGAAATTTGATGAAAATGGTGACAAAAAAGATGTGCAGTGAGGTTGCAGAAAATTGTTGCCGCACTTTGCAAACTGAAATTATTTTAATGAAATTGGGATTAGTATACCTTCTGAAACCTAGAAAACCCTCTTCGATTGCAAGATTTTAGTTTATTTAGTAAGATTTTGAAAAAAAAAACCCCGTCCAATCTTAAGATAGGACCAGCAGATTTAGCACAGTAAAACTATGAAAACTTCCATAAAATCTGCGATAATGAAACCAAAATAAAAACTTGAATATCTCCGTTTTTCTAAAAAGTTATATTTCCATCCTCTATAACCCTCCCAACCTTCTCGACCTCCAGGCTCCTTCTCCTCCCTGGCAGAACCCTCGACGTCTTCCGTGATGCGCCGTTCGTGCACCACCGACGAGTTCCGTCGAGTGCGTCGTCGACTTCCCCGCCGACCCGACGAGCTCTCGGAGCCCATCCCGCAGTCCAAGTCGATGTACGAACGAGCAATTTGCGGGCAGTTTGTGAGTGCTCCGGAGGATTACACACTTCGGGAGACCGAGAAAAAGACGGATCGACCTCCGAGTTTGGCACTTCAGAGCACCATTGACACTATTCGGTTCGTTTTTTCTCAGTTTTTTGGTTTTTGAAGTCTTCTTGAATTAAAAGAACGAAAAAGAGATTATTTATTCGCTCTTCCTTTTCCAATCTCTTTCCCTCCGCCCTTTCCTAAATGGGAACCTTCCTGTGTCCCCGACGAAATAGTGTGGAACAGAGAGAGACGCAGAGAAAAGAGTGAAATGAGTTCTCCATCTTCTCTCTGGGAAGAGGACCTCGAGAGACAGCGCCCCAAATAGTTCTTCGGATGCGTTTCATGAGTTGAGCAGCACTAATTTTTGGTTTTATTTTCAGATTTTTAAGGATTTGATGTTTTAAATGAAATTTAATCTTGGTTTAGGCAATGAAATCGAATTCAGCACATTTTTTCGAGTAATTTGAGTATAATTATGACCTGATTTGAGTGAATTAAAAAAACGAACTCGATAGAAGTTGCTGATCAAGCAGGCCCAAGGAAAATGTAGTTTGTAGTCATGCAGGCCCAAATTGATCCAAGTTTCCTGTAGTTTGTAGTAGAGTTTGGAGTCATGGTAGAAAAATGACTTATTCAGTAGGTACTGAAAAATAGTAGCCAATGACTACGTCAAAAAGTCAAAACTACTGACTTTCGGAAACAGTTGGTTTCAGTCAAACGGAATATTCGCGTGACTGTCAAAAATAGTCAAAACAGTCAATTTGAATTTCCGCGTGAAAGTCAGAACAGTCATTCTACTACAAACTACTGAAAATAGTAGTTTTGACTAGGACACGTGGCAATCTTTGAAAGGCACTTTCGGCGGAAATTAAGCTTGACCTTTGATTATTTTCAAATACAGTTTTTTCCTGTTTTCACGTAGATTATGCTTTTGACTGTTCTTGTAGTCACGGGGAAATTCAACTTGACTGTTTTGACTATTTTTGACAGTCACGCGAATATTCCGTTTGACTAAAATGACTAAAATGACCGTTCAAATGAATCAAAAAGTCGAAGTTTTCAATTTGGTAGTCATTTGACTCCGAACTCTAGTTTGTAGTGTAGCAGACCCAAGCAGACCCATTCAAAATGTAGTTTGTTGCCTAGCAGGCCCACTTTTCGTTCCCAATAAATTTCGCCGACATTCCCATATTTCTTCAAGGATTTCGGGGTAATCCCTTTTAGAAACCTCCTTTTTCTGCAGAAAACGTTATTTTAACCAATTTTGCTCTCTCCTTTCCGCTGACTCTTCTCGAGTTAAAAACAATCAGTTTCTTCCATTTCCTCAAATGTTTTCCCTCGTTTTTTCCCAACCGCGGTGCCTTGAAAGTAATTGAAAACCGAGCAGTTTTGTGTCTTCTTCTCTGTTTTTTGTTTGCAACTACGCATTTTTCCAGCTTTTTCGAATTTGAAATTTGCATTTTTTGCAGACAATCATCGATGGATCCACGTCGAGTTATTGATCCGTGCGCTCATTTGGAGACTCCCATTTCGCCACATGGTACGTGAAAAATTCCAATTTTTTGGTTATTTTTGGAATGAAAAAATTTTTCTTTTTGTAGTTTGTAGTGTAGCAGGCCCAAGTTAACTGTAGTTTTTAGTGTAGCAGGCCCAAACGGATTGTAGTTTGTAGTCTAGCAGGCCTTAATGAATGGAAGTTTGTAGTATAGCAGGCCCAAGCTAACTGTAGTTTGTAGTCTAGCAGACCTAAACAGATTGTGGTGTGTAGTTTAGCAGACCCAAATGAATTGTAGTTTGTAGTCTAGCAGGCCCAAATTGTTTTCTATTAAATTTTGCCTTTTTCCTCCGAAAACTGAAGTTTCTTCGGAAATTTTCTAGCGCAAAATTTCACAATTCAACCAAATTTTTCAAAAAATCGATTTTCATTCAAAATCCACTGACCATTCTTCTATAAACGGCCACTTTGTTCAATTTCCTCCCCCTGATATAACTCAATTTCATTTCCGTCCCCCTTTCCTCCCCTTTTCCATCCCATTCCAAATCTGTGCCCACATCATCTCTTTTCACTTCTCAACCAAAATGTGCACATCTTTGTGGGTGTGCTCTTCTTTCTGCGTGTGTATCTGACGGACGGCGAGCATCTTTTCGAGCTCCAACATTTTATCGATCTCGTCTTTCGGAGAGTTGTGGTAGAAGGAGGGAACGTGACGTCTTCTTATGAGCTTTCGCAACTTTTTCTTGTTTTTCCACACTTCTATTGCCTCGCATTTTCAAGGAATTGGCTCAAATTTGAATTTTTCCGACAGAAATGGCAGAAATTATTTTATTCCGTGATGAAAAATCTCGAAATTTTCAAAAATTTGGTGAAGCAGGCCCACCCAGGCCCACATGGATTATAGTTTGTAGTGTAGCAGGCCCAACCAGGCCCAAATAGATTGTAGTTTGTAGTCTAGCAGGCCCACCCAGACCAAATATTCAAAAAAGGTTTTTTTTCGCATTTTTTGACCGAATTTTCAGTTTTTTTTTTGGATTTTTTTTGTATTTTTCGTTCAGAAAATTAAAAATTTAATCAAGAAAATTACTCTGCCTTCTAAAATTCTTCGAAGCCTCCAACTTCCTGTTAGTGCTCTTTAGCTCGCCTTCTGACGCACAGAATCAATTTTCCTTCCGATGACTAATCCGTGTCCTTTTGGAGCACTCTTCGGAATGAGCCCACGGGGGGTCTCATTAGAAATGAATGCCAGCTGTCCGAGTAGAAGACTTCTGAATATTTATTGATTTTTGTGCTTCTCCGGAGAGGGTTTCGTATTGTTTAGATGAGGAAAATAGACTAGACACTTGTTTTTAGTATCGAGTAGGCTGTAAACAATTTCTGAGCATTTTTGAGCACAAATGTGCTCCTTTTTGTGGTTTTTCGAGTTTATGAATGATTTTTTGCAAGGAAAATGTATAATTAGATGGAAAATTAAAATAAGAACTGAGCAACTGAAAAGGAATATTTTTTGATAACTTTTTGGAATTGAAAAAATTTTTTTTGAAAAAATTTATTTGCAATGAAACATACCCTAAAAATATCAAAAAATTCCCAAGTAACCCTCTAGAACCATGAGCCTGAATGTAAATGACAGATGCCTTTTGCTCATACCAATTCATCATCCTCCCTCCAGAGCAAATTCTCCATTTTCGGCTCTTTTGAGCTCAAAACATGTAGTTTTTTTCTTATTTTCATTATTTCTCCCCTTATCAGCCTTTTTATTGTCAGAGATTTAAAATGAGCGATTGCCAAACCAAAAAGAGCCAATTTTCTCGGATCATATCAAATTTCGCTTTCTTTTTATTATTCTCTCCCCCTCTCCATCCCACGAGCTATTTCGTTGAAAGAGAGCCATTTGGACCGGGGGCTCCAACAAATAATTACGTCATTCTGGAGAGCCTTTTGCCCTCCATTTCTTCGGGGGCTCTTTCACTCCGTTTCGGAGCCTATTGATTTTGTAGTCAGAAGTGGAACACACTTGTATTAATTTTTATAATTTTTTCGGATCACTGAAATTCAAAATATTCATTGAATTTCCAAGAAAAAAGACGTTTAAAGTCTAGAAGGCCCAAACTCGTTGTAGTTTGTAGTGTAGCAGGCCCAAGCAGACCCAATTTTGATGTAGCTTGTAGTCGAAGACGGAGCTCATTTTTAATGAATTTTCAATTTTTTGGACATTTTTTTTGATCACTGAAAACTGAAAAATGATTACTAATAAGACTTCCATGAACTTTTCCCATTTCCTCTTGGTTTTTTGAACCATAGTGCACTACTTCACTCGAACTTTAGTTCTTTGGAATGTGTCACTTTCAGTTATTAGATTTTATGCAAAAAAATTTATAGAATTGCATTATTTCTTTACTTTTTCTTCCAATGATCGTCGAAAATTCTTGAAAAATCAGTAAAAGATACATAAATCAGGATAATTATCGATGAAAATTGAGGTTTTTGGTTTAGCAGGCCCAAATCCGATATAGTTTGTAGTGTAGCAGACCGAAGTAGACCAAAATTTGTTGTAGTTTGTAGTCTAGCAGGCCCAAACAGTCTCAACAATTCTGTAGTTTGTAGTTAAGCAGACCCAAGCAGACCGAAATGAATTGTAGTTTGTAGTCTAGCAGGCCCAAATAAGCGAAACTTCGGTTTTTTAAAATTAAAAACTTACTTTTTTTAAATTTTTTCTCCGAAAAATGCAAATTTTCACAATATTTCTCTTCCAAGTATCTAATTATCGGTTATTTTCCAGTGTTCTCCTCGGTGCTCCCCTCTCCGAGCCCATCCTCCTCCGGCCGACGTCTTCCAGCCCTTCCCATCAACTCGGCAGCTCTCCTCCGACGCATTCCGATGGCTTCGATTCCTCCGAATCCTCCATTGAAACCACAGGATCACCAGCTATGTTTTATGGACGGAATGGCGGATTCGATGATGGAGAGATCGGCGATGGATGATTCTTACTATGAGGAAGATGGAATTAATGGGAATCGAAGGAGGGGACGGGGAAGGAAGTGTGAGTTGGTTTTCGAGATTTGGAAAAGTTGAATTTGATTTGAAAATTTGAAAAAGTTGTAGAATTTTTTGAAAATTAAAAAAAATTTTGAAAATTTTTCATTATAAAAAAGTTGAGTACTAGAAAAATTAAATATCTTAATTTTTGAAATATTGCAAAATTTTACATTTCTGAATGTAAAATCTCCTCATTTTCAGCCTTCTTCTCTCCAGATGACTCATCTGGAGTCTCCTCGTGCACCACTTCCGACAGTCAGAATCCCACGCATCGAGTGCAATCAGCTTTTCATCCGAGGTTCCATTGGATTTTCAAAATTTATATATTTTTTAATATTTTTAGACATCCCGATGAGTTGCTGTTAGAAATTGGAGACGCTGTCCACGTGGATCGCACTGCTGATGATCATTGGTCTTATGGTGGGTAATTAGGGTAATTAGGATGATTAGGTTAATTAGGGTAATTAAAATTATAATGGTTATTATTATAGTGAAAGTAATTTTGAGAATCAGGATAATGATGATATTTAGGATTGAGATAACTATAATAGTCAAGATAATTAGGATAATTAGGGTAATTAAGATAATTAATTTCCAGGAACCAACCTCCGAACCGGCCAATCTGGCATCTTCCCAGCTTCCATAGTCTGTGAAATTGACTTGGTTGAGGAAATTTGTCTTGGAGCACTGCCAACGAATGCGACAAGTGAGTTAATTACATAATTACCCAATTAACATGTTATTTAATTAATTAATTACCCAATTAGCAATCAAAATTTCCAGAAATCCTCTCCGCCGACCGAGACACTTTCTACTTGACAATGCTGGCCTCTATCGAAGTGGCACACCATAAGGGAAATGATGTGTTGACACAAGCAATGAATAAGGTGGGTAATTAAGGGTAATTAAGGGTAATTAAGGGTAATTGAGACAATTTGCAGGTCCTCTCAATGTACAAGAACTCGGAAGAGATAATCGTCCCACAAACAGTGCTGATGGAGATTTCGTTCCGGGGTATTCATGTCATTGATAAGCGGAGGAAAAATGTTAGTAGGACTTGAAAAAAAAGGGGAAAAATAATAATAAATAAGTTTTCAGTTCTTCCAATGTCCAATGTTCGACTTTTTCTACAGCTTACAGAATATTTCGTTCTGTGGAGCACACCCAAAACAGTTGAAGTGAGTTTTGGATAGGATTTTTCTATGATTTTACTTTTACTATCATTATATAAAAACACTTCCAGATACTTTGGCTTCATCACAAAACACCCGCTGCTTCCCCGATTCGCGTGCCACGTCTTCATGTCGAAAAATACCACGCAACCGATTGTAGAAGCTATTGGGTTAGTTATCATTTTCAGAAACCAAAGAAAAAAGCCTTATATTTTCAGCCGCGCATTCAAACGATCTTATGATGAATACATGGCTTTTGCTCATCCAACAGAGGATATTTATTTGGAGTAATAACATTTTTATTTTTGAATTTTTTTTCAATTGATGATCTTTTTTCCCGCTTTCCTATCATTTTTGTCGATTTTTACGGTTTTCTATAAACTTTTTCCCTGGCAATTATTATGGACAGACACATCTACAAATGGGCTTTAAAATGAGATTAAAATGATCACTGTACGATCAGTATTCAATGACTAGGTTGTAGTTTGTAGTCTAGCAGGCCTAAAGAGATTGTAGTTTGTAGTCTAGCAGTCCCAAATATTTGTAGTTTGTATTGTAGCAGGCCCAAACGGGATGTAGTTTGTAGTCTAGCAGGCCCAAATTGTTGTCTATTATATTTTGCCTTTTTCCTCCGAAAACTGTTGTTTTTTCGAGAATTTTCTAGCGAAAAATTTTACAATTCAGTTTGTAGTTTACAATTAGCAGGCTCAAGGTAAATGTAGTTTGTAGTTTAGCAGGCCTAAAGAGATTGTAGTTTGTAGTTTAGCAGACCTAGTGAACTGCATTTTGTAGCCTAGCAGGTGATCAAAGTGGTCACTGTACGGATCATTTCAATTCCATTCAAAACCCTGTAAAAAGAGCATTCACATTTATTTAAAAACCCGTAAAAAATCTCACATTTGCAATATCAACAATGATAATCACTGGGAAACTTAAACTTTAACGTGGCGATATTCGCCCCGCCCATTTCTCTAAACCACAACATTAAAGTGTCACTGGACACCCAAGCTCCGCCCCCAAAGCTTCCAGAATACCGAAACTCGACGAACCTTTCAGGGAGAGTGGTGACACACAAAGATAGAATGTTCTGACGGGTTACATATACTCTTTGAGGGTAAATGATGGCGGTGAGGATGTGAGGGTCATAGCCGACGCCTTCAGGGTAGTCGAAAAGGGAGGAGATCTGGAAGGGGGAGGTGGAGTTGGAGGAGGAGGTAGAATTAAGGTTATAGTAAAGTGTCCTGGTTAGATTGAAATCTCTATCGAATAGTTGAAAATCTCCTTTTTGATTGATAACACTTGGCTCGATGAACCCGATTTCGGTGCCAAAGTTTGGAGAAGTCGTGAAAATACTCGAGATTGGAATTCGAGTCTCCGGACACTTCTGAGTCTTTCCAATCCTTGAACTTCCAGCCGTTCCATTTATAAAAACGGTTTGAAGAATGCAGAATTGCTCGTCGGTGTAGTCGTCGTCAAAAGAAGTGTCCAGTGAGACTGTTACCAGGTACAGCGAACTTTTATCTGATGAGATTCTCTTCTCCACTGGAACATTCTGCACTTCGAACTCATAACCTCGGACCGAGCACTTGGTAGGTCCTTTACAGTTCCAACAGCAATAGATGAGATCCTCATTCTTCACAACTCCTCCAACGTCTTCTAAACTCAACACCTCGATTGTACACGTCGAATCGCAGCTCAAATTCAACTGATAGCTTTGATAGAAGTTGTTGGAATTTGAAGTAGAAGCATCCGGATTCATCACTATCAGTGAGTCCTGCGCCCACCCGAGAAGTCGATTCTGATAGTCAAATCCAGAAAATTCAGGGATTAACGAGGACAAGTTGGCGGTCAGGTTATAGTACTCGGAGGTTGTTTTGAGCACATAGGCGGAGAGGAATGGAGATGCGCTAGTCATGGTGGGTGGTGGAGTAGTTGTGGTGGGGGTTGTCAGGATGTCATTGTGGTAGTTGTTGTTGTTGTTGCCTGGAAAAAAGGGAAATCAGGATGGTATGGTGTAAAAATTGGTGAAAGTTTTTCACTGATGGTGTGATGAATCTGTTGATTTAATTTTTGCACAAACACATTAAAAAATGTAAAAATTACCATTATCCACCAACAGCAAAATGAGGAGCACAATCGCAGCCGCTATGAAGAACAAAAGTAGAATCAAAATGCTGGCGAGACAAAATTGACGTCTTCTGGACCAGTGACGTATCGAATCAATGCATCCACAGTAGAGAAAACCTGAAAGCTGCGTAAATGTACCTCGTAAATCGACACCACTTACTGAATCGACTCCTATCGGATTCTCGTTCCTCTGATTCTCTTTCGTTCCGCCATGAATCTATTCGGACAAAATCTTCATTTGTCATGTGGGCTGATGGAAATCGTACTGTTCGTGTTGCTGTCTCCTTTAATTAGGTGATTGTGTAATTAAGTGATTAGGTGATTAAGAAAGTGGCTGGATAATTAGATAATTGAAAATTAGTCATTTTATCAGATATATTAGTTCAATTATCAGTACCTGGATTGGCTTTCATTGACTCACAATCAATAGTAAACTTCACTGATATTGAAAATCATTCGATAACTATTATTATTATTATAACTATTTCATAACATTATCAGTAGATAATTAACTTTTTCTGATAATTAGTGATTACACTAATTACTAAACAACCAAAAACTCACCTTATTCCCAATCGCAATCGTATCAGAATCCCTTCGATGACGAGGCTCAAAGTTGGAAGACGCCGAGGAGTCTCGTGGAGTGGGCATCTGATTAAATGGTTAATTGGTCAATTGAATCACTAATTGATAGATAATTATGTCAATAAGCAGGTTGATTTGAGATAATTATACAATTAGTAACGTGCTGAAAAGCTAGAAAATTTCTGAAAAAATGGGGAGGGAAAAGAGCAAATAGTGGTATACTGATAACATGCAACTTTGTCACTTTTCTATTGATTTTGTGATAAAATTTTGTGATTTTTTCAAGTCTTTTTGTGTTTCTGATCTTTTTTTTTGAAAAAAATTTATTCTCACTGAAACAATTATGAAAAATTACAAAATTTTTTTCAAAAAAAAAAAAAAAAGAGCAATCTAATTTTTATTAATATAAGAGAGAGCGTCCAGATATCCATCCATCATATTCTCATTCACAAATCGCTGAAAATGGAGCCACGCCTTCTGCTCCTCCTTCGAAGTTTCCGGGTAGGTCTGCTCCAGCACGTCCATCATCGTCAGGGTAAACTCTTCCCAGTAAGATATCTATAGTTTTTAATTAGGGTAATTAGTACCTAATTATGTTATGCTAATTACCTTGAACTGCTTCTTCGAGTACGCCGCATGCTGTCGTCCTAAATCGTAGCACTGTCGTTTCAACTCAATGGTGTCTTTGATGACGTCATCCTAAACTTTAAATTTAGTTTTTCATTCAATTTTCAGATATATTCTGAATTTCAGCTAATTCTTACCTCCACTAATTGATGAAAGAATGCTGAAATGCGATCCGCGATATTCGACAGCACAAAATCCTCCTCGGCGACGGACTCGGCGTGCTGAGCATTCTGAGCCAACATTGCACTTCTGACGCCGTCGTTTCGCTTGCAGATTCTGCGAATCACCTGGAAAATTGGAAAAAATTCTCGAAAAACGACAAAAATACGGTTTTTGCTCTTTTTGGGCCTGCTGGACTACAAACTACACTCGATTTGGGCCTGCTTTGCTAGAAACTACAAACCGTATTGGGCCTGCTAGACTACAAACTACAGTTCGCTTGGGCCTGCTAAACTACAATCTATTTGGGCCTGCTAGATTACAAACTACAATTTATTTGGGTCTGCTAGACTACAAACTACAGTTCGCTTGGGCCTGCTAAACTACAATCTATTTGGGCCTGCTAAACTACAAACTACAACTCGTTTCGGCCTGCTAGACTACAAACTACAATTGATTTGGGCCTGCTAAACTTCAAACTACTCTCTTCGAACCTGTTAGACTACAAACTAAAATTTATTTGGGCCTGCTACACTACAAACTACAACCATTTTTGGGCCTGCAATTCAAATTACGTCAATATTATACTCAAACTACTCGTAAAAATGAGCTGATTTCAAATTTTGGACTCATTTTTTAGTTGTTTCTACACTCTGAAAAATTACAGATAAAAAACCGCACCTCTTGAAAATACTCATCGTTTCCATTGATATGATCCATCCAAACACTCCGAATCCGATCCACATCCAACTTTGGCTTACGGAAATACGCCAGAATCAAGCCCATCGTCGTCGAATTTAGAAGACGTGTGACTTTTGAGTAGAAACAGTCGCGTATTTATATGCGTGTTTCGAAACAAATATAAATAATAAAAAATTCCGACGAGATGATGATGATGTTGATTAAATTTTTGTTGACACAGTGAGAGAAAATAAATGGAAAATGGTGGGGAGAGCTTTAAAAAATTCAGAATTTAATCATGTTGCTCACGTTGCCCACATTTTATCAAAATTTTTGCGAATGAAGACGTGCACAATATTGAGATGAAAGCACGTCAGTCAAGCCAATTAGCCAAAAATGGGTCCGTTAATGTGTTTTCGCTTTCTGCCAATTTGCCTTGTTGTGGGTGCAAAAGTGTCACAAAAAACGGGAAGAAGGGGGAAGTGGGATTCTGTGTGTGCTTCTGTCTGTCCGTATTGATAAAGATTAGTTAGATGAACACGTGGTTTCATAGAAAGCGAGTTATCAGGTGCGAAAATCAAGATTTCCGATGAGAGATTTAAAGATTTGGAGATAAAATAATGATCTTATCTGGTAAATCTAACACGTTTCGAGACCAAATTTTAACAATGTGTGTATTTCTGTCTGTCCAGTTCAAAATGGATATGTCTGTCCAAGTACTTAAAAAAAATGTTGAAAGTGTGTATTTTTGTGTATTTTTGTTTTTGTCTGTACAGCTTTTCATGGCCGAAACTTACTTTCAGTGTATATGTCTACTGAAATCAACCAAAAACTGGAAAAGTGTGTATTTCTGTCTGTCCGGTGTCATTTTGAACCAATTTTCTACAAAATCAGTGTCTGTAAAGTGTAAATTTCTGTTTGTCCAGTGAAATCAACCGAAAAACTGGAAAAATGTGTATTTTTCTGTCTATCCGGCACCATTTACAACCATTTTTCTTCAAAATCAGTGTGTGAAGTGTATATTTCTATCTGTCCATTGCCTTTCAAAAAATGGGATCCTATTCAAAGTGTATATTTCTGTCTCTCCACTGGAATCTGCCAAATCTTTAATGTGTGTATTTCTGTCTGTCCTGCTTCATTTTAAACCAATTTCCCTCAAAATCTGAGTGTGTACAGTGTATATTTCTGTCTGTCCATCTTAACACCCTCTTTTCTCACCAATAATTTATTGTATTTCACAAAAAAGGCAGGAAAACGTGTCCAAAATCATCAAAAATTAACCAAAAAAGGAGAGCGGAAAACGTCTTGAGAATCTAGGGAAAGAATGGAAGAAAATTTTTTGGGGAGAGAGAGAAACCATTGGAAAAGTGTGTGTGTGTGTGGGCAGGAAGAAAGGAAGAATTGCACATGGTATACGAGATGGTCAATTTTCCCATGCACTGGGAGAAATTAACAAGAAATTTCAAAGAAAAAGAAAAAAGTTTCGATTCAAAATCGAAACGGGACATGCAGCCCAGAACGACCTACTAGACAGTCGGGGCTCCAGGAAATCCTATAAATGGGGGCGGAGCCAACGTGCTTTTCAGTGCCCGGGGTACATTACTGGTGAAAGACATCGTAGGAGCGGACGGTATATAGAAAATGGGGGTAAAAGGGGGGAGGAACTGGGTGAAAGACGCCGGGTAGTTTTGAATCTGTGGGTTTTTTGAGGGGATGGGGGATGGGGGATGAAGCGCAAGTTGAAAAGAAAAAGAAAAGCAAATTGAAAAAATCATAGGAAAGAAATCACTGATCCCGTAGCATGAGAAGAGGAGAAGCGGAAGAGGTCTTGGGGAAGACTGGTGGCGATCTGGTGCCGCTGGTCGGCGAAGAAGCGTTCGACATGAGAAGACGTTGCGCTGGAGCCGATGAGGTGGAGCCGCCGTCGATGGAGAGACGCATCGGGGTGGAGAACTTCTGGGATGGGATGTAGGTCGTCAGGTTCTCGACGTCCGATTTGGTGTTGTTGGATTTCTGATCGGTCGGGTCGTCGAGTGGAGTGTAGGTGATCTGGAAATAGGGAGATGGGTAATTGGTATGTTCTGGGAAAGGAAGAGGATCATCTAGGTAAGCTATACTGATATTGATAAGGATAGGTAGGGTCTAGGCTAGTTTAGGTAGGTATGGGTTGGTCTAGGTAGGTCTAGGTAGGTCTAGGTAAGGTTATGAAGGTCTAGGTAAAAGTAAGTAAAGTTAGGTAGTGTCTAGGTACAAGTAGGTAAAGTTAGGTAAACCTTATGTTGGTTTAGGTAGATAAATAGAGATCAAAGTAGGTATAGGTAAGTTTAGATATGGCTTAGGTAAGGTTAAGTAGATCTAGGTAGAAATAGGTAAGGTCATGAAGGTCTAGACTAGTCTAGGTAAGATTAGATAGAAGTAGGTAAGGTTTAATTAGGTCTAGGTAGGCTTAACTACAAATAGGTAAGGTTTAAGTAGGTCAAGAATGGTCTATACTAGTTTAGGTGTTATTCTAGAAATACATATTCTTGTCTATACCAAGTCTAGGTACTGTTTTTCCCTCTACTAATCCTCCCAACTACCAAAACTACCAACCTGATAGTTCTTTCCTGGCGGCGGTGGCGGAGCTGGCGCGAGGCTTCTGTAGAACTCTTGCTTCTGCTGCACATTCCAGTGGAGTGGAGCAGCCGCCGGACGGAGCTGTTTCGCCGGTGGTGGAGAGCTCGGCACGTCGTCGGACAGGCGCTTGAGGCGTCTGGAAAATGGATGGTTATGTTTAGGTTGAAGTTTTTGTGTTTGAAATCCCCTTTCTTCCACTAGTATCTTCTAAAGTCTACAAAAAACTGTTTGCTACGTGAAAAAGGCGAAAAAGTTGGCAGCACCCATTGTTCCGCTCTCTCAAGGTTGCCTAATTTGCAGCTTCTTCAATTTTGTGGCATTGACGGTATATTTCAACACATTCCTTGTTCTCGGTGTGTAAAAATTACTACGAAACAATAGCCACACGAGGAGACCACTGTGTTTCTTATTGTTTAGCGCTGAGGGCAAAAGCTTTTGTGTCGTTGGGCTAGTAACAACTGGTTTTCCACTACTGATCGAACGCGCTGACCAATTTTCAGACTGGACGCCCTTTGTCCCATTGTCTACGAACCTGCACCACGTGTCCTTGTACTCTTCCTCGAAGCGACGCGTGTGCTGGCTCAATGCTTCTCTGGTCAGTGGAGCTTGTGGCGGGTACTTTCTGAAAGATGCAACTTGTTGTGGTAAACAGTCGTCGTCGTCTCCCCCCCCCCCCCAGGCAGGCCACGGAAGACGATAGAAGATAGATAATGCGTTTGTTTTGACACACTGACCAGCGCGCGGGTGGCTGGCCGTGCCAAGGGGGCATGTTTACCCCCCAGTGGAAAACAATAGAAGACAACCCACTTCTCGTCGAACGGCTCGTCCTGCTTCACCGGGCTCTCCGGACGCGACTGCGACTTCAGAAGGCGATGCACGTTCTCCAGGCAGTTGATCTGGGTGTAGCTCAATGGTGGATCCGAGGTGGGCGCCGGTGGTGCGGAGGCGCTGACCACTTTGCGGATCTCGGCGGTGGCCACGGCGACGGCCTGCGAGGCTTCGGCGGCAGCAGCGGCGGCGGCGGCAGCGGCGGCCTTAAGCTACAAAAATGATGAGTTGACTGATAAGAAAAGTTAAAAGTACCTTCTGCTGCTGCTGCTGGGTGGTGTTGACGACGAGGTGCTCGACGAGCTTGTCGATGTACATTCCAAGGTCTTGGGTGGCGGGCAGGTGCATTATCTCTTTCATATCTTTCATGTGATGATGGGTGTATCGGGATGTGGATGGCACTGGCTGAAACATCATGGTGAACAGGGGTTTATTTGTTTTTATTTATTTGCTTGTTTACATTTCCTAAACCAACAACTCACTTCGGCAAGTTCATAAAGGTAGGTAAGAATGTCCATGATTATCAAGAAGCGAATGGTCAGAAGTGACTGGTATTGTTGTGTGGGGTTTGGCAAGACTGTGTGGTGTGGGGGCGTGGCACCACTACAGGGGCCGCTGCGACAGGTACGGGAACCCGAGAGGCGGCGAGACGCAGCGTGCGCAAGGACGGCTGGCACTGGTCGCGGCACCGTTTCGCTGCCTGCGTCTCTCGCGGCGAGAGAGTGTGTGTGCACTCTTGTGCGGGGATATAATGAGGAAGTGAACGGAACGCTTGTTGACTTTTTAGTAGCGTGAAGAGTTTGAGGAAGTTTTTGCACTACGCTACCCCCTAGACCTATAGTGGCCAATGGAATATTAACTCATCCTTTCTCCTGGTTCCATAGCTGGATCCACACACACAATTGAAGATCGGTTAGTAGGAGGTAGTATTGGTGAGAGATTACTGTAGTGGATTACTGTAGCTTGGTAGGAGTATAAGCTTACTTGGATGTCATTACAGTACTAGTGGTAGAAGGCTCTCTAGGTGGAGGTCCACCTAGAGAGCCCGGCGGACAGAATGCTGCTTCTCACTCGCTTTCCGCAGGTGGAAATAATTCGCGAGGCGGACTGACCACCAACTAGGCGCTGGTCACTCCGCAAGACGCAGACACTCAGAGGGCGCCAGTCGCGGACTGGCCGCGGCGGCTGCCCTTTTCGGCGCAGCACCTCGCCGGCTGGCACTGGACAGAGAAGCGAGAGTGGGCTGCGAGAGAGAGAGTGTGCGGCGTGGAGAGAGCGGTCTAGAAGTGCAGAAGGATGCACTATTCAGGCCGGCACGGCGCCGTGCCGGGTCGAGAAATGATTACGTCAGGACGCGCGCTTTTCGCAACTCGAAAGTGCAACTAGTGGTTCTAGAAGAGTTCAGGGTTATCTTGCTGATAGGCGATGTTTAGTCTTGATCTTGGTGTGGGTTGGAAAGTGCAGAAGGATAGGTCCTAAACAGTAGTTTCATCTGGTTTTATCTTGCAGATATGGTTTTGTGATTGAAAACAAGAAAGTCTTGATCTGAGTTAGAAAGTACAGAAGGACAGCTCCTAAACAGCATATGATATCATTTTTTTCTGGTTCAGTACTAGAAAGTTGAGGGTTATTTGGAGACAGCTTCTGATGTCATCTGTGAATATCAAAAATTAAAGTTTAATACCATTCCCATCTAGTTTGGGTACTGTTTTGTTCTATAAGAGTTCAATCATCACACTATTCTCAGCTTCCACTAGTTCCTCCTTCTCAAACTGAACATCATTCTCCAGTCCCCTCTCCCCATGCACATCTTCATAAAAGTGCTCATGCCCTTGCTCCCTGGCACCGCGAATTCCAGTGGTGCTGACCAGTGCTTCTCGAGCCCGCCCGCCCCCTCCCCAAGAGAGTGCGTGTGCTCTTTTGCTCCCCCTTCCCCTTCCCCCCTCCCGCCCCCCCCAGCCCGGCACCGTCTTTGTCGTCTAATTCTCTCGTGCCGGCCCGGGACAACTAGAATACTGATGCATGGCCGGCCGGTCAAAACAAGAAGAGATAACGGTGCCTGGCACCCCTGTACTACACACTGATAACGAGACTGATAAGATTGGGAAAAGGTTGAAAATTAAAAGTTGGATCCCCCAATGCCTATACCTTGTTCATAATGGTGCGAAGCTCATCCTCGAACGTCTTCGCCATGACAGCAGGCAGGGTGTGTTGCACTCCCGCTGGACACGGATTGAGCACATCCACGTCACCAATGGGAAGAGAGCTGATGCGATGGCGAGCCACGACGAGCTCCATCTTGCGGGTCCACGGATTCACGTAGGCGCTCCACTCGGTCTGGCATCTGAGGATGGCTCCGTTGTGCGCCACGAGTCGCAGCTCCGCGATCGACTTCACGATTCTGCCCTTGGCGTTGTGCACTGGAAAAAATTGCTTTAGTCGTTCCTTGTAAGATCTGGTTCAGATCCCGTTCCCTCTTGAAAATAAAAACGATCTGATAAGGGCGGATGCGAGATGGAAACCCGTTCATCACGAGACACAGGATCAGTTTCCAGTTTCCTCCAGTTTCTTACGAGATCCCAACAAGACCCCCCGGAAGACCCCCTGAAGGACCCCCCCCCCCCAAAAAAAAAAAAAAAAAAAAAATGAAAAAGCAACTCACGGTCAATGTGAGCCTGACGGACGACGTGCACGTCGGGCGCGTAGACGAATGCTAGCAGAGATTTACCAATGAGATCGGTGGGCAGGAGACCGAGGTAGGGAATCGAACTGTAATCATCATCATCATATTATTGGTGAACTTCAAGGGAAGTACTCACGCGTAATCAATGTGGGTAAGGGCGCAAGTGGAGGAGTGTTTGGTGATGAAGGTGAAGACGTGAAAGCCACCCATGGCTGGCGAGAAAGCGGAGCGAAGGGCGAGCACTGTGATCTTGGCGCGATCGGTCTCGAACTCGCAGAGCAGCTCGCAGGCGCGCAGATGTCCATCGGGCCTGAAAAAGAGTTTTATTGGGGTGTCCTTTAGGGTGTGCTTAGGGGGTAGTGGTTTTGGACAGATGGAGGATGTACTCATTTCGAAGGGCTGGTTCGTTATTTTTCATGGTATGAACCTGTTGTCCCTTGGTTTTCCCTAGAGCCCTGAGCTATTTTCACTTGACAACAAGATTTTTCAGTAGTGGCTCCTAATAGTGAAAGCTGGTTTTACCTATGATTTTCTACTAGTGGTTTTTCTACTACTAGTGATTCCACTACTAGTACTGCTTTTCATTTTCTACTTTTCACTCTTTTCTTCTAACTTTTCACCACCATCTCCATCAATTTTTGACCTTCTCTATCTCCAGAAGCCCCTACCCTTCCAGCCACCCCTTCTCATCATCATCACCTCCTTCTTCTCCACTTTTGCAACATCCGTGTCCGACCTTGCCTTCACTACTGACCCCCCTTGTACGGTGCGGTGCCTGGCGCCGCTCTCTCCCCCCGCACTATTCGCTTTCGCACTTTCGACACGACCCGCTTTTCGCTTTCACTCGGATCCGCATTGGTGGTGGGACACATTTGGGTTAATGGGTGTGGCGGCGGCGCCAAAACAAATCTGTTGTGGTGGTGGTGGTGGTTTGTTTTCGGTACTTTCTAAGATTAGTGGGGTCCCATCAATCTCCGCCGCTCGCTCTCTCTCAATGTTTACTACAGCCTCCCCGTCCGTCCGTCCCGCCGCGTACTGGGCTGTTGTTGTTGGTGCAAGCGTGTACCACCTTTCTCGCGTCGTCTAATTCTCTCTACCCTACATTTTCGAACTTTTACGCGCGATAAGATACTGATACTGATATATACTGATATGATGAAGAGGAAAGAAAGAGAACGATCGGAAAAATAAGAAAACAAGAAAAAAATGAAAAAAAAAAAAAAAAAAAAAAAAAAACTCACATTGTAACCCTGGCAAAAATGCGCTGCTTGACTGACGCGGCCGCCGCCGACAAGATGAAGCTCTGTCCCTTTGGCTCCAAAAGCGTGAGGAAGTTGGCGCCGACTGGCAGGTACTGTTCATTGAAGGCGTCCGAGTAGGTGGCCGAGGAGAGCACGGCGCCATGCGGGAGGGTGAATGTGCACGTGAACAGAAGACGGTTGTCGTCGGCGTCGTCGAGGAACTCCACCGACGAGGAGGACCAGGTGTTCGGGGGCGACAACGTGGCACCTTCCTCGCGCATTACTGCTGGCGGCTGGAAATGGTGAAGGTAAAGGTCGTAGTCAAGGTGGTGGTAGTGAAAAAGTTACCTGCGGAGGATTGGCGTTGGGCACAACGATGTTAGGTGTTGCGCTTGAGTGCCCGGCTGGCTCCATTTGGCTGATGGTGCCACGTTCTGAAAACTCTCAACTTTGAGGTGTGTTACAGTAGCCTGCTGGACACGAAGCGAATATATATACATATCTATCAAGTGCGCAGCCCCCCACCAAACGGGAGTGGAGGAGACAAAGAGCGACTTGCTTTTCGCGCCGCGCACAGTTCGTGTCTTCTCTCGGACATTAGAGAGTGGGGTACTGTACTGGATGGAGATGGGGGAGGAGGAGGAGGGATCTGGATCTGGATAGGGGAGTTCTGTACTGGAAAAGAAGGGGTAGTGGGGAATGGGGGTAGTGGGAAATGGGGTACTAAAAAAGGGGTACTGAAAAAGGGGTAGAGAATTTTTTCAGTACAGGAAAAATGGGTACTAGAAAAAAGGGGTACTAGAAAAAAGGGTACTAGAAAAGTTGGGTACTGGAAAAAAAGGTACTGAAAAAGGGGTAGTGAACATTTTCTGTACTGGAAAAATCAGTACTGAAAGGAAAAACGAAAAATCAAAGAAAATTTCGGTATTGATGAATTCAAAAGTGGCGAATTGAACTGTCACACTCCTCAACATCGTCCTTCCCCTCTCTCGCACCACCCCCCAATCTCAATTTATCACCCTTTCCCCTTTCCCATTTCCCCCTTCCACTAGCACCTAGCACCCAAACCATCCACTACTAAAAACGGATGAGCTCTCTCTAAAAATAAACGGTTCGTAAAGCAGACAGAGAGAAAGAGTGCAGAGAGATGGTCAAATAAAGGCCACTACAAATTTCCGAAACGGAGAAGAGCGAGAGAAGGTGAGGGCGTGTTGACTTTGGGGTACTCAAATGGTAGGTGGATATCATAGTTGTATATAGTGATTATGGGGGTGGTAGGAAAAAAGTAGTATAAGAAAAGTCACTAGGGGAAAGGTGGAGTAGGTAAAAACAAGTCTCCCCAAAAATCCCTAGGGACTTCAGAATACTGTAAACAAAAGTACAGGCTCCTCTACCCCCTATCACTATGTACTCTTCCAACACTATCATCATCCACAAAGACCCCCCCCCCCTCTTTCGACACCACAACACGAACGAGTGCGAGGATGGTAGACACGAGTAGCCACCAGCTTCTTCAGGGGGGGAGGGCGCAGAGACAGAGTGACCGGTCAGACGGACCGACAGAACACTACACGCCGCCCGCGAGACGCAGAGACGGCACTCCCCGGCACGGGAGAGACAAGGCGCACGACTCTTTCGCCGCCTGCGTCTCCGCCGACGAGAGAGCGGCACCTAAGGCGGCACGCGGAGTGAGGCGCGGAACACGAGAAGAGAGGACAAAGTCAGGACAAAATGGCTGGAACATGCGTGGATGGCACCATGAGCCGCGGAAAGGCACCGGGGAGCTGGGTGCGGGGAGAGAGTTGTGCACTTTTTTAGAGGGCGTTATTGGGGGCAAGCGGGGGGTTATCAGGGGAAAGGGGTTGTGGAGGGGTGGGGGTGAACTGGAATAGTTGCAATGATAGGTAGAGGTAAAGAGAACTGAAAATGGTTTTGATGAAATGAAAAGGATGAGAGATTGGAGGAAATCGTAAGATTTTCGGCTGAATTTGTAATTTGTAAATTTGAACGCTACAAATCTGGATTAACAGTGAATTTTTAGTATTTGATTTTGGATTTTGAGCTTTTTCCCTTTTTCCGAACAACTAAAGATGATTTTCATTTAGTTTTCTGACAAAACTGCCATGAAATTAACCATTTTCAAACATTTTTTGAGCGGGAATTCAAATTTTTCAGTACAATTTTCACATAGAATTCAAGTTTTTGAGTATAAATTTACTGATTTTGACCATTGAAAAACCGACAAATAGTAGTTTTCTAGTTGATTTTTTAGAATTTGTGTATTTTTTTGAATAAAACCGTTGAAAAATTGTGATTTTAATATGAAATTGACCGGAAAATAATGATTTTGATGGAAAATAGGTCAAAAGTAAGGTTTTTAGGTAGGAAAAGTGAAAAATAAGGATTTTCCACCTGAATTTTACCTTAAAATTCAAATTTTAATAAATTTTGTTGTTTATTTTGAGCGGGAATTCAAATTTTTCAAAGTAAATTTACTTTTTTCAACCAAAAAATTGGAAAAAAATGACTGAAAATTACGAATTTTAATAGAAAATTATGTCAAAATGATAATTTTACAGTTAAAATCGTGATAATTAGTGATTTCCTACTCAAATTTTATCGAAAAATTCAAATTTACTGATTTATCAATTAGAAAAAGATAGTTTTTCAAGTTTTTCATGAAAAATGTAGAAAAGATTTTGAAAAATCTCAAATTTTTGAGGATTTTGTCAAAAACTTGAACAAGCTTCTCTAGAATGAAAAAAATTTAAAAATCTTTGGTTTTTCCAAACAAAGCAAAACCAAATTTAGAGCTACAGTAATCCAGAACAACCTATTTTTCAAATTTTACTTAAAAGTGACCTTGAAATCAATATTTCTCATCATTTTTTTCTATTTCCCCATCTCCACTATAAAAGTGCACGTGTTGTTGTCTAATCTTGCTAATCCTGTAATCTACTCAAGGATCCGGATTACCAAGAAGACGTTCAAAAAGGACTTCCGTCCTCTTGAAAATGTTCCGATGTCGAAAAGTGCAAAAAAGCGAGGAGAGAAGCGGTTTCTTATCTTCTCTTTCTCTCTGTGTCGCCGGTGCCAGGAACGGATGGAGACAGCGAAAGTTTGGGGACATTGGTGGATATTGGGTGTCAATTTGGGTGCACATCCGTCCAACACATGTTAGCGGGTCAGAAGAGGTACAAGGTGAAAAGTGACAGGTGAGTAATGGTGGTCAGTACTGATAGTAAAAAGAATGAAAGCTCTGGTACCTTTAAAACTAAACATGGTGTGTAAAAATAGTGTTTCGTTCCATTTCATTTGTTTTTTCACTCTCCCACTTGCAAAGCTTTCTCAAAACAGGTCCCTTTATAGTAAAATGACGTGGACCAACCAATTTAGGTGACCTGGTGTAATGTTCAACTTGGCAAAGTGCCAAGGAATTTGAAAAAATGGTGAAGGACAACGTTGTTTACTCGAGTGGAGTTGACCTCAGTGGGTACGGTACCACTTGGAGTGGGGGAGGTGGAAACGGAGAAGCGGCACGTAAACAACAACATTCGGAAGACCTTGGATTTGAAAATTGTTGGGGAGGTGGGGAAGCATTTGAATTTTTTTGTTGAGTGTTTTGGAGAGGAAAAGGATGAGCTGGTTCGAGGAATCAGTGGTCAGAAGATGTTCGACATGTGTTTTTAGATTAGACTTATTCCAGAAATTCCGAGAAGATTATTCCGGATTTCGGTGAAGTTTGAGTTTCAATGGATAAAATGGAACGGAGATTTTCATCATCTTCAGGAAAATGACAAATTTGCTTTCAAAGAGATGGAAAATTCTACCCAAAAGATTCAGAATGATAAAAAGTCGAGCTATGCGAAATTAAACTCCTATTCTCAAAAATTGGTAGTTTTTGCTCAAAAGAGCTGTTCAAAAATGAAAGAGAAAACTCTTATCACTTCGACTATTCAAATTTTCAAACGTTCTAGATGGTCGTGGCCATCAAAATGTAGAGTTTTCTATTCCATTTTTCAATTTTCAAATGAACACACTTTTTTGAACAATATTCACTTGATTCAGTCGAAAGAAAAACAGAACAAATTGTAGTGGTTACATCATATTCAACTAGAGTTGAAGAGATCACTATGATCTTATAAGCCATAAGAGCACAAAATGATGAACTTCAAATGAGAAAAAGATGACTATTCTTGGCACTGTTCCAACAGCTTCTAGAGCTTCAAATCCTCTTGGTAAAACAATGAAAATTGGCTAAACTCAAACTCTGTTAACAAAGCACAGAATCTTCAGAATTTCTTGGCGCTGTGCCAATTTCTGCATAACCTCGATTCAGAGTTCCTGGAGCTTCAAATGTTACTGGAGGAAAAAATGAGTCTGAACTCGAAAAGCTACTGTTAACAAAGCACAGAATCATCAGAATTTCTTGGCGCTATGCCAATATCTGTTCTCCCTTGGTTCAGAACATCTGTAGATACAGAATCTTCTGGAAAAAGGGTAAAATGAAGCCTTTATCCTTTTCCAAACGATCAGCCGACACTCTAAAAGCTACTGTTAACAAAGCTCAGAATCATCAGAATTTCTTGGCGACTTGCCAATTTTTGTTCTCCCTCGGTTCAGAGCTTCTAGAGCTTCAAGAGCTTCAAAACCTCATGAAAAATGGAAAAATTAGGCTAGACAAGCAACTCATTTGTTCAAAACGAACAAGACGTTGAGATGCTGACAGCTTCAACGTGTTGGCGCCGTGAAAATTATTCAAATTAGGTGCCATATGCTCTTTTTTGAATGGAACATCTGTTCAACATCGTTCAAACAGTTTCTGTTCCCCCTTCATTATCAACGTCTTCTATCAGAATCTCCAGACTTCATCTGATTTTTTTGAAGACGTTCTTCTTTCCCCCGATTCTCTACTTCTCGACCATCAAAGCGCTCACCGCCCTCCACTTGTGTTCTTAGTCAGAGAACTGTCCTTTCGGCACATCTTGACACATGCCTTTATCACTTAGGGTCATAATCAGTGGGAGCCCAGAATCGAAGGCTTGTTAGCATATGAATACTCCATTGGTGGAAGAGGATGGCAAATACTTGGTGCCAGGTGAATGCTAATAGGGTGGAGGTGTAAAGAAAAACGAGAAGAAAAAGCCAAAAAAAAAAAAAAAAACGAAAAAACGAAAACGCGCGTTTCACTTTCCTACAAGGTCGTGACCCCCCTACAAAGCTTACCTGCTGGCAAATCCTCGTACTCGACGACGTGCATCACATCCCCTTCATCCGACAACCCGATCGACTTTTCAAGAACGCCGTTCTTGCTAAAGTACTCGACGATGGTGTACGTCTCATATGAACCCATAATGTTACCTAGAAAAAGAAAAGTTTGCATAATATGAGAAAATATGAAGGAAAAGGGTGCAGGCATAACGACAGGTGAAACAAGTAGAGAAAGTGGGGAGCGGGGCGAGAGTGACCTAGTGCCACCACACTGTATAGGGGTGGTGGTGGGTGGTGGAGGGGCGTGGCGCCATACTCTTGAGCAAACAGACCCCACGAAATCAGAGCATGGTGGTACCAGGGTGTGAGCAATGAGGTTGTCGCAGAGTTAATGGCGTTGTATAGTGGAGGCTGGTCAAGTGGTTGAACTTTTTGAGGTTGTTGGTAAGGGGGTACTTAGAAGGAGTTGGGAATGGGGTTTTGGATGGTACTTGGGAAAATGATAAGGAATTTCAGGGGGTAGGGTTTTGGCTAGGTGGGATAGGTAGAATACCAATGAAGATCCTAGGAAGATGGGAAAGTTTTGGTACCTAATGATTGCTCTCGATCTAACTATGGTACTGGTTTTGATCCAGGTTAGTTTGAAGTTTGGAAAAAATGATACTAACCTGCTAACCTATCATTTTATCTTCACTATCCCCATGATGTTCTTCAATCAACTTCTAAACCCTTTAAAAATGTCCACTACAAATTTTAGGTACCAAAAACAAATTAGGTACTGAAAAAGGTACTACTATTAAGGCTAAACTATTACAAATCCATGACTCATCTGGTTAAAGAAATACAATTTCTGAAAGAACAAACAAGGCCTGGAGAAAAGAGAGGGAACTTTTTAATAGTTGAGTCAATATATCTTCTTCTGACAACTTTTACTAAAGTTTTGGCTAGATGTACTGATGTATCCTTACAAGGATACTATTGGTGATTCAGTTAAGTATAAGGACTTCATACTTTTGAGTAAAAAAACCTTGAATTGTTTTCACCTTTGTATCAATTTTAACTTTGACCTATGATTTTCCAGTACTGAACTTTTTCTCTACAGGCTATGGCTTCTACTACTAGAGCTATCAGTTCTTAGGTACTCTTACACCTCAGACTTTTACCCCGTAGTACCCTAACCCCCTCCTAGCAACTCATGCTTCTACCCCCTAACCTGATGTATAACTCTACTGATGTATAGCTACGGCTTTCAGGTCCTTAGTACCTTACTACTAGACCTATCCATTCTTAGGTCCCCCCTAGTACCCTATACCACCCCCCCCCCCCCCTTCCTAGCTACCCCTGCTTCTACCCCCTAACCCCCCGCTCCTAATCCCACCTAGGTGCCCCCCACCACACACTATCAAACTGGTTCTGGTTCTCACTTTCGCCGTCCAAAACCGGTTGGCTCCGCCTCCGCCCCTCTTCTGTAGGCCACGCCCACTTATTGTTTTTAGGGTGAAAAGTTGCACTTTCTGCAGCGGTGGTGGTGCCTGGTAGTGAAAGCGAGACTTTTGCGGGTTTTTTGGAATGAGGGTCAAGAAGGGGGGGGGGGGGGAGGGGTAGTTGGAGTTCGGTGAAGCTAGAGGGGAATTGATTGGGTGATGAAGGGGTGGAGAAATGGTGGAGAAATGGTGGAGAAATGGTGGAGAAATGGTGGAAAATCCTCTAATAGTGACAGTGTAATAGCCAGGATTACAAAGTTACGATATCAGGGAACCAGAACTAAACGTGGCTGCTATCCAATGATAAATAAAATAGCTACGATTTGAAAAGAGTGAATTCAAATTCAAATCCAAATGGGATATGCACTCTCTCTCTCCCTCTCTCTCGATCTGATTTGGAGGTGATAAATATGAATGGCAGTGCCACCCACCGCCTCTCCCCCTCCCTCTATCCACTATCCCCCCACTCTCTCCCCAAAATTTGAATGTTCAAATCTGTACAAAAAGTGTGAAAGTCGTAGCCGATTCCATAAACTGTTTGTGTTCCGGTGCGGGTATCAGTCGGTGCCGTGCCCGCTCTCGCTTTCCGCGATATCTCTGCACCTCTCGTTTTTGTCTTCGCACTTTCTCATGTGCCTTCGGGAGGAGAACGGGAGAGGAGAAGGAGAAGCACATGAATCATTCGGAGAGTGATAGGAGGGGAGTGAGGTGGAAGGGAGTACGGTAGTTTTGGATAGGGTGCATTGGAAAGCTGTACAGGCTTTTATAGTGGTGAAGAAGCAATTGATGCACAGAGTCATGGAGGATTGAAAGTGCGCTCTATTGGAAACAAATGGAAGAGAAAACTGCACGGCCACGGCCATATTTTCAAATTTTTTAGTGAATTTTGCAGTTCTCTCCTCGATTTCGCATTTTTTGCCTTTAATATAAGATCTGTAGGTATTAATTGACTATTTTTAACCAATTTCCGTAATTTATTTTATAACACAAGCTGGAAAAACTCGAAAAAAGCGTCAAAGTCCAATGGAGCGCATTTGCTGACCCCCTCCCGCTGTCTTCATTTTTTTGCGCCGACAATAAAAAAGAGCGTGTTTTGACGCACAACTTCACCAACATCAACTTTTCACAGTTTCTGTAGCGAAAGCGCACTTGTCATTTTCCTATTGGAGCGTGTTTCTCACGCACTACATTGAAGTGCCCATTTTCTAGGTTTTTCTTTTTTGTACAAAATCAATACAGAAATCGTTTTGCTAACAAAACTTGATACAATTCTCAAGAAATATGGCACTATACTGAAACAAGAGCGAATATGCAAATTCGTAAAAGAAAACTGTGAGAAAAGTTGTGGAAAACTGTAGAAGATAGGGTGATGGGTCTCGAAGCGACGTGGTACTGTAGCAGTTGGTTCGACTGTGTCCCCCACAGATTTCAGATTTTTGCAAATTTTATAGTAAATTTTCCAAAAAAAGTTCAAAATAAGTTGAAAAAGACCAACAATTTTTCTGTGAAAATGCACAGAACATTTTTTTTTTTTAATCCTGGGTTACCACAGATTTGGTGTCTGCGGATATTCCTGACTACAGTAACCTGAAAAATTTAAAAATAAACGGAACATTTTTGTAAGTCAAAAAAGCTCGAAAAAATCAATTTTTCAGAGAAAAACAAAATTTTCAATATTCCGGGTTACTGTAGTCTCGAAAAGTCCGCAATCACCATAGATTCGGTGTTTGGGTGTCTGCGGACAATCCTAACTACAGTAACCCGCAAAATTCGAAAGCTAAATAAAACATTTTCGTAAGCCAAAATTGTTTGAAAAATTTAATTTTTCAGAGAAAATGCAGAGAAAAAACAATATTTTTAAAATTCCGGGTTACTGTAGTTTGGAAACGTCCGAAACACTCCACAGTCGAAATTCACATTTATTTGCCAGATACGGTAGCATTCGGTTCAGCTGTGTTCACCACCTCCCTGTACAGATTTTTTTTTCAAACTTTGTAGTTCTTCAAAGAATCAGAAATTACAATTCAAATACTATGATTTTCAA
The DNA here is from genome assembly GCA_963572205.1 of Caenorhabditis imperialis. Lineage (NCBI taxonomy): Eukaryota > Metazoa > Nematoda > Chromadorea > Rhabditida > Rhabditidae > Caenorhabditis > Caenorhabditis imperialis. The sequence goes on along the minus strand of OY751540.1, from coordinate 552,693 downwards.
AAAATTTCCCAATCGAATTCAAATGAACCGCATTGACTCCATTATTCATGACCCTCTTTCATTATGCACCTCATTATAACTTTATTTCAAATTTCCTCCACTTTTTGTCAACACGTCATTCAAATCCGTACCTGTTTACACCTCCCTCCAAAAAGCCATCTCCCCCATTTTTATGACTTTTTGCAAAGCGACTGTGGTGCCAGGCACCGTGTTGTTGTTGCCGTTCTCTACCTTGTCTGGGGGAGGCACTTTTTGGAAAAAGCCCTGTGCAAAAACATGTTTTTGTTGTTGTGAATGTTTCAATTCGTATTTTCACACTTTTGCAGGATTTATTGGGTGGAAACGGAGAGAGAGACAAATAATGGAGGGAGGTGGTCAGGCGGTCATTTCAAAGAAAATTACTGTTTACCAAAGGGAATGATGGTGATGGGGGAATGAGAAAAAAGGAAGAGTGGAAGTGTGCTCTGTTGCAATTTTTGCATTTTGAGGTGGATTTGCAATAGAGCGCACTTTGTACAGTTTTCAACACAAAGTCCGCAATTTTGCGTCGAATATCATGCTCACAATCTGATTTCAAAAATTTTTATTTTTTTTCAGGATATTTCACTATTAGTACTATTCATTTTTAGTGCAATGCTATAGCCTTCCTATGCTTCCACAACGGTCCCCATCTACCGTAACCCTGGCCAGGTGTACAAAAAGTGTAAAACTGAAGTGGAGTCAACTTTCACTAGGTTCCCAGAGACATGTTGCGCAACGAGAAAACGACCTTTGGCACAGTTTCACTGTGGCAGGTGGCTAAGTGGTCAGGAGGTCAAATTGAATACAAGTACTGGCAGAAGCTGGGGATTTTTTGAAATTCTAAAGTTCTGAAGTTCTCAAGGTACCTGAAATTATAAAAAAAGTTTGGGACAAAATGTTTCAATATACAATTTTTAAATGTGAAAATCAGGAAAAATTAAAATCCAATGAGTAAATTCCAAATGCAGATCGATCGGGCTACTTTGAAGAAAAGTAAGGGGTCAGCTAGTGTGCTCTACTGAACTTTGACGTTTTTTCGAGTTTTTTTCAGAGTGTCGATTGAAATTGAAAAACTTGATAAAACTTAGTTCAAAATCACCAAAATACTGTCTAGAGATCAGATATTTGTAAAAAATCATATAAAAACCCAAGAAAAACATGAAATTATCGATTTCTGCAAGTTGGCGTCAGATTTGGTGCAGACTCCGTGCACAGAAGTGCGTACTATTTTGCGCCAATAATATGATTCCTGGACTCAAAAGATCATGATCAACTCTAATTCTTACAGAAAAGATAAAAGAATTCAAAGAGACTTATAGAAGTCATGAAAAATTAAAAAAATACTTTTTTTGTTTTTTTTCCCAAAACACATTTGTCATCAGTGAAAAAGTTTAGCTATCAAATTGTTTCGCAACTTGAATCCTCACTTTATTCTTCTCAAATCAATTCAATCAATATGAATCTCGAAAACTTTGGGATAACGAGCTGTCTTCTCTGCCGCCTTGAATTCAGTGAGTCAAATATTTTTTTTGAAAATCAATAAAAAAATTAAAGATCCCTCGAATCCCAAGGCCTTTGCTCCGTTGTGCTCCAAAGAGCATTATAATTGTGAAAAATGCCACCAAAAATATTGGTGCCATGGTGAAAATTGTCCAGTTTGCAATGTTCAAAAGAAATTGACACCTTCGACGAACAGAGCGCTTTTGACAAGTGAGTAAATAATTTTTATTAGTTAGAATTAATATTAGAGTGATAACATCAATTTAAAGAATTTATAATTGCTCGCCTTGAAGTTCTGCGTTGATTGATACCAAAAATCAATATTTTCTGAAATTTCGTCTGGAAAATGGTTTATTGATTTTTTCATTTTTTTTTTCAAAAATACTGTTTTTAGTATCAATGGACGCAGAATTTTAAGACAAACAATTTATTCAGCAGAAATTTTTTACGAAAATGAGTTCCCAGCGAGTTATGCCCCCTCAGAGTATAGGCCCTTTTTGGTGTTGTTCAGAATTTTGAGAGCCCATAACTCTCTTGAAACTGATTTTCGTGAAAAGCATCAGTTGAATGAATTGTTCGTCTTAAAATTCTGCGTCGATTGATACCAAAATTCAATAATGTTAGAAAAATTGAAAAATTGACTTCCAAAAAAAAATAGTTCGATTTTGCAGACATCGAAAACTGCTCCGAGTGCAAAAACCCGGAAATCGAGGCAAAGTAAAATTTAAACTCAATTTTAATTCAAATAATAATATTTTTTCCAGACTGTTAGTCTGCAGAACCTGCCAGGTCTCCAAAAGAATGCACATTTCGCAGACCATCCCTCCAATTTGTCAGTCCTGTGTGAAGATGAACCATGAGAAGCATGTGGTCTCCGCAAAAGATAGAGTTTTGAAGGTATAAAGTTGCAAATTTGGATGGAATACATGTTTTTGTTAAGAATTTTCTCTACAACGGACTGAAAATTGAATCAGGGGGAGAGGATGAGGGGAGCAGTGAGGAAAGTGATGCTAATGTTTTTGATTTTGGAACCAGAAAATAACTAGTGAAAGTTGAGTTTTTTTAACAGATAATCAATTCTATGTTTCATTCGCTTGAACTTATTATATTACTATCTTCTTTTAACCAGTTCCGATAAATAGGAATGAGCCCTATCGAAACTAAACCTGAAATTTTCTGAAAATTCCTCCACTTCCCAATAAAATATTGATCTTTCTTTGAACAAATTCAAGACACCAAATACATAAAAAATACATGTAAAAATATCTGCAAATATAGGAACATTTATGCCCTCGTACAATAAACCTCCGATTCGGCGGACGAGAGATCTCCATCGAAAAGTGAGGTGTGCACACTGCATAACTGAAAACACATGAAATATGATTGATTCAGAGCTATAAAAACAATAAAAAACCCACAGTTTTCGGGGAAGATGACTTAGGTTTGCAAGTCGGGTAGTCGGAGATTGCAGTGGTCTAGAAAGTTGACTTTTGTGGAAACACATCACTTTTTTATCAATGATTGAAATTTCCTATAGTAAGATTCTTTAATAGTAAAACAGTATTGATAAGTCAATAAAAGGACATCATTCAATCTTACGAGCACTATAAAAGCTCACAAACTATCATAGGTACTATTTTCTCTTCCCCTATAAAACTAACCCTACTATTACAATCACTGGCTTGCAGCAGCATGTCATACGTCCAAGTGCTGTACAGTTTCCCTTGGTTCATCACAGTGATTCGTCTCGCGGAGAATTGTGTGGTGGCTGGTACCCAGATAACCGAGTCGTGGATTTTGTCATTTGCTTTTGGGAGGGCTTCTTTGTAGACGAGGGACTGGAATTGGGGTGTTAGTTTGTTTCTCTGTTTCTCATGCACTCTCCAAAGCGAGAGAGTATCAGAAAGTTGAAATTTCTGGGTCTCTCGTCTAGTTTCTCTGCGTCTCTAACCAACAAGATTCTTTGATCGTCTCACTTCTCTGCGTCTCTATCACTCACTTTCTCTTTCTCTTTCTCATCCCCCTCCTCGACGAGAGAGCACTCACCTTCAACGTGGGATCCTTATCAGGAACTTGTAACAGCTTTCCAATCGTTGCTGACTTTACAGAATTTGTGAGAACTACCAAGAAAACCACCAGAATTGATTGGAAATTCATTATTTATCTGGAAAATGATTAGTTTTCTGAGAGAAACCACAAAAGAAAGAAGGGAAAAGAAAAGAGCCATCAACAATTGTTATCAGTAGAGTTTATGATAGATGGCTGACCAATCAAAAATCAAAAATGACAAAAATGAGAGGAAAATATAAACAAAATTGAGAATTTAGAGTTTCAAATCATTATATAATGAATAAGTGAGGGGAAAATAGAGTGTTTATATAAAGGGATAGTAGTTCCGATTCGAATTAGAGAAGACGTGGTATTTCCTAGATTTTAAAGATTAATGACGTCTTCTGATTCTGAATTTGAATATTTATGGAAAGAGAAGAGAGTTCAAACGTTCAGGAAACTGATGAACATTTGATCTGGGAAAAGCAGATGAAAAGCTGAAAGTGAAAATATGAAAATATGATTTTCATTATAAATGAAACTGGTAAACAAGCTAATTTTGAAAAATTTAATCTAAAAATCTCCCAAAAATTCTGAAATTTCCAGAAAAATCCATCAATTTTCCACCAAATAACTCCCTTCCCAACGACACTCCACTGATGCCGAGTGCACGGTGTTTAGCAAAGTTTGATCTACCCCTCTTAAATCCACGTGGCACATCTTTTTAGGTCAGAATTTTGCGCTGAACTTGAATCTGCTATCAGAATTTTAGAATTTATTGGGAAAATTGGGGTATTTGAAGTTTCTATTGAAAAATTAGAAAAAAGCGAGCAAAGTTGAAAAAATTCAGAATTTCAGTATAAAAATCAAAAAATAGTAGTGAATCTTGTTTTTATAAATATCAAAAAAGCTAATATGTTCATCAGACTAGTTAGTCTAGACACCTTCAAAATATTTACAAGAAAAGTGTGAAATGCTGAATATTTTTGGTCTATTTATACGGAAATTTAAAGTCCAGATAATCAGTGTTTATCGCTTTTTATCACTGATAATAACAATATGTGGGCGTAACCAAAAGAATGTCGGATTTGGGAAAGGAGATCGGATTTATATAGTTGTCAAATAATATTTTTGTTTTATATTTGTTGATTAAAGCTGATGATCAAAAAGTGCATTAGAATGATTAAAAACGGTCAAGAAAGTAGAAATTGTGAGGAAAAAATGCAAAAAATTAGTAAAAATTGACTCAATTTTCAATCTTGGAAGATCTATGATCAACTTTATCAATAAAATTGTAATTAATAAACAAAAAAGTCCCATAAAAATTGCAAAAAAAGTTTCCAAACTTCCAAAAACCGCGCAGTGTGTCGAATGGTGATTCACTTTTCAAACAGACAGAGAAATCGGGCGAACGATTATCTTTTTCTCTGCGTCTCCTCATTCTCTGTGGTCTCTCCGTTCTCGTCTATTTTCTAGTTTCCAGATGGTTTTTTCCACCTTATTTTCTATCTAAATTGTTGATTATTTGATAAACATTTATATAATTTTTTTAATCTCTTCATTTTTATCACGAATGGTCTTGAAAATTAATCACAGAAAAATACCAGAAAATCAAAAATATAATTAAAAACCTTTCCAAAAAATTTAAAAAAAAGACTAGCTCAACATTTCCGAGTCCAGCACGATATTCGAATTTTCTGGAAATTCACAAAAGCTCTTCATCACTGCTTTCCAACTCTCAATTCGATCGTTGATTTTGGATTGGTGCCAATTTCGAAGCGGGTCAGGGTCCAGACGAATTGTTATGTTGGTGATGGCGGAGGGGAGCACCTGGAAAGTACTTGTAACCCCGCATAGAATTGCTATTTTTTATTTAACGTTTTTGAGAGTTGCTTATGAATAAAATAGCTATAATTTTTTAGTTGAACACTTTTTATGAAAATCAACAACGTATCAGATATCGTGTGTTTTTTGAAAGAGACCTGAAAAAGAATACTTCTAACTCAGCCCACTTTTGCTCTTTTTGTCTGAAATTTTTTGGAGTCAATCATTTATATCAGATCTATATTTTGTTAGTTGAAAACTTTTCATGAAAAGCAACAAGAAATCAGGTATTGTGTGTTTTTTGAAAGAGACCTGCTGATATTTATTATAGCTGGTTCAGAAAAATCAGTATAACCAAGCTAATTTTGATTCTCATAAAAATTGATCAACTAATGAGTTGTAGCTCAATTATCAATGAGTAACTTTAAAGAAAAGTTGCTCCAAAAAAGCACAAGTGGGCGGAGTTAGCTAACACTTAACCGAAAGCTGTTCAACTTGCAGATCTATTTCGAAATATCACCACTATTTGATTTCTTGCTGATTTTAATGAAAAGCGTTCAAAAAACAAATTGTAAATCTGATATCAGTGAGTAACTTTGAGCAAAAGTCAATATAAAAAAAGCACAAGTGGGCGGAGTTAACTAACATTTAACAGAGAGGTGAAAGGAAGTGATTCCAGCTATCGCCCAAAAAATGTCGAATATCAGACTCTTTGTTGATTTTAATAAGAAACGTTCCACAGACAAAGTAAAGCTCTAATACCGATACACCATTTCAAAAAATTTCAAAAAACAAAAAAAACAAAACAAAAAAGTGTACCCACCTTCAACACTTTTCCCGCATGCTCCACGCCGATTGAATGGCACAAAAACATCCGTCCATTGGAAAGCACTCCCGATATTTCAGCACACTCCCAATACCCATCCGATGTCACCTCTCTTATTTCGATATCAGGGGAGTTTGACAAATCCACGTGGCACTCGAAGATCTCTCCATCCATCACTTTGAATAGTTGCACTGATAGAATGGGGAAACTCGCGGGAAAGGAGGCAAGGATTCCCTCCCATATAAAGAGCTTCTAGAAGGAGTTGTTTTATATAAAGAGAGTGGAAAGTAAAAAATTTACCTGATCTCGAATCTCATACCATCCTTTTAAAACCAATGGATTATCCATTATTTCAGAAATCCAATAAAAATCCAATGAAATTGCTGCCAATAAAATGAGAGAAAAATGTGGCGAAAAAACGAGAGAGTTTGGAAGATTGAGAGTGATCCGTCTAACCAATTTGATTGATTCGACACGACAATGGGATAGAGAGCACAACTCATCAGTTTGTAAAAAGTAACTGGTGGAGTGGAGACAACTCAAGTGCTCACAAATAGTCGTCATTGTTTTTTGACGGAGGATTGTGTGTTGTGGGATGAACATATACAATTAATGTACTGGATATTGTCCATTCGCGAAAAGTTGAGCCGTCGCCAATGCCGGCGGTCGCGTCGCGGTTCCGTACGATTTACGAGGGCGCGCTGGCAAAATAATTTTTTCTGCTCAATTTTCACACATTTTCTTCATTTTTCTTGGTTTTTTCTTGATTTTTTCTAAAATTCTATTGTTTTATAAGAAAAAATCGAGAAAATAGGCGAAAATTGAGCAAAAAAATTATGTGCCAGCGCGCCCTACAAAAATATTTCGGCTCTTCCGTTCGAGACCCACAAATCGCGACGCGACCGCCGGCATTGGCGAAGGCTCAGCTTTTCGCGAATGGACAATAATAGAATGACTCCTCAAAAAGTGAAGTCTAATTATGTTCGGATTAATTGATTTCTTTAATTATTCACAGGTTTTCTTCGGTGAGAAGTTCAGAGAACTGGAGACAAAATACACACCCCAATATAGAGCTCATGAGAAGTGATTACTAATCGAATTGATAGAGAAGACAGGTGAAATACATTAAGATTCTGACCAAAAATTCATTCCTCTACTTATCAATATATCCCCATACTTTTCCGATGAACAACTCCAAAACAAACCTCACGAATTGTCTTCAACACCCACCACCATACTCCTTCTTCGACACTCCTGAATTCCTCTCCACCTTCACCCATCTCTCCGGTATCATCGCCACGCCCCTGAATATCTTCGGTGGGTACGCTATCCTGTGTCACACTCCGCCCATCATGGCTTCTATGAAATGGCCAATGTTCGTTTCCCATTGCTGGTCTGTCTTGTTCGACTTCAATGTCAGTTTTATGGCGATCCCGTTCATTTTGCTCCCTTACTATGCGGTTTCTTTTTTGGGATTTATGAAGTACTTCGGAGTGCCGGAATCTGTGATTGTGTATATCTTTGGGACTACTATGTTGTGTAAGTTTTTGTTATGAAAAGTGATAACGCGCAAAGGTTTCAGTGCTCCAAGTCTCATTCCAATACCTCTTTTCCCTTCGATACTTGGCTATCCAAATGCAAAAATCCACGTGGAAAATTTACGCAGTGAGAACTTGCCAATTAGTATTTCATGCTGGCGCACTGACCGCATTGATCCCTCTGATTCTATCGGAGCCCGAACAGACAGCTGCATTGAAGACCGTTTTTGAGGTGAGCTTTTTCTGGGGCGAGAGAGTGCAATGCTGATGTGAGAGATGACGCGCGACACTGCGATGCCGCGCGACAGCGCTCGACACTACAACACCACGCAACAGTGCGACACCGCGCGACTCTGCGACACCGCGCGACACTGCGACACCGCGCGACAACACGACACCGCGCGACATCGCACCACCTCCATAACAGAATACCTCATTCAGAACCTACCGTGCCTCCCCACTCACGTCTACCAAAGCGACATCTACGTATTCTACGACAACATGTACATCGCCTTCTTCTTCATCGGCCCCGTCTTCATCGGCAACTTCAACGCCGTACTTTTATTCATCACATTAACCTTCAAGTCTTTACTGGAGCAAACGAAACAGGGCTCAATGTCGGAGAAAACTGCGAAACTACAAAGGACATTTCTAATCAAGCTTATCATACATGGAGCCATCCCATTTGCGATTTTTCTTCCTGGATTCTATGTGACTGTATCGTTTTTCGGGAACTATTATAATCAAGGTACCTTTTTTCTCCTTTTTGAAATTGTCGGTACTGAAGTTTAATTCCAGCATTCAACAACCTGATGACAATGTCAATTGGAGCGCATGGCATAGCCGCCGCTGTTGCTTTGCTATCGGTCTACAAACCTTATCGAGAGCTCGTGATGAGAACTTTTAGGATGAGCAAGACTGTGAAGGATACCAGACCGGTTTCTTTGTTGTGATAAATTGGATTTTATCAGGATTTTTCTTTTTTTGTAAATTTAGGATGAAAAAACTTCCAATGTCAACACAACTCGCTCTCTCCCCCCTCTTTCTCTCCCCGCTCTCCTCTCTGCCCTCCCGACCCCCCTTTCTCGTCCTCCCATGTGGTCTAGTGGTTAGGATTCGTGGTTTTCACCCACGCGGCCCGGGTTCGATTCCCGGCATGGGAAGTTTACTTTTGTCGATGGAATTTCGGTGATCTTCGATCTCCCTGACCGTCAATCGCAAATCTCACCTTCACAAACAGCGTTCCACGGTTTTTCAAAGTGGAAATATACCGTAACCCGCCGGAAAGACTGCAAATTTTGTCTGACTGTCAGCGCTCTCTTAAAATCGCACGCTATTTCGCGTCTCAATAGAGCGCACTTGCATTTTTTTCATGTTTTTCAGCATTTTCAGGCGCATGACAAAACAAATCAAAAATCCACTCTGACAGCGTTCTAGATAATTAAATTATCTTCATTTTGATACCAAAAACAACTTGTAAAATTCAAAACTGTGCGAGAAATTATTGTCGGCGCAAAAAAACTGGTGCAGACCGCAAACACGGAATTTTTCCTCACTCTGCGTACCAGGGTCAGCAAACGCGCTCTATTATAAAATAGATCAAAAATATTGTGATCTCTTCCTGTTTTTAGCTGTTAATGTCATCATTTTCTAGGGAAAGATCAAAAATAAATTTAAAAACAGCCGAGATCACATTATTTTTGACCCATTTTTGTCGAGTACGCAGAGTGAGGAAAAATTCCGTGTTTGCGGTCTGCACCAGTTTTTTTGCGCTGACAATAAAGGATGAAAATTAGCACTGAAAAAAGGCAATTTTGGCACCTTTTTGGAAATAACTTTTGTTACAATCAGTAAACTTGAAATCGGCTCAGTTAGGGTTTTGGAGCATACTGAATCCCACATTTTGATATAAAAACTGTTCCAAATACTTCAGTTTTCGATGAGAAATTAGAAATTTTCGAAAAGGTCTCAAATTGAAATTTTTGAAAAAAGACGAAAAAACATAATTTAAAGCAATTTTCTCATAGTTTCTGTTAGATTTTCTGTTTGTAATGTTGGAACTACGCATTTAGCTGAAAACTCTTGCAGAGATTACTCTTTTTCGAAGAGTTGGAAGCATTTTTGTTCTGAAAATATGCATTCTTTCAATAACTCTTTGGATTTTGACTCTCATCTTCACTTTCTTATAACGACATGCGCATCTAAGTCTTGTCTATCCGAATCCTAAAGAAGAATTCAAAAAATCCAGCTTTGAAACGGTCAAAACGGCAATATTCTAAAAAATGGGGGGCGTGGCCTAACTCTCGCCATAGTGTGGTCCGTGGAGGGTGCGAGACGACGAGAGCAAAACATGTCTCCCCCTTTTCTTGTGTTACGGTACGATTTTCTCGGTTTGGAACACCGTGCGTTCTGATAAGTAGAAGTCAATCATTTTCAGTATTACCTTTCAATGAAGCTCAAATTGCTCAAAATGGGGTTTTGGCAGAGGTGGCTATACGAAATGAGAAAAAGAGGAGAGGTGGGGAAAAATAGTGAGTGATAATTATAAACTTTGGGGGGAAGAGAAGCGTGAAGATATGAACATGGGGAGCAGGAGGGAGAAGGAAGATTTGATAAATATTATTGGGGTACCAGTAAAAGGGGCGGGGTTTTGATAAGGGATGCAAAATTCAGAGATCTTTGGAATTGATGAAGTCTCCAGAAGTTGAAAACGATGACGTTCTGAATCAGTGTTTGCACATTTTTAGAGCATCATAACTTGGCTCCAAGTGACATTTAGAAAAAATGAAAAACATTTTCAAAATCCACATGAAAAGACCTTTCAAATGATACCAGTCTCAAAGCCAACTATCTGTGCTCATTTTCTCATCAGGATCCAGTCAAGAGCTCATCTCCACTAAACCATAATTCACCTCCACCCTTTGTTCCAGAACTTCCCCCCATCTGCTTCCCCTCCCCTCACAAGGTCGCTCACAATTATAAATCCCCATTCAATTAAAGGGGCGGCGCCATAGCGGGCCAGGTGTGCTCCTCCTCCTCCACTCGCTTGTTTACGCCCTCACTTTGTCTGCTTTTCTCTGAGTTTCCAGCGCGAGATTCACCGGGAAAGTTCAAAATTTGGAGCCTTGAAACTAACAATTTCCCCGTTTTTCCCCTGCGAAGCTGTAATTTTTTCACAAACTCTACGTTTTCACTTTCAATATCTCAAGAATATTCTCTATTCTCTTCTTTCAACTTGAATTTCAGGTCACCTCCAGGATGAACCACTCTCACGTCACTATCGACGAGCTCAGCTTCACCGTCAACGGGAAGGAGTTCATGAGTCCCACGGGGATCCTCAAGCAGCTCACCGAGCAGAAGCTTGGAGCTCCTGGAACTACCATCAACCATCTCCGCGTTGATGTATGTTCCTTCTGAAGACACTGTCTTACTCTTTGTAAGATAAGCTTTCAGAACCCGATGGCGCTGTCCCAGTGCCCGAACCTCTTCCCGACGGAAACGCTCGAGTTCTCGAACGCTCCGGGCGTCGATCTGGAGCTGTACCAGAAGTTCAAGTCCACCGCGGCTCCGCTCAAGAAGGTGGTCGTCAAGGAGCACTTTGGAGACGCGGCCGTGTACAAGATCCCGTGTGTGAGTCTCTGGGGGATGGGCCTCATTATCAAACAACGCGGCGCGATATCGCGATGTCGCTGAGGTTTTGTCGCGCGAAAGTTACGTGGGTAGGGCGGGGTGATAGAGTGCGATGGAGTGCGATGGAGTGCGATGAAGTGCGATGTCGCGCGGCGTCGCGCGATGCCGTATGGCTGCTGGGGGATGTTGCAGATATCGCGCAACGTTGTGAAAAGACGCGGTGATGTGCGGCATCGCATAGTGCCGCGCGGCGAACCGCGATGCCGCTCGATGTCGCTGAATGTCGCTCATGACAATGGTGCGATTTCGCGCGACAACGCGACACCGCGCAACAACGCTCTGCCGCTAGAAAACGCGACAGTGCACGACACCTTGCGACAATGCGACACCAAGCGACAACGCGACGCCGCACGACAACGCTCTGCCGCGCGATGACGCAACGCCACACGATACCGCAATGATACCCTGCGACAATGCGACAACACGCGACAACGCGGCACCGTGCGACAACGCTCTGCCGCGCGACAACGCACTATCGCGCTACGACACAATGCAACACGGTGCTGTGCTACTCCACTAACTGCTCTGCGACACCGCGCGACAACGCTCTGCCGCAAGACAAAGCGACACCGCGCGACAATGCGACAACGCGACAACACAAGACAATGCGACACCACGCGACAACGCTCTGCCGCAATACAACGCGACACCGCGCGACAATGCGACATTGCGCGACATCGCGCGACACCGCCACACCTCACCACACATCCACACCGCACCACACGACACCACACCATTCCCACCTTCCACCCCACCTTCCACTCCCACCTTCCCACCCATTTCCCACTCCCCAGATCGCCAACGCCCAGTCCTGGCACATCAAGGGCAGCCTCCTGCTGCCAGTTCTCGCCGACTGCAAAGTCCCAATGGTGGAGTTCACCGACACCGGGCGCACCGTCGAAGACCTCTTCTCCATCTACCAGGTACGTGCGTCACCGTGATGACTTATCAGGTGACAACTCCCCTGGGGTAATTGCTGTTTACCAGGAATTGTTTTCTCGGTGCGCCCTGACGATCAGAAATCAATTTCAGATGTGGAAGCGCGACGAGGTGCTCCACGAGCCGCCGACCATCTTCAACTTCTACGCCAACACCCACGATCAGAAGTGGACGGTGACCGCCGAGTGGGGAATCCACAAGAAGGTCATCATCAGAAGCGACTGATGACGCACGTCATCTGGAGACTCATTTGATCTCATCTGATCTCTTTTTTCAATAATCACACATCTTATAACCTCCTAACCATATGAATCTTTTACTCAACAAAGAAACAAACATTTTTTAAAGGTTACAATAAAAGTGAATAAGTTAAAATAAATTATAAGAAGATTATGATACAGATGGCAATTAGAACAACTTCTCCGCCAAGAACGCCTCCATAGCTGACCAGGAGCGGTTCGATGCGATCGGATCGAACGCCGCGCCAGGAATTCCCCAGTTCTCCACACCTGGGAGAGTGAAGGCGTGCAGAGCATGTGCGTATCTGGAGAACATCCAGTCGCCGTTACGTCTTCTCATCTCCACTAAGAAGGCGTCGGCGTCGGCGTTGGTGGTGTGAGGGTCCTCGTCTCCGTGGTGGGCTTGGATGGAGGCGTCGATGGTGCTGGAAGAAGGGACGGTTTGGTGGGGGTGATGGTGTGAAGTGATAGCGACTTCAGAAGATGTAGTTTCAAGTAAAAATCATGATAGTGAGTAGAATGATTCAATGCCTGCTTTGTCAATCGTCAAGTAAAAACTCATCTTTCAGAAAAGTTGCGATCATTTTTTGACCATGGGACTATTCTTGTTCACTAGACCCGACAGTTCATGTGAGCTTTTGATTGAATAGAAATAAAATTATACTAACATGGAATGCCTCCCAAGTGTTACCCATGGAAAAATTTGAGACTAGAATGGTTGGATAGATCGTAAAAAGTTATCTAAGAATCCCAGAGCATTAGTTGATAAAAAATTTTTTTGAGCAGTTATGACACCAAACGTACCCAAAAGTGACCAAAAAACGCAATATTTTCAAAAATTCATAACTTTATTCTTTGTAATCCAATTTGCATGAAACAAAAAGCATGATGTAGATAATGAATCATGGTTTTAGAAAAAATTTTTGAAAAATTTTTTCTGATTGATTAAATTATCGATTTTTTTGAAAAATCGAAAAATTTTTCTGTTTCTCAAAATTCCTACGTTAACTTTTTTTCTCGTTATCACCATTGAATTTGGCATGGTCGATTTAGTATAGAAACATATCAATACCCCGGGGGAAATAAAACCCACTCGAGTTATGATCAAAAATATCGATTTTTGGCATCTGGCTGGGACGAAGTAGTCGTCCTCAGCGACCGGTATGAAGATGTGCACACTTCTTTTCACTGGTATTTTATGTGTATTCAATGTAGTAACAAACTACAATAATTTTTAACCACTTCTAAAATGAAATTTTGAAGTTTCGTACGATTTTCTGAAAATGCCATTTCAAAAATTACGAAAATTTTTCATGTAAACAGCCACTTCTATACCAGAAGTTGACGGATTTTCATAAACTTTTCTGTTTTCGATATCTAGAAGATGTAATTCTATCAACTTATTAAGCCAATTTTTGAATTAGGCCTTTAAAATTGAGATATCGTCCAATATGTACCCCTGACCCCCCATTTTCAGTGCTTTTTGGCATGTAAACAGCCACTTCTATACCAGAAGTTGACGGATTTTCATAAAATTTTTTGTTTTTGATATCTAGAAGATGTAATTCTATCAACTTATTAAGCCAATTTTTGAATTAGGCCTTTAAAATTGAGATATCGTCCAATATGTACCCCTGACCCCCCATTTTCAGTGCTTTTTGGCATGTAAACAGGCACTTCTATACCAGAAGTTGACGGATTTTCATAAAATTTTTTGTTTTTGATATCTAGAAGATGTAATTCTATCAACTTATTAAGCCAATTTTTGAATTAGGCCTTTAAAATTGAGATATCGTCCAATATGTACCCCTGACCCCCCATTTTCAGTGCTTTTTGGCATGTAAACAGCCACTTCTATACCAGAAGTTGACGGATTTTCATAAAATTTTTTGTTTTTGATATCTAGAAGATGTAATTCTATCAACTTATTAAGCCAATTTTTGAATTAGGCCTTTAAAATTGAGATATCGTCCAATATGTACCCCTGACCCCCCATTTTCAGTGCTTTTTGGCATGTAAACAGCCACTTCTATACCAGAAGTTGACGGATTTTCATAAAATTTTTTGTTTTTGATATCTAGAAGATGTAATTCTATCAACTTATTAAGCCAATTTTTGAATTAGGCCTTTAAAATTGAGATATCGTCCAATATGTACCCCTGACCCCCCATTTTCAGTGCTTTTTGGCATGTAAACAGCCACTTCTATACCAGAAGTTGACGGATTTTCATAAAATTTTTTGTTTTTGATATCTAGAAGATGTAATTCTATCAACTTATTAAGCCAATTTTTGAATTAGGCCTTTAAAATTGAGATATCGTCCAATATGTACCCCTGACCCCCCATTTTCAGTGCTTTTTGGCATGTAAACAGCCACTTCTATACCAGAAGTTGACGGATTTTCATAAAATTTTTTGTTTTTGATATCTAGAAGATGTAATTCTATCAACTTATTAAGCCAATTTTTGAATTAGGCCTTTAAAATTGAGATATCGTCCAATATGTACCCCTGACCCCCCATTTTCAGTGCTTTTTGGCATGTAAACAGCCACTTCTATACCAGAAGTTGACGGATTTTCATAAAATTTTTTGTTTTTGATATCTAGAAGATGTAATTCTATCAACTTATTAAGCCAATTTTTGAATTAGGCCTTTAAAATTGAGATATCGTCCAATATGTACCCCTGACCCCCCATTTTCAGTGCTTTTTGGCATGTAAACAGCCACTTCTATACCAGAAGTTGACGGATTTTCATAAAATTTTTTGTTTTTGATATCTAGAAGATGTAATTCTATCAACTTATTAAGCCAATTTTTGAATTAGGCCTTTAAAATTGAGATATCGTCCAATATGTACCCCTGACCCCCCATTTTCAGTGCTTTTTGGCATGTAAACAGGCACTTCTATACCAGAAGTTGACGGATTTTCATAAACTTTTCTGTTTTCGATATCTAGAAGATGTAATTCTATCAACTTATTAAGCCAATTTTTGAATTAGGCCTTTAAAATTGAGATATCGTCCAATATGTACCCCTGACCCCCCATTTTCAGTGCTTTTTGGCATGTAAACAGCCACTTCTATACCAGAAGTTGACGGATTTTCATAAACTTTTCTGTTTTCGATATCTAGAAGATGTAATTCTATCAACTTATTAAGCCAATTTTTGAATTAGGCCTTTAAAATTGAGATATCGTCCAATATGTACCCCCGACCCCCCATTTTCAGTGCTTTTTGGCATGTGACAGGCCATATCTATAATGTTCAGTGTTAACGATAAGCAAACGCAGTTTGTTGATCTATTTATTAAAGAGATAAATTCAAAATGACAAACATTGTTTGAGGAAAAATCAAGAAAAGGGGGAGTTAATGGAAGTGGTCGAGTCCGCATTTGATGCAATACGTTTTCTCGCAATGAGCACATTTAACAAAAGATAGATTGCTGCACAATTGACATTTGTTCTTTCCAACTTCCGGATTGAAACAGAACTCCGCTGGAGTCTCGAATGCTGGTGGCCTCGTGGTGACAATTCCTAATTCGTAGAATCCTCTTTGAATGAAAGGAGCAAAACGAGGTGCTTCGAATTGATTTTCTGTGAAGCTGGCGATCTTCAGCAAATTGTTTCGGATGGAGATTGTGAAATCGTTCATTCGCAGTCTTATCTGATCGTGCAGTTTTCGAAGGAAGCTTTTCAACTGACGGTTGAAAAACAGATCCAGTGGCTGCAGCTGGCTAGTTGTTCGTTCCGGGAAAGTTACTATTTCTAACTTTTTTCGAGCCACAGAGCGAAGCAGCTTCATCCTGTTGAATCCAGTCCAAGAATCCAGCAATAGTACCGACCCATCCGGAATGTTCGGAAGTAGGCACTTTTCCATCCATTCCTCTGCCAATTGGCTGGACATTTTTCCTGATTTGGAGTGAGTTACATGTAGATTCCGGAATGGTGCGACCATTTGGCGGAAAGATCGAGGAGGGTTGGGTTCGTGCATTGTCAGAAAGAGTTTTCCTTTCAACTTCCCATCTGCTGAAATGCACGGGTTGAACGTCATCGAATGAGTTGTTGCATTGTCTCTCTGGCACAATCTCATCACTTTTGGCGTTCCCTTCTTCGTAAGTGTTCTTTTTTTCGTCTCCTCCAACACAACTCCAGTTTGATCAACATTGTAAATCTGGAACAAAATGGTTGCACTCAATTCAAACAAAAGAAACGTACTTGATCAACAGCATATTGGTTTCGAATTCGAGGAACGACAATGTTTCTGAAATCGGCGATGTTTTGCTCGATCTCACTTTGCCGCAGCAACGCCCTTTTTGACAGTCGTCCATCCACATGCCTGCTCACTAGAGAGCATTCTCCTTTTATTTTTTCAACAAATTTTCGCGAAGCCTGTAATAGAAAATAGAGAGGAACACTTTCATGTTGTCTTACTTTGAAATGTCTCAATCCATAACAAATCGATTGTTCAAATGCAAGTCTTCTTATGTCGCTCTCATGAATGTCATGTCGTTGTTCGTCGCGGAAGGTTGTCATTCCTGCCACTCGTTCGGCTAAATGATAAATCGCCTCATTCTTTTTCCATCTCTTATTCGTCAGACACTGTCGAATTCTGAATTGAATTTAAAAAGTAAATTCTACATTTGCGTGCTCACCTTCCAATTTGAACTCTTGCTGATTTATCATTTTCGGAGAGGTGGAATCGTTTCTTTAATTCTTTGAAAGACATACTACTATTATCGTAGGATTCAATCAGATTTTGTTTCCGCCTTTCAGTCCAGAACTTTGGATCGAAAATGGTCTCTTCATCGTCAGTTTCATCTGAATTTTATATTTTAGCTGTTTTCATATTGACTGGAAACTTACAATCAGAAATCGTCGTGTCTTCTGACGAAATGCTTGCATCTGTGTCTTCGTCACGTCCATCCAGTTTTGTAGACAGTTTTTCTGAAACTGCTATTTAGATTTCAAAACAACAATTGTAGTTACCTTTGAACTCCTTCAAAAGATTTCTAGTAGCTCTATCTTGAACATGTTCCAAAAATTTGTCGACTTGCACCAATAAACTTCCCAGCACAGCTTCATCGGACAGAGGAACAGAGGGGGTCAAATTGACAGCTTCCGTTGTGCTGTCCTCTCCTTCCACGTGTTTGGTGGAAACATCATCCATTTGATGGTCTTGCTGTGATCCTCTCATAGATTTCACTTTCTTTTTGTGCGACAAAGTTTCATTTTTTTCGAAGTTGTCACTCTGACTTGTCAACATGTTATTTCCATCGCTATCAGAAACATCAGTGACATCAATCGTGCTTTGTTCATGGTCCGAGACACTATCCAGTTCCGGAAGTGTTTCAACATCTGCTTCATTAGAAGATAATGTCTTATATTTTTCCTCCAAGCGATGTTTTTGAACAGCGTTTCGAATTACGTCTTGTCTTTCTTTTTGTTTCTTCCAGAACTGTGCAGTGGGTTTCGGCTCCTCTGATTTCCGTTTTCGCTGAGAGCGAGCAAAAGCAATTATAGATTGTTTTTTGCTTGAGGTTGACGGTGTATCCGAAGAATTATTGGTACTCTGAATAAATATGGTTTACTTGTCAACTAGTTATGTAACTCACATCTATATTGATGTTGTTATTGTTTCCGATCCAATTTTGAAGCTTTGTCTTGAACGTCGAACGGTTGAGCGTGGTGACTTGATCGGGAACTTTCCATTTCTCATACAGAGCCGTGTTGGTCGGGAACATCTTGTTTTGAAGGCACGCGTGGATATTTTGAATGGTGCAGATACCGCAATCATTACTTTCTGCCGACCTCTGCATGCTTGCGTGTGCTTCAGGAACTCGCGTGATTTTCGTTCTCACGTTATCGTTGGCAAGTAGTCTTGCCAACTTCCGAAGTTCAACATCGGAGATAGAAGGTGCCATACTCGGATGGAACGGTCGCAGTGAATCAAATACGTGCATGTGATAAGTCTCCTCCACTTTTCCGACATGCACCAATGCAAAATGATTGTTTCGAAGGAAAGGGACCAGATAGCGCGAACACGGTTTCTCTGACATGAATGCAGTCATTTCTGACAATTTCTCCGACATTCCATGTTGAAGAAACAAGTCGAGAAATGTAGGGTGGAGCAGACGCACATGGTTCGTTTCGCGATCTCTTTTCGGTAGTGCTTTGTTGTAGTCGTACACCTCAAAATGTATTGTCCAGTTATGGATTCTTTTGTTGTTCTTACCATTTGAAAAGCGAGATGGAATACGGCGTTGTCGTTAACTTGAGTGTCAACTGTTCCAACACGATCAATTTCGTCTTGTTCCATCACCATTAGATCTTTGAAACCATCCAGATTATGAGTCGGTCCATATAAGCTCTGAAAAAAGTTCTGGAATGTGAAGTTGTCTTTAATTTCAAAACAAACCTCGATTTCTTTGTTAAAAACTGCTTTTTTACCTCCTCCCAAACGTAGATGTCGCTTTCCAACCTTATTTTCAACTTTGAAGAAAGACTGAACAAGAAACATTATGATTCTTCTCCATTCAGTGTACTTACCTTGAATCGTTCAGATAATTTTGAAAAAGTTGATGTTCTATTCAAACTGTTCGATACTTTTCCTTCTGATGATTGGCATATATTTTTCCATTTAGCCTCTTTTTTTTCTTTTGGTTCTGACGATGGGACGTAGTCCTTTAGTCGAAAACCGTCCTGAACGAATTCCATGTGATGAATTTTTTTCTCATCCGAGCACTGTCTCACTTCAGTCTTTTCAGAATTAGAAAAGATCAGTGTTTTTGGTCCTTGTAAGTTGAGGTACTTCTGAAAACAAAATCAGATGCTAACAAGCCAAGAAAACATACCTCATTGTTAGATGTAACACATTCGTATAATTTCATGGGAACATCCGGAGCATATCGATCCCCAATTTTTTGATTGGAATTGAAGAGTACGTGCTAGAAATGTTTTATGAGAAACAAAGCAACTATTAGAACACTAACCTCAGGCCATGTTGCTCTGCAATCAAAATTGGACTCTTCGTTGGTGTAATATGCGGTTGGAGGTAAAACGACGTGATTAGACTCTTTGCTCTGAAAAAAATTGGTCAGTAAATGGTTGAACTGAACCATGACTTACCTTATTGCAAATATGAATTGCTTCAGCTGTGAAATTGGTGTCATTCGTAATCACAGGTACAGATTTTGGCTCGAAGACTTTTGTACTCGGTGCCGGATGAGTTTGAAGAGAAGGATAAATTGACGGGTTAGATGGTTGGATCAGAAAAGCAGCATCAGCTTGATAAGAGTCTTCCATAAACGGTGCCGATGGTATAACTGGCCAATCGAACGAGATATGAGCATCATTTTCCTGATTTGCTACTTCCAATGGTGGCGCAGATGGTATAACTGGCCAATCGAACGAGATATGAGCATTATTTTCCTGGTTTGCTACTTCCAATGGTGGCGCAGATGGTACAAGAAGTGCAGCAAGCGAATCAGCAGTTGGCAGATCTTTCAAAGTTTGTTGAAGATGAGCCAGTTGCTGCTCTCGACTTTGACTTTCATACGAGGCGTTTTCATGCGTTGAACTGGTTTGAAAACGAACTGCTTCCATCATAGACTTTCCAATGAACTTTGTCACAACCAGAGGAAAAACGAAGCAGAGCACCGAACGATGGGATAGACAGAAATGAAGTGATCAGACAAGTTCTTTCACTTTGAGCAACCCAGATAAGATTGGTTACTGTAAGGCGGAGTCATCCCACCACTTTGAGGTTGTAACATCGAAATCGGTGTTTCCCTTTGTCGGCATGGTGTTTCATGTGGCGAATTGTCTCCACTATCTTAATCCCCTGGTCCGTAAGATCATTCAAATCAAATATTTTTTTACAAACGTTTTATTGAAACAAATCAATTTAAAAAATCACTAAAAAAAACAAAAAAAAGAAATATAAAACGAAAATGAAATAGAAACAAAATAAATACATAGTGACGATAATGTCTTGTGAACCATTTCTATCATATTTGCTATTTTAATGACAATAAAAACAGCGGAAATCATGACAGCAATGCCAAAAAGCACTGAAAATGGGGGGTCGGCGGTACATATTGGACGATATCTCAATTTTAAAGGCCTAATTCAAAAATTGGCTTAATAAGTTGATAGAATTACATCTTCTAGATATCGAAAACAGAAAAGTTTATGAAAATCCGTCAACTTCTGGTATAGAAGTGGCTGTTTACATGCCAAAAAGCACTGAAAATGGGGGGTCAGGGGTACATATTGGACGATATCTCAATTTTAAAGGCCTAATTCAAAAATTGGCTTAATAAGTTGATAGAATTACATCTTCTAGATATCGAAAACAGAAAAGTTTATGAAAATCCGTCAACTTCTGGTATAGAAGTGGCTGTTTACATGCCAAAAAGCACTGAAAATGGGGGGTCAGGGGTACATATTGGACGATATCTCAATTTTAAAGGCCTAATTCAAAAATTGGCTTAATAAGTTGATAGAATTACATCTTCTAGATATCGAAAACAGAAAAGTTTATGAAAATCCGTCAACTTCTGGTATAGAAGTGCCTGTTTACATGCCAAAAAGCACTGAAAATGGGGGGTCAGGGGTACATATTGGACGATATCTCAATTTTAAAGGCCTAATTCAAAAATTGGCTTAATAAGTTGATAGAATTACATCTTCTAGATATCGAAAACAGAAAAGTTTATGAAAATCCGTCAACTTCTGGTATAGAAGTGGCTGTTTACATGCCAAAAAGCACTGAAAATGGGGGGTCAGGGGTACATATTGGACGATATCTCAATTTTAAAGGCCTAATTCAAAAATTGGCTTAATAAGTTGATAGAATTACATCTTCTAGATATCGAAAACAGAAAAGTTTATGAAAATCCGTCAACTTCTGGTATAGAAGTGGCTGTTTACATGCCAAAAAGCACTGAAAATGGGGGGTCAGGGGTACATATTGGACGATATCTCAATTTTAAAGGCCTAATTCAAAAATTGGCTTAATAAGTTGATAGAATTACATCTTCTAGATATCGAAAACAGAAAAGTTTATGAAAATCCGTCAACTTCTGGTATAGAAGTGCCTGTTTACATGCCAAAAAGCACTGAAAATGGGGGGTCAGGGGTACATATTGGACGATATCTCAATTTTAAAGGCCTAATTCAAAAATTGGCTTAATAAGTTGATAGAATTACATCTTCTAGATATCGAAAACAGAAAAGTTTATGAAAATCCGTCAACTTCTGGTATAGAAGTGGCTGTTTACATGCCAAAAAGCACTGAAAATGGGGGGTCAGGGGTACATATTGGACGATATCTCAATTTTAAAGGCCTAATTCAAAAATTGGCTTAATAAGTTGATAGAATTACATCTTCTAGATATCGAAAACAGAAAATTTTATGAAAATCCGTCAACTTCTGGTATAGAAGTGCCTGTTTACATGCCAAAAAGCACTGAAAATGGGGGGTCAGGGGTACATATTGGACGATATCTCAATTTTAAAGGCCTAATTCAAAAATTGGCTTAATAAGTTGATAGAATTACATCTTCTAGATATCGAAAACAGAAAAGTTTATGAAAATCCGTCAACTTCTGGTATAGAAGTGGCTGTTTACATGCCAAAAAGCACTGAAAATGGGGGGTCGGCGGTACATATTGGACGATATCTCAATTTTAAAGGCCTAATTCAAAAATTGGCTTAATAAGTTGATAGAATTACATCTTCTAGATATCGAAAACAGAAAAGTTTATGAAAATCCGTCAACTTCTGGTATAGAAGTGGCTGTTTACATGCCAAAAAGCACTGAAAATGGGGGGTCAGGGGTACATATTGGACGATATCTCAATTTTAAAGGCCTAATTCAAAAATTGGCTTAATAAGTTGATAGAATTACATCTTCTAGATATCGAAAACAGAAAATTTTATGAAAATCCGTCAACTTCTGGTATAGAAGTGGCTGTTTACATGCCAAAAAGCACTGAAAATGGGGGGTCAGGGGTACATATTGGACGATATCTCAATTTTAAAGGCCTAATTCAAAAATTGGCTTAATAAGTTGATAGAATTACATCTTCTAGATATCGAAAACAGAAAAGTTTATGAAAATCCGTCAACTTCTGGTATAGAAGTGCCTGTTTACATGCCAAAAAGCACTGAAAATGGGGGGTCAGGGGTACATATTGGACGATATCTCAATTTTAAAGGCCTAATTCAAAAATTGGCTTAATAAGTTGATAGAATTACATCTTCTAGATATCGAAAACAGAAAATTTTATGAAAATCCGTCAACTTCTGGTATAGAAGTGGCTGTTTACATGCCAAAAAGCACTGAAAATGGGGGGTCAGGGGTACATATTGGACGATATCTCAATTTTAAAGGCCTAATTCAAAAATTGGCTTAATAAGTTGATAGAATTACATCTTCTAGATATCGAAAACAGAAAATTTTATGAAAATCCGTCAACTTCTGGTATAGAAGTGGCTGTTTACATGCCAAAAAGCACTGAAAATGGGGGGTCAGGGGTACATATTGGACGATATCTCAATTTTAAAGGCCTAATTCAAAAATTGGCTTAATAAGTTGATAGAATTACATCTTCTAGATATCGAAAACAGAAAAGTTTATGAAAATCCGTCAACTTCTGGTATAGAAGTGCCTGTTTACATGCCAAAAAGCACTGAAAATGGGGGGTCAGGGGTACATATTGGACGATATCTCAATTTTAAAGGCCTAATTCAAAAATTGGCTTAATAAGTTGATAGAATTACATCTTCTAGATATCGAAAACAGAAAAGTTTATGAAAATCCGTCAACTTCTGGTATAGAAGTGCCTGTTTACATGCCAAAAAGCACTGAAAATGGGGGGTCAGGGGTACATATTGGACGATATCTCAATTTTAAAGGCCTAATTCAAAAATTGGCTTAATAAGTTGATAGAATTACATCTTCTAGATATCGAAAACAGAAAAGTTTATGAAAATCCGTCAACTTCTGGTATAGAAGTGGCTGTTTACATGAAAAATTTTCGTAATTTTTGAAATGGCATTTTCAGAAAATCGTACGAAACTTCAAAATTTCATTTTAGAAGTGGTTAAAAATTATTGTAGTTTGTTACTACATTGAATACACATAAAATACCAGTGAAAAGAAGTGTGCACATCTTCATACCGGTCGCTGAGGACGACTACTTCGTCCCAGCCAGATGCCAAAAATCGATATTTTTGATCATAACTCGAGTGGGTTTCATTTCCCCCGGGGTATTGATATGTTTCTATACTAAATCGACCATGCCAAATTCAATGGTGATAACGAGAAAAAAAGTTAACGTAGGAATTTTGAGAAACAGAAAAATTTTTCGATTTTTCAAAAAAATCGATAATTTAATCAATCAGAAAAAATTTTTCAAAAATTTTTTCTAAAACCATGATTCATTATCTACATCATGCTTTTTGTTTCATGCAAATTGGATTACAAAGAATAAAGTTATGAATTTTTGAAAATATTGCGTTTTTTGGTCACTTTTGGGTACGTTTGGTGTCATAACTGCTCAAAAAAATTTTTTATCAACTAATGCTCTGGGATTCTTAGATAACTTTTTACGCTCTATCCAACCATACTAGTCTCAAATTTTTCCATGGGTAACACTTGGGAGGCATTCCATGTAAACTATACTATCTTGACACCAGTTTTTCAGTATCCGTTTACAATTAGCAGCTATCAAGAAGCTGATTATATATCGTCACTATCTCTCTCAATACTGATCGTACAACATTGATTTTGATATTATTAGAAAGCCCGAGACAAGTGCTATACAATGATATAATCAGCATTATGATAGTTCCTAGACTGATACTGAAAAATTGTTGCCGAGAGAGTATTTATCACATTGCTCTGCCTCATAATGCCTTTGTACTCACTTATTCTCATTCTCTACTTATCTTTGTTCACTCATCAAGAATCAAAACTTTTCACTCACGTTCCATTCCCCGGATAATCAGTAAGAGTTCCATGGAACGACACGGCCGCCTTCAATCCCACATTGAATCTCGCCAAGTCCAAGGTGCACAGGCCTCCGAAACAGAAGCCAATTGAGCCGATGCGATTTTGATCTACATAGTTCAACGACTTCACATAGTTCCAGGAGCTGAGGATTCTGTTGCGGAGGGTGGTGGTGCTGAAAGGGATATTTGAACATTCTGATTAGCAAAAGTTAGAAAAAAAGGGGCGGAGCTTACCGATTAGCCAGGAGAGCTCCCATTATCGCGAAATTTCCAGGGACGTCATTTGCAGCTTTTCCTTTTCCATAGGTGTCGGCAGCGAATGCCACGTAGCCGAGCTGAATTTAATTTATTAGTTAGGTCACTAATTAACTAATTAATTAATTAATTAATTAGTTAAGTGATTACCTTCGCCAAATCCCTGGCTTTCTGATTATCAAACTCGGTTCTTCCAGTGAACGCATGGAAGACAATGACTGCTGGACGTTTGAACAGGAAGCTGGCAGACCTGAGAATTAATTGGATAATTAGGTAATTAGGTAATTAGTTAATTGGGTAATTAACTAATTAATTAAAAACTCACGCTGGTCTCGCCAAAAATCCGCGCTGAACAGTGTTCTCGGCGTCCTTGTAGTCCACATAGGTCTCGATTATTCTGAACCATTTTCTCATTATAATTATCAATTATCATGAGAACTTACGGATTAAAAATCGGGAAGATCGCCGCCACGTGGCAAGCGCAAAACACTGAAATCCAGAGCAACTTCATCAGTAAAGTGTGCTCTCACTGATAACCCGCCACCTATTTATACCAATCTATATTTTCAAACTCTAAATTTTTTCGTCCTTCCACGCTCACAAACATCCATTGAGATAAGCCGATTCTCTTTCCCCTCCCCACAAAAACACTGTAGAAGGCGTGGAGACGGCGGAGAAAAAGTGCCATGTGAGCGAGAGTCTGCTGGTTTTTAGTACTCTCGATTTATTATAATTTTCGCGACATTTTAGTCCATTTTACGATGGTGTCGACGAGAGAGTGTGGCGGACGGTGAGACGCAGACCGTTAAGGGCTTTTTTATCACTTTCAGACCATGGGTCAGCGAGTTTTGCATAAGCGACCAGGGTTATGATAATGTGCAAGTTATGAGAGTTTGGGTGGGAAAACAAGTGGTTTATGAGTTCGGAAATTATTTGTTCGGCTAGACTGGTGGTGGTTTGCATCGAGAACCAGGAAGTGTGCATGATGTTTGAGTCTTGGTTGGTACAGGATTACTGTAGTTTGTGATAAGGTTACTGTAGCTTGAGAGAGGATTACTGTAGGTCTATATTGGAATACTGTAGCTTTCCATAAGATTATTGTAGGCTGAAATGAGATGCGCAGTAGTTTGTTAGAAAATTAGTGTATCTTGTAAAACGATTAATGTAGCTGCATAGGATTATTGCAGGTTGCTTAAAATTGATGTTGACGTAGGATTACTGTAGCTTCATAGGATTACTGTAGCTCCAGAGGATTACTGTAGCTTCATAGGATTACTGTAGCTTTGATAAAATTACAGCAGCTATTCATGAGATTTCTGTAGCTCCATAGGATTACTGTAGCTTCATAGGATTACTGTAGCTCCATAGGATTACTGTAGCTCTAGAGGATTACTGTAGCTCCAGAGGATTACTGTAGCTTCAGAGGATTACTGTAGCTCCATAGGATTACTGTAGCTCCAGAGGATTACTGTAGCTGCATAGGATTACTGTAGCTCCATAGGATTACTGTAGCTCTAGAGGATTACTGTAGCTCCATAGGATTACTGTAGCTCCAGAGGATTACTGTAGCTCCAGAGGATTACTGTAGCTCCAGAGGATTACTGTAGCTCCAGAGGATTACTGTAGCTCCATAGGATTACGATTACTGTAACTATCCTTCTGAAGCTCTGCACAAACTCAATGCACCTTTTCAATGAAACCCCTGAATATCTGCTCTTTTGCTATGCGAAATAAATTTATTCATGTTTGTTTCGTGTTTCAACATAAAACCAAATCAAAATCATAATCGATTATGTTCACAAAAGTCAGATATCCTTTCTTACAATTAAATATTTGTGTTTTGCAAAAGATACAGAGAGAGATTACCACAGAGATAACAATGGACATCGGGGGCGGTGCAAGTAAAATTGTTCATACATTCAAAAAGCCCCGAAATTGTAGGAATTTTGTACCCTGGTATTGGATTGGAATTAGAATTCGAGTGGAGGTTCAAACAGAGACATCCGAGTAGGAGCGTTCAAAGTGTTGGTGGACTGGCGCCATGTCGCTGTTCGACGGCTTCTTCAGCATCTTCCGGAGACGTGAGATCTCGTCGTTGGCGCGTTCCAGCTCTTCGGATAGGAAGCTTTGTCTGAAAATGATTGTTTCTGGTTGTCTGCGTCTATTTATAAAAAGGAGTGTCTAGCTTCTCTGCGTCTCTAACCAAAAATATTCAGTGGTCGTCTGCGTCTACTCATAAAAGGGGGTGTCTAGCATCTCTGCGTCTCTAACCAACTAGTTTCTCTCATTGTCTAGCTTCTCTGCGTCTCTAATAAAGACGTTTCTCTGCTTGTCTCCGTCTATTCATGGAAAAGAGTGTCTCGTTTCTCTGCATCTCTGACCAACTAGTACATCTGCTTGTCTAGCTGCTCTGCGTCTCTCTCTCTCTCCCCTCCTTCTCATGCACCCTCCAAAGCAAGAGAGTATCTCTTCCTACTCACCTATCCTTCAACTTCTTGATGTCCGTCTTACACGACACATTCTGCCGCAACAAATCGTGCTTCTCATTCTGAAGACGTGTCACATCGACACACAACGACTCCAGCCGCTTCGCCTCTGTAGACGTGCCATTGACATGGAAGTCATCTACGCAGAATGTGCACGATGAGGCGCGAGTTTGATGCGATGAGGAGGAGAGCTCTGTGGAGGACATTGATTCCTAGAAGAGTTAGATTATTATAGAAGAACAGAACAAATAGTAAAAAGTTACCATTCCAGTATCCGAGTCGTGCTCGTTATCCGGTGAGCTCTGCGACGAGCCATCCCAATCGCTCCTGTACACTTTTGCCACGTCATCACGGATCGGAGAATGCGTTCTAGCGGATGCTGATGAGCTCGTTGAAGAAATCGACTTTTTAGGACGACTTGTCACATTTATAGTGGCAGCTCTATGGGGTACATGGCTCGCTTCTTGTGACACTGAACGGCTTCTTCCGATGAACGCCTTCTTGACAGATGATAGAATTCCACCAGAAGACGACGAAGAGTGGTTCGATGATCCTGATGACGTGGACTCCAACAACGGTGTAGCGTAGAATTCCGCACGCTCCCGGAGCGTCGAGTAGAGCCCATCGAGCAGTGAGCTTCTGGTGCGTTCCGCGAGCTTTGCAAACTTGGAGCTCTTGTAGGCGGCGTTCTCCGCATTGATCAGCTTGGTGAGCAAGAAATTTCTAAAGTCTTGGCCTCTCTTGAAAATTGAAGGTGCTGGAAGAGTGGGTCCGAAGAATGGCACATCGTCTCTTGCCGCCACTGACACTCTGTATCTGACGCGATCGGTGAGCGCATCAATGGGTTGAACGACGATGTAGGCGTGCAGGAAGTTGGAGGCGATCATGTCGGGGGCGAAGGGAGTGTTGGCCTCCTGGAAGATGATCGCCACGATGTCGTTTCCAATATGTCGCTTTCTTTGGAGCTGCTGGGCGTCGCCGATGGTGTAGGGGAGCATTGTGGAGACGTGGAACATCACTTCTCGGTTCTTGAACTCGGAGTACACTGATTGGTGGCCAGTTTGATTGTGGACGGTGTCGAGGCCACCTCGGTATTTTTGAAAGCCGGAGAGGTTCACTGTGTCCCCGATCATCGACAAGAACTCATCGAAAGCAGGGCTGCCGTGAGCATTTCCAAACAATTGCTCTTCATTCGTCTGCCCTCCCTTCTGATAGATCACTCCAAACTTGTATGTATTGGTGAGCACATGCTCATCGTACTGGACGATCAACTCCGAGCCACCTGGGAACGCGACCGGGGAGAATTGCTCAGTGGTGATCTCTTCGCAGAGCAGCTTCGCCATTCGGGATGCAGAGGGACGGTCGGCGACAGCTGAGGCGCTGACAATCTCGTGGATGGTGCCCTTGCGGGTGCGAAGAATGATGCGGAAGTGGTCGCAGGAGGAGATGACCTCGGTGCGCACGGAGAGGACCAGGGGGCCGATGGTGGGGTCGTTGGCGAAGAAGTCGTGGTGTTCCTGGAAATTGGGGGAGGGTGAGAATTTCACAAAACTTGGTGGAGTGATGGTCCAGCTCATGCTGATTTCAAAACTTTATTTGAAATGTTCTAATTTTCAGTTTCAGTCAAGTTATAGTTCAAAGTTGACAAAAATGTCAGTTTTAGTGCTTTCGGAGCAATTTTTGGGAAACTTTAAAATGTGAATTTTGGAAAAAAAACTCTTGGATTGTATAGATTATATTCTTATAAGTTGCTAATACAATTTTGAAGCTATATAAAGCTCTTTGAATAACCGAAAAACTGCTTCAAAAGTGCAAAAATCTAAAAAAAAATTTTGAACTTTGAGCTCTCATAACTTGGCTGAAACTGAGAATAGGAAAATTTTGAAAATAGTTTTGGAATCAGGAGGAAATAAACTATCTTTTCACCAAGTTTTGTGAAATTCTCGAAAGAGCAAGGCATTGTTTTATTTTTATTTTTATTTTTTTTTAAATTTTTTTTTTCGATTTTTTTTTATCCGTTTTCTTCACTTTTTCTCTCTATTTTTTTTTAATTATTCCATTCTCTGTCAAATTTACTTCACTTTTCTAATTTTCTATATAAAAAAGCACAAATTTCCCCTCAACTCACCCTTCCATAAAAATGCCGCCGATAACAATGACTCGTCTCATCAGTCTCCAGTTTAAATCTGGCGCAACTGTTCACATTCATATTGGTCACTTGATCGTCCATCCCATTCTGATGCTGATTGACGCCGTCCATCCAGAATCCGCTGGCCGGCAGCACAATTTGCGGGTACGGACCGACTTTGGTGAGCACCTGAAAGTGTCACGATGAGTTGGAAAGGAAGTTTTTTATTTGTAGTGTTTACTATTTTGTGTTTACAATGAGCAAACACTGGTCAGTACCTCATTCATGATATTTCTCGTCAACTGATTCCCACTGGGCTTTTGATGAGTGCCTTCTGAAGGTGTGCCACGAGTCTGAAACCAAAAATTGAAGAAACTTCTAATTATTCATCTTATTATTGAAGTTTCTCAATATTTTTGTAGTTTGGCACCACCCTACAGTAACCCACAGTAATCTCATGCAGCGAGACCGTCGACGAGATCAACGTCGGCGGTCCGACCATGAAGCTCTTGCGCTCCTTCTTCCCCATCAGATTGTGCAGCACATCCAGCGGCCCCTTTGATTGCCTTCTGGACTTGAATAACCCCGGAAGAGATTCAGAAGACATGCCACGCCATCTGACGGTCTGCGCCCCGGCTGATGCCTGCTTCAGGTTGTCCATCGCCTTCAGCAGCTTATCCGCCGCCATCACCTTGAACTCGTCCTCTTTGTTGAGCTCGAAACAGGATGCTCTTCTCGACGTCATCTGTCTCATATCGTCTTCTGGTTTTGATGACGTGGAGTTCAGAACGCATGTGGAGGTCGCCCTGGTCATCTGGTACCTCAATGGAGCGAGTCTCCGGACCACCGGGTGAGGCGGGAGATGGCGGGGCAGCTCGTCGAGATTCTCATCGTCTTCTGAGGAGCACGACGAGTCGATGAAGTGGATCATCGAGCGCTTCACACTTGGATGACGTCGTTGGTGGGGTGGCTTGAAGACGTTGAAATGGTCAGCGGTGAACATGGACGGAAAAAAGTGGAAGGGAATGGAATGGGGGAAGAGTGGAAGATGAGAGGGGCGGAAGATTTTGAGCAAATATAGGGGAATGATGATGAATGTTTAGACGGAAGGGTGTGGAGAAAAAAGGAAAAGGAACGTATGGATTAAAAATGACAATTTCTCATAAAAAATGGGCAAGAGTACGATTTTCAGCGAAAAAATTGATAACTCTCTATCAGGATCATCAGAATACCATGGAAAATTCAGAAGATTCAGAAAATTCACAACAAAAATTTAAAAAAAAGCGAAAGTTTTCGGACCTCCTATAAATCATTATTAGCCCCCAAAAAGGTGACAACATAATTAGTGTGTCACGTCAAAACGGTCACTAACGTCTTCTGGTCTTCTTCCACCAACAACAACAGCGAAAATTCGGAATTCTGAAGTCTGAAGTCGTCACGTCAAAGATGACAGAACAACTGGGCGTCTAGACGGCGTTTCCATGGCACGATGACCATTGGAAGGCAAGAAGTCGAGAAAGAGCAGTCATAGAGAGAGAGAGAAAAGTGGATTACTGTACTTTTAACAGGTTTATAGGAAGATGGATGGATTCAGGAGAGGTGAGAAGAGGTTAGAAGACGTCAAAAGTTGTGAGAAGCATTCAAAAGTCATCAGAAGATTTTAGAAGTCACAAAAAGTCTTTAGAAGCCTTCAGAATACGTCAGAAGTCATCAGAAGCCTTCCGAAGTCACAAAAAGTTTTTAAAAGCCTTCAGAAGCCTTTACACGACGCCAGAAGTCTTCAGAAGTCACAAAAAAGTCTCTAAAACCCTAAAAATGTCTTCAGAAGCCTTCAAATGTCTCCAAGAGTCTTCAGAAGCTTTTAGAATACGTCAGAAACCTTCAGAAGCCTACCAACGCCTTCAAAAGACTTCAAAAGCCTTCAGAAACCCTCAAAAGTTCCCAGAAGCCTTCAAAAGTCTCCCCCCAAAAAGTAGGTTACAAGTCAAATCATAACATTTTCCAATTACAATATGAATAAGGAAACACAGCCACCCTCTCCCTCCATGAGAGATTTCTAATTACAATGAGAATGCCTCTCCCCCTCTATGTTCCCTCCCCTTTTTCCTCTCGTCTAGAGGTGGTTCCAAGGACATGTCGGACTAAATTAGAGCCCCCCTCCAAGGACCTCTAAAAGGACCTTGACGTAATCATATATCTGTTGGATTTTTTTGGGATGGGAAAGGAGAGGAGAAAAGTAATAAAATAGAGATGAGCAAATTGAGAGCAGACTGGAGCTCGGGGCTCTTTTTATAGGGAGAAAAGGGATGAAAAGGGAACGAATTTGGAGCAATTTTGATCTACTTTTTGTACTTTTTGAAAGGGAGAGCAGTGGGGACTTCAGACTATAAAGTGACTGAATTATGAGATAGAGAGAAAGAGAGATGTTATCTAAAAAGGGGCGGGGCTTATTTAATTATATATGGAAATGAGTGATTGAGCAGGGGTAATTATAAAAATACTCAAAATTTAAAATAGTTTGGAAAATTAAAAAAATTCAATTTTCCAAATTTTTTCGATTTTTTTCTCCAAATTTTTTTCCAAATTTCTCCAACTTTCTAAAGCAAAATTTTCCAACTTTTTTCCATTTTCTATTCAAAAACCTTAACATTTCCTATACAAAAGAATACCAAAAACGATAAAACCCCTCTTGAAAAGCCGAAAAGACACAAAGAGAGGGGGCTCAATTTTGATGGGGCTCTTCCCATCTCTCTATTTCTGACAGAAACACTTCAAAAAGTGCGCTCTATATTCATAACATTGTCCATTGCCGAAAAAAGAGAGAAAGAGACTGGTTTGTGTGGTTTCGTGGAAATTTGCATGTTTTTTGGAATCATACACATTTATAATACCAGTATTATAATAAAGGGCACTTCATAAAAATGACGATGAACTGTGAGCAGCAGCTGGCGACTGGTCGTGTCAGGGCTCTTGCGCTAGAGGGCGAGAAAATAAAATGAACCGGTAATTAAGGGAGGCGGAAAAGGGTAATTAAATGGAAATGGATAGGAGGGGTGAAGCGGATAAATGGGCTTGTGTTTGGTTAGGAGAGGGGACCAATTGGATTCCGAATTATAGAGTGCGCTTAGGGTTGGAAATGTCAAATTTGAGAGGGAGGTGGTGGATTTTGAAGGGAAATTTTAAAATTTGGGGAGAAAACTAACTGGAAAGTGGGAAAAATTGGATAAAAATTAGGAAATAATGGGAAAAATCAGGTAAAAAACGTTTTTTTTTTAGTTTTTTTTTAAGGAAATGGTCGATTTTAGTAGTGAGATAGGAGAACTTTGTATAGAAAATTTGAAATTTGGAGGAAAAATTGACTAAAAATCGGGAAAAACTTGGGAAAAGTTAAGAAAAATGGGATAGTGGAAAATCATGAAAAATCACCAATTTTCCCAATTTTTGCGTTGAAAAAGAAAATCAATTCTGGAGGGAAATAGACGATTTTAAAAGGAAGATAGTTGGATTTTAAATGGAAATTTTGAAATTTGAAAGAGAAACTAACTTAAAAATAAAAAAATCTGACCAAAGATTGGGAAAAACCATAAAAAATAAGGTAAAAATCAGAAAAAACACTATAATTCCCCAAAAAAATTCACCTAAACTTTTACTATCAGCTCAAAAATCCTACTATTTTTCTAATTTTTTACTCTACAACACTATAAAACTATTCAAAACCCCTTCCAAAACCCAATTTTTCCAATAGAAAACCAACAAATTCCCGACCTAAAATCATCCATCTCTCCTCGCAGCGGGAACTAATTCGATTCGACAGTTTTTCCAAAACTAGCAGTGTAAAATGTGTTCTTTTTTCGCTATCATCATTTCAAAATAGCCAACTTTTTTAGTTTTTTAGTCTAGCATCACTTTTTCAGAGCGATAAAAAGTTGATGAGAGAAAATGTGGAGAAAATTGGGTTTTTAATGGGATGCCCATTTTTCACTAGTGAAAATTGGAATTTTAGTGAAAATCAAGGAAGCAAAAAAAGATAGAAGAGGAAGGGGTCGAACTGAGTACCTATGGAGTCACAGACAAGTGTGCTAGCCACTGAGCCACCAAAACTGGTACTTTGGTTCAAGGGCCACTAGCAGTAGGACGACTTTTGGTAGAGAAAAATTGGTACTACTGACGAAAATAGCTATTTTTAACGAAAAAAGGGTTATTTAGACCTGAAGCTTTTAAAAATCCATGAAATACACACAGCAAAAATGAAAAAAAGATGAGGAGGGGTCGAACCAGACCCTTTCAGATTTACAAACAAGAGTGTTAATCATTAGGCTATGGTCTAGTGAGCTTAAGGGTACTGTTCTACAAAAACAGCCATTTTATTACTATTATAAAATTTGGTACTAAACCCTGCTTTTTCTGATTAGGCTTTTCAAATTGTACAAAATCCACCTAGGCTCATGCTCAATCCATGCTCAGCAAACTAATCTAAAGTGTGAATCCTAGCGAGAAAAACTGGGTGAGAAGGAGTGTGTGTGTCCGTCCACCACTCGACACACTGTTCACTACACATTGTTTGATTAGTTCACCACCTTCCCTCCGTCCATCCATCTCTCCAGGTGCCTTCTCGAAATTTGTACACCTGCCCATCCGAATTTGAATTATTTTATTTTGGTTTTTCAGGGATATTTTATAACAAGTGATCTTACTAATTCGAAATTAGGTGTCTTTGAAGGAAAAAAACAAACAGTGTATACAAAAACGGCGGCGAGGAAAGAGAAAGTATGCATAATCGACCATAATCGACACGAAAAACGCAAAGTGAAACCAGATTTTTGCATAAATAAAATAAACCTGGGGTCTTCATCATCACTGTATACAATTTTTTGTTATCTGATAAATATTTGTTGAATGGAGAAAAGGGGAGGATGAAATAGGGCAAGATGCTAGAAGTTGGAAGGAAACTGATAAAAAAGTGGCAGTAATTTTGATAACAAATAGTTGATATAGTTTGAAATATGAAATTTGAATTGATATTTGTTTAATTAATGTGAAATTCACTAAAAATGACTAAAAATTCAATGAAAAAAACTGAAAATTGACCAGAATTGGAAGAAAAGTTTAACTGATCTCCAAGAGCTCTATGTGCTCCAAAATATCACAATTTTTATACTAATCGAATCGAAATTTTATAATGAACAAGATTGTAATACTTCATTTTTTATGAAAATTGATTTGGAGCAAGTTAGGAGCACAAAAGTAAACTATATTGAATTGGGCATTGAAAATAGAGTACTGACGGGAAGTGGCGTCTTTTTTGACATGAAAAGTTGAATAATAGAAGGATAAAATAAAGTAGGATTTAAATTGATAAACAAATATAGAAAGAATGCTCAAAATGCTCCAAAATCCATCGAAATCAGGAAAATTTGGCAAATTTTCAAGAAGTAGATCAAAAACTCGAAAATTTGAAAAAACTCCTCTTTTTTGGGCTCAAAATGCTCCAAATCAAGCTCCAAACCATATTAAACTTCCTAAAAATTGCTCAAAATGCTCCAAATCCTACCCAAACCCCTAAACTACTTGAAACCATGTTCCTCAATCTAAAATAGTCCGGTGTGGCAACTGGTCACGAACACATCCGGAGAGAAGGCGAGAGAGGTGTGGAAGTGTCCCTTTTTCCTGGTTCTCCAAACCGGTTGCGTCTTTCGGACACTTATTACTCCTATATATACTGTTTTTGCCTTTTTTCAGTAGGGAAGCAGAGGAAGCCATCCGTTTCTGATAGGCATGTGATGAAAGGAGGGAGAGTAATATAATAATAATAATAATAATAATAATGGTTATCATATAGAGGAGGATGGAAAGGGATATTAGTATATTGATGAGGTGAGAAAAAAGAGGATAGTGGCAACATTTTTAGGGAGATGTATAGGAAAAATAGGGTTAAAAGTTGGTAAAAGTAAGGAAAATGATAGCTAATAGGTTGAATTTAGGTAGTTTTGAGCATTTGCTAACCTATATTTAGCCTATAATTTGAATATTTTCATCTTGATAGACAAATAATAGTGTTATCTAGTTAAAGTATTATTTTTATATGATTAAATTTACTTTAAGATGCTCCAAACACCTTTGTAACCTTCAGAAAGTCAAAAAGCCATCGAAAAAGCAAGAAGCCAGGTGTTTCCAGTGCCACCTATCACAACATACACACTTATGTTATGAGAACCTATGACACCTGCCCTCTTCTCCCCCTATCTACTAAACAAGTCACCAGGCTTTTGTCTCTATTTATACATGTATCATTATCATTACCAGTTAGTAGTACAAAAAAGAGAAAGAGACAACTAACTTAATGTGACACTTTACTAATTTACAAGTTTGTATCAGTTTACCAACAGAAAAAAGTAGTGCAAAAAGTGAAAAAAGTACTCGGAAAGTAAATGGTCAACGAGTGACCTCGATTTTCCATTCACAAAAGAAAAAGTGGGATCGGAGATATTTATCTACGAAACCTTTCCCCCCCTTGTTCACCGAAAAAAGTTTCATAGTAAATGGAAAACCATTATACCGTCTCCAAAATTGGTGCTGGATGTTCTAAACGGTCACCAACCGGCAAAGGAGGAGGACTGGTTAGAAGATGTGGAATTAGGATGGAAAAGGGGCGTGGTCTTGTTAGTTTTAGGGAATAACGAACGAGAATGAATGGGGGGAGGAGGTGTTGGTGGAGTGGAACGGTGGTCTTGGAAAAAATTATTGTGTTTGGAAAAGGATGTGTGTGTTGGCAATTGGTTCTTTTATAGTTTCAAATAGAGAAAAAAAGTGAAGATTTTGGAAAAACCAGGTTAAAACTAGGGAAAGTAGGTCGATACTAGGAAGAGTGGGTCAAAATCGTGGTAGGTAGGTCAAAAGTAAGAAAAGTATGTCAAAATCTGAAAAGGTAGGTCAAAAACGAGGGAAGTAGATCAAAACTAGGAAAATTAGGTCTAAATTAGGAAAAGTAGGTCTAAATTAGAGAAAATAGGTCGAATTATAGAAAGTTAGGTAAAAAATTTTGAAAGTAGGTCAAAACTAGAACAAGTAGGTAAAAAACGAGAGAAGTAGGTCAAAAATCTGAAAAAACGGGTAAAAACTAGGAAAGTAGGTCAAAATTAGGCAAAGTAGATCAAAAACGAGAGAAGTAGGTCAAAATTTGAGAAAGTAGGTCAAAAATCGTAACAACTAGGTCAACATTTTCAAAAGTAGGTCAAAACTAGAAAAGGTAGGTCAAAACTAGAAAAAGGAGGTCAAAATTAGGAAAAGTAGGTCAAATTATAGAAAATAGGTCAAAACTAGAACAGATACATCAAAAGCATAAAAAGTAGGTCAAAAATCGTGTCAAAATCAGCAATTAGCTTCTATACCTTACTCTGCGCAACTAGAATGAGCAATATTTCGCTGCTCCTCTCGATGAGCACAAAAACGATCAACTTTCCACCCTTTCTCTCTCTCCTTTTTTAGCCCCCCCGTTCTTGCTAAATGTGTTCCACTCGGAAACACCATCTCTCGGTCCAAAAAAAGACAATTGAACACAAAAAAAAGGAAGAAAAAGGAGGGAGTGGGGAGGGCTCGTTTTACAATGGGTGTAAAATGGGCGCCAAGATGAATTCGCCTTTTCCAGGAAGCAATGGAAAAAAGTGGGAATGGAAAAGTCATGGAATCGTAAAAACGACGACGAGGTGCACTTTTTATGTTCGGTGAGAGACGGGAAGAACATTACTCAACCTCCGAGAAAATGGCATCTGGAGCCGT
Organism: Caenorhabditis imperialis; assembly: GCA_963572205.1. NCBI lineage: Eukaryota > Metazoa > Nematoda > Chromadorea > Rhabditida > Rhabditidae > Caenorhabditis > Caenorhabditis imperialis. The sequence continues at coordinate 515,406 of OY751540.1, read as the reverse complement.
AAAATTGGCGGGGGCGCTTCGTAATTCGTAATAAAAATTCACAAAGGTTCCGAGCTCCTTGCTCTTAGATCCTAGCACCTTTTCCTAACCTCAAAAAACTGAGAAATTGATAAAGAAACGAGCTCAACCAGAAAGATGGGTTACGTAAAACTGACAATGTTAACAAGCGTTGGCAACTAATATTTGCCAAAAGACACGATCATTTGTGCTCTGATGTCAACGAGGGGCAACCGAGCCGAGAGGAAAGGGGATGCGCGGGAAATATGATATCTGGGGGATGTGCACAATAACAACAGTTACCAGGGTAATATGGTCGAGAAGAGTCAAACGGATGGGTCGTGTTTCAAAAAGTGTAACGTTCGGTTGAATGTATAGTGCGGAAAGGAAAGGGTGGATGGTTGGGGAGGTAGTTCGGAGCAATTTATCTCTACTGAAATTTCCTATAATAACAAGAATTAACAACTATCAGTGGAATAGCTCGAACCGAATTGCCTAGACAATTAAAATGAGCAATAGAGTTACTGTAACTATACTATAGTGAGTAATTGTGAAATGGAGGATGTACAATTGTATTTTCACCTCAGAATCTCTCCAGAATCTCATCAGAATCTTACCAGAATTCAGAAAATTTGTGAAATACCACTGTTATGTTAGTGAAAGACACTTGAAAATAAAAAAGTTAGTAATCCATGTACTTGAAACAACTTTCAAAAAACAAATTTGAACAATGTGAGAACCAAACACACTGATTTTCGATCATTTTTTATCAGGTTACTGTAGGATGATGCCTTTCTCATAATCGAAAAATATCGCTCTTATAAAGACTCACCCTTTCCGGCAGCTCGCATCTTTGCTCATCCAACCGGTTCCCTTGCATTTTTTCGATCAGACTTAGGAAGTCTTCGCTCTGAATTTCAGTTTTGAGATGAAGAAGAAGAAGAAGTTGTCTAGAGGGTGAAAGTGCGCTCTATTGAACTATCTGGTTGTGTCTCTTGACTTTTTGTTAGGAGTACAATAGAGCGCAAAAACATTTCGAAAGGAGTTCAGGCTAGATGCAAGTGCGCTCTATCGCACACCACATACTGTCTAGTGGTCTGCGTCTCTTGTGCAATAGAGCACAATTGCAAACAGACGAAATTTCTATATTTGAATGCAATTGCGCTCTATTGAACTATCTGATAGTCTGCGTTTCTTTCGCTCAAGAGTACAATAGAGCGCAATTGCAATGAGATAAAGTTTCTAGACAAATGCAATTGCGCTCTATCGAACTATCTGATAGTCTGCATTTCTTTGACTCAAAAGTACAATAGAGCGCAGATGCAATCAATCATAGTTTCAGTATGATGCAATTGCGCTCTATTGAACTGTCTTGTTGTCTGCGCCTCTTTCACTCAAGAGTACAGTAGAGCGCATATGCAATCAATCATAGTTTCAGTATGATGCAATTGCGCTCTATCGCACACCACTCATTACTGTGCGCTACTCTAGTTCAATGGAGCGCATTTGCATACAACTAAAATCCATTACCTTCTCGGCATTATACTGTATGCCAGTAGTGAACACGCCCGACTCGTGCATCTTCTCGAGCTCCCGATAGTAACCGTCGGCGTTCAGCGAATTCCTTCTGTAACACTCGACTATTTTGAAGAAACGTTTTGGAGACTAGGAATTAGAAGATTGGGTTGGTGCTTAATGACTCGTGAACCATTGATTTTATCGGTTTCCGCTTTTCTTTTTTTGAAAACTTTCCAGTGTTTAGTTCAGTTTTATAAGCTTTTACTTTTAAAATTGTATAAATTGTGAACTGTTATCAGCTCATGATAAATGATAACCAGGATTAAAATTGTTGTGATGGTAGGAAAGGAGAGATTAGTCTAACGCAGACATGCGGAAATTGTGACTAATTGGATAAAGGGGAAATGTACTTTTAATGATAAAAAGAGGAGGAGAAGAAGATCAGTGATAGAGAATAAGGGGGTAAGTAAAAAAGGAGAAGGTATAGAAAATTCGAGAAATAGGGAAAATGATAAAGAACTGTAAATATAGAGAGATGAAGAATGGAAGGGATAGCAAATAGGGAATAGTAGTGGTAGAAGGTGTATAAAGATAGTGATTCATAAAAATTCAGGATTTCAGGATGAGCAATGAATGAATGGGTTGAGCTCATAAAAGTAGAGGTTATATTAGTGAATATCTATTGATTAAAAGAAAAATTAAAAGAAAAATTTAAAAAAAAATTTCAAAATTATTAAAATTATCAAAATTCCCACTATTTTATCGCCTTTTCTTGTCTTTTACTCTTTTTTTAACAAAAACTTTCTAATTTTTTAAAACTCTCACAGATTTTTTCACTATTTCAACCTATAATAAGCTCCCCCTACTCCAGAGCTCTATAAAAATGAGCAGCAACCAAACAACACGAAACAATGCTCTCTTCCCGCCCACATGTGATCCCACACTTATCAAAAAATGTGTGGTGAAAGATGCTGCTCACATGTGTTCACGCACTTACTTTGTTCCCTCCCTCTCTCTCCCAAGATCCGAGAATTCTCAAAGCGAGAGAGATACTTTACGATGTGTATTTCATATTTCCGCACCCTCTGTCAATTTATTACCCCTTCGGCGCCGGAAAAAGATTCACTATGATTCATTGTGAAGCAGCGGAAATGAGGGAAAAGAGAGAAGGCTCATTGTTATGGAAATGAGACGAGTTGATGGAACCGAAAATGCACCTGAATAATGAGCAAGGGGGAAATGGGCTCGGGGAGCATGGAGCTCTGGTTGAGGGGATCAAGGCTCCGCCCCTTTTTACTATAAACAGGATTTTTGATTTTCTAGGCTGAAATGAGAAAATGGAGAAAGGGGGCGCTTAAAATTCATTAAAATTTTCTTTTTTTCCCAATTTTTTGAAAGATTTTTAGTTAAAACATTGAGCTCAATTGGCAATTTCAAGTAGCAGCTTAAGGAAAATTCTAATGCTCCTGGTTCCGCCCCTTTTTACTATAAATTGAATTTCTGATTTTCTAGGCCAAATATAAAATTGGGAGCTTTCAGAATTAATATAAATTTTGGTAGGTTAAAATTAAAATTAAATTTCCACCTCCCTTATAAAATGAGCACAATTTCAAAGTGGGCGGAGTCTAAAATACCCATTAAAATGAGATGAAAAGTCAAAAAATGGAAGAATTTCAATAAATTTTAAATTAGAATTTTCAAAATTTTAATTTAACTGAAAAAGCCTTTAAATTGAAGGGAAATGATCAAAAGATCATTGTGAAACTGCTAGAAATTGTGAAAAATCAATAAAAAGTGGTAGATCAAATCCTACTAAAAATCAAGCAGTGTAATAGTGGAGTGTCGTTGGGGATATACAGAATTTGATAGAATTTTCAGAGGAAAAAGAAAAGACGTGGAGCTAGATGAAAATTGAAAAAAATCAGAGAAAAATTGAAGAAAATTGATTGAAAAATTAGAATTATAACCGATTTTCGAGAGACAGGAGCCCCAAAAAATCGAGAAAAATGTCGGGGGGAATTTCGAATTTGATAGTAGTCGAAATGAGAGTGAATCCACAGGAAACGTCAATGTCCTCTCTCCCTGCCTCTCTCTCCTTTGCTCTTGCTCCGTCCTTTCATTTCGATCCATCAATTTGTCCACTTCACACTCCTCTATTGCTCCTGGGGGTGGGGGCTCACCCTCATTTTGAGAGAGACACAAAATTGCGGTTTAAAGAGAGGTTTAATGAAAAAGTGACGAAAAATGGGGAGAGAAATGAGCACAAAGTTGTGCTCATTTTGCGTCTTTTGTTCAATCAAGGTCCATGGTAGAAGAGCAAGAATTAATCGCATTTTTTCGCCGCTATTTTTGGTGGAGAAATGTAGTTTTTGTATAGAAGAGACCAAGAAATGGCACAAATAACTTTTGCTTTTCCATTTTTCCGATTTTCCGATTTTCAATGTGTTTTTTATACTTTTCCCCACATTTATGACGTCCCTGATTTGCAGAAATTCTCGTTTCAGGTCATCATTACCGTGAATTCCTTCTTCTGATTCAGAATATTACAATGAGACGCCCATTAGTCAGTGATTTAATGGACTTTCTTCGACTGTTATGGGAGACAAAAATGGGGGAGGAAAGAATGGGTTAATGGGGGCGAAGAGGTCATAAGCCACAGTAGTTTTGTACTTGAAAGTTGCAAAGGTACTGGATTGGTATGTAGTAGTTGAGTTATTAGTGGGAAATTGAATGGAAAGAGGGATTTTTTTATTTTGGGGATAGGGAGATATATTCTGAATGGGAGTTTCAGATACTAGATTGACAAAATTAAGAAAAGTGTTGCATTGTTAACTAAATCTAAACAGGAGAGTTGGACTAGGGTACCCTGGATTGATTACAGTAACTCGATGACTTGGTCTATTAGATTTGAATCGAAACTTCACTGAAAATGGAGCTCTAGATGGGATTTTTCGAATTACAGTGTAAGAAAGTATATTTTCAGTTCTAGAAGTGATAAAGCTGAAAAATCGAGGATTTTGGCATATAAAACTGATCGATGAGCAATTTTTAGGTGCTTTACCACTTAAAAATATGTGGTTTTCAGACAAAAACCTAATTGGAGAATTGAATTTTAAACCTCTAGATTTATAATAGCGCCCTTCCCAGTTTATCTACTAGATTTGAACCTCTTTCTACTGAAAACTTGATAGAAATACGATTCCAGAAGAAAGGCTTATTGCACAGAGAGCTCATTTTTAATTGTGAAATTGAGATGGAAAACTGCATGAATGAAAGAGTTTTGAGAGGTTTTTGGAAAGTCATAAAGTTAGAAAAACTATTATAAAGTTAGGAAAAAGTTGAAAATTGAGAATAAGTGAAGAAAAATTAGATTCAGTTCATCAGAAATGCTGATTCGAAATCTAATTACAATAATTCAGAAGCCATTACTTTCTGAACAAAAGTTATTTTTTCCCAGCTTTTCCCTTCCCATTATTCTTGACTCAAAACATATTTTATACCGATTTCTCTAGAGATCTACCTCTAACAATACCTCCATAATCCTCTATTCCTCTACCCCCATCCTCCCTTTCCACTTCCAAACCTTTCCACAAACCCCTCTCACGTTCCTTTCAACAAAAAAAAAACGTTGCGAAAGCTCATCGACGAACCAGTAGTCGACAGTTGTCACCCACCCTCAGGATCAGTGACTCATTTATCAACAAAACACACTGTTTGTCCAACGTTTTAACCTTTCGTTTGTCTAACTAGTAGGCAATTTTGAAAATAAAGTAAAAGACAATTGGACGAACTGATAGTGGAAACAATAGGAAGAAAACTCACCTTGTCATAAGATGTGGTCGATGCACTCCAAACTGTTGGAAAAGCGCTTTCGCTGACTTTCTCATCGGTCTCGATTGTCTTCTGAAGATCCCTTTGATAGGACTTCCAGGGGCCTCCACTTTTTCATCGGCTTTTATCGATATAATACAAACGCCATTCTGGTTGCTAATACTCATGTTTGGCAGTGAATACCACGAATACGATCAAATAGCAGACGGATTGACGTGTCTTCAGCGAGTAATTATTGAGGGATTTGGATCTCTCTGAATATAATGACTTCTTGGCGGACGAAGAATGGCAAGAAGTGATAACTACTAGTAGGTAGGTAGCGAAAAAAGGGGGCGGGGCTTGAGAGATAGAAGGGTAAAGAGAAATGATGGCACACTTTAGGGGGCAGTGAGTGTTTATTGTCTTTACAATATTGATGGTCAAGGTTTTTGATCTACAAGTTTGGAGAGATGTGTCTTGGAACTTGAAAAGATAGAAACAGTTGGGGTACTGTAGTTAGAAAAGTGTAGATATGCTCCAAAATCAGTGTTATTTATGATTAGAGGGACAGAAAATGATGAAAAATATAGATCAAAACTTTAAAAATAAGGTGAAACATTGAAAAAAGTAAAGTAAAACTAGGAAAAGTAGGTCAAAACAGGAAAAAGTAGGTTAAAACTAGAAAAATACTGTTTACATCGAGAAATAGTTGGCCTGAACTAGAAAAGTAAGTCAAAATCAGAAAAAGTAGGTCAAAATTATGAAAAGTAGATCGAAATTAGTAAAAAACCTCAAAAATCAAGTAGAGTAGGTCAAAACTAGGAAAATTAGATCAAAAACTCTAAAAGTAGGTCAAAATTTCAAAAAGTAGATCAAAAATTGGTGAAGTAGATCAAAACTAGGAAAAATTGATTTTTTTTCCCTTAAAAATGCTCCGAATTTTGCTCTTTTTTCAAAAATCAGTATCCAAACAGACTTCAGATCGTCATATTTACAAATTCCAAAAAATTCTGATAAATTCCTCAAATATGACTTTCTTAGTTCGCTGAATCATCACCATTTTGGAACATTCCTGTATCCTCAAGTGAATCATTAATTTGTCTTTCTTTTTTTTAATTTTTTTTCTAAAAAGTGATGAGTTAGTAGCCAAACAATTATGAGCAATGAGGATTCACAGTATCTGGAGCACGAGGTGTTGAGCTCTTAGAAAAACGGGGGGAAACTGGAAAACAGATAAGATAAGATTAGAGCTAAAGAGAGCTAAAGAGCGGAAATCAGCTGAGCTCAAGATTTGGAGCATGAAATTGGAAAAATTGAAAATCATATGGAAATATCAAGAAGAGTGATGTGAGAGCCAAGAAGAGCAGGGTATAAACAGGTGCATTTTCCCAAATTTTTTTCAAGTTTTTCACTTTTTAATTCTTCTTCACTTCAGAGCTCAAAATCATCAGTTTAAGAGCAGAAAATTTCTCATTTTTCTAGTAAATCGCTCAAAATCCTAATGATTTCCAACATTTCCAACCTCTAAAACCTCCATTTGTAACAATAAATCATTCATAAAAGAACGTCTCGGAACGGTGAGACTGCCATAACGGCGGAAGCGTGTCGAGACGAAGGTCGCCATCAAAATGAAAAAAGGGGCGGAGTCATGTATTGGTAAACATTAAAAAGGGAAACTAATGGATAGGAAAACAGTGTGGTGTTGACCCGGAGAGAAAGTCGAGGAAAGTTGTTGGTGATTTTTATCGCAACTGGATATGGGATTAGTATCTGGGAAAGGATAATTTTGTAACTGAAAAGAAACATATCTACTATTATTATAAGGAAAAGGAGCTCCGAGTTATGAGCTCGATACCTTGAAGAGCTCCAATGAGCAAAATGGGGGATTAGGAATGGAGCAGGTGATGTGAGAGCAAGGTGCCTGGCACAACTGAGATTAGCGAATTTCAATGAGATGGACATAAATAACAATTAGGATAATATAGAGATGGCTCTGTTTTGAGAAGAGAATTATGAGAAATGCAAGGAAAAACATTAAAAACACAGAAAAATAGAAAAAATTCCAGTAAAAATCATCCAAATCTGGAAAATCTGAAAATTCTAACAAAAAAAGAAAAATTCAGAACTTTCTGATAAGTCAAGCATAAAATAAAGTTCATTTTCTTCCTTTTTTCCAATTTTTTCCAATTTTTTCCAATTTTTTTCCCTTCCTTTATCCCTATTATTTATCCAACTTTCCAAATTCCCAATGACCACTTGTCTTTCCCAGGTCTTCTTTCTCTGTGATTGACACATCCCTATGTTACACACATTGTCGCAAAAACACGGAAAATGAGCAACACAAGTTGTAATGATAATGCTCTTTTGATGTATTGACTGGGCACCGATAAGCAATGGTTCAGGAGTCTGAACTAGTGGAGAAAGGAGCCAAAAGGAGACTTACCGATAAGCTTTGAGTTGGAGTGGCATGTCGAGTCTGGAAAAAAGGGAGTTTGAAAGTGAAATAGATGTAAAATTTGAATCAAGGATAGGAAAAATGGATAAAGGATTAGAAATCTAGTAGAAAGATAAGTAAAAATTAAGTAAAATTTGAAGAATTTTATGTAGAACTTCAGAATTTTAAAAGTGAAGATTGAAAATAGTGTCAGAAGCTCTGCATTTCTTGGAATCAAAGAGACAGTTCATGAAAGAGCTTGAAGTTATTTTGACTCTTTTTTTTTATAAGCATTAGGAGATCTTTAAACATCTAAATTTGCTATATTCACACACTGATTGCTACGAACTTTATATGGACTTGATATCTGAAATTTCTGATATCAATACTTCTTTTTGAAGTTATTAACACACTTTCAGTACTGAACATTGACAAAATTTCAGACTCATTGAACTAATATGGATGAAATTATAATGGTTCTAGGATAGAAAACAGTGACTGAAAATCACGGTTGTCCTAATCGTATTTTTCTTACCTATCATGTTGATGCGCCTCTTTATCATGATAATTATTGGTTCCAGAGCACGAGCACATTCCATAAAAGATTGAATCCTTCCAAGAGTAGATCCAATCCATTTTGTACCTGCAATTGAAACAATTGGAAAAACTTTTAAAAAAACAAACAACTCAAGATCAAGATCAAGACTTTGTGTTTTTTGCAATTGTAATACAAAATCAAATAAAATCTTGACATCTCCTATAAGTGTTCTTCACATAGTTAACATTGACTGGAACCGGCGAGGAATCGGCTTGGATTCTCGAATAAAACCGAATCGGAAGAGGGAATAAAAGGAGGAGATAATTGTCGGAAAAGAGGGGAGGGAATCAGGTAAAACGATTCGCTTCTTCTCCCCCCTTTTTCGTGTTATTGTTCGTGAACATGACAATGAGTGGGTTGGCGATGGACAGATGGACACTGTGACAAATGGAGAAGAAAACGGGGGAGAGAGGTGTCAAAAATGGACAGGTTGAAGTCTGATTGGGAGAGGGAAAAGTAATGGGAAGCTGGGGTTTGAGAAAAAAGGAGCTAGGAACGGTTTCAAAATAGTTTCGAAACTAGGACATTTTAAAACTATGACGTTCTGAAACTAGTGGATGTTTTGAAACTGTGTCAATTCGAAACTCTGACGATTTGAAACTGTGTGAATTGGAAACTTGGGAATTTTGAAACTGTGACGTTTTGAAACTATTAGACGTTTTTGAATTTGTGACAATTCGAAACTAGGTCATTTTGAAACTATGACGTTCTGAAACTAGGTGGTTTCGAAACTGTATCAATCGGAAAAAAGACGTTTTGAAACTATGACTATTCGAAAACTAGGTCATTTTGAAACTGTGACAGTTTTAAACCAAGAAAATTTCGAACTATCGCTCTAAAACTAGGTGGTTTCGAAACTACGACGTTCTGAAACTTTGACATTTTGAAACTGTTTCATTTTGAAACTATTCGTATTTTTCACAACTATGAATCTAACTACCGACTCAATTTATCCTATTTTTTTCCTAATTTTCACCCACTTATTCCTTGTTTCTATCCAACACTCCCTTCAAAAAAATATGGATTGAAATCTACCTCAAAAAGCGAAAAAAAAAGAAAATGACCAGTCGGAAACTCACTCTCCCTCCCCCAATTGGAACATAATAATCGAGAAAATCTTCGAGACACACACACACAAATGAAAGATTCATATCTTCCATACAGTGTGTCCCAAGAAATTCGAGACAAAAAAGCTATAAAAACCGGGGCGGTACCTATTGAGATGGGGAGATTGTTGGGGGAAGAGTTTGGAGAAGAAGAAGAAGGAAAAGAAAGACTAAAACCAAAACCAAAACCCCAAAAGCAAAACCAAATCCAAGATTTCTCCAAAACCAAACACAAACCACTTAGCCTCGTTTTCCCACACGTCGTGTGTTTTTCCTAGATTTTCACTTTGTTCCTTTCAGTTTTTCGAAAAAATTTTATTGGAAGTACTGGAAGTAGTGGGAGAAGAGGTAGTGGAGTTTGGGGGAATTCAGAATGGAAAAAGTTAGGGTCATCTGGAGAATAGAGAGCTCAAAATGTGATATTGATTCTAGAAGACGTTAAGACTGTAAACTGTGGACATCAGAATCGAACTGACTTCTGGAGATCATGATTTTTGGAGCCCTAACGTCTTCTTGATTCTGATTCAGATGAATTACAAGATTCTAATCAAGAAGCTAGTGAGTTGAATTCAAAATTTCAGTATTCAAATAGTCATCTGAATCCTGTTCCAGAGTTGAAGTTCCAGAATCAAAAACTTGAATTCAGAAGTCAAAAACCTTGACGTCAAAATTTTCAGAACCTGCTTAACATCTAGCTACTTCCTAACTATCAATTATGCTCTAAATCCAAAGTTTTAGACCGATTTCTACTAATTTCTATCTATTTCCAAATTCTAAACTTGAAGCACGTCTTCAAACTTCAAAGGCTAGAATTCTGAATTCTGAAACCAGATTTCAGAATTCAGAATCCAAAATCCAACACCTCACTTCTTGACTTGTAATTCGTCTACACAGTTAAAATGACCTTCCTCTCCTTATTGTCACGATTCTCGGGGTCAATTGGACGCCACTCGAAACATCGTCTTTTCATCACCGATTCATATTCAGACAGTCAGAAGACGTCACTTTATTCAGAATATTATATTCAAAAAAAATGAGAGAAGACGTGGCAACTGGACGAGAACAGTAAAATGGAATATGGGAAAGGCGGCAAAGGATATAATTATGAGGAAAAATGACCAGCTTTATGAATTTGTTAGTAATTTGGGGTGGGCTTCTAAAATGGAAATGGCAAGAAGAGAGTGGCAATTTGTTGGACAGACAGACAATTACACTACAAGTTGGTGGAATTTCTGCTGCGCAACTCTACTCATTTCAAAAGATCAAAAATTGTCTTGAAAAAGCGACGGACAGACACAAATATCAAAAATTGAAGCGCTTCTTCCACCACCACAAAAACAGTTGTAAACTTGTTTTTGTTTGTGTGGAGCGGTTCCAGCGGTAAGTGGTGGGGAATTTAAGATGAAATTTGGGGAAAGGAACAAGAGAATTGCAGTTTTTCAGGTCAAGGGGGCTAATTTTTGAATGATTCTAGGAGGTGGAGGGGTCAAGGAAGAGCGTGAAGTTTTTAGACTTTAGAAAATTGTTTGTACTGAATGTTATAGTTCGAAATGTGATTTTTTAGACAGATAGACACAAACACTTTTAGTTTGCAGTCTACATATGCACATGCTAATCATAATGTTGAAATTCCAGGGATAAGTAAAAGTTAAAGAAGGTTATGAAATGCTAGAGGTTTAAAGTAGGTTTTTGCAAGATTGGAGTCAAAATTTCTGAAATTCTTGTACTTTTTTGCAAGAATCTCAAGTACCTAATCTAAATATAGGTTTTTAATCAGACAGACAGATGCAAACACTCTTACTCTACACATGCTAATGCCATTCACAAGATGATGTTTCAAGAGCAAGTAAAAGTTGAGAAAACTTGTGAAATTTTAAAAGCTTTCGGAAGATGCTGACTATATTGTCACAATAAACAGTTTTCCTATAATTTCAAGTTCCTTTTACATTATTCCTCTACCCCTAGCTCTTTCTAATCACAATTTGCACACTTTCCCTACATAAAAAAGCGTTGTCACTGTGGCAACATGTACTGGGCGATCACCAAAACAAATAGAAAGGTGATGGGGGGGAGGTTAGACTAGTCATTGGTATGGGAAAGCGAGGACAGATTGTACCGGAAAAGAAAAGGGGAGTAGAGGACAGGAAGTTCAGAGCTCAGTGAGCACTTTTATTGGGAAGGTGGTGAGGAAAAACAAAGGGGGAGAGTTAGAGAAAGAGAGAGGAAGTTAGAGAAAGAGAGAGAGAGATCGTAAGAGACGCAGAGAAGTCTCCTCTACGTCTCTACCCTGTCAGACAATAAGAGTAGCGCTTTGGTAATAGACGAAGAGAAAAAAGATGATTGATTAGGAGACGCAGACAGACTAACCTTCTTTTACTCAAAATACCCTATCAAAATACTGGAAAACTTAAAAAATTTTGAAATTTATGGCCTAGAAAACCAAAGTTAGGCCATATCTATCAGAAAGCTCTCCTATTCCATGCCAACAAAAACAAGAAAAGAACGGTATAAAACAGCTTATACGAGAACCTCTCTCTTCCATAAAAGCCCACCCGAAAAGGGAAAACCGAAACATTCCTGTTCCCCTCCCCCCTCCCCAATACGTTATCAATTCTTGCCATTTATGTCCTTCGGGTATCTTTCTCTCAAGATGGCTGCCAAGAATCGACAACTTGTTAGGGAAGAGATAGGGGAAGGGAATATCAATGAAATCAAAAAAATGAAAAAAAAGAGGAGAATGACCCTCTACTATAACATACAAGTTCCTTTCAAAAGTTGTACTGATAGTGATAGTGATGATAAAAATGATGGAAGAAACTGACTCATAAAAATGCGGAAAATGTATAAACATTGATTTTTTCCCTTTTTTTCCATTTCCTATGTTTCCAATATGATAAAAAAAATAAGAACAATTTTTTCGGGGGCAACTTTCTTCTCTCCTTTTCTTTCCCTTTTTCACTGTTTCATTAGAAGAAGATTGATAAGAAGATGAGAGAGCGTGGAAAATGAGGAGGGTGCAGAGAAAGAGACAAGTACAGTGGTTATGGTGCTGATGGGGGATCAGTGATATCACCGTAAATCTACATGGTCTAACACTAACTAACATTAGATTTGGGTCAAAAAAGATAAAAAAATATTGGGTTTAGAGTGAAAATTGAAAAATTGTTAAAAAATTATTAGAATTAGTTGGAGCAGTAAAAAAGTTATCATTAAATTGAACTATAAAATTGAGAAATCAAATTAGAAAATTGGAAAATTGGAAAATGATATTGACAACCGAGAAAAGAAATGATAACGAGTGTGTCTTCAGTTTTTCTGTCTTCAGCAGGTGTCAGAAAAGTACGAAAGTAAATATTATCTTTGGTTTGGAAGGGAATTTTTGATATTATAATATTTTCGTTGAAACAATAAGAGACGCAGAGAAGTGTGCTCTGCGTCTCCAGCAGGCTAGACAACGAGAGTAGTAGTTTGGTAGTAGACGCAGAGATGGTTTCTCTGCGTCTCTAGCGGGTTAGACGGGTAAAGAGAGAGAGAGAGAGAGAGAGTGTCTCTAGCAGGCTAGACAACCAGAGTACCAATATCTTAATAGACGCAGAGAAATCTCCTTTGCGTCTCTAGCACATTAGACAACTAGAGTAGTGCTTTGGTAGTAGACGCAGAGAAGTGTGCTCTGCGTCAATAACAGGTTAGACAACCAGAGTAGCAACATTGTAAGAGACGCAGAGAAATTTACTCTGCGTCTCTAGCATGGTAGACAACCATAGTAGCGACATCTTAATAGACGCAGACATTCCAATGATTACTATACATTTTATACAGGTTCCTAACAACCAAAAAATTCTATAAAAAATCTCCTGCACAAACTACGTGCGCTTCCAACTTTTCACGGAACAAGAACGAAAAAAGAGAAAAGGTTCAGAACGCATCGGAAAGAAATGTCATGTCTCTGAACCTGACAATCCCCTCCCTTCCGTCCTTTCTGTTTGAGCAACGGATTTCCGATTCCCCCTTCTACGCAAAGACTATGTGAAAGTGAGAGACGCAGAGACAGTACAACCAAGTGACCGTTTCGGAGGTGCCAAGGACCGTGCGAATAGTAGCGAAGACGAAACGGGTTATGTGGTGTCACGGCTAATATGGGAGGAATGTCAAATGGTTTGTAGTAGTGGTGGACAACTGTTTGATGTTTCAATAGGGGAGGAGAGGGTGGCATGTGCAGTGAAATGGAAAAAGAGAGATTAGATCGGGGCTACTTGTTTGACTTTTCGAAAAAAAATAGTGTTGTCCGGTACAGGAATCTCTAATAGGTCGGGACGACGAGAGTGCAGTCAGAGACGCAGAGAGCTAGAGAACGAGAGAACAGTGACAGAAATAGACGCAGGAGAGCAGAAGAGAAAGCGAGAGTGCGAGTTTGGTAGTAGACGCAGAGAAATACAATGCGTCTCTTGCGGGTTAGACAGCGAGAGTACAATATTGGTAAAAGACGTAGAGATCTAGACAATGAGAGAACAGTGATAAGAAGAGACTCAGGGGTCTAGCAGATAAAGATAGTATGAGTTTGGTAAGAGACGCAGAAAAATGTTCACTGCGTCTCTAACCAGGTAGACAATGAGAGTACAGCCTTGATAAGAGACGCAGAGAAGCATACTATTTCTGCGTCTCTAGCTGACCAGACAACGAGAGTACAACCTTGGTAAGAGACGCAGACACATTCGATTGAAAAATTCTGCGTCTCTAGCTTACCAGCCAGCGAGAGCACAATCTTCATAAGAGACGCAGACAGCTCACTCCAATTTTAACTGTTCTTAATTATGAATATTTCTAATTTATTAGTGACAATCTTATGAATTTACTGAATTTAGTTTGCTCTCAACTTTTTCCTATAACTTGAACAAGAACGTATTCTGAAGTATACAGTACCCTCCGCAAAGTGCCTCACTTCCAAGAAAAAAATTGGCAACAAATAGTACCTAATAGACCTTGATCGTTCCGGAAATGTTTCTCGTCACGCTCCTGTTTTCTTTGTTTAGGGAAACGAATTTTGGATTTACAATTCTCGATTCTCAATTCAAATTCCACTTAATTAGGGGTCTTGTTTGGTAAATATATTTCTAGATGATGTGGAACCAAAAAATTAAAAATTTAGAAAAATTATGAAATTCAAAACTTCCAATTTCTAATCAAAAGATAAGAAGCCTTATAAATCAACAACAAAGTCAGCGAAAAAAAAACGAAAAATGGTTGTAACAATAACGTTGTCTCTATCTCAAAAAATTTCGTCTCCTCAACAGTGTGTAAACCGAAACGAAAGAGAAACGCCACTTCAGATTCTGAAGACCCCCAGAAGACGTCAGCTACTTCAGAATCGGAACCAGAAGTTCGGCACTCACCTCCAGAAGCTCACCAGAAAACCGATATCCTTCAAAAGCATGATGATAAGGAATAGGGAAAAGGCAAATGATAAAATGAAAATGAAAATGAGGGAAAAGTAATCTGTTGAACCCATTTTTACTCCTGATTGTTTTCTCATACCTCTTAACCTGGTTTAACAGTGAAATCGAATCGGAACGGGGGGAACGGAAAGGGCAGGAAAAGAGATAAAAGAAGAGTGTTAATATTAGTTGGGAATATTGGGAAAAGGTGTGGATGGAATGTGGGTCTTTAGTGAGGAGACGTAGAAAAGTCAGAGAAGCATGATAAGCTAGAGATTAGGTCTAGAGAGTAGACGCAGACGACTAAAGAGAGAAAGAGAGATGTAGTTTTGATAGTAGACGCAGAGAAAACTACCCTCACTTCTGACGAGAGATCAGGATTAGAGAGTAGACGCAGTTAACTAGACGAGAAGTGCACTAGAGATGTCAATTTGATAATAGACGCAGAGAAAACAACAATTTCATTTGGCTAGAGAACAGGATTAGAGAGTAGACGCAGACAACTATTCACTAGAGATGTCAATTTGATAATAGACGCAGAGAAAACAACAACTTCATTTGGCTAGAGAACAGGATTAGAGAGTAGACGCAGACAACTAGACGAGAGGGGTACTAGAAATCACTTTGATTGTAGACGCAGAGAAAACAACAACTTAATTTGGCTAGAGAACAGGATTAAAAAGTAGACGCAGAAAACTAGACGAGAAGGGCACTAGAGATGTCAATTTGATAAGAGACGCAGAGAAAACAACAACTTCATTTGGCTAGAGAACAGGATTATAGAGTAGACGCAGACAACTATGCACTAGAGATGTCACTTTGATATGAGACGCAGAGAAAACAACTGTTTTAGTTGACGAAAGACCAGGATTAAAGAGTAGACGCAGACAACTATGCACTGGAGGTGTCACTTTGATAATAGACACAGAGAAAACAACCCTCACTTCAGACGAGAGATTAGTAGTAGAGAATAGACGCAGACGACTAGACCAGAAAAGCATTAGAGATGTCACTTTAATGATAGACGCAGAGAAAACAACTATTTTTGTTGACGAAAGAGCAAAATTAGAGAGTAGACGCAGACAACTATGCACTGAAGATGCCAACTCGATAATAGACGCAGAGAAAGTAACAATTTCATTTGGCTAGAGAACAGGATTAGAGAGTAGACGCAGACAAATATGCACTAGAGATGTCGATTCGATGATAGACGCAGAGAAAACTACCCTCACTTCTGACGAGAGATTAGTAGTAGAGAATAGACACAGACAACTAGAGACAGGCAAACTGGCTGTCTAGCTGTCTGCGTCTCTTACCAATTCATCCACTCTAAACTCCACCAGCTCACCAACCAAAAAGCCGCATCCGTAAACCAAAACCGATAGGCGCTAATAAAATCTCTCCCTTTCTCGAGCAAGGTCAATCATCATATACGGCCAAGGTATAATTACGGCCAATTCCTCATCGGCCCCCTTTATAATTGGGCGCCATTCTCCTCCTCCTCCACTCTTTTCGGGATCCTTTTTTCTTACCGATTCGGATGTTACTACTATGTCATAAAAGTCACAACTTGTAATTAGAATGAGGAAGGAAGAGAAATCTGAAGATGAGAGTGAGGAAAAGTAGTGATGGGGGTAGAATTGAAAAGAGTTGTATTGAATAAAAAAACTAGAAATGGTCAGTTGGGAGGCTTTGAAAACCGGACGGATTTTGGAATTTTTTACGAGTGGGGGCTTACATTTAGTTTATAGAAACAATAAAAATGAACATTATTATAAAGTTGAGCACTAAATAAGCAGAAAATGAGCAAAAAAGTCGAAAGATGACAAATACAATACCTGAAAAAGGTGAATATCGATCAGAACTGCAAGGCAATGCAAGTGCGCTCTATTGAACATTGGCAGCCCGCGAAATCTGCAAATACCTTGGAAATCGAGATTTTTGGTGTTTTTGAGATTAAGATTGTCGAATTCAGTATCAATTGAGTCGCTACGCAGCCAATTTTGATTGGATATTGGCAGGGTGCCAAGAATCGAGTCAATGTTATCTCTGGGTGAAATAAAATGGCATCTGAAATTGCTGGAATATTTAGAAGACAGAAGACGTCTAAGTGTTTCAGATGATTCAGATGTGTTAAAATGTGTTTTATGTGGAAAATGTGCTCATTTTTGTACTGTTTATAATTTTTGAAAATAAAAAGTTCAAATAAATTTTTTTCATATTTTATCCATTTTTATGTTTTCATATGATTATTTGGATCAAAACCTGAAAATTAATATAATTTTTTTTGTTTCAGTACCTGATTTCCCTTTTATCAATTTCCTTGCTCATTTTTAATTACTCATTGCTCATTTTTCATTGCTCATCTTACTTTGCTCATTGCTCATCACCTTCCAACTTCCATCAGACCAATCAATGATCACAATTCTTTCCCATTCATTTCCAAATTTCGAACACGTTTTTCGTCCCCCTCCAACTTTATCCGTCTAGCAACTTGATCGGCTTGTCCGACAAGCCGATTAACAATTAGCCGGTGGACTTGACTCATCATGATGTCATGAAAAGTGGGCGGAGTTTGGAGTTATCAGTAGTGGTTGGATAGTTGTGATAAGGAGAAGGATGATGATAATAAAATGGATAATGATAATGAGGATCAGGAGGAAAGAATAAAAGTACAGAACTGGAAGTATAAAGTTATCATACAAACTTAATGAAGGGTATAAAAGTGTAGCGATGATAAGATATCATGATTCTCCTAGATTCTAGATCCTGAATTCCAGAATACGTTGATGCTTCTGAATTCTGATTCTTAACCGTCTGTTTCTTGCTCATTGCACCCAGGTAGGTCCACCCAAACTTTCCACCTCATTTCCTCACACTGACCCACATCTTCTTCTCTTCTCCTTTTCTTTTTCAAAAGACACAAATCCCATCTTTTGCAGCCCCCTTCACCTTATCTTTTTTCCACCACACACGTACAGTAGCGGCCAATGAAATATCAACATTTTGTTTTTTGTCTCTAACTTTTTTCAGAAAATAGATAGAGACTTTTGGTCTTCTGTGAAAATGTAGCAAATTTGATGAGAAATTTAGTTTTTTACAGAAAAAACCATTACTAGAAACCGTTTCCGAGAAAAATGTTCTGAACAAAAGTCAAGTTTTAACATTTTTCAACACGGTGAGAGAAATCCCCCTAGAAGTTGTACAAAGCAGATGTGATTATGAACTTTTCTTCACAAATATATTCAACATTCACTTGAGTATCTGCCTACCTTAAGAACCATTCACTATCAGTATTTCACAAAAAGAAACAGGCCATTCAAGTTGACCTATGTTATTTATTTTCAAAAAGCGTGTGATAGAGCAAATTTTATGTCACCCGTAAGAGTTAATATCCTGCAAATAAGTTTTTCTAGTTACTAAATTGAGTATTCAAACGAATTAAGATTGAAAACCTGGCTGAAGAAATTCCTAGCGTTCGTATGCTCGTTTTCGAGTCACTGACAAACTTTGAAGTTTGGATTTCGAGCTGTTTTTGACCCCCTTTCGTGTGACTGTTTTATTGGAAAAGCTGGTTAAATGTAGCAAATGATGTCCCAAAAAAGAATATAACAATTTCGTAAACGTAATCGTGAAGGAAAATGCCCTATTAGCCGATGATCTTGTGCAACGTATCAATACCGTTGTCATGAAGACATTCTGAGTCTCTAGTGGTATCAGTTCAGTGTTTGACGCTCGGTTTTTGATATTAACGTTTGGGTAAATGTTGAATAAATATTTTAGCATAGGAACCCTATTGGATCCGAACTTCATAAACTCGCTCTCGTCACGTCACATAACTCGCTCACATTGTTTTGGAGTAGAGTTCAAATGTTCGTTTCTCCAATCGGCCCGAGTCATTTGATTCTCATGTAAAATATTGGACGTGTTAGCTAGAGCAGTATCAAAAAGTTCTATCATAGTTGAGTCCTCGTAATACCATTCTCTAACTTGACACAGGCTCTCCAATCAAGAAAACCTCATCATTAAATTGTCTCACTGCGGGATGTTCGTTTCGTTTCGAAATTCTGGCAGTTTTGTGCTGGTCAAATGGATTGTAACGTAAATTTCAGTAGATTTTCTATTTACTGGTAACCTTTTCTAAGGTTTCTCGCGTAAAAGTAGTTCAAAAACCGTGATGTTGTGACGTCAAGCTGTTTGGTGAGATGACTGCGGAATCTTTTGTTCTACGGAATTCCTATCGCGAAAAGCTAGAATGTTTCAATTTTACTTGAATACATTTCAGTTTGGAGAACTTTCTAAATCAAAAATTAATTGAATTTATAGGAAACTAAAAAAGTTATACCTATTTCAAAAAATACCACCAAAAAATTCCAAAAATCGAAATCACGAAAAAAATCATAAAAATAAAAATATTCCCGGAATATCCAGGAAACTTGGCAGATGACAAAATGAATAAATTTGCTACATTTTCACAAAAGACCAAAAGTCTCCATCTATTTTCTGAAAAAAGTTAGAGGCAAAAAACAAAATGTTGATATTTCATTGGCCGCTACTGTACGTGTATCCGATATGTCAAGGACTTGTTCGGCAAGAGGTGTTAGGTTTATCTTTCACTTTTTATGATTGGAGAAATCGGAAACCGTTTGTCCCTGTCTTTTCCTGGATAATGATAATGGAGAGGCAGGTTTGAAGGCGTTGACTGGTTGGTGAGAGTAGAAGATCTCGAACGGTGGGATGAGTGGTCATTCTCGGGGCACTTGTGGCAAGTTTGATCTTTTGATTCGAGAGGCTATAAATTAGGAGAAAGTTTGGGATTTTGGTAGTGATAGTCTGTTCCTATAGGGTGCTGTGGTGTAAACTGTACAGTAATCCTTATAGTAAAGTTACTACTAGATAACTGTTTCGATCTAGTTTAGAGCAGTGACTCTGCAATTTGTCGTCAAATATGGTGTTAGCTGTTAGGATTCAAAAATATAATCCCATGCTGCCTACAGTAAACCTAACAAATTACTGTACTTTTGATTTCGGTCAGATTACTGTACTGACATTCTTACAATCGCGTTAAAACAGACTTTCAATACAGTATTTTCTAGCTACAGTATACTTTAAACTACAGTAATTTTTGCGAAGATAATAGACGCAGAGAGTTAGAGAGCTCTTGCTATCCATCTTGTTGTCTGCGTCTCTTTTTTCAAACGTCTAACTTCTCTGCGTCTATCATCTAGAGAGAATCTTTAACCAGCTCTCTTTCTCTATCTCTTCTTTGCTGTCTCTCTCCCTCTAGCCATCTGCGTCTATTTTCTAACCATCATCATCTCTTTCTCTCTCTGGTTCTCTCTCACTGTCTGCGTCTACTATCAACTACGAACCTTCTCGCTCTCTGACTGTCTGCGTCTACTACTGCGTCTCTCTCCCTCTCTCTCTCCCTCTCTCTCTCTCTCTCTCTCTCTCTCTCTCTCTCTCTCTCTCTCTCTCTCTCTCTCTCTCTCTCTCTCTCTCTCTTTTCTCTCGCCAAGTACTCGATCAAACCTCACCCCTCCTTTCCAATTTTTGTCTAATCACCTAATTTCATTAAGCTTCTCTTTGATCCTCCTCCCCCGGAAACATACCGGAAATGTGAGATGTCTGAACCCCTTCAGATGAATAGATGAATATTCTGCAAAAAAGACTATAAATCAAAATGTGTAACACACGACGACGACGCCAGCCTGTCTAATTGACTTCCGGGCGTTCCCTTTTTTTCCACAAAAAAGTGGGGGAATAATTCCGAGGTGACTAATCCCTTCCTCTCATCCCGCCCCCATTCTCATCATCAATTGAAAATCAAATAAAATAAATTTCGGCGAATTTCGTCACTTCCGCCCACTGTCTCGCAAAAGGGCACTCTGTCTTTTCTGCAGGAACGCTTCTTCTGTGTAAAAACTTTGTAGGTGGTTCGCGTATATAAGTAACAGCGGTTCGAGAACCGATGCTGTGTTCTGATACTGATACCTGATCGTAAATCATCTTGGGCTTCTTCTTTGTTGTTTCTTTATTCAATGTATGTTTCAAGCTAAATTTTCAGATTTGTCTGTAAATATCGTGCAAAAAATGAAGATGAAGCTGCTGTCCATTTTGTTCCCACTGTTGTTCACTACCACCGATTCATTGCCACGTGGAAGGAGAGCTGTGAGGGTAAGGGGGTTACTGTAAAGATTACTGTACTTTGAATGTTCTTATCATTATGATATCACCACAATCACCCTATCATTTTTTCCAGAGCCGCAACGAGGGAGACATCAACTACTCTGCAGGAATCACCCGCTACTTGTACCAAGGTGACATTGCCACTCTTCCTGGAAGAGGAAAAAGAGCAGTGATCCGACAGAAGCACAAGAAGTGGAAGCTCCCCATGCCTTACTCTTTTGATCGGAATTTTCGTGAGTTTTCGAAAGCTACCTGAATATTGGGATGGCCTAAAATTGGATTTCTAGGCCCCATTTTCGAATGAAATTTCTTCAATTTCAGCCCGCCGAAGCCGTCAACGAGTCCTTGAAGCGATGAGATTCTGGACGGAAAAAACCTGCGTAACATTCGAAGAGAACCCATATGCCACTACCCATGTTCGTATCTTCGAGGGAAACGGATGTTGGAGTTTTGTTGGCAAGCAGCCAAGTTTGAGAGAGCAGTCGCTTTCTTTGGAGAGCTCTTGTACTGATCATGTGGGTTTTTTTTACTTACAATTAATTATTTTGCTTTGATTTTTAAAAAAATTGGACATTAAAAACAACAGCAAAGTATTAAAAAAATAAAGAAAGAAAATATCACTTTCAGGTCTTTGTAATCGCCCATGAAATCGCCCACACCCTTGGCTTCTACCACGAGCACGCCAGAATCGACCGAGACAAGTACATCTCCATCGACTACTCCAACGTAAACCCAAATCTCACCTTTGCATTCGCCAAAGAGAGCGAAAAACAGCTGGACCACCTGGATGCCCCCTATGAGTATGGCAGTGTCATGCACTATTCGGTCGATCAGTTTGCTCTCAACTCGAATCGTCCGGTGATTTATGCGAGGGATCAGAAGTTTGCACAGGCGATGGGGAATCGGATGAGAGCCACTTTTCAGGATGTGTCGAGGATGAATCAGCTTTATAATTGTCATGGTGAGTGAGATGGAGATGGGGGGTTGGGGGTTGGGGGTTGGGGGTTGGGGGTTGAGAGTGGGAAGTTGGGAAGTAAATGAGACACAGTTATCAGTATAGAATAATTGTAGTTTATAGTTAGGGAAATTTAATTTCTACATCTTATGTTTTCTGGAGTTCCCCATTGACTTCCAAAAGTTTTGCACACTGAAAATTTTTGAACAAAAAAATCGCCTGTTTAAAAATTGACAATAACTTTGCTCATTTCAATTTTATAAAAAGTTTTCAACTAATAATTTGTAGCTCTGATATCAATTAGTATTTCCATGAAGTTTTGAATAAAAAGAGCAATTATGGGCGGAGTTATGAATAGTTAAACATGAGCAAATAAACGTTTCAAAAATATGTCACCCTTCGGAAAATTGAAAATATCTCAATTTTTTTTGAATTTGATAAAAAGTGTTGAACTGATGATTTATAGCTCTGATATCAATGAGCAACTTTGACAAAAGTTTATATAAAAAGAGCAATTGTGGGCGGAGTTATGAAGGGAGCAAAAATACCACCTAGTCAATTTTCCAATGAATTTTTCGTACTTTTTATCTCCCATTTCTCATTCTCATTCACCACCAAACTTTCCAGAACGATGCGCCAACACTGTTAACAGGTGCCAACACGGTGGCTACCCCGCCCCCAACGACTGCTCCCAATGCGTCTGTCCAGATGGATTTGGTGGACAGTACTGTGACACCATTGAAAGCGCATCGATTGGACAAAAAGGGAATAACGATTGTGGAGGAGTGCTTTGGGTAGGTTTTGAAATAGAGCACTTGTTTTTAAAATTTGAAATGAGCTAACAAAAAAATGTGTGTTTTTCAGGCCACCGATCGTCCTCAATCGTTTTACGGTGCAGTGCGCACTCGAGTTCACTCGAATGCAGTGCTCGCTTCTCCCGAGCATTGTTTTTGGCACATTCGGGTGAGTTTTATGCACTTTCTGATAGGACTCATCAAAAAATAATCGAAAGAATTGTAGGCATCTCGCGGAAAATCGATCGAACTCCGAATCAAAAACATCATCTCGCCGTGCTCGATGGCTTGCTCTTTCAATGCTCTTGAGTTCAAGCTGTCGAATTTTACAATGACTGGAGCCAGGTTGGTATTTTATGGGTAGTGATAAGACTTTGATGGGAAAAAATTGTGAGAAGAGCAAAATAGTGAATTTCAAAGAAATCAATTCATCTCTGTTAATTTTGATTTTCATAAAAAGTTTTCAACTGATGATTTGTTGCTCTGATATTGATTAATGTCCCCAGAAAGTTTTATATAAAAAGAGCGTTTGTGGGCGGAGTTATGATAAGTTGAAAATTATACAAAATAGCCACATGAAAAACTTTACACACATTTTCCAGATTCTGCTGCGATGAGCACATCTACACATCGAATTCAAAACCCAAAGTCTTCTATTCTGAAGGCCCATTAGCAGTGATCGGAGCTTATGCCAGATACGATTACCTGGATTTTAACATTGAATATCGAGCTGTTTAACGTCTTCTTCTTTTTTTCTATTTTTCTTATTTTTGTGATTCTAGTTCATTTTCAAATCTCCCATCCCAAAGATTCTCATCATGTGCCACTTGCTTTATCTATTGAAAAACGTCTTTCCCAATAAAAAATGTCGCCGCTTCCAATATTTACACACTGCGATCGCTTATCATTTTTATTTCCTGTTCGATTATTCACTTATAACTTTGTACACTTTTAACTGAAAGTATTATAAAAGAGCAAGAATGGAAACTTCTCTATTCCTACACGGTTTCTCGTTCGAGGTGTGTACATTAGAACTATTGTCGGCGCAAAAAAATAAGTGCACGGTGTCTGCGCAGTAACTGACGACAACTTGCACAAAATGGGAAAATCGATGCTTTTATCTTGAGTTTTTCGCATTTTTTGCCTCGAATATAAAATCTGTAGGCATTAATTGACTATTTTTGGCTGGAAAAATTCGAAAAAAGGGCCGCAGTCCTCCTCCCGCCGCACTCATTTTTTGCGCCGACAATACACGAAAAAAGTAATTGTTCAAGTTTTGCAGCTCGAGCTCATCAACAACGAGAACAACCTCGGACCGTTCCATGCTCTCATTCGACATGCTTCCCAGTTCCAGCCCTATTTAGGAGCCCTCAGTGATGAGGAAACGATGGTCATGGAAGAGTTCAACAAGTTTCCGGAACATGGTTATGTGCCTTATCAGTTCATAAAACAGTACAAAAGTTAGTTACTTTTATGAAACTTTTTATCAAGGGTGCAGAAAAAAAACAATGCGGTCAGCAAGTGCGCTCTGCTGGACTTTTTGTTTGCAAAGTGCGGCACCAGTTTGCTGCAACTTTGCCGCACATCATTTTTGTCAGCATTTTCATCAAAATTGAACGGATTTTATCCATTTTATCAATTTTCTCCTCAATTTCAAGCGTTTTTTTGTCAAAGTACATAAAAATGAAAGAAAATTATCATGTAATCACCAGAAATCACCTTAAAATCAAACTTACCATTGAAAAAGATGACAAAAAAGGAAAAGAGCGTCAAAGTCCAGCAGAGCGCACTTGCTGACCGCACCGATCTATTGCTCATATTAAAAACAATTTCCCATTTTTTCCAGCAATAATCGCCAAAATGCAACCAAAAATAGTGGGCTTCATAAAATCCACAATTCACCACAACGAACACCGTCGTCAGTACCCCATCCACAAATCGGGAAACAAAGACAAAACCCTGGTAACCTGTTGGGAGATTTTCAACTCGACAGATCGCCTGATCCTGGTGATCAGTGGATGGAAGGGATACTCCACGAACCACTCGAACGTTGTCGAGCGAAGAGCCCTCGTCACTTCTTATCTCGTTGATGAGAAAACTGCGGTTTCTCGATTCTCGAACCTGAGGTATTGGTTCGATGACGCTGGAATGGTGAGGATTGCGAATTGCAAGGACTTTCGGAATGAGTTGGGGGAGTTGAGAAGAACGGAGCAACAAGAAAGTAGAATCAACCCGATTCCACTGCTGGCTAATATTATTGATAGGACAGAGGTGGAGCTGTTGTCCTATTTGTTCAAGGAGTGAGTTGTGAGATGTCCACGTGAAGTACACGACCAGGGCTTTCAAACTGTTATGAGTTTCAGACAAATGACCGAATTACTAAACATGGACCAACCTGGATTCGTGAAAACTTACCTGTCCACCCTCCATTTTGGAGTTCTAATAAAGCTCCGAAGCTTATCAGGAGCCAATGTGCAACCTCACTGGAGACCCGTCCCTATTTTTGATTTGAATTTTTTAACTTTTCGGTCCATAATAGCGTTCCAATATCCACTTCAAGGAATGCTATATTCAATACTTCGATTTGGACACATATTCTCTCGACTTGGATTCATAAAAAAAGACATTATTGAGATTGAAAAAATGACAATTGAAATGAGAAATACGATTGGGATATTGAGAGAGAAGCAACCATCGTATAGGAAGTTCCATAGATGGTATGCTTATATGGACAAGTCGCTTTTTGTCGACTTTTCCGAGTTTTTGCAAGAAAATGAAGGTATTAGAGGCTCTAAAATTGTTCAAAATTTGACTGCTCATTTTCAGAAGTACTGACGATTCAGAACGAGGCACTTCAGAATATCACTTCCATACTGACCAATAGGGAACACTTCCTGGAGGCCAGGAAAAACGAGGAGAATCAAAATGATGAGATGAAATGTTACTGGAGAATTCCCAATAGTTCTGTCACTCTGGTGGCCACTTTATCAAAGGAGAACCTGGCGGAGAATAGTATTGATAAACCTTTCCGGAAAGTTATGAGGATTGAGTTTGAGAATAAATAGTTTGGAAATCAAATTTCTTTTGTTTGTTTTAAACAATACATTCTTATATTGTGATTGTCGGTCTTTTTTCAATCGTGCCGATTATCAGTTTGCATCAATAAAAAGTACCTGGTCTCTAAAAAAAATGACAGATGTTGGAATTGGTGGAGCAAGATCCATTCGAGTTACCCGGAAAATGATTAAAGTATTACCCATATCTGTATACACCTTTTTTGAAAAAACTTAGGAAGAAAAAAGGGTTCTTATCGTTGATACTTGGTCTTACCTCTCTTTCTGACTTTTACTAATTTTCAACTCTTCTCACATTCAGTTCTGAATTCCATAATGTTGTTATTTCTCTAAAGTCACCAGTTGGCACTGAAAATTGTTCTTCTTGCTCACACTCAGTTTTACACCCAACTCGAAATCGATTGCGAAATCTTCCTCATTCTTTTATTTGTCTTCCTCACTGTTAATTTTATCGAGCAACATGTTTTAGCATTTCGCTCTGCTCTCTTCACTTTTTTAAAAGCTCTCTTCAAACTTTTACCTTTTCCATCGAACATTTCTCAATTTATTTTTTCAGTTCGCATTTGGGCACTCTATTTTCATGGACTCGGAATTCGTGAGTGGCTCAATAATTTGCTCCATGTAAAATTGTCATGTTTACAGGGAAAATTAAAGATTCAAAATCTAAAGGGTTCATTGGAATCGGGAGAAAATGGTGGAAAATTGGACAGCAAAGAAAAATGTTTTGGATCTGAACGGGAATCGTTTGATGATATTAACAATTACAAGTTGCACTTTTTTGAACGTATGAGAAATTTGGAAATGATATGTGAACATGAACATGAAAAAATGTTACTTAAACTGGAACTGATGAAAATGCGTACTGAAAACAATGGCGAAGGTTCGACGAACAAAAAAACTAGAGCTAATGCAGTTAATTTGTGTTTGGATTTGGGAAAAGACTCTTCCGAGTTTATTCGGATTATCAGATCATCTGATTTCGAAGTGGATGAGTACATCGATGTCGACGGTAAAAAAAATCACCTAAATATTGTCTTCCATTCACTAATCACAGTCTTTTTAGATTTGGAATTTAATGACAAAATTATCAAAAAAGTGGCCAACAAGATCATGAAATCTGGAGAAGAAATACTCAAGAGGGACACGGAAGAAGACGAAATTGTTCTAGCTTGGAAACTTTATCATGATCGTTATGGACACGATTTCATGGAAGTGCACCTTACAAAACCATTTTTTAACGTTACAAAGATTGATTTCGTTGATGGAAGCAGAGAGAAATACCAAAGTGACCTCCGGGAGATTGATTTCTTACAACCCGGATACTTTAAAATAATGAATGATTTGGAATGGAGTGAGTTAAAAATAACGGTAACAAATCCACAGTTGTATTTTTTAGAAAATAGACTGGATTCGAAACTGCCAAGTTACAACAGAGAGACTTCAATGCTGCTCGAACATTTACAAACACTTTTCAACAAATATTTTGACGTTCCTTCCATAAGTCAGTCCAAGGCTAGTTGTTAACTATGATAGAAAGAAGCGTATTGAATTTTTCAGACAATGATTCGTTTGAATAGTTTTGACAAAGGTATCCTATATTCTGTTGTGAACAATTTTGAGACGTTCAACGATCTGATAACTGCTGAATGCGACAGACTAGAATTGAAATCGATTCGGACAGGTTGGGTAATCTTAAGAGCTATTAGATTCACTTGATTTCAGCAATAATGGACTATGATGGAAAGGAAAAGAAAAGAGAATGGTTGTCTGAAAACCTTGAAAAATTTTCAAAATGGCAGATCGACTTGCTGCAAATAATTTTGCAAATTGTGAAACATGGCGATTACAAAACAGTCATTGAAGAAAATGGGAATTTGAGTTTATTCCACCGAACGAATGAGATGAACGGAAAAATATTGCATCTGAAATTTCGCGAAGAACCAATCAGCAAGATGTGCGACGGCTACAGAGAACTTTTATCCGCTAGCCTTATCAATGAGGAAGAAGTGGACTCTTATCTCAATGCATCCTCCCAAAACTTATCGGAGTGGACAAAAAACAACGTTGAGGACCTGTGGGTTGCACCGAAAGTGTATTGGTATGTGCCTACGGAGCAGGACCTTCTCCCAGGATTTGAATTCGTCAATGAACGATATCCTATTGTGCTGAGCAACGAGAAACCATCTGAAAATGCGCAACAAGTTTATTGGAAATGTCCGAAAGACACTGATCAAATGATGCACATTTATGATGCTTATATAGAGTGAGTATTGTTATATTTGAGACATTTTTTCAATATTTTTCAGCCAACAAGAAGTCCCCTGAATACAGAAGTTTCACAACGACGTTTTTATTTCCTTTTCAATTTATTTTTCCTTTTCATAAAATGTACCTGTTTTATTTATCACTCTTATTTTTCGTCCAAACTCACAAAGTTTATTCTTTGAAAATATCTTGATATATTTAACTTTTTTGACTTAACATCTTCAAATTTTTTTTTTACTTTTTTCTTTTAACAGATTCCCCAACTCTACTATCATTTTTCAGGTACTTCTAACACTGCCCCAGTTCATTTTTCTTTGACAACCATGGACGACCGTATGAAGAAAAATTTTTTATTAACTTTAACATTTATTTTCCAGGTTTCATGCTGATTTCAACGTTGTTCGGTCTTCCATTCGAGGTATTTGAGAATTCTTCTGAAAACTCACAAAAATGCGGTTTTCAGTGGCTTTTCGGAACTCATGGCAAACAACACATTGGCGATTTCGAATACTATCTTGATGACATTTCTGAAAAGTCGGAGGCTCATAGTAATGTTCTCACTCAATTGGCCAAAATTTCCAAGGCAGAGATCAAGGATCGCGTCAAACTTAATGCAATTCTTAACGACGAGAATAAAAAAGGTGAGTTGTTATCTGGTTGCTCAAAAGTTGCGAGTTCCGATTTCAGACATCGTGAACGATCTTTGGAAAGGAGTCCTGGAACTGGTGAAAAGAACCCTGCTGTTTGATCCGATAGCTCACAAAACAGGGAATCTCGAAAAAGACTCTATTATGTATTGCTGGAAGTTTCTGGACACGAACAAGTATCTGGTCATCGTGGCGACACGGAACAGAGAAAACGGCACATTCTCGGATGTCAACACTTTGTATTTGAACACCCATAAGCAATACCGAGCAAAGTTCGCTTCCCTTCTTGTGATGTTGACAAATGAGAGGATAGTATTGAAGAACTACAACGATTACAATAGAAGAGACAATAAATTCAAAAAACCGACGCAAGTGCTTGCCAATCTGAACTCTTCAAAGTTCAATGATCCAGAGTTGTTCAAGAATCAAGGGTGAGTGTTTTGAGAACTTTGTCAAATGGTATAGTAATTAGTTGGTGGAGGAATTCGTGAAGTTTTATAATAATTTTGAAATTTTTCGTTCGAAATTCATGTTTTTATATTTCCTAGTCGCATGACATGAATCTTACAGTATTCCTGAAGACGAAAGAATCAACATTGCTCGACTTCATCCCAACGTTGACATCACCAACAAGATTTCTGTGTCAGACATTATTCAGTTTCACTGCGTACGAACCTTTA
This sequence comes from Caenorhabditis imperialis, assembly GCA_963572205.1. Classification (NCBI taxonomy): domain Eukaryota; kingdom Metazoa; phylum Nematoda; class Chromadorea; order Rhabditida; family Rhabditidae; genus Caenorhabditis; species Caenorhabditis imperialis. Next base: position 485,907 of record OY751540.1, on the reverse strand, counting down.
ATGACCAGTTCCACATTCTCCTCACATCCAACTTCTTCGGACATGGAGTTATTCCCTCGTTGCTTCGTCATGGAAACAAATTCAAAGCTTGCGAACTAATCGATGAAGACATTATGGATGTTTTCGATTTGCTTCCGGAAAAAAAGCTGCCAATGGAGGAGAAGCCAATCAACTACAAAAACCTTATGAAGGAAGTGATTACGACGTTGAGAAATAAAGACGAGAATGACTGGACAAGGGGAGGATTCGATGAATGGTTGGCGGAAATGGAGCACATCCCCGCTTATTATCTTTGGAAGATATTTTTCGAAATAGAAGGGCGTTAGTCAATGTGCTTAACCTTTTCAAAATAAAATTCGTCGTTTCAGTGGAGGAACGAAGTTTCAACAACATCACTAGCAAACTTCGTGTGCTTCAGAAGAATACCATCAAAGCTATCAAGGACACTTTCTGTCACAACCAGTACACCTTTGAGAAGCGCCCAGGCGACACCATTCTTCTCCCCATTAAAAATTACCCCGGACGGCGTTTAGTGATTCATCTAGCCGATGATTGTGAATTAAGACATCAGAAATACACTGAGAGGTTGAGAATCATCTTGGAAGTAGATATTGAAAGTGTATGAGTCAGAATTGTTCAATCATTGCTCATTTTGAAACTAGCTCAATGAAATGCATAATACCCGCAGCATTGATAATAATATATTTAATCATGTTGTAAACAAAATGTTCTGATGTTACCCATTTCAAATTCAGTATGACCTTATAACATTTCCTAAGTCACACCTGTGAGAATCTCTCTGAAAATGATAACCCTGTTCATTATTTGTTAATAAGTTGTATTTATTTTATCATCTCATCTCATTACCTCTAATCATTCTATCTCCCCCCTTTTTGACTTTCAAAGCTCCCGGTATCATTTCTAATGATTTCACATTTATGAATAAATAAAGACTCACCTTACTCGGAACAAATTGTAGTATAGAGCACAATTTGAAAAGGGAATCTTTTAATACCATCAAAGAGATCTAAAGATAACAAGAACAATGGGACCCTAATTATGGTCCACCACCCCAAATATCGATTGCCCCCTTTTCCACGTCATCGACCGTCCTCTCGGCTCTCTTCATTCTCTTCCCAATGTCTTCCCCACCATCCTCTTCCAGTTTGCACTGCGATTCTGACCTTATTCCCGATCTAGTGGAGGATGTGAGTGCAACGACTTCAGAGAATCAAGAGGAAGTGTTCGGAGAGTTCCTGCAAATTCTCGAAGTGCTCGAAGAGAACGTTTCGAGCGATGGAAGAGAGCCGGATCTGATGGAAATGGCCGAGTTGCTCAAGGATGTGCTCGATGAAAAGGTCGAGAATATTTTCGGAGTGGAGGATGGAAGTGATGAGGACAACGATGAGAATGATACTGATAACAGTTTTGATAATAATCATGTGTCAATGAATTCAAATTCAATAAATAGTTGATTGAAACTGTAAAAATGACCTTGTTTTTGATGAATCTTCACAGCATCACAGAAAGTGTAAACAGTATCACCATCACTATTGATTATTTTATCACTTTTATCACACGAACGATTTAAAGTTGATAACTATGTCTCACATTCTTGTTCTCTTCTCTACTCTTCTTTTCATTCCACCAGGTAACAAAACCATATTTTCAAAAAAAAAACACTGAAAACACTTCCAGTAACCCCACGAACTCTCACAGACCTGGTGTGCAGAATAAATCCCAGACGATGTGATGCTTTTCGTGGCTCAAATTCAGAATCTAGAAGCCGTAACGAGCAAACAGTGACAGGGATCGGGGCGCCGAGCATGTCAGAGTTCCAGCGATGGAATAATTATGAGGAGACTGGACAGGGAACTGGTTTTTTGAAGCCGGAGACTGGATTCAATCAGATTCCGTATGGACCTGGTGGGTTTTAGGGTGATAGGATTAAAAAAATGAGCTGTTTATGTAGAAAGATAGGTAAAAATGTTTTGGGAGCAGGAAATATAGTAGATGAAACAATTTCAAGGTACTAAAAAAGAATTTCTGACTAGATCTAATTAAACCCAATTATCCATAACACCTTCACCTCTATCACCTCTACTATCAGACTTCCAGGCCTTGGTGACATTGGTATCACCACTGGTGTAGGCGTCCAACACCCATTCGGCGGACTCGGCATCGAACGCGACTTTGGAATTTCAATGGGCGGAAATGGGCGGATTGGTGGGATACCCGTCGGGTGGGGCAATGGTGGCATTCGGAGTGTCGGATCGGCGCCGTGGGCGAATCCATAAGTGAAATCATTTATTCAATAAATTAACCATTTTGGATCACACATACACACACCACGAAATATGGCTACAATACAAGTTTGCGTTTTTTTTTTGACAACATTAAGTACAGAAACTTGATGACTTTTTTTATAATGCCGTGGAAATCACCGAGGAGACACCATGCACCAAAAGTGTTGGTGGAAGAGCGTCGGTGAGATTTCGCACCATTTCGAGGTACCTGGAAATGGATGATAGATGATATAATTAAAGAAAAATTGAAAAGGTACCTGTCGGCATCATCGTCGGCGTTCTCCGGTGGAATCGGGAGGTTCAACAGGGTAATGGCCGCCTCTTCAGAATACCTCTTCACCATGTCGTTGAAGGCGGAGATGTAGGCTGGGGGAAGATCCACTGATGGTCTGCAAGTAGGTTACTTAAACTGAGCAAGCACTAAAACTTACGTAGCCACATTGGAGCTAACCCCTGGAGACGTCGGCTGATAGTGACACACCACATGATCCCAGGGTACTACCGACGACTCTCCTTCGATTCGCAACGTCTTCAGCATGTTCTTCAACTGCCTCTCTCTTCGATGCATGTCTTGGAGGGAGTTGACGCAGATGAACACTCGCAGTTTGGTGTAGGATCGCCAGCGAGAGGACATCGAGAGAATGCAGGCCAATTGAAGGAGGAAAAGGGAGCTGTTGTCCCAGCCGAGCCCGGTCTCCTGTGGCTTCTGAAGGTCCACGGGCCACACATCGATGTACCGCTTCTGACCGTTCCATCCTCGCGAGAGAGCCTCCTTGTCGAGTTTGGAGAAGTGTCGCGCTACACAAAGGTTCTTTGTCATGTGAAGCACATCCTTTAGCACGTTGACGTAGTCGATTGGTGAGAGTCGTTCCAAGTTGCCATCGAGCTCTTTTGGCATGTAGTCCCCGGCGGTAAAGTATTCCACAACGGCGGCACGGTCGATCTTGGAGAATCGAAGATCTTTGAGCAGCTGGGACTCTTGGAGGGTGGCACTGGACGGAGCAAGTTCGTGGAAGCCAATGACCACGGTGTTAGGCTTCATTGCTCCGAGCCCCGACAACCTCATCAGTTGCTGAATGCCATGGCGGATGTTATTGGACATGGTGAGCTCTACAAACGCTTTGAGCTTGAGGTAGTCCACAAGGCTCAACCAGTATGGGAACACTTGTTGAAGTGGATCGACGACCTGGCTCGAATCCATTTCACCCTTTCTCACATGCCCAACAACATATAATCCAGACTTTTTGAGATCGTTGACAAAGTCTAGGAGTGAGCAAGCGGAGGCTGGCCTCGAAACCAGGAGAAGAATCTGGGGGCGCCAGTACTTGACGTGCTCTTTGCGAACATCTAGCAGAAGGAGATACTTCCTGACCTGATGGTAGATCAAGGCTTGAGAAATTGAGCCGGATGAAACACTGGGAGCTTGATAATGGAGCACCATGATAAGTGTCATGAGCACCACGACTCCAAGAGCACTCATCGAAGCATCCACTACTAGCATCATAGTGCCCGTTGCAATGACTCCAAGAGCACAGGTTTGCCAGGAAAAGTACTTGAAGGTGGGTCTGAAAAAATTAACGTCAGATTGTAGAAAACTTAGAAACACTCACCTAAAGTTTGGAGCACTGGTGAGCTCCAAAGCTAGGGTGGCAACATTGACACCCATATAGGAGAGAAGGAAGAAGATCGACGTCAACTTGGCGATCTTATTCATGGCGCCCACGAGGAACACCAACACCACACAAATCCAGGTGATCACCACCGACACCACCGGATTGCGATCTCCAATCTCAATCTTGGCGGGACGAAGGAGACATCCGAAGAGTTTGTCGTGAGAGAGACGATTCAGAACCCTTGAGGAGCCGATCAAGTTGCTCATCGAGGAGAAGAGTGTCGTGGAGAAGATGCCGATGAGAATGAAGATTCGGTTGATGTTGGTGTCCATCATAACGGTGTAGTCGTTCTGAAGGAGATAGCGAGAAGAGGTGGAGGCCATCAGGAGGGCGGTCATCACGTAGATGAGGAGGGTGGTGAACACGGCTTGCACGGTTCCACGAGGGATGGAGACTGAAGGACGGGCGAGCTCTCCAGACATGTTGGCTCCGGCCATCAGACCTGGAACGTTAGCTGTAGAGTAAGAAGTGGAAGGTTGAGCTTGAGGTTTAACTCGATTTTTCCGATGGAAACAGCGTTTTTCAGTATTATTGTCTTCGCAAAAAATGAGTGCACGGTGTCTGCGCAGGAACTGACGCCAACTTGCACAAAATGGGAAAATCGATGATTTTATCTTGGGTTTTTGCATTTTTTGCCTCGAATATAAAATCTGTAGGTCTTTTATTTTGTAACACAAGCTTGAAAAACTCGAAAAAAGGGCCGCAGTCCAATGGAGCGCATTTGCAGACCCCCTCCCGCTGCACTCATTTTTTTGCGCCGACAATAGGATAAAATACTGTACTTTTTGCAGCAGATTACTGTAGCTATGAATATGACTTTTCCCTATCCAAAATCTCACCAGTAACTCCTGAGAAAATAATAGCAAACATCAACGCAAAGTCCGTGGGCTTCTCGGTGGTGTAATCCATTGTGTAGTCGGGGAACATGTTCTCTCCCAGGGTGTGGAAACTGAAAATATATTCCTATTTTACTTACTCTTTCAACTTTAAAATTTCCCAAACACCCACCTGAATCCAGTATAGTTCGCCGTAAGCGTCTGATTGAAATCCTCCACAGTGCCTTGCGACGGATCCGACGCGTTGATGAGCACCCGATACGCTGGTGTGTTCACCTTTGGAATGCTCACCGCCATGTGCCCATTGAAGAGCACCGAGACGATCCAGGTTCCGTAGCACACCGAGATGAGCACAAACGTGATCAGGGCGGTTTTGGCGAAGAGGGCGGAGCCGAGAAGGGAGAGGACTAGAAGGACCAGGGACACGAGGACGCAGTAGATGAATCGCCATGTTGGAGAGTCCGGGAATTCTGAAAATTGCTTATTTTTTTGATGTCCATGTTAATAGTAAGGTGATAAAACTCACGTCCATTCCCAATATTGTTCATCAACGCCTCGGTGAACCCGGAAATATAAAGAGCACAAGAGAACACATTGGCGACAAAAAACAGTACTCCAATGGCGCCTCCGAATTCAGGACCAAGGGAGCGACTTATCATATCTGAATTATAATTACAACATGTTCTTTTTCATTATGATTGTCAAGACTCACAATAAACACCACCACCCTCCACTGCACCATTGGAAGAGATGGCGCACAGGGAGAGTACTGTAAGCATCACTATCGCGTACGCCATTGCTAACTGGACGATTGTCACGAGGAATCCGAGTTGACCGACCACGAATCCTGGAAATTGGTGTTTACGATGTTGTGCGATGTCGCGCGGCGTCGCGCGACGTCGCGCCGCCGCGTCTTGCCGCGTTACGAAATAGCATGCAACGAGAAGAGACGCAGAGTGCTAAAAACTGTTTTTTCGACGATTCTTCAATTTTTCTACATTCCTACACCATTTTTGCACCATCTCCTCACTGAAAAACTCACCCATCCGCATAAAAAGCAATATACTGAACATGCTCAACGCCACTGGCGCGAACACCCCGGAAATTGTAGACAGTCCTCCAGGTCGTGACGTGGAAAACTCCATGCTCGGCGAGCCGCCCCCTCCATTTTCTGTCGTGCTCCCCCGTGGTGTGGACTGGGATTCTTCGTCTGGAAAACATCACTATTAATTTGACCTTCAATCTAATTTATTGCTCATTCGAACTCACTAGTATTCTCGGGCACAAAATTAGGGTTATCAATGAAAGGCCCATCAGGAATGGGGACCCGCATGTCCATTGAACTGGTGCTCGGCCCCAAGTGTGGCTCAGACGTGCTCATTTACAGACGCTTTCAGTAGAGAGAGCAAGAGACGCAGACAATGATAGACAGTTTATGTCTCCTATTGCAACTCTCGACTCTTTCTCGCTATATATTAAAATGTAAACATTTGGAGAAAAAGTGACGAGAGAGTAGGGAAAAGGGGAGGGTGCCAGAGAAGGGGGAATTTTTGATAAAAGAGGTATGATAGTTTGGACTTGGTGAGTCATGGAAATTAATTATTATATGTTGGAAGGTATGAAAAGGGAAAAAGTTATGGAATTGGGGGGAAGTGGAGAAAAAGTACAGTAAGATTTGGAAATTTATGAATGGGAAAATAAAGAGTTTTAGGTTGGAAGTGGAATTTTTTGTAGGAAAGTCAATGTTTTTAGAGTTTTCAGTTTGAAAAATAGCTGGAAATAGTTCGAAAATTTCAATTTCTGTATTTTTTTTTTTTTAGAATTTTTTTTAACTTTTTTTAATTTTTTAATTTTTTTTTTCCTAGTTTTTCCAAATTTTTACTATGTTTTTTCTACTATTTCAATATTTTTTCTAGCATTTTTATCCATTTTTCAGCATTAAAAGCCGATTTTTCACTATATTTTCTCACTGTAACTTTAACAAAAAAATTTTAATTCGATAAAAATTTTTAAAAATAAAAAATGACGAAATTTTGGAACTTTGCTATGGTAGGTTTTGTGTTTGTCACCCACATAAAAATGTGAAAATCTATGTCAATATTTGACAGAAAACGACCTTTTTTACTGAATTTGTTTCATTTTTTTTCATTATTTTTTCCTATTTTTTCTATTTTTTCCAATTTTTACATTTTTTCTATCTTTGATAACATTTAAATAAAGAAATTTCCTAGATATCTATCATTTTCTCACCAAAAAGCCCTTCGAAAATCCACCAAAAATGCTCAAAATGCACCAAAAAGCTCAATTTTACAACCCCTCGAATTCCCCACAAAAATAAAGACGAAATAAGAGAAAAATTGGGGGAAAAGGATAGGAGCACAAATAAGGAGAGTGTGCTCTTTGGAGGAGAGCTCAATGAGCCGCGAGAGATGTGACAACTAGGGGGCGAGAGACGCAGACAGTGAGAGAAGGGTGTTCCTGCTGACGAGAAGTCATTATAATGGTTGGGAAGGAGCACCTTTGTGGGAGAAAGGGAGGAGCAGGTAGGAAAGAGTTTCATAATGTTTATAGTGGCTCATTTTGATTGTGAAATTGTTAGAATTACCTTGGATATCATTGAAATTGAGTCATGGTAAAATATGTAGTGAAGAAAAATTTAGTACTGAAAAAAACTAGTACTAGAAAAAACCAGTACAGGAAAAAATCAGTAATAGTAAAAACTAGTACTAGGAAAAACTAGTGCTAGAAAAAATCAGTACTAGAAAAAATCAGTACTAGAAAAAATCAGTACTGGAAAAACTAGTACTGGAAAAAAAACAGGTAGTGGAAAAAACTAGTACTAGAAAAACAAAACTAGTGAATTTTCAGAATTTCAGAAAATATTTGTAAACTTGGAAGTTTTTTTAACTAAAAATTCAGAGAAAACAAAATTTTTGTGATTTTTATATAGGGATTTAGGGTAGTGTTTACATTAGAGAAGTTTGGAGCAACTATTAGTAAATCAGTACTTTTCTTGTTTTTATTGGATTTTTTGAAGGTTTTTTCTCAATTTTAATGTAATTTTCATTATTTTTAACATCAATAAAGCTAAAAATGATAAAAATCATAAATTTTTTGAATTAAAAGTTGTATTTTCACAATTTTAATGGCATTTTTATAAAAATTTAACTGTTTTCCATTTAATTTTCACTTTCTTTTTTTTACCACCATTTTTAACTTTTTCCTACATTTTCTTTCAGTTTCCACCCAATTCTCCCACCCTCAACCCCCACCAAAACACCCACCAATCAACGGCACTGCTCCCTTCCTGGGCGACCCGCCAACTTGAGCCTGACCCTCGCCGCCACCCTCGAACATCTCGTTGACAATCCCACCATAGCTGGTGACACTCGGTGCGCCAAATATGGCGCTGTTCGGTCCGTCACCCATTGACGGCTGAAAATGGAAAAAAATGAGGGAAAATGAAGGAAAATGAAGGAAAATGAAGAAAATACACCAAGAAAGGGATGAAAATAGACACAGATTGAGGGAAAACAAGATTCTCAAGGTTCGGAATGAAAATTACTCGAATTCCTCAATTTTAACCAAAAATATTCAGATTCCCATCCGAAAATAGTATTTTTTGTCTCTCACACAGTGCCGCAATGAGTGTGTGTACGGGTCAGTGACGGGAGGTGTCCGCGCAAGTTGCATCAATTGGAGGCGAGAGACAATGCGAATTGGGGAGGGTGGCAGAGAAGCAGAGTGTTTTTCCCGAGGGAAGTCGGTGGGAGAGAGAGAGGACGGAGGGATGGATTTGTCGAAGCTTTGCGGTGTCGCGCGGCGTCGCAGTGTCGCAAGGTGTCGCAGACTCTCTGCATCTCTTCATCTGGTACACTCTCTTTGCGACATCGCAGTAGCTTCTCCCCTATTCTTTTCCATGAATTCGTGATGAAACTGATGAAACTTCGATCAAGTTTTTCGGCATGAAGGAGAATTTGAAAAGGACATGGCAAATGGGTGTTTGATCTCTAGTCGATTTGGAAAGATGGGTACAAAAAAGGAAATTATTTGAATAGTGCTATAAATAGTTGATCGTAGTTACATCGAGTAGGATCTAATTTTTATCTAATTGAGATTGAACTAGATCTAATTACAATTTTACATTTAATTGAAATTGAAACGAACCTAACCAAAAATTCATTTAATCTCACAGTGCTTTTAAAAATTGGTTAGACCAACTAGATCTAATTACAAATTAACCGGAAATTAAATTTCAGTGAACCTTCTCTTTTATCTATTATAGAATTTTGATCCTGAATACTTCTACTTCTACAATACCCCATTCAAAAAGGATAATATGAAGTTCAGAATACAGATTTATGTACAAAAACTATATCAGTGAGACAATTTTAACATTTTTTATCAACATTATTCTGAACATCTACAGTACCCCTTCAAAAGTTCAAATGACAGATGTACAGACGATTCCCCCGAAAACAGATGTGTGACCTTGTTGGAAGTTCATTAAAATTGTACTATTCCCCTTGAATTCTTCACATTTTTTCAGTGACTGCCAGATGTTCGGCACCTGTCATGGGCGTGTTCACTGTGGTTTCAAAGTTGGGGTTCAGTTGGACTGGTAGAAGTAGTTGTAGTACGAATTTTGTAGTGATTTAGAAGAATCCATTTGATTTTAGAAAGTTTTACAGAATAGTAAAGAAAGTTCATAGGTTTATGTTTCTCATGCACCCTCCATGGTGAGAGAGTATTATACTTTACTGAATGGGAATTTTGAATTTTTGTGAGATTTTTAAAATTTTTTAAACAATTTTTTCGGTCCTATGTTAACAAAATGTTAGTATTAATACTGATACTGATTGTTAATATCATTTTCATTATAAAAGATCAACTTTCAAAACTGTAACGATTATAGTAAAAACAACAGAAAAAATCAACATTTTAATCCCTAATCTTGTCACCTGCTGACAGATTTTTGTTGAATTTCAAACAGTGAACATGTTTTTACAGGTATTCTTTTGAATTCTAAATTAAAATCAATGATTCTTGCAATTTTACTACTAATTTCCAGTATAAAAGTCAGAAAAAAAGATAAAAATGAGTTTAGATTTGTAGCTTTTCAGATTTTAAGATTTTTTCCTAAAGGAACTCCTTTTTTCTAATTGAAAAACCTGAATTGAATCTACAATAATTCCAATAAAAAATGTTCAGTATACTTTTTCAATTTCCCAATTCTTTTCCCATGTTCCCTATTCTTATTGTATTCCATTCTATTGAAACACCCCTGTCTTCTCCTGCTTCTTCTCTTATTATAATAACGTATACATATTCATAGTGACATGTGCACAAAGAGGTATTGATCGGGGCCCTTCGTTGGTTAGTAAGGTGAGAAGCGACGAAGAGAAGGTCAGAAATGTTACTAGTTTTTAGGAAATTTGAGGGAAAATTGAGAAAAATTAGGAAAGTATGAGACTGTTGTTGAAAAATAGACAATTATTAGCATATTTTTTTAATTTTTTAGTAGTTATCCAAATTTTAACCGATTTTTTTTTACTTTTTCCATCATTTTCCTACTTTCCAGTACTTGATCTTCTATGCCCTTCAGCTTCTCCTTGTCCTACCAGAAACCAGTCCTCCATTTCCCGATAAATCAATTCGTTGTCCGTTTAGTCAGCTGTTTTACCCTCCCCATCCATTCCTCCTCCTCTCCCGACCACCCCGAAACATGCTTTCGCGAGAGAGCGCGCGTTGGTGAGAGAGCGCAGACGGCGAGAGACGGCGAGAGAGTGCGGAGACGCAGACACAACAGAGTCCGCTTTCGTCTTGGGAGGACTTTTTTTGAATTTCTACTTTTTCCTGGGCATTGTATTGTTATTTTTGTTTTTTGTAGGGGTGAAAGGGATTCTGGAGCATCATCTGGTTATGGAAAATTATAAAATTTTCATTTTTTATTAACATGTAAGGATTTATACAAGAAAATGAGAAGAAGCTAAGAAAATCGTTAACTTTTACATTTTCTAGGTGTTATTGCTTTATTTATTTTGAAATCTTGTTAATTAGTTATAATTAGCTATAATTACCTATAATTAGCTACAACCCAGCGATCAAGGTTTCTCTAGACCACCTCGTGATTTTTTACCCGATTTTCTCTCCCATTTTTCCTCTCCACTTTGTTTCCACTCAAAAACCAAACAATTCTGTACCACTTTTCCGCATCACTTTCCACATCCATCCCATCCCAACCGGTATTCTTTCAGAGGAGGATGTCGTTGGCCACCACGTCGCTGGTGGAGACGGTCAACATCAACGTCGACGATTTCTCCGAGACATTTCTCACCTGCTCCACATGTCTGTACACTTATGATGGGGTGAGTTTTGAGGGTTTGTTATGCTGGAATCTTGGGGAGTGAAAAAAAGTTAATTTTCTAGAAAATTTCGTCTTAAAGTCGATGAAAAGCGCGAATTTTAAAGTTTTGAGCGTTGGAATCGAATTCAGCGTACTTGAAAACCCTAAAAATCACTTTGGGTCCTCGAACTTGGCAGCTTTTCGCAAAAAATGTGCGAAAAGCAACAGCACTACCCACTGCGCCATCAGTCCACCCCACTCAAAAAGCGCGCGGTTTCAATGGTGTAGTGGATAGTGCAGATGATTTTCGATCCGAATCTTGAGAAAAATGCGCAAGTTCGAGGATCCAAGACCCTCCTAGGTTTTTGCATACGCTGAAATCAGTTTTCCACACGATATTTTTCCGTATCCCCCATTTCCAACCAGATTTACCCCTTCCCACAACAAGAGTAGCATAAAAACTCGAAAACTCAGTTAAAAGCAGGAGTTTGAGAAATTTGAGTATTAGAATCGGATTCAACGTAATTGAAAACCCTAAAAATCACTTTTGGACCTCGAACTTACACAAAAAATGTGCGAAAAACAACCGCACTACCCACTGAGCCATCAGTCCACCCCACTCAAAAAGCGCGCGGTTTCGATGGTATAGTGGATAGTGCAGATGATTTTCGATCCAAAACTCAAAAAAACTGACCAAGTTCGAGGATCCAAGACCTTCCTAGGTTTTTTCATACGCTGAAAACAGTTTTCCACACGATATTTTTCCGTATCCCCCATTCCCAACCAGATTTACCCCTTCCCACAACAAGAGTAGCATAAAAACTCGAAAACTCAGTTAAAAGCAGGAGTTTGAGAAATTTGAGTATTAGAATCGGATTCAACGTAATTGAAAACCCTAAAAATCACTTTTGGACCTCGAACTTACACAAAAAATGTGCGAAAAACAACCGCACTACCCACTGAGCCATCAGTCCACCCCACTCAAAAAGCGCGCGGTTTCGATGGTATAGTGGATAGTGCAGATGATTTTCGATCCAAAACTCAAAAAAACTGACCAAGTTCGAGGATCCAAGACCTTCCTAGGTTTTTGCATACGCTGAAATCAGTTTTCCACACGATATTTTTCCGTATCCCCCATTTCCAACCAGATTTACCCCTTCCCACAACAAGAGTAGCATAAAAACTCGAAAACTCAGTTAAAAGCAGGAGTTTGAGAAATTTGAGTATTAGAATCGGATTCAACGTAATTGAAAACCCTAAAAATCACTTTTGGACCTCGAACTTACACAAAAAATGTGCGAAAAACAACCGCACTACCCACTGAGCCATCAGTCCACCCCACTCAAAAAGCGCGCGGTTTCGATGGTATAGTGGATAGTGCAGATGATTTTCGATCCAAAACTCAAAAAAACTGACCAAGTTCGAGGATCCAAGACCTTCCTAGGTTTTTTCATACGCTGAAAACAGTTTTCCACACTATATTTTCCCGTATCCCCCATTCCCAACCAGATTTACCTCTTCCCACAAAATGAGTAGCATAAAAACTCGAAAACTCAGTTAAAAGCTTGATTTTGAAAGTTTTCATTGGAATTGAATTCAGCGTACTTGAAAACCCTAAAAATCATTTTGGATCCTCGAACTTTACAGCTTTTCGCAAAAATTGTGCGAAAAGCAACAGCACTACCCACTAAGCCACCGGTTCACCCCACTCAAAAAGCTGCGCGGTTTCACTGGCCTAGTGGATAGTGCAGATGATTTTCGATCCGAACCTCAAAAAGACTGCCCAAGTTCGAGGATCGAAGACTTTCCTAGGTTTTTGCATACGCTGAAAACGATTTTCTACATGATATTTTCCCGTATCCCCCATTTCCAACCAGATTTACCCCCCTTCCAAAACACGAATACTAATCCTGTGCATACAAAATGCGACACTTTCAATGCTCCTTTTCCCCCCTTCCACTCCCCTTTTTCGTCCCCTTTTTCGCCCTCCGCGTGACCAATTTCTCTGCGTCTCTCGATTCCGGGTTCTCTCTCTTCAAGTCTATAATACTCCTCCCGTTTGTTTGTACTTTTCCTCACCGTTTTGTGGATTTTTTTGATATATGTTGGAGGGGAAACATTTTGGAAGTTTTTGAGAGTTAAACAACTTTTGGAAAAAAAAATTTTTTGTTTTAATTTCAGAACAATAGAAAACCAAAGCTCCTTCCGTGCTCCCATTCGGTTTGCTTGTTCTGTGTCACTCAACTAGCTGAATTGGCTCCAGAGGTAAGTTAATTGGGTAATTAAGAGGTAATTATCTTTTTTTGATAGTGGAATTATGGTTAGCTGATACAAAATGAATGGTTTACAATTAGTGGAGGTTAATTAGTTAGCTAGTCTTCTAATTAGGGTAATTAGCCATGATAATTAGTTACTTAATTAGCCCTTATTAACTAATTAACTCATCACAATATCTCGTAGTACTTGAAATTAGTTGAAGTTGTGTTTTCTATAGTAAGTTTCTCCTTTTATCTTTACTTCATGTACTAAGGCTATGAGTAGTTAATCCTATAAGTAGTTAACCCTCTAATTATCCTTAATTACCCCTAATTACCCTAATTACCCTTGATTACCCTGTAATTACCCCTAATTACCCCCTAATTGCAGACGGAACCGCCATCACTCCGATGCCCGTTGTGCCGTGAGTTGTGCGTAGTCCCACACGGCGGAGTCACCTCATTTCCGGCCGCCTTTTTCATTAATCAACTTTTGGATGTGATGCAGGTATTATTACCCATTCAGTTTGCTTCTTTCAACAAAAATGAATATTCTCCAGAAGCAACGAAAAGACGTGATCCCATCTTGCTCCAACCACCCGCAAGACCAATTGCTCTACTGTGAAACTTGTGATGTGGTGTTCTGTGAGCACTGTCAGTGCTCTTTGTTAAAGTAAATTAGAGCTCTACCTCCCTTTTTTGAAAGTTAAACTTGAAATTTTCAGCAAAAAATGCGACGAGCACACAGTTGTGCCACTCTCGATTGCCATCAAACGAATGTCGGAGATAGTGGTGTACAGAGCAAAGGGAAGACTTCGAGGACTCGACGATGCTCATCTTAATGTGAGCAAGGAGATTGTGCAGTTGGATGGGAATGTGGATAAGATTGTCGAGCAGATTAATTCGGCGATTCAGGTGAGCAAAGAGCACGGGATACTGTAGAAAAATGTGGAGCTCATTTACTGTGCTCAAAAGTAGACAAGTTATGAAAAGCTACAGTAATCTTGATACCTGTAACATAAATGACGAGAAATTGCGGACAAAGTGTTCAATGACATGATTTGAACGCTCAGTCTGCAATTTGTCGTCAGAGAGGTTGCTTCACTCAAAAAGATCAAAAATCAATTCTAGATTACTGTAGCTTTCTCATAGAAGTCTGCATCCACTTTTGAGTACAGTACCCCTACAGTAATCTCAACACTCCTAATAGTGGAAAAAACGAAAAAAGAATCCATCAATAACAAATAAAAATAGAGTGTTTTTTCTCTTGTTCTGTCCGGTATTATTATGTGTTCCCACTCTCTCATTTTTCCCTTCTCTATCTCTTTTTTCCGCCGTCACACTCTAGCGAGACTGTTTTTTTTCGATTAAGTCGCTGATTTTTCGAGGTTTCGCTGATTTTGCAGATTTTTAGACATAGTTTCACAGTTTTATGAATTAAAAATTTACAATAAAGAGCATTTAGGAAGTATCAAATTTGGTGGAAAATCGCCGACGAGTACTGATAGAAACTGTGAGAGTTCGGCGGGACGAGAAACGAAAAGTGCTCAAGGATCAATTGGAGGCGATTCAGGACGAAAAGAAGAAGTTGCAGAAGGTATTCTTACTTTCAAAAAGCTCTTAATTATTCATATTTTAATGTAGAAACTTGAAGTCTTGAAGAAAATATTGTTAAAAAAAAGAAAAAAAAAGAATCTGAAATTACTGGCAGTTTGTAGAAAAAGAGCATTTCCAGGAGCTCGAATCTTGTAAAATGGACATCCGCACAATGGCTCGACAGATCAAGGATGGAGCCGCTGATGAGAATTGGCAACGGAAGATCATAGAACCACGAGAGAATGCGTTCCTTCGGATTAACACGAACTCGGAGAAAATGTTGATTGGTAAGAGAAAAAGAGAGAGTATACCATCCGGGGAGACGCAGACTGTCTAACTGGCTGCGTCTCTGTTCAATGGAGCGCACTTGCATCCCTGTCCAACAATCCAAAACGATTTCCTTCAATTTTCCAGACGTCGAACAAACTCTCAACGAATTCGGAAAGCTGTACGCATCCAACACTTTCCCAGGAACATCTCGAGTGGAGATACCCACCCATATGGGATGCCACGTGGAAAATACCGCTACTTTGATGTGAGCTTTTTTAGGTCTTACAGCGAAAAATAGTTGGGATTTTCTTTTTTTAGTTAAAAAGATATGTAAAATTTCATTGAAATGCTGAAATTCCTTTACAGTTAAACCACGCCCCTTTTTCACTGCAACCGATTCCTTTCAGAACTCGAGACGTGGATGGAAAGCCGAGAAACTCTGGAGGAGATCCAGTGGAAGTGAAACTGGAACTGGTACAAATGGACTACGAAGAGCCGAAAACCAAAGAGATCGCTGTGAAGGAAGTGGAAGAGATCAGAATTGTGGATGGAAATGATGGCACTTATAAGATGCTCTTTAGGTGGGCTCTTACAGTGTAATTGTAGTGAGTGTGCTCAAAGAGCTCTCACAACTATTTTTAACTGACAACATCATTTTTCTGTTAGGAAACTTTGCGTTTCTCACTTGACACACTATATCTTTTTCTCTGCACTCTCTTCTTTACACACACTCTCTCTCCCTCTCATTATCATTCTCTTCCAGACTGACACAACCCGGCGAATACCAAATCTCTGTGAAAATCTTCGGCCGCCCCGTCGCCAACAGTCCCCTCCACTTTAACGTCTCCCCGTATCAAGAGTACACGTGGCAGATGCCAGTGACGTTCCAGTACCCCACTAAGTGTTGGTGGGATGAGCCCACCAAACGGATGTTCGTGTTGGACAGTGGCAACAAGAGAGTGAGGGTGTTGAAGGAGAATGGAGACGTGATCACCGATATCAGGAATGATGAGTTTAAGGTGAGCAATTGGTGCATTTTGAGGTTTTTACGATGAAAATAATAGGAAGATCGGTATAAAAATTATTTTTGTCGAAGAAACTTATTTAAAAATCATCAAAATTGATCGATTTGGGCCTGCTAGTCTACAAAAAATTGTAGCTTGTAGTCTAGCAGGCCCATGGAGATTGTAGTTTGTAGTCTAGCAGGCCCATGGAGATTGTAGTTTGTAGTTTAGCAGGCCCAAGTGAACTGTAGTTTGTAGTCTAGCAGGCCCAAGTGAACTGTAGTTAGTAGTCTAGCAGGCCCATGGAGATTGTAGTTTGTAGTCTAGCAGGCCCAAATTGATTGTAGTTTGTAGTCTTCCAGGCCCAAATAACTGTAGTTTGTAGTCTAGCAGGCCCAAAGAGATTGTGGCTTGTAGTCTAGCAGGCCTAAGTGAACTGTAGTTTGTAGTCTAGCAGGCCCAAGTGAACTGTGGTTTGTAGTCTAGCAGGCCCAAGTGAACTGTGGTTTGTAGTCTAGCAGGCCCAAGTGAACTGTAGTTTGTAGTCTAGCAGGCCCGAATTGATTGTAGTTTGTAGTCTAGCAGGCCCAAATGAACTGTAGTTTGTAGTCTAGCAGGCCCGAATTGATTGTAGTTTGTAGTATAGCTGGCCCAAAAGAAGCAAAAACCTCACTTTTTCACTTTAAATTCCATAATATTACTTTCCTGACTCAAAAACTTTCTCTTTTCCAGGCCGGAACAGTGGGAATGGTGTACCTTGGAAACGACGAGCTCGTCCTGCTCTCCTGGCAGCAAAAGATGATCTCGAAACTGAACACGAAAGGAGAAATGATAAAAGCAGTCCGTTTCTCCGAGTTCTATCAGCCGACCGACGTGGCGATGGACTCGAGAGGTCGTTTTGTGATCGCCGACAAGACGAAGATCTTCATTTTCGACGCGACGTTCAAACCAACCATTTGTTTCCCTGTGAGAGAGTCGAAGGACGCGGAGATCAATTGTGTGACTGTCGGGTTGGATGATGATGTTGTCGTGGGGACGACCGATGGAATGCTCCTTTATGATGGAGCCGGCAAGTTTTTGAGGAGGCTCAATGTGTGCCCACCGGGGACTTATATACCGAAGCATGGGTGGGTGTTTATTTAATTTTTTCAAGTTTTTATTCTCTGAAAATCTCTTCAATTTTTCCTAAATTTATAATTTTCCAGCGCCCGCTTCAATATCAACACCTTGACCTGTGATCGGAGCAACGGTCACATTGTAGTGATATACACTGATTGTGTGCTCGACAGAACTCGCATTGGAGTACGTTCTTAGTTTTTCTTGAAATGCATTTACGCTCTACTGAACACTGACACTTTTCCAGGTGGTCAACTACAAGGGCGACTTCCTCTACTCGGTGGAGCCCGCCGACGGTGAGAAGTTCATGGCTCCGTGCGGAATTTTCGTTCACAAAAACAAGGCGTACGTCACGGATTTCGAGAGGAACACAGTGCGCAGCTACTTGTATAAATGAATGGGTCACTTGTTATGATTGTTTTTTAAATAATGAATCAAGTTTTTTTTTGAAGTTTTTCTAGAAATCACATTAAAGAAGTTGGGAACAATATATATTAAACAAGAAGATGGCAAAGCTGTGGGGGAAATCTACAACTGCAGAATCCTTAAAAGTAAAACAAACAGGGGCACATATTCAAGTTAAGTATGCGAGTAAAACCGTACGTGGGAGCTTATGGGAATGGGGCGTTCTAAAAGTGAAGAATCAGAAATATTCAAAAGGGAAACTTGAATCGATCTCATCATTTTTACAACTCTCCAGTGGCACGCGCCTTGTAGTGCTGGAACAGCTTCTGGAAGTGATGCGACAGCTGATTGTAGTAGTTGCCGATCACAGAGAGATAGAAGCGAGCCACCGAGAGCGGCTCTCCGGCGGAGATTCCAGCGGTGACGTGAGCCGTCGACGAGATCGGCAGGAAGCCACGCCCATAGCACGCCACCAGCGAGTCCTTCTCGAGCTCATAGACGTGCGACTCGAATTGACCGTGACGGAAGGCGTTGCCCTGGGTGAACACCTCCTTCGGACCGTCCTGCACGTCGTCCGAGATTCTGGAGACTTGGCCCTTGAGCACGGTGCACGTCGAGTTGGCCCAGTGGAAGCCGGCTCTTCCGGAAGTGGCGAATGGAGCGGAGATAGCGGCGGCGTACTCGGTGAACGAGGTGTAGAGAGGGAAGATCTGGAAATAATCAGAATTGAAATATTTGCTCATATTTAAATTTGTAAAAGTTACCTTCAAGCTCAAGCTACCCAGCTGAATCGCGTGCCACTCGATGGATCGTGGAAGAATCGGCTCATAATAGCTTCGGAGTCCAACTTGAAGAGTTGAAAGTGATTGTTTCGCATTGGCGGCGGCTAAAATTAATGAAAATTATTAAAAACCAGATCCAATATGAAAATCTACCAGCAGCTTTCCCGGCAATTGTCTTGAACTGCTTCGGCGACATGTCGTAGCTCTTCCAGCGCAGTCCCCACTGAATTCCGGCGAACAGCGCGTAGATGATGAGCACATAACGGAGTTTTGAGCCGATCAGCGCCATTTTTCCCCTGGAAAAATTGTAAGATAACGTGGCTCGATTAGAAAAAAAAGTTCGAGAAAAAACGTGACACTTTATCCAAAACCAGCATGTAAACGTGGAAAAAATCAGCAGAGGTCATGGAAACTACGAGAATGGAACATTCCTGAAGTTCCCCAGACAACGTGGAAGCAGCGGAGATTTGAAATGTTGGTTTTTGCTGTTTTTCAAAAATCGACTCTAATTTTTCCATTTTCGAGAGTCTTGGCTGGGTTTTTCAACTTTCTGTGTCAAAATTCGATCATTTTTCCGATTTTACACATTATTTTTGAGAAAAATGAGCAATTTCCAGCGAAAACTGACAAAAACTCGATGAAAAATGAAAGCTGAAAATCCAATTTTAAAATTAGGTCATGCTCCGCAAACACCACGCTTTTTGGCCACAGAAAACGTCCTAATTCACGCGCAAATTTTCGCGCCGCCGTGTTGCGTAAACGCATGCCTAGAAATTGCTAGAACTATCGAAGTAGGCGGAGCTTGATGATTCAGTACTTTTCTCGACTGTTTTTCACAATTTTCGCCGCTTTCTTGCTCATTTTTCGGCGAACTTTCGAGATTATCAAATTGCCGGTTATTTAGCGACCAGTTTGACATCAAAACGAGCGCGAAAAGCAAGAAAATTTAGAATTTCGTGGCTGTTTTTTGAAAATTTTTCGAAAAATTATTTTGTGGCTTCAATTTTCAATTAAAAAACTTTTGAAATCACATTTCCCGCTGAATTTTTAACATTTTCTTGATTAAAATGGAAATTTTGACGTAAAATCCTACTCGAAAGAGGATTATCTCTGACTCTGCGCGTTTCCATGGTGATTTTCGATGATTTTCTAGAAATTTCCACGGGAAATGGATAAAATTCGTATTTTTACTAGTTTCTGACTCGACTCTCTTTGATTCTGATCTTTTCTCAATGGAAAAATAATATTTTCAAACAAAAATATGAATTTTTGCAGAAAAAATGCCGATCGACTACTCCAAATGGAAGGATATCGAAGTGTCGGACGATGAGGACGACACTCATCCGAATATCGATACTCCGTCGCTTTACAGGTGAGTTTTGTCTGAAAATTGCTGAAAAAAATGCTCATTTTTTATAGATGGCGCCACCAGGCCCGTCTGGAGCGTATGGCGGAGAAGAAGCAAGAAAAGGAGAAGTTGGAAAAGGACAAAAAGGTCACTAACAAGAAGATGGAAGAGCTCGAGGCGAAATTGGCGGCCGCCGAGGTCGGATCCTCTGACAAGGAGTCGCTCCAGAAGCAGCTCGACGACGTGAAGGCTCAGGAGGAGGCGTGGCGTAAGAAGGAGGCCGAGCTGGAGGAGAAGGAGCGCCTCGAGCCGTGGAACATTGACACCATCGGACATGAGGCTTTCAGCACTTCGCGAATCAATAAGGTTGGCATTTTCATGCTTTTCCATAATATTCATTCTTTTAAAGGTCTCTGACAAAAAGGTGGCTCCAAAGCTCACCGAGGAAGAGGATACCAACGCCATGGCCAAGTTCTTCGAGACCAATGAGTCGCTTCTGGAGCGCCTTGGAGCCACGAAGGGCGGAGCCAAGGGAACGGAGCTCTTCCTCGCCGAGCACCCCCACATGGCGTCGGAGTACACCGCCAACTGGCTCACCATCGAGGCGCTCAACGCGGCAATCGTGGAGAACGAGGAAAAGATGAGTGTGATGGCGGAGCAGTGCATCATCATTCAGTACCTGCTCGAGCTCGCCAAATCGCTCAACGCGGTGCCGACGAACACCAATGTGCAGAAGCAGTTCTTCAAGAAGTTCCAGCAGGCGGAGCCGGTGTACCTCGGACAGTACCATCAGGAGGTGAAGGCGTTCGAGGACCGACTTCGTCATCGTGCGGAGACGAAGAGACAGGCCGCCATGGAGGAAGCAGAAGCTGAGGAGAAGGAGCAGCGGATGAAGGCGGCTCCGGGAGGATTGGACCCGCAGGAGGTGTTCGAGTCGTTGCCAGAGGAGATGAGAAAGTGCTTCGAGTCGCATGATATCGAGGCGTTGAAGGGAGTGGCCGCCAAGATGGATGAGGAGGTGAGAAGAGACTCTTCTTTGAGATATTTCTGAAAATTTGGTAACTTATAGTTTCAACACCGCTGATTTCGAATCTGAAGTCAGAATTTCTGTAATTGATCTCATTTTTGAGAAAAGATGTGTCAAAGCCATTTTCAGTGCTATTTTACTTTCGCTCGTTACGAAATAGTGGAGAAAATAGCACTGAAAATGGCTTTGGCACATCTTTTCTCAAAAATGAGATCAATTACAGAAATTCTGACTTCAGATTCGAAATCAGCGGTGTCGAAACTAAAAGTGACCAAATTTTCAGAAATATCTCATAGCCTAACCAAAAACACATTACTTGTCAGAACAGCCCAGAATAACACTAATTTTCGCTCATTTCAGGTGTTCGCGTACCACTTCAAACGATGCATCGACTCGGGTCTCTGGGTGCCCGGAAAAGCTGATGAGGAGGAGGAGGAGTTCCATGATGCGGAAGATGCTCCATCCACTTCTGCGTAATTTCCCCCGAAAATTCTATTTATTCTAATGTTTTTACCCCTCATTTCCCCTCATTTCCCCCATCGTTTTCCACCCGTTCCCGACGATCTACTTGGCACTTTCTTTTTTTTTTTTTGAAATATCGGCTCTTGACCACGCCCACCCCATTTTTCTTGTAAATTTATCGCCCACCCCCTTTTTTTATTATTCGGAATAAACTTTCCCACGAGCTATTGTCCTCATTTGAATGGAAGAATCTTTGGTTCAACTTTTGAAAGATCAATTTAAGCCGAACATTTGAAAGCTTTGGAAACTCTGAAAATGCTGAAATTTCTATTCCTTCTAGCTCTTTTCGGGATTACGGTAGACTCGCAGTTGTCGGCTTTTACTGGTACGATTTTACTTCAATAAATTGAATTTTGGAGCGTATTGTGCGTCAAAAATGAAGAAATTTTAGCTTGGAAGCCAACTACGACCCGTTACTGTGATACGGTGGCGAGCCCGGATGTGTTGACGAGAGCTGGAGTCTCGTGTGGAGCCAGCTCGTGGTATGCGATGAAGGCTTGTGAGTTTTATAGTGTAGTGCGTTGAAAACACGCTTCAAATTGGGTTTTTGCGAAAAAAGGCGCTCTAAAGACAGGAAAATTGAGGTTGGGCGTCTCAATACGCTCTACATTGACATTGTGCGTCAAAACACGCATCAAATTAGATATAAGTGAAAAAAGACGCTCTAAAGACTGAAAGATTGAGGTTGTGCGTCAAAACACGCTCCAAAAAGAGCATGTGGGTAAAAAAAAACGCTTTGGGTATCGAAAAATTGGCGTAGTGCGTCAAAACACGCTTTGAAAGTTAAAAAATAGCACTAGTGCGTCAAAAACACGCTCGAAAGACTGGAAAAATGAGGTTGTGCGTCAGAATACGCTCTAAATTAAAATTGTGCGTCAAAAACACGCTTCAAATTGAAAAATAGCGGTTGTGCGTCAAAACACGCTCTAAGGACTGCAAAATTGAGGTTGTGCGTCAGAATACGCTCTAGATTAAAATTGTGCGTCAAAACACGCTTCAAATTGAAAAATCGAGGTTGTGCGTCAAAACACGCTCTAAAAACTGAAACATAGAGATTGTGCGTCAGAATACGCTCTAAAAATTGAAAAATTGAGGTTGTGCGTCAAAACACGCTTCAAAATGAGAATGTGGGTCAGAATACGCTCTAGATTAAAATTGTGCGTCAAAAACACGCTCCAAATCGAGCTGGAGCACCATAACACGCTCCACATTCAGCTTATGCGTCCAAACACGCTCCACAATACAAAACGCGCTCCCTTCCTTCATCAATTCAACACTGTTTGCAGTCTACCCGGAGCTCGAAATCAAGTCGGATGTATCGATTGGACTGATTAATGTAGGATGGATGTCCGGGTGAGACGCAAAAGGCAACTTTTCTTGAGATTGACTAAATTTTTTTTTCAGAGCGGCTCTGACTAGCGAGATAAACTTCTGGAGGACATGCAAAAGTTACGCGGTTCGCATTTTTGATGGGCTTTATGAGAATTCAGGTATTGGTGGCTGGGGGACTAGCTTGAGGGACGAGGTGGGAAATCTAGGCCAGGAGCTTTTTGATTTGCTTATTGTTTGCAAAAGCTTTTCGGATTAAAAAACTAAAAAAAAATTATTAAAAACTCCCAAAAACTGTTAAAAAATAGAAAAAATCAAAAATTTTACTTCTGAAATTCAAGTTGGCCTAGTTCCACAAAAATCCCCCAGCCACAACAACCATTATCCCGATAACCACTATCAGGAACTGCTTGTGGGCTCTTCGTGAACCCTCCAACTGGACTTCCTTCTTGCAACGACACCGAGGGCAACATGTTGTACCGTACTGGAAGTGGTTACTGTATGAAGGAGAAAGTGTGTGGCGCCAAAATGACTATTGATTTTCTGGCGGCTCCGGGAAATGCTTGTGAGTATTTATATCATAAAAATAAATCCTTTTACTTTCATATTGTCGGGTCTGCAAATGCGCTCCATTGGACTTTGACGCTTCAAGTTTTTCTAGCTTGCGTTATAAATTGAATGACTGAAATTGGTTAAAAATAGTCAATTAATGCCTAGAGAGGCAAAAAATGCGAAAAACCCAAGATAAAAGCATAGATTTTCCCATTTCGTGCAAGTTGGCGTCAGATCCGGTGCAGACACCGTGCACTCATTTTTTGCGCCGACAATAAAGCAGCTCTTTTTTCCAGTAATTTAAATATAATCATGACAAAGTTTGGATAATTTTGAATTATTGTGTTTTTTAATAGTCTCCAGGCCCAAATAATTTGTAGTTTAGCAGGCCCAAATGAATTGTAGTTTGTAGTTTAGCAGGCCCAAATGAATTGCAGTTTGTAGTTTAGCAGGCCCAAATGAATTGTAGTTTGTAGTTTAGCAGGCCCAAGTGAACTGTAGTTTGTAGTCTAGCAGGCCCAAATAATTTGTAGTTTGTAGTTTAGCAGGCCCAAATGAATTGTAGTTTGTAGTTTAGCAGGCCCAAATGAATTGTAGTTTGTAGTTTAGCAGGCCCAAATGAATTGTAGTTTGTAGTTTAGCAGGCCCAAGTGAACTGTAGTTTGTAGTTTAGCAGGCCCAAGTGAACTGTAGTTTGTAGTCTAGCAGGCCCAAATAATTTGTAGTTTGTAGTTTAGCAGGCCCAAATGAATTGTAGTTTGTAGTTTAGCAGGCCCAAATGAATTGTAGTTTGTAGTTTAGCAGGCCCAAATGAATTGTAGTTTGTAGTTTAGCAGGCCCAAATGAATTGTAGTTTGTAGTTTAGCAGGCCCAAATAATTTGTAGTTTGTAGTTTAGCAGGCCAAAATGAATTGTAGTTTGTAGTTAAGCAGCCCAATTTTTTGCACTTTCGACCGAAGAATTGCAGCTGTGATCTACTCGTGGCTCCCCGTGCAAACTGCTCAATTCATGGCTCTCGGGTACACCAAAGTTGGCAAGTGCTACGGATACTCGAAAGCGGCGAACCCTGGTTTCAATGAGACCAACTTGATGCTAGATGAATTTTATTAATTGCCGATCTTACTGTATAAGATGAAGAGCGTGAATAAAGAGCATCTTTACCAAACTTGAAATTGTAAAAACTTTCCACTGAAAAAAATGACCAAAATATGGCAAGGTTGCAGAAAACTGATGCCGCACTTTGCAAACAATTGGATCCGCCCACAAAGTATACGGTATTGTCAAGATTACTGTAGTTTGGTCAAAGTGTCACGTGCAAATAAACAAACAAATGACTAATTTGAATAATTCATTTCCAACACCACTACTCGCTGGCATCACTCTCTCTTTTCATTCACTGATAATGAGCCTACTGGTCCAGTTTCAAGAGTTTCAAGGCATTCCCAATGGTATTTTTTTTAGATAAAAAAGTATTTTTTAAAATGAGCACATTTCCAGAGCACTTTATGAAAGAGCTCGATCACATTTTGCTCATTTCTCTCGACAAATTGCAAAACAACAGTTCGGATCTCCGACGTCGGGTGCTCCTCCATCCGATTTTTGAGAAAGTCATCAGATATCGACAAATTGATGACACTTATTGAACTTTTTTTAATGAATGGTATTACTCTTTTTTGTATTGACACAGTTGAAACAAGTGCTACAGTAATCTAGGAAGTCGCTTCGAGACCTGGGCACCTGTGAAAACTTAAAATAGCTCTAACTTTGCTCAAACTCTACGGATTTTCAAGATTTTTAGCGCATTTGATAGCTAATTTTATGATTAACATTCCACGTGACATTTCCCTAACATTGTATTCCCCCACCACTTTTTCCCCTTCATTTCCAATAAAATAAGTCGGTGATTAAAAGCGAACTTTCCAAAAATTTGTCAATTTCAATAAAGTGCACACGGCAACAAAACGCCTTCAAAAAATCGAGAAAGTTTGCGAAATGTATCCAGTATGTCATCTCATCGCACTAGCCGTCTGGACAATTGTGATGGCGCATTGTCTTGGGAAGAAGGTTAAAGGTACAAAAAGAAAACCTTGAAGATTTTGGATGAGAAAATCTTGAAAACGAGTGAAATTTAGTATAATTTACAGAAGAGCAACAAAAAGTGCCACAAAACAAGAAGAACTCAACGCCGATCGCTTATGAGGCGGATCCAGAAGTGTTGGAGAGGGAGAGACGACAAAGAGCCGCTGAGAATCGGGAGAGGATGAAGAAGAAGCGGGAGAAGACGAGCAAGATGGACATTTTGAAGGTGGAAGAGCCCAAGAAGGAAAAGAGCAAGTTGAAGGAGAAACAGAAGATTCTGGAGCTCCCTGAAGACGCCACACAGCCTACCAATTCGTTTGATGATGTGCGTACAGCACAGGCTCCGATTGTCATCGAGTCGGAGCCAGATACGATTCAGATGATGGTGGACGAGGAGAAGAAGATGAGAAGGTCGGAGGAGTCGAAGAGCACCACTACTGAGGAGCAACTCGGAGAGGTGCGGTTGGTCGATAATGATCCGGATTGTGGTGAGCAATATGAAATTTTTCAAAAATCCCACAAATTTTTGAGCCCTGAAAGCGAGTTTGGTGAAGAAGCAAGCTCGAGAAGTGGCGAAAAAGAAGCAAATCGAGGAGGCCATGATGAGGAAGATGAATCTGTTGGATCCACTGCCAAGCCCCGATGACACACTCAAAAACGTGTCGTCTCTACAGTGCGAATCCCAAATGTCGGTGATCCAGAAGCGAAAAGAGCGGCAGAATCGGAATAAGGAGATGAAGCCGAGTGCAGAGTTGTGCGGAGTGGCGTGTGAGCCTGCCAAGGAGGAGCCGATGATGGAGCCCAAGTCGAATGAGTTGTACGCGAGAGAAGCCGCCAAAGTTGGTGGCACTTGATTTTTCGTGGAGAATAAAGCGTTTTGATTATATTTTTTGTGGGTTTTGAAGAACAAGAGCGTGTTTTGACAAAAAAAGAGCGTATTTTGAAAGAAAAGAGCGTATTTTGAAAGAAAAGAGCGTATTTTGAAAGAAAAAAGCGTGTTTTGAAAGAAAAGAGCGTGTTTTGACGCACTAGATCGTATTCTGACGCACAACAGTGTGTTTTGAAGGACAGGCGCGTATTTCTACGCACTACAACGTATTTCAACGCAAAAAAGCGTGTTTTGACGCACCACGGCGTGTTTTCGGATTAGAGCACGCTTACAGATCACTTTTTCAATTTACCTCTATCACACCTTCATCATTTATCAATATCAATCAATATTTATCTCCACTTTGTTATTGATCAAAGAATGAATCGTTTCCGTACTTGCGTGTGGAGAAGAAATTCGGAGCGACATCATCCGATGCTGGGGTGTTGGTGTCTTCAACCGGACTTGTAGTGGTTGTAGTCGTTGTAGTAGTGGTTGTAGTCGTGGTGGTGGTCTCCGTCGCCTTGCAGCGCCTCTCCATGAAATCCACCGCCATGCCACCATAAACATACACTCCATGAATCTCCTCATCCAAATGTAGCTTTTGCTTGTAACGGTACAACTCTTTTCCATTCAGAATGAACACAAATTCCTCCTTCTCCTTCCGGATCTCCACCGTGATCGATGAGTTGTACCCGATTTTGTCATGTTTGACAGTCTCATTCCGCATGCTCTTGACGCCTTCCTCCTCATCATCAAAAGTGCTGAATTCTGAGTCGAAGGAGTTTGTACGGAGCTCCACTACTTGGTTCGCGTAGCCAGGGAGAGGTACCAAGGCGATGTGGAGTCTAGAAAATTATTCGAGTTGTTGAAGTGCCTTCAATGATTTTCAATGATGAATGAAGTTCACCTACCCATCATGAAGCTGCGTGTGATTCTGCTGTCGGGTACGTCCTCGGAACAGAATACTGTCTCCATCGACGAACGCTTCTGGTAGATACCGGTACATGTTAGCAGTCGGGTGGGATTGGTTCGTCTGAAATGGTTTGAATATGAATGAAGACGTGACTTGATGTTACCAAGATAACATCACAGCTAAAAATGTCCGCCTTGAACTCGATGGATTTCAGCTCAACGTTCCCTTTTACAATGAGCCTGGTGAATGGGTTGTAGCCGAAGGATCCTTTGGAAAAGTCGAAGGCTGTTTTGTTGTTTAGAATTGCCAGGAATTTGAAGGTGATGTATCTGAACTCGGAACCTTAGGAAGTAAGGTAAAATTGTAACTTACCTAATCTCCAGCTCAAATTCCTCATCAGAAACTATCGCCTCATGACTCCAAACCTCATTCCTCTTTTGGAAAACACCATCCTTCATATCATCGACCACAGTTATCGAGGTGTTCTTCTCTGTCGTCAAGCTGATCGGCATGTTGTTTCCAGAGTCATCGGTGATGGCAATGAACATTCTGGAAGGCTTCTAATTAGGTCGAGGAGCACAAAAAAGACAAGACTTCTCGAATCCATCCTTTGGCAGTTTTCCACGAATGATGAGGCGATCTTTGTAGTCGATGGACTTGTCAAGAAGGAACACTGATTGAATGCACGGCTTGTTGAAGGAGTTCTGAATCTCTTTATTCAATGTTTTTGTTTTTTTTTTGTTTTTTTAGAAGCTCACCATCACAGAATTCGCATTCAGGGAATACTGTCCACCTTGACACTTGCACTTTCTCTCGATGCTCTTCACATGATACGGTCCATACATGAACACCCCATGGATCTCCTTATCCAGATGAATCTTCTGTGTGAATTTGTGCATTTCCTTTCCGTTCAGTAGGTATAGGAAGTGGTCTTTTTCTCGTCTAGAAATCAGCTTTGGAAGAGAAAAAGAGTGGAAAAGTTACCTAATTTCAATTTCAAAAGGCTTGTCAAACCCAATTGTATCATGCTTGACGGTCTCTTTCCGGTTCCCCTTATCCTTTCCATTCTTATCATCCAGGGTACTGTAACTCTCGTTGATTCCAATACGAACGCTCATAATTTCATCGATGACGTCGGGTTTTTGAACCAAGGAAAGTTGAATTCTGAATAGATATTGTAACTTTTTTTGTTGTCCAGATCAATCCTACTCATTATAATAAGGACTGGGTTTGGGGATGGTCAACCCTTTCACAATGAGACTGTCACCAATCTCGAAAGCTTCTGGCAGGTAGCGGAAGAGGTTGGAGCCGTGGGAGAAGGATTGGTTTTCCTGGAAAGTGCTTGTGGGTAGTCTATTTTGGAGTTTTTCTAGAGTCCAGATCTGGTATTTCAGACACCATGGTGAACTCACCAACTTCCCATCACAATGAAGAATATCTGCCTTGAACTCGATTGACTTGATGGCAAAGCTTCCTTTCAAAACCAGCCTGGAAAACGGCATGAACCCAAACCCGGGATTCTTCTCCACGTAGTGCATAGCGTTGTCGATAGAGACATCGTATTGGAGGGTGGAGTACCTTAACACAATTTTCATCTGAAAACCTGAAAACCTTTCCCAGTACGAACTTGATCCTCAATGTAAAGTCCCCGGAGATGGGTGGATGCGTCCACGTGAGATTTTTCTTCTTCAGGTTTCCATCGGATTCATCGAAAACGGTGATGGAGGTGTTGGTGCCTGTGGTCATGGTGAGAGGGAGGATTTTTTCAGCGTCGTCGGAAATGGCGACGTAGATTCTGAATGTGATAGGATCTTCAGATGAACATCAGATGAACATACTCCTTGAATCCATCCTTTGGAATCGCTCCTTTGATGATTATAACGTCTCCAAAATCCATTGACTTTTCCAGTTGAACTTTGAGGTTTGTATTGAAGGATTTCGACACATCTTCCTAGAATCCACCTCTGATTCAAAGCTTTACAATTAAGGCATACCTTTGGAGAGTTGGCTCTCAAAAACAACTGCTTGCAACTGGAGAGTGCAAAAACCAAGAAGAACACGATCAAATTCATATCAAAGTGAAGAGTTTTATGAACCCTTTGATTTAAATACTCTACTTCACTGGTTTTATCACCATTTTTATTGTTTTACGGTCAATAACCGTACTCATCAAACACCTGGGGATCTTTGTACCCTTTAGAATTTCTGAACGTGATGTGTTTATATTCACAACTTTCTTGCAACCTACGGAAGCGATAAAATGTTTCCGGAAGAACGTATAAAATGAAAAGACACCTACGTTTCGATCAGTCGATCATGATAACACTCCTACTTTTCGCATTTTGCCTCCCTATTCAGGCTATTCTGAACCCCAGGAGGTTGGGATGTGAGAGAATGGTTCCTATTTGTGTTTGTGCTCACTCTAATAGTGGCTTTTCAGTATGGAGACCACTCTCAAGACGATACCCTGTTGGAAAGGTTCATGCAGCCTGGAGATCGAGTCACCGTCAATGGCACTGTCAATACTCCATTCACTTTGTAACGAGAAAGTTTTGTGATTCATCTGAATGTGGCTTTTCCAGAGTCCGCTTGAACCTGGCCCTTTCCACCGGTCAGATCGTCATCCACTTTAGAAACGACGGCGACAAGCCGTTCACCATCTACGACACGTATGCCAACGGAAAATGGCTCCGACAAGACAGATCCGCCGCGAATCCCTTCTACGCTGGCATGCACTTCCAAGTCACATTCTTGTTGGTATTCGCTGTTTGATGAGCACAATCAGAATCATTTCAGATGGACTGGAACTGCTTTCCAAGTCCTCAACAATGGCAGACTCCTTCATACCTACCAGTCGTTCTTCCCCAACGCGTTGAACATTGGAACCCTTCAGTCCGCTGGCAGCTTCGTGACACACTGGATGGAGTTCACTTACGGAGCTTGTCCGAAGAGCACAGTGGCTCCTCAGACGACGACTAGACGGCCCAGCAATGATGGGGGTGGTCATGGACATGGAGGACATCATCATCATGGACATGGTGGTTATGGAGGAGGATCCAGTAGCAGCAGCAGCTCGGGATCGAGCAGTTTCGAGGAGGAATGTGATGCTTGATGATTGATAGAGATCGGATAATAAAATTTGTGTTATTTGTCTTATTCTCCACATAAAAACTGACGGTAAAATTGAAAGAAAACGGAAAAAAAACAACAAAAAAACGAGACAAAATTAAAGCACCAAAATGGCGGATGCCCAAAAATCAACTGATAACAAGTGCAGACGAGAGCTCTCGAATGCGCGTAGTTTCATCCAGATCGGACCAAGTTGAAGCGAGTTATGAGCGTTTATAGTTTTTGCCCACTCAAAGTGGTTGCGGCGCGGTCGCGTCGCGGACGCAGAGAAAGGGGAGACACGGATTGAACAAAATGGTAAATTTGTATGAAGAAAACCTATAAAAAAATAAAAGAAAAGAAGAAATGTTGAATGACTCGATAAATGAGGACCTTGTTTTCGCTCTGTTTCTCTATACTCTCTCGAGTTCCCATAGTCTCTCTCTTTCCTCATAGTGACAGAGATCCTCGATTATCGACATTTTTTAATTCTTGACCAAATCTGAAAGAACTCGAATTAAAAAAGGTGCTCTATGAATGGTGATGAAGTTTGCTCGTACTGATCTCTGACAATTTCTTCAATGTTTCTGAACAAGATGTTTCGCTGACCCCTCAACTTTTCGCAACCTATGAAAAAATGAAGCAATAAAAGCCTAAAAACCTTCACAAAAACGGTATAAAAGAAAAAGTGTTCACATTTTGTTCCGTCGATCATGCTGGTATTCCTACTCGTCGCCGCTTTTTCACGCCTCGCGCTGGCCCAGACGCCACAGAACCCCAGAAAGTTGGGATGTGAGAGAATGGTTCCACTTGTGTCATTGTGCTCAACCCAATAGTGGTTTTTCAGTACGGAGACTACTCGAACTACGACACCTATCTCGAAAGGTTCATGCAGCCTGGCGATCGAGTCACCATCAATGGCACTGTCAATACTCCATTCACTTTGTAAGATAGTTTTGTGATCCAGCTGAATTCGTTGTTTCCAGAGTCCGTTTCAACTTGGCACTGACCTCTGGTGAGATCGTCATCCACTACAGAAACGACGGCGACAAAGCGCAGACCTGGTACAACACGTATGCCAACGGCGTATGGGTCCAGCGAAATGTGTTCGGACCCAATCCCTACTACGCTGGAATGCACTTCCAGACCACTTTCACGTGGGTGGCTTCTATTTTTCCCGGCTTTACTCTCTTTTCAGTTGGACTGGCACGTCGTTCGACATCACCAACAATGGCGTTTTCGTGTACTCGTACACATCGCTCTTCCCAAATGCGCAGAACATTGGAATTCTTCAATCCGCCGGCAGCTTCGTGACACACTGGATGGAGTTCACTTACGGAGCTTGTCCGAAGAGCACAGTGGCTCCTCTGACGACTACTAGACGGCCCAGCAATGATGAGGGCGGTCATGGACATGGAGGACATCATCATCATGGACATGGTGGTTATGGAGGAGGATCGAGTAGCAGCAGCAGCTCAGGATCGAGCAGTTTCGAGGAGGAATGTGATTGATAACTGATTCTGATAGTTTTATATAGTAAACATTTATTATTTATTATAACGGAAAATGGGGAATCTACTGCTTGTACAGGTTCAGGGATTATATTGTAACATTGATCTCTGAAACTTTTTGAAAAAACCAATATTTTTTACAAAATTTTCGGGGCAATAAGACATTCGTGCAACACGGCAGAGATGATGATGTTAGAAACTTGAACCAGATGAACTCTTCTTGGACTCGGGTTGATCTCTCCGAATTGGTTATCCTCTCTGTACATAACGATGTCGAGAAAAATATGATAAAAAATCAATATCAACAAATTTTAGTATGAGCAAGAGCGTCAAATATGCTGTTTATTCCGCAAACACCGACTGTGGCTGTTTGAAAACGAATTCAGAATAAAATATGGTTGCTAGGGAATATTGCTCGTATACTTTCGAGGAAGTGTTTTTCGTTTTTTCTTTTCTTTTTCAGTTCAAATTGTCTTGTTAATTTTATGATAATGTTGAATGAAAATGCTCTCCGAAAAGAAATATTTTTCAGCGAAATGACGATGAGCTACGAAACAATAAAGGCGATTTTATCAGCGTCCAGTTTTGAAAAACGGTACCACTATCAATATTTCAAGTGAAAATTAAACTTCCAGGGACCTTCTCCATGTCACCCTTCCCTCGCTCCGAACTGCAAATCAAAATTCACCGTACCAATTGGATACTGTAGTCTTGTCAGACACCTATCTGGGAATGAAGGATCGCTCATGGAGCATCGAGACTGATAAGGATGGTGATAATGAAGTTTTTACCTACGTGAGATATGAAGAAGATGGCTATAACTTTTGTCATCGAATTGAGAAGAGTGTGGAGGAAGCAATGGAGATGCTGATAAAGGTGAGACGCAGATAGGCAGACTGTCTTGACTTCTAACTTCTAGGAATACCTCAAACCGTACACCTTCATCAAAACACTAAAAATCTGGAACTGTCCTTCAAACTTCCCATCGAAAATTCTGAAACTTAACGTGAAAGAGTTCCATCTGGAGCATGACAAATATGAGATGTTTGAAAAAGTGAAACCAATTTTGAATGGCGAACTGGAAAAAGTCAAGTGTCGAGTGAATCCGAGAACTTGGAAAGTTATGGATGACCCGATTGTGAGTTGTTTATTGATCTCGATTTTATTAGAATTTTTCAAATTTCCAGGTGAAAAACGCAAGATTTCTTGAACTGCAATTTCCATATTTTGAAAATCGAGACATCAGCGTTGATCAATTGGCGTCTTTAAGGAATCCGGACGTTTATATAATTCATATTGGTATTGAAATTCATAAGATATTTGAACTGGTTATGGTGATTTTTCTTTCTTTTTCACTTCATTTCCTTTTTCAAATCAATCTACTATTTCCAGAACTGGCAGTCTACCCGCCGACCACTGGGCACCAAACTGAAGCTGGCCATTGAAGACTATCTCTACGTACTGGATGTCATGGAATACACCCATCCACGTGTCGCTGATTCCTTCTACTCGAAAATTGTGGCTCTTGAAGAGTCATTTTTTTCCAACTCGTTAACCATTCCGATTGATGAAAAATCAGAGTTGGTGGTGTTTGGAGGAGAGAAAGTTGATAATTGGAGACCGTTTAATTGGACGTTTAGGATGGAAGTCATGGAGAAGGGAGCGACGAGGAGGAAGTTGGGATAAAATGATTAGTGATAATGAATATTTGATTTTAAATTTTACTATGTGTTATTGATGGTTTTTTGTGGAGAGAAAGAGTACACAATTTGTGGAGACGCAGACTGTCTGACTTTCTGCGTCTAGCCAGGTCACTCTCTTGTTTGGAGCACGTTTGCATAATGAAGAAATGAAAGATGAAAAAATGAAGTTAATGATTGATTCACTCATGAGGAATATATTTATGATAAAGCAAATGCTTGACACAGCTGATCCATGTGCTACAGTAATCCTCCATGTTTCTAGAACCCCCTTTTCCAGGTATCAAACATCACTTAATGCACTATTCCCGAAAAGTCATCCACAAACTTTAAAAACCATTGAAACCACCCGTGACTCTATCAGAGTACACCTATTTTCACTGTATCAATCTTTTTAATCCGAATAAATTATCATAAATTTGGGCGTTCCCTTTTTTGTTTATCATAGAAAAATATTGGAATCAGAATTCCCCTTTTTCTTCCTATTATTACATTTTCAGACAAAGAAACCATCTGAAAATCAAAGAAAACAAGTTTCTTTTCTTATAAAACCATGGAATTTTGTTGGTTTTTCTGGTTTTTGTTATTTTTTCTAACTATAAGTTTTTATAAGTTTTGTATTAAATTTGAACTTCCGCTGACAACTGGATGGATGTCATGGGTCACCGATCCCTATCCCAGAGAGCAATTATAAAGAGATTTAGTCAGTTAGATTCTGAATTCAATTCCAATATGATTCATAACGATTTT
Source organism: Caenorhabditis imperialis (assembly GCA_963572205.1). Classification (NCBI taxonomy): domain Eukaryota; kingdom Metazoa; phylum Nematoda; class Chromadorea; order Rhabditida; family Rhabditidae; genus Caenorhabditis; species Caenorhabditis imperialis. The sequence continues at coordinate 451,608 of OY751540.1, read as the reverse complement.
GTTGATGTTTTCCACATTTTTTTTTCGTCTATTTTTGATCCTCTTTTCAGCGAATACTCATGAAAGCGGGTCAGGTGACAGTTACCAGTTTTTTCCTAATGTTTTTTGTTTACTTTTTTTCTGGTATTCATATTTTCATTGAACCTATTTATCAAAAGGAAGTGTTTTTTTAGAATGGTCTTTGATAAGAAAATCTTATATAATAAACTGGTTCCTTTATATCAGGAAGTGATAATGACCTCGAGTACAAATTCAGGTACAACTTGTGACTTTCCCATGATTTTAAAAGTGTTCATGGTCAATTTGAGACAATTTTCATGTCAATGTATAAAGGTTTTGGGAAAGCAGAGTTTTGTTATTTTTTATTTCCATAACAAAACATGATCAGGCTTCATAGAGAGATAGGCTTTTCATATGTTACTATAACTTTTATATATAGTTTTGTGAAGTTGGAATTGCGCTCTATCGTACCCATTGCGTCTTGATTGTGGGCGCTCTATTTCTATTCTCTAACTGCCTGCGAGTACTACCTACACTGCATCTCTCTCACTCTCACTGTCTGCGTCTACTACCCATCTTCTCTCTCTCTCTCTCTCTTCCATTTTCCCCTTCCCTACCAATTCTTCAATCTTCCAGCATGAGCTCCCAACTCTCCAAAATCTCCTCGGTCCTATTTCGAAAGAAGCAATTCGAAGGAGGCTCCCACCTCGAATCCAAACTGAAACGATGCCTGAGCATCGTCGACGTAATGTTCATCGCAATTGGACACATGATTGGAGCAGGAATCTATGTGCTCACGGGAAGTGTGGTCCGGAATCAAGCGGGTCCTGCGATTATTCTGTCGTTTTTGTTCTCCGGATTTGCTGCGTTGTTGTCAGCGTTTAGTTATGCAGAGTTTGGAGCCAGGTGAGTGTTTCTCACGGGAAGTACTTTAAGTTCGGACGGTTCCAGATTCCCGCGAGCTGGAAGTGCGTACACATACAGTTACGTGGGGCTCGGTGAAATATGGGCGTTCATTGTTGGATGGACAGTCCCCCTCGAGTACATGATTGGAAATGCTGGTGATTTTTTGATCTGAAACCTTATTTACAATTGTCAAGTGATGAATCTGCAAAAAAATCATAACTGTCCATGCAAAGTGATAACGCGCTTCATTGAATCTAAAGTGAGAGAGCAGGTGGTCTAAAGAGATTCACGACGTTAGACAGTCTGCGTCTCCTAGAAATATTCACTCTCTAACCAGAGGAACAATGGAGCGCGTTATCACTATGCATGGACTGTATATAAGATAAAGCAAATGACATTTCCAGCCGTTGCACGTTCCTGGTCCGCCTATTTTGATACACTGGTTCAGAAAAGTGTCTCTAACTGGACGTTGAGCACCGTTGGACAGTTGAGCGATGTAAGTTGCTCTCCCAAACACTTAGGCAATAATTAACGAGAATGTTCCAGGGAAAAGGATTCTTCGCTCACTACCCCGATTTCCTCGCTTTTTTCCTCCTGATCCTCGTAGCAGTGGCGGTTGCGATGGGCTCGAAATTCTCCGCCAATGTTAACACGAGTTTTGTGGTTTTGAATTTGGCGGTGAGAACTTTTTAACTGCAAAGTAAAGAATTCCATTGAAAAATGAGAGATAAAAATAACAGAAAAGTTAGAAAACTTCAATGAAAACTTTTTTTAATCCTGAAAAATTAAAAAAAAACCTAAACATTTGAAATTCTTCCGACTACGGTATCTCTCACTTTGCTTGTGTGATATTTCTGTCAGGCCTAAATTTTGGTTTTTAGGACAGCTTTTTATAATTATTTGAACGAACTTTCTAATTTTCCCATCAATTTCCAATTCCTAAATTCCAAATTTCCAGGTGCTCGCCTTTGTAATTGTCTGCGGTTTCACCTACGCCGACTTCTCCCTTTGGTCCGGCACATATCCCGATGGTCGCTCCAAGTTCTTCCCCTACGGCTTCCAGGGAGCCATCACCGGAGCATCCACCTGCTTTTTCGCTTTCATCGGCTTTGAGGCACTCGCCACAGCCGGCGAAGAGGCGAAAAATCCACATCGCACGATTCCACTCGCCACGTTTTCCTCATTGGCCATTATCAGTGTGATCTATGTGCTCATGGGAGCTTCGTTGACTCTGATGGTTCCGTATGATCAGGTGGATGCTGATGCAGCGTTTGCGGCGGCGTTTCAGACGAAGGGTGCAACTGTGGCAATGTACATTATGAGTATCGGAGCGTTGGCGGGGATGTTGAATAATTTGGTGGGTTTTATCTTACGCTAAAGTAAAACATGCTCTTTTCTAGGTCACGGGCTCTTTCGCCCTCCCCCGAGCAGTGTACGCGATGGCCGACGACGGGCTCATTTTCGGGTGGTTCGGGGTGATCAACTCGCGCACCAAGACCCCCCTCAACGCCACCATCGTCTTCACCATCATCAACGCCATCTTGGCGCTGGTCTTCGATCTTCAAGCGCTCGTCGACTTCCTGTCAATTGGCACCCTTTTGGCGTACTCGATGGTGTCGGTGTGTGTGATCATTGTGAGACACCAGCCGGACTTGAAGGATGGCAGCGAGGATGAGTACGATGATGGTGGGTGGATGAATTGCTTAGGAGAACTCCATAAATAAAAAAGTTCAGGTGGCTCATTGAAGTCGTGGGTGCCACTCCGCACCTTTTGGGAGAATCACACCGCTCCTGGAATATCGATCCGGTGTGCTATCACAGCACTAATCTTTGGTTATGTTTGTCTAGCAATTCCTTTCAAAACAGGTCAACTTAAATTGTTTTATGCTTCATCAAAATCGAGAAGTTTTATAGGCATCGTCGGGTACTTCAGCGGGTATGTGCTCCAGGTTATTGGAGCTATCATTGCAGTTTTGTCATTTGTTTTTATTCTGGGACACGAGCAGAATAAATCTGAAGATACTTATAAGGTAGGCGTAACGCTATCTACGTAAAAAGACTCATAGAATTGCACACTCTCTCACTCACACCATTTCCAGGTCCCCTTCGTCCCTTTCATCCCATGCTTCGGCCTCCTCATCAATGTATTCATGATGGTCTACCTGAACGTGCTCACCTGGATCCGACTATTCGCCTGGCTCGGAATCGGAGTGATCATTTATCTGTGCTATGGAGTGAGCCATAGTAAAGAGGCTCTTCGGAAGGATACAGTGGCGACGGAGCTGTCGAAAGCAAAGAATGGAAGTAATGGGAAGTATCAGTGATTCTAATTTAATGTATGGTTGATTGCATTTCTTGTGTAACAATAGTCATGACCTAAAGCTAGTCATTTTTTGAGTTGTAAATAATTATAATAAAAAAGAAGAAGCTTTATTGAATGAAATTGAAAGTGACATTGAGATTTTATGACAATACAAGTAAGTGACACGTAGTTATGACAGTGAATAGGATTTTTTGTACTTTTTCTCTTGAAAGTCCTTCCAAACATGTTAGATCTTCTTGATCGGCACGGCGGGTCTCACCACTCCTGGCGCAACTGGGTGAAGTCCACCAGTTGGTGGTGGTGCGGCTCCTGACGACTGGCTCAAAGTGGGTGAAGCCTGTGCAAGAACTGCGGCGATGGCGGCTGCGTCAGCGTCGTTCGGGATCTCGGTGTGCTTTTGGTGGTGGTGGTCATCGGCTTTCGATGGTTTTCCGCCAACTGGATCGGTTTGGTCGAATGGGAACTCGGCGTCGAATTTCATGTACTCTGAATGACACGAAACTCTTTCAGTAAAGTTTGAAAATGTAACTCGGAAAAACTAACCAGTCAAATCAAGACCGCCAGACTTGTCAACATCAAACTTGAAGAAGAGTTTGGGGAAGTTCTCGCGTGGCTTCACCAGGAATCGCTCGGCGAGCACTCGCTCGAGCTCTTCGCGGGAGAGCGCCATGTTGAAGTCCTCGTCAAAGTCCTGAATTGGAAGGTGTACTTGGGAAAGGAAAATGTTAAAAAGGTTACCTCAAAAACTTTAGCAAAGTAGGCGGTTCTTGACTTCTCATTTTTGTTGGATGCCTCATGGAAGTGCTCTTCGTACTCGGCAAGGCTCACTTTTCCGTCATCTGGAAATGATAAATGGGTGACTGTTTCTACATTGGGATTAGTTTTGTGCTCTAGATGCCTGCGTCTATACAATAAAATGGACGTAGCGTCTTTGACTGTCTGTGTGTGTGTGTGTGTGTGTGTCTACTACCTACACCATTTTTCTTTCTCTCATTGTCTGCGTCTACTACCTACACCTCTTCTCTCTCACTCTCTCTATTTCTCTTACTTTCTGCGTCTACTACCTAAACCTTTTCTCTCCCTCTCACTGTCTATATTTCTCTGCGTCTACTACCCACACCATTTCTCTTTCTCTCTTCCTCACACTATCTGCGTCTACTACCTACACCCTCTCTCTCTCCCTCTCACTGTCTGCGTCTACTAACTAAAACTCACGATTCTTATCCAACGTGTCAAACTCCTCCTTCTTCGCATCCACATACGCGAGCTCCATGTGAAGGAACTCGTCGAATGTGATCACCTTGTCCTTGTTCCCATCCACTCGAAGGAAACGTTGCTCTGCACAAAATCAGAATTAAAGATTTTTCCTAATAAAGCAGAATTTCTCACCATGGTTTTCCTGTTTGGTGTGAAAAATGTTAAAGTCCTCCTCAAGAGGAAGTGGAACAGGTGCGGAGAGAGTGCAGCTTATGAAGAGGGTGCAGAGAAGTATACGAATCATATCTGCAATTTTTTTCGAGTTAGAAGAGATGCTTCAGAAGATGAGATGAGAAACGAAACATTGGCAGTGGCTTATATAATCGAGGGGCGGGCGTGTTGATGTTGACCCACACACACTCGAAACTCGTTTCTGTCACAAAAAGTACTAAACTTTCAAGAAGGTGTAATGCGTTCCAATGTACTATTTGAGACGGGAATGGTTTCAAAACAACTCTTTTTTGTAACTTGAGACATTTATAAAATTTATAGGGTATCAATTACACTGTTTTTGACGAGCTGTTAAAAAAGTATAAAGATTTTTATTTCTGTGATAATGATAGAGCTGATAGTACCCTAGAATTGAATAATCAATTCTGATAAGTTAAAGCTCAAAAAGCATAAAAAGAATGTAAAAAATGAAAACGACGATCCTTATCAAATCAGGCGCAAGTTTTCTTCATTTTTCTATCAGCTTGAGATGATGGAGATAAAGATAAAGCTTAACATGATAAAAAAGGAGAGAAAAATCATCTTGAGTGAACGGCGAACACTTTTACTTTCCTTATTAGCTAATACAGATGGTGTTTGATCAGACATTCTTCACATTCCTTTATAATAGGCTACACAGGGGATATAGAAGAGACTGGATTTCTTGGGGAAAGTGAAGAGGAGATTCTGAACGAGGATTCAGAAGACCGAATGGCGCCAGATGGTTTGGTGGACGTTATTGTTGGTCTTTACGAAGTGAAAACGCGCTCCATTGCAACTGTCTAACTATCTGCGTCTCTTGCAATAGAGCGAAGTTGCAAAAACAATCGACAAGTATATACAATTTATTATTTATACTCCTTATCAATATGGTGACGCCGCCACATCCTCCACCAACAACGTGGCATTCACATCCTTCTCATCCACAGTCAAATGCTGCTCCTTCTCCTTTCCAATGGAATGCTCTGGAGACGTGGCGGGCGGTCCGGTGTCTTGCTTCCCACCAGTGCACATCTTCTGACTGTCACATATCTCTTTCGGTTGCTCATTCCGAAGACGTTCCAGGTTGACACGATTGATGACGTCGCAGAGTGAGCTCGAGTCATCGACAGTGGAGTTTTGGCATTCGGAGCGGATTTTCTGGAAGGATAGGGAGAATAATTGTTGAATGAGAAGTTGGAAAGTGAGAAAAAAAACCAAATTTATTAGCTCACAATTTTAGTACTAAAAAAAATTAGTACTGAACAAAATTAGCTAAAATTTGTGTCATTACTAATCGAACTAATCAATAAGTAGTTTAAGCTTAATTGCTAATTAACTAATTAACTAATTACCCTAATTACCCTACCAACCTCCTCAAAATCCGCTTCAGTTGCTTGACGTTCCTTCAACTTTATAATGACGACTTGACAGAATTCGCAGAGAAAATCCAGTGGTATCAACTGAAATTTTTAATGTTTTTTTTTTGTAAGATAATTAGGATAATTATTCTTTATAAAATAATTAGCTAATTAATTAATTACCTGCAAATTAGGAACCTCCTGATCCATCACATCCGTGTCGTTGTCATGGGTGAATGTGAATTTTGTCACTTTGTAGTCGGGTTTTACGTCCTGGAAGTGAGATGGTAATTAGGGGGTAATTAGGGGTAATTAAGGTAATTAAGTGAGTTAATTAGAAGAGCCCCAGAAGCATGCAAATTTTGTATGAGTTATTTATAACTTGAAGACTTTATTCTGATTTTGATAGTTTATGGTGATTAGGGGTAATTAGGGGTAATTAGGATGATTAGGGTAATTAAGCTAGTTAATTAGGAACTGATTAAAATATTCCGAAAATTTTACTAACTTTACAATAAAGTGACTCAACTTTTTATGAAAATTATTATCGATTTTTTAAAAATATCAAAAAACCAACCTGCAAATCTTTTCCTATAATTTTCATGGGCTCCGGCGGAATCGGACTACTGTAGATCACACTTGCCCCCATTATTATTGTCAGTTTGATGAGCATTTTTTCTGGAAATTTTCAATTTTTTTTAGAATTTTTCAAAGTTAAATCAGAATCTGAATGTGGAAAGCGTACGAGTAAAAAGGAAGTAGGCGTGTCGCATAATCTTGGCAAATTGCCAAGATTATCCTTTTCTTTGGGGGACAAAGGGTCAGAGGGTTGGAAAAAATAAAGTAGGCGGAGGAACAGAGAACTAGAGAGTGAGAGAATGGGAGAGACGTAGAGAAAGAGAAAATCCTGCGTCTCTATGAAATATACACTATTTTCTTTGAAGTGTGCAGTAGAGCGAGGTTGCATTCTAATTTGAAAAAGGCGGGAAAAAATTGAATTTAAAATTTCTATTTTTCCAATTTTTTCATGAAAATAGACGAAAAATCGATTTTTAAAATTACAAAATCAACGAATTTTTAAAAAATGCTTTTTTTCCATTTTTTTTTTCACCACAATTTCCTTAAAAACATTATCAAATAATCAATTTCAATTCAAAAAAACCACAACAAAAAATAAAAAGTAAAAAAAACTATGAAAAAGTGGCCTTCTCAATAACCCCGTCTCTGTTCGGGAACAAAGAAATAAAAATTCAGGTTCTCAATTTCTTTTCTGCCCCTTTGTACCCTACAAAAAAGGTGGCAATAGCCATCAAAAAACGGATGTTTTTTGTTGTTTTCATTGAAAATTGATATAGTGAACAACAGAAAATGATCAGCGATGGGAGAAGAGGAGAACACAGAGAAGTCGGAAAATCAGAAAAATACCGGTAAATAAAAAAGGAAAATAAATATTGATTTTTTAGGATAATGAGCGAGATCGATGGGAATTTTTTGGAATGGAGCATTATTATTGTGCATCTGCGATCTGGTAGAGAGGGACTAGAAATTGACGAGGTTGAATTCTAGGCCAGCTATCTGGAACTTTGATTTTCTTGATTTTTTTTTTCTGGTTTTTTCAGTGAAATTGGTGTTAGCCCATTTTTTGTGAAAAAAATTTCGAAATATCATGAAAATTGGAGATTCTTCTTGATTTTTCGAAATTTTTCTTTCACTTAAAAAAAAGTTAACCATCAATTTCAGTGAAAAAACGGAAAAAAAATCAAGAAAATCAAAATTCAAGATAGCTGGCCTAGAATTCAACCTCGTCAATTTTCTAGTCCCTCAGAGGAAATGCACAATAATTAGGAACGAAAAATAAGAAAAAATTATGAAAAAAAAAGAAAATGATAAAAATCAGATCAATGAGCATTCTTCTTGAAGTCGTAGGGATGATCGTCGACGTAGAGCTGAGTGATTCGCTGCTCTCTGTGCGGCATTCGGACGCATTTCAGTTGAGTTCCTTTTTGGAACAGTGCCAAACGCGATTCGAAGTCATCAGGCAGCGACGACTTTTTCTTCAACTTTTTTGAATTGTTTTTTTTGTTTTTTTTTGTTGGTTTTTTTTAAATTTTTTTAATGATTTTTTATGTTGAAAAACAATTAAAAAACATAGTTTTTATGGGTTTTTTTTTCTAATTTTTCATCCAAAAAAAAGGAAAAAATAAAATAATTAGTAAAATTCTGAGAATGTGGGCGATTGACGTAAATGAGCAAATTGGGTTAGCTCATGAGGAAGCCAAGTGATGGCATTTCGGGTCGAAATTGAATTAACTTGAATTAACTCTAAAAAGAGCCAAAAATTCCAGATTTTCAGCTTAAAAGGGAGCCAATTACCTCTTTCCCCTTATCAATGGCACTTCTCACAGTCTGCTGCTCATTCTCCGGTATTCTCACTGCTTTGAGCTCCTCGATGCGCGAGTAGTCGAGCCCGTTCATCCGAGCCACCATCGACTTCACACTGTTGCTCGCCATACTGATAGTCAGCGTTGGCTCGGTTTTGGGTTGGGGATTTTTTTAAGTAGATAATTGAAATTTACAGAGCAATTCGAAAGAAGTGGTTTTTTGGGTCGAGAAAATAATTTATCGGTAATTTTTACAATATCGGGAGAGAAAGTGGGAGCCGGTGGGAAGGGACCAATTTGATAAGAAAAATAAATAAAAAGGGATGAATTTTTGGGGAAAAGAAAATAAAAAGGGAAAAGGGAAAAAATAAATGAAATTAGACAGGTTTGTAGTCCAACTTGGTCTCGAGTCGCTTCGCATCGCCCACTTTGCGCACCGCCTTCATGAAATCCTCGTCGATGACCCACTCGCGTTCGGCACGGATCGCGAACATTCCTGGAATCATTTTATCATTAGAAATAGGATAATTTAATGAAAGTAAATTAAAATTCAGAAAAAAGAGCACCCACCAGCTTCAGTGCACACATTGCGAAGATCGGCGGCCGAGAATCCGTCGGAGAGCTTGACGACGGCTTCAAAGTCGATCTCTCCGTGCTTTGTGATCTTGTTCGAGTGAATTTTGAGGATTTCCAGACGAGATTGCTCGTTTGGAAGGCCGATTTCGATCTTTCTGTCGAGCCGACCTGGACGGAGAAGGGCGGGGTCGAGGGTGTCGGGACGGTTGGTAGCCATGATCACCTTGAAGAAAAATGAAGGAGTTTAATCTATTTTATGATGATTTTGAAGAGCTGAAAGCTTTAACTTACCTTAACCTTTCCCAGCGAATCGAAACCATCGAGCTGATTGAGCAACTCCATGAGAGTTCTCTGAATCTCTCTGTCCGCCGACGTTCCCTCGGAGAAACGGCGTCCTCCGATGGCGTCGATCTCGTCCATGAACACAATGCACGGCTGGTGGTCTCTCGCATAATTGAACATCTCTCGAATCATTCTCGCCGACTCGCCAATATACTTATCCACGATGGCAGACGACACCACTTTGAGGAAGTTGCAATCGAGTTGAGAAGCGACCGCTCGCGCCAAAAGGGTTTTTCCAGTACCGGGGGGACCGAAGAGCAGGCATCCCTTTGGAGGAGTGATACCCACACGACGGAAGAGCTCCGGGTTGATCAGCGGGAGCTCGACGACCTCACGGAGCTCTCGGATTTGCTCGGCGAGCCCTCCCACATCGGAATAACTGATGTTTCCGGGGTCCTCGTGCGACATTTTGTACACCAGTGGGTCCACTTCGCGTGGGAGTTGGCGCCTGGAACATTTCTCTTTTTATAAATTCTCCTGTTTGAAGCTTACATAATAGTGAGAGTGGTCATATCCAGAGAAACGCGAGTTCCCTGCTTCAACTCCTCCTTGTTAATACTGCGCCGACATCCCACCACATAACGGGGTCCGTTTGTCGCCTTGACAATGAACTTCTCCTCGGAGAGCTGCTTCAGCACCTCGCCGACAATCTGACCCACTGATTGGAGGGATTTGATGTCGTTCTCAGATTTATCGAACTGCTTCGTCATTTCCTGCTCCTTTTTGCGCAGATCTTTGAGTTTTTGCTCAATGTCACGGCACTCGGCGAGCTTGCGACGGTAGGCGGTGAGAGCTCGGGAACGCTCATCCTCAATGACTGGTCCGGTTGACTCCACCATCTGAATGAATGTGGATGAGTTTGAACTTTGATTGGGACGAATGAGAAAGGATGAATAGAGAAAGTGTGGAGAGAATAGATTAATTGATATCGCACATCTAAAATTGAACATCCTGATTGGATTTCATTTGAAACACCAAAAGTCTAGCGGGAAAAACACATTTTATAAGAATTTTAAGTTTTCCAAGTTCTTCGACCGAATTCTCGATGAATATCAGAAAACTCGTTAACTATTGTCATCTAACACCTTTAATATCAATTTTTCAACGAAATTTTTATGAAAACTGCACAAAATTTTGAGAAAAACATCGAAAAAAAGGCTGAAAATGAGTTTTGAAAACTTGAAAATTGAAATTTTGTCATCATCGTCAACGGAGCGCACCTGCATAGTGTGCAGTGGCGCGTCAAAGTATCGGTGCAGAATGCACCCAATCTGACGACATTTAAAAATTAAATTTTTTCCGAATTTTTTTCGCTGATTTTCTGCACAATTTCATAGCAAAATGGAGCAGAAACCGAGTGAAAATGTGAGTGAAAATTGATTAAAATTTGAATTCTTATCTCCGCCTAGTTTCAGATCGTAGAAAATCGCATTTCACCAGGGAACTCGCCGCAGGTGCGTTAAATTCAAATATTGGTAAAAATCGATGGTTTTTCTACAGGACGATCTGCGGGAGTTGGAGCCCCATGAAGAAGACAGCTTTGAGCACGATCTGGAACATCTGGAACAGTTGGAGCCACAAGATCATGAATATGACGTTAGATTTTCCTTGAAAAAAATTAAGAAATATTGATTTTCAGCCAACTGATGCACACTACGAGGCTCCGGATATTCAAGAAATCACACCGACAGTGCTCGACGCCATCAGTAATTTTTAAAAATTCAATTTCTTCTAGGTTTCCATGAAAAAAATCGATTTTTTCCAGAAAACCGTCCCGGCGATTCAAGCCTTCTCCAATCCGACTCCTTGACTCCAAAATACGCGTCAATGAACGAATTCACCGAGGAATTCTGGAAGGAGCGCAAGAAGAAGATGTTGGACGTCTCCGAGGCGGAAATGATGGGAAAGACCAAGAATATGAGTGTTCCCATGGCGAGAGTGAAGAAGATTATGCGAATTGACGATGATGTGCGCACTTTGGTAAGGGATTCTTGAAGTTTTTTCAGAATTAAAAAAAAATTGTCGATTTTTTTCATTTTGTACTGATTTTCAGATGATCGCGTCGGATGCTCCGTTGTTCATGGCTCAGGCTTGCGAATTTTTCATCGAGGAAATGACGGGAATGGGATGGCAATATGTGTCAGAGTCTAGAAGGAGAATTTTGCAAAAAGTAAGGTTTTATAGAAAAAGTCGGAAAAATGACTCACTTTGTGTGAAAAATAACCGAAAAAACACTAGAAAAGTCAGAAAAATTTGCCAAATTTTCAATTAAAATATGGCCTTTATAAGTATTTTACTGAAAAATAGTCAAAAACGCTTCAAAAACTAAGAAAATTCACTAAAATTTCCAAATTTACTGTAAAATGAGCAAGAAATCGTTCGAATCTTCAAAATTTCAACTAAAAAATTACTGAAATCCCATTTTCCAGGCTGATATCGCTGCTGCCGTTCAGAAAAGTGACCAATTCGACTTTCTCATCGATTTCCTTCCACCAAAAGGAAGAGAGGGACCAACTACTGTGAAGCAGGCACTTACACAGCCAGAGGTGCGTTTTTTGAAAAGTTGTATCATAAAATATTGGGAAAATGTGCGAAAAATGCTGAAAATCGGTGAAATTCAACTGAAATTAATGAAAATTCAACTGAAACTGATGAAAATTCAACTGAAAATCACAAAAATTCAGCGAAAATTGATGAAAAAGTACCTGAAAATAGTGAAAACCTGCATTTTCCCTCATGAAACTTCCATTTTCCAGTTCGCAATGCACCAGAACAACTCTCAACCATCCACCTCCTCATCCTTTTACCAAAAGAGCCCACCAACGCCTCCGCCACGCCCACAACTGAAACCGCTTCCTGAAAGAACTCCACGACCTTATGGAATGCCGAGATTCAAAAAACCGGGACCATGGAATGGGGAAGAGGTGGCGCCCACTGGTAAGAATTCGAAAATTCTGAAAATTTGACTGAAAATGGTTTTTCAGACCCGGCGTCGATAACTCTTGGCTCACAGCCAGGTTCCAGTCAGGAGTTTCAAGTGGTTGTTAATGAAACGCCCAATGGGAATGAGTTTCAGGTAATTTATTGTCAAAAATCAGAAAAATGGCTGAAAATGTCTGAAAATCAGTGAAAAGTGACTGAAAATCAATGAAAATCAATAAAAAATCACACGGAATTTGTAAAAAAAACACTGAAATTAGTCAAAATCGTGGAAAATTACTCGAAAATAATTAAAAATCACCGAAAAATCAGTCAATATTCCTCTAAAATCACTAAAAATCTATCTAAAATCACTAAAAATCTATCTAAAATCACTAAAAACCACCCGAATCCCTTCACCTGCCGACAGTATTACAGCTAACAAAAATGGGCGGACCTTCGACGTCTTCTGGAGCATCTGGAGCATCTGGAGCCCAAAATTCCAAATAATTATTTATTTCTATGCATCGATTTCATATAATTTATTTTTTATTCAAATTCATCTCAAAAAAGATCCTCAATTATCAAAATGGTCACTTTAAACCTCAAAATTCCGCCTTTTCCTACAGTACTTTTTATTCGATTGATAAATTTTGGTTTATTTTTTTCAATTTTTCCATTTTTCCAATTGTTTTCTTTTTTTCAGTGTTTCATACACTTTATAATACTTTTCCTGATAATTTCCTTTTTTAAATCAATTTTTTCACAGAATGTGGGTATCCTCTGACGACCTGAACGCCCGGAAAGCAGAAATCCGTGTGAAAAATGCGGAAGCCAATCAGGAATTCGCCGACGCTGATATTGTGGCCACTTTTCAGCACAATAGGCCGAGAGATTTGAAAAATGTAGGAAAATAAGCCAGGAGAGCTGAAAATGCGAAATATCTGAAATTTTTAAAGCATAACCATCAAATTTAACATTTTTTTCAGTGGAAATTATGACTTTTCCATAGTTTTAAACTTCAAAAAAGCAGAAAATAATGAAAATCTGTGAATTTTAAACATTTTATAACATAAAAAGTGTGAAAAGTAAAAAAAAACCTATATTTCCCTCAAAATCTTGTTACTTTTGTAAAAAATTTTCAGTTTTTACTATGAGAAATTGCGTTAAAAATTCAAATTTTCGAAAAAGAAAAGCTTAAACATGACAAAAACAGAGAATTTCAAATTAAAACTATCAAAATTTCAATTTTTCCTCTAATTTAGCATGGAAATTTTCGAATTCCAACCATTTTCATACTATTCCAGTTAAAATTCGAACGCCATGGAAAACCGGGTCGCAAAACGGCGCCAATTCTATCAGTTCGCGGTGAGATCAGTGATAAAGTGATGGAAATTGGGACGGATGTGAATTGTCTCAATGAGGGATTCGATTTTGCGGTGGCAGTCGTGGATACGGTGGGTTACTGTAGAAAAATTATATTTTAATTCAAATTTTTTTTGATATTGGTGATTTTTAATGAAAAATACACTATTTCTTTAGAAATCCAGTTGAAAATTGCACATTTTTGAGCCAAAAGCATCAATTTTCAGAAAACTGGAGAAGCCACCTACCGCCCTGCTCGATTCTACTCTTTTGAGAGCAAATATGCAGAGGATATGGAGAAACTCATTGGAAACAAGTAACTTTTTCCATAATTTTCTTAAATTATAATGTATCCTTTTAGAAAAGAAGTCAAATCGGACTACTCGGAAGACTTTTCGATCGGCTCTGATAAGTGGGCGGAGAAGAGACGTCAGCTGACAGCGAATTTCGGATCGTCGAAGAAGATGAAGATGGACGAGGCGGCTCAACGGAGAACTATCAATCAGGAGACGTTGGACGAGATGAGGAAGACGGCGTTCGCTTCGAATTCCAATGTGAAGACGGAAGAGGACGAGGAGATCAAGTTGGAGGATATTTCTATGATGAAGAAGGTGAGCAAGAGGGGATTCTGTTTAAAAGGGGCGTGGCATATATTTTGGATTAATTTTTTTCACTTTTTTAAGTTTTATAATGTAAAAAGTTGAAAAATGGCTGGAAATCACCAGTTTTTACAGTTTTTCGTTAATTTTCTACTTTTTCGTATTTTTTTTCTATGTGAAATTCAATTCTTAACCCTGAAATTTATTAAAATTCATGAAAATTCACAATTTTAGCTCCAAGATTTTAAAAATGCAGAATTCGCTAAAATTCCTATAAAAAATTAGCAAAATTCAGCAAACAATCACAATTTTTGCACTAAAGACACGCCCCTTTCAAGAAAATTTCAAAAAAAAAAAAACAACGAATCCATTAAAAATCACAGAAAAATAAAAACTTCCAGACCTATTAAGCCACGCCCCTCACCAAAAATTTAAAAGGAATACCGAAATTCCGGAGAATCCATGAAAATTCATTAAAAAATCAATAAAAAACTCCATAAGCTCTGTTTTTCCGTCTGGGCCCACTAAGCCACGCCCCCTTTTCACCAGAAGTTAAAAATTCATGAAAAATCTCTAAAAACCGAACAAAATTTCATATTTCCGAGACCCTCTAAGCCACGCCCCTTTTCACCTGAAATTTAAACAAATCCACTTTCCCCTCCTCTTCCAGGCTGAATCATCGATCCTGCCACCAGCCGTGCAAACCGAGCTCTCGCGTGACATCTACCCCATCTCGATCTTCCTGGAAGACGTCGAAATCGAGGCCGTCGAGCCGGTGGCCAGTGCTCTTTTCGAGAAGAAGAAGAAGGAGATCATCACGGAAGGCGTTCCAGAATGCGTCACGCTCATCATGTACAACGAGAAGCCCGCGAAACGAGCGGCCGCCTATTTGCTGTTGGCGACGATGATGGAGATTCTGATGAAGTTGGGAAGGAATAAGACGATTATGAGGAAGGAGCTCAATGAGCTCAAGATGCCCGATGTGCTCCGACAGAAGATTGTCGCCCAGTTTTTCAATGGTTTACTATACTATTATAAAGAGTTGCTCTAACCCCGCCCCTTTTCCAGATAGCACTTCGGATCGTGGAGCATCAGGACGGCAAGCCGAACGAATCCGTCTGAATGTCACTGAATACGATAGATTTGTGGCGCACACTCTTGCTCTTGCTCTCACATTGGCTCCGGAGCACAAAGTTCCGATTACTCCATTCCAGATGGCGATTGGAGTTCCGCCGAGCAAACTGGAGAAGGTAGGAGCTAGGAGCATCGAGAAGACGTTGAAAATGTGAAGAATACTGCTGGAATTTTGTTCAGAATTTTTCTAGAATTCACTTCAGAATACTTCTAGAATTCAGTTCAAAATACTTCTAGAATTCACTTCAGAATTCATTCAGAATTTACTTCAAAATACTTCTAGAATTCAGAAGACGTTAACACTAAAAATCTCCAAAATTTTGCAGCTCTTCCAAGCTCTCGGAGCCGACCTGATTCGGCTCGACGTGCAATCCGCCCAAAATCTGCGTTCCCTGAGAGCCGCCATCCTTCTGAAGCCGCCGAGTTTGGAGCAAAAAGGACCTCGCAAAATTATTCGACGTTAAAAATTTAATTTTTTTCAATTTTTAAGTTTTCAAAAATTTTGTTGCTTTTTCTTGTTGATTTTACCCTTTTCCCCCAAATTTACTCTGATTTTTTGAGTTTTCATCGTTATTTTTTGTTGATTTTTACTTTTTTTTTCAATTTTTGAGATGAATTTTCAGTTTTTTTCAATTTTTCCCTTAATTTTAAGTGTTCTAACCTGATATCAGTGTTTATGCCTCAAAATTTGGTATTTTCACTATTCAGATGATTTTAAATTTACAATATAATGTAGAATATTCAGAATTCAGATGACAGAAGACCCAGATCGGCAAGTTATTGATCTTGTCGATGAGTTTTCCAATGATGCTCCGAGCAATTTTTTCGAAAGGGAGACTACCAAAGAGACGACTACTGTTAGGACGATGCATTTTATGTTGAAGAGCATTGTGAGTGATTCAGAAGACGTTGGGGAGATTCTGAAGACGTTGAGAAGAATCTGAAGATCTTTGTTTAGAAAGTTGGGAGGGTTAGAAGACGTCAAAGATAGTAATCTGTAGAAAAGTCACTTGAATAAGACTACAAATACTAAAAACTACAAACTAGACTTTCAGAAAATTTGTGCAAAATTAGAGTAGATCACGTTTTCAAAAAATATTTAAAAAATTCAAATTACAAACTACAAACAACAATGAGCAAAAAGTGGAGTAAATCACGCCTCCATTTTTTAAATTTATCTCACTTTATTTCTATTCCAGTCAAACTACAAATGCTACAAATTGAAAAAATTTTGAAAATGAACAATAAATGGAGCAGATCACGTTACTAAAAATATTTGTTGAAAAAGTAAATTATTGAAATAAAACTACTACTGTTCGTCCATAAAGAACGTGCCCTTATGCTCCATTGACAAATCGGCAACCGCTTTGGTTGTAGGTCAAAATTTTTGATTTTTGAATTTATTTTTTTCCGAATTTCCTTGTTTTTTCATTATTTTTGAGGTTTTTTCTGATTGTTCATAACAAAAAGTGATTTCTCGATACGATAAACGTTATTTTCTCTACTATTGCCACCTATTTTCACTAGAATTCCCATTTCTTCAGTGAACAACGGCTTTTTCGCAGAAAAATCCGAAATCTGTGATTATTCGCTTGTTTCTTATTTCTTTTCTCTATTTTTCGATTTTTTTTCTCTTCTACATGTGCTGAAAAAGCAATTGCAAATGAAAAATCTCAAAAATCATGAAAATACAATCGAATTAGGGAAAAAATAAATTCGAAAATCAAAAATTTTGACCTACAACCAAAGCGGTTGCCGATTTGTCAATGGAGCATAAGGGCACGTTCTTTATGGACGAACAGTATAAACTACAAAACTTTTGAAATCCTGTAAAAATGAGAATGGGGTCACGTTTTTTTTTGAAAATTTGAACTATTCATTCGAAATGAAGCTACAAAAGCTACAAACTACAAACTATAAACTACATTTTCAAATAAAATACTGTAAAGTAAACCACGTTTTCCACATAAAATCTCAAAATTTTAAAAATTAACCCACTACAAACTACAAATATAATAAAAATGAGCAAACTCTACAAATTCCAATGTTCCCAGGTAGAACAACTCTGCTCTCCAATCAGCACAGAAGCCGAATCAGTGTCCAAATGGCTCATCTACAAACAATCGGGCCCCCATCGTCATCAGAAGTTCTTCGGGTACTTTAGACAGATGTCACGTCTTCTGAACAGGTTTAACGATATGGGACTGGTGAAGCGGTTGAATGTGGTGCTACGGGTTGGTGAAGACGTTCTTTTTCATCTTTCGGGATTCTGAATTCTTTAGAAAATGGAAAACTGCGGCGATAACTTGTACAAACTAGAAAAGGCTGCGATTCGATACATGGGATGTGCCTATTTGAGAAGAGTGTTTTTATTGGAACAGGTATATTTAGAAGACGTTGGTCTTCTGAATCCTCTTCTGAATAATCACGCGTTCAGATTCGCTCCACGTGCGTTAAAACAGCCAACTCTGCCATGGGGATGCTCGAATTGGCTCACTGGACGAATCTCTGTCTAGTGCTCGTCGCGATCTGTGCAGAAGTGCACGTGGAAGTGGTGGCTCAACTGATTCAAATGGAGAACGCCTACAAAACAGGCTCCAGAGTATTCAGAAGCGTCGATGCAAGGTTTCCAGAATCACTAGGTGATCTGGAAGTGGTGAAGACGTTGAAAAAGGAATCTGGAGCATTTGACGATCGGAAAGTTGATATTTCGGCGGTGAGCCGACTGATGAAGTACAGTGAGCAGAAGATGGAGCAGGCGCAGATTGAGAATGAGATGAGGATGCGGAGGTGACGTCTTCTGAATTCAGGTGGTTGAAGACGTGAAGTTTTTGCAGGAACGAAGTGCTCACCGAGCTGCTCTCTTCTGAATTGGCACTGGAAACTCCGAAAACTACAAAAACTACAAGAGTTCATCAAAAATCAATATCTACTCCGAAAGTAGACCTTTCTGATTTAGGAATTTCAATCAATCGTGAAGATCTCAGTTTTCTAAACAGCGCAGGTAGATTACTGTACTTTTAATAGTCCGCAATGCTCCAAATTCCATTTCAGTGCAATCCTGCTCCACTGCACAACCCGATGACACTATTGAAGATCCAGATGACGTGCTATTCTCACCGAATCTTTTTAAAACGAAAAAATCTTCAAAATCTACCCCCTTAAATACCCCCAAAATTAAGAAAAATTTGAAAAATTTGAAAAAATCAGGGGGAAAGAAGAAAAAGAGCAGTTTTTTGAGCTCCACAATGAGCCTTTTTGATGATTAGTTTTTTTGTTATTTTTTTGGAATTTTTTGTTGATTTTTGTTGATTTTTTACTATTTTCTGTTGATTTTTATAATGAAATCATTATATTTATTTGATTTCCACCTCCAAAATCACTTTTTTTTCAATTTCTGGTTCCAAACCACGACTACAATATATTATTCTGTGATTTTCCGGTTTTTCTTATAATTCCGTAATTTCCTGCTCTTTTATCAGTCATACTGATAAAAGATTTTCATGGAAAATAGCAAAATTGCACTGAAAAAAAATCATAGAGTCTGGAAATGCGGGGGAATCAATAGAGCGTGTTTGAGATATTGAGCATTCTTTTATAGTGTTTTTTATTGATTTTTAAGTATAAAAATGTATTTTTATGCCTAAAAATCGAAATCAGCACAACATTTTTTAAATTTGAATTTGAAACCATAAAATATAAAAATTTTGTGCTCAAAAAGTGTGCTCTCTGGCGAGCAAACCCCCATAAATAGTAAGAGACAGCACAATTTCATAATACCAACAAAAAATGACGCATAAAAAAGAAAGTCCCATATTTTTTCCCCTGATAACATCACTGATTACAACTGATAAAATGCAGAAGGCGAGAAAAAGAGAAGAGAGAAGTGGGGTGATACTCACACACCATTGCCCGTTTTTTGTACTTTACCGGAAGTTTTTTGCGAATTTTCAAGGAGTTTAATGGTTTAATTAGTTTAAAATTTATTGTTTTTAATGTGGTTTTCGAAAATTAATAGTTTTTATGATATTTTGATAGAAAAATTATAGTTTTAAATAACCCTAGGTTGAGTTTCGCTTATAAATAAACTAGAATTGTTATAGAATGTGATCGTTAAATAAATAATCAGTGTTAATTGCACTAATTATTTAATTAACGAATCATGGTCACTAGCTTCTAAATAAACATCACTTAATTTTACAATTGATGCACTTTACTAGAACCAACACACCCTGCTTCAGAATCCAGAATAAAGTTCTGTTGGTTTACAGTACCCATTCAAAATACTCACTACTATTTAAGTATCTTTGAATTCACAAAAGCCCTTTTGTTACAAATTGAAGACTAATGTAGGCTCCAATAGTTCCAACATCCGTTAAAGAGACATAGACACATAAAGACAGAGAGTAAGAGACGCAGAGAAACAGTGTTGACCCTGGCAACCTGTTCTTACGGCTCGTTCTGTGCTCGAGGCACATACACACTACGCTTTTTAGTATATTTGGTACTTTTGTGGGGAGGTCTTGGGGCTATTGAGTTTGGATTTTGTGGTGCTTTAGTATTGAGAATAGAGTGATTGTGAGTTTTCCCTAGCTTCAGTATGTGTTCTGGAGCTAGAGAAAACTGAAATTGTGCATTAAAACTATAAAGTAATTCTGATTTTGAGAGTTATTATCCTCTCTTAAAAGAGTGATAGTTCGTCCAAAAATTGTAAAGAGCCAATGGTCGAGCAATACAGTAACTTTGTAAATTGATCCTGTTTTAGCGGGATTCTGGCGATTTTCAGAGAAGTTTTAACTTTTGTAGTTAAAATCCTCCTAGAAATCGTCAGAAATACAAAGTTAATGTATCGCTTGTGGTGAGACCCTAGGCCGAGCCTTTTTGCAATTTCTGGGCGCACTATTACACTGCTAGTAATGAATAGTAGTGATTTTTTCGAAAATCTAACAAAACTACAGAAAAAAATCATCCTAAACTTACAAAAAACTTGAATTGAACTGAATGAATTGAACCTTCCTAACTTCCAAATCTTCCAAAATCCTGTCCTAAATTCTAAAATCCTCAAATTTCCAGTTAAAACCATGTGGTTCCTGCCCGACTCTTACCACATCTACATCGAAACCGCCCTCGTGGCCCTCCTCATCTACGTAGTGATCCGAAACCGACAAAAGCGACAGCAAGAGAAGCTCTCGAAAAAGTTGACGGAACGACAGAAAGACGAACTTATTGCTGACTGGCACCCAGAGCCATTGGTGCCAGAGACACCACAGGATCATCCTGTGCTCAATCCGAAATATGCTGATGGGTAGGGGACAATTTGATAAAAATGATTAGAATAAGGTGAAATTTCAGAAAAATGACAAAAGAGGTGTCGATCGATGGCGAAAAGTACTTGAACATGGCCTCCACCAACTTTCTCAGCTTTATCGGCGTTAAACGCATCGAGGAGCGCGCCAAAAACACCATTTTCAAGTATGGCGTGGGATCATGTGGTCCACGTGGATTCTATGGAACTGTCGATGTGCATTTGGATTTGGAAAAGGAGCTGGCAAAGTAATACTCTTTATAAAAGTATCCTCACTTCAAAATATCCATTTAAAGGTTCATGGGGTGCGAGGAAGCAGTCCTCTACAGTTACGGATTCGCCACAGTGTCATCTGCAATTCCAGCATATGCGAAGAAAGGAGACGTCATTTTCGTCGACGAGGGAGTGAATTTTGCCATTCAGAAGGGGCTCCAGGCCTCCAGAAGTCGTGTGGAGTACTTTAAGCATAATGATATGGAGCATTTGGAAAGATTGCTGTTGGAGCAGGAGGAGAGGGATAAGAAGGTAACGAAAATGGCGGGAAATATGAGTTTTCGATGTTTTTATCGAGTTTTCTTGTTTTTTTTTTTTATTTTTAAATTTTTTGAAATTAAAAATTAAAAATTGTAGTATTTATCGATGAAATCCTCGTAAAAATCGCAAAAAATCAGCGAAAAACAGTACCGATATACAAAGTTATGGTGTCGATCGCTTCGAGACCCGTGCCCACATATTTTTGCAATTTCTAAGGATTACTGTACCTTCACCAGGTCCGCAAACACCATGCCTTTCCTTTCAGGAGCCAAAAAAGCAAAACTCGTGGCGAAACCCTTCCCCACGCTTTTTTATAATTTCTCAAGATTACTGTACCTTCAATAGGTCCGCAAACACCACTTCTCCATTACCAGGACCCAAAAAAAGCAAAACTCGCGGCGAAACCCTTCCCCACGCTTTTTTATAATTTCTCAAGATTACTGTACCTTCACCAAGTCCGCAAACACCACTTCTCCATTTCCAGGACCCAAAGAAAGCTAAAACCGTTCGTCGTTTCATTGTTGTAGAAGGACTCTATGTGAACCACGCTGATCTGTGCCCCCTTCCCAAAATCATCGAATTCAAGTGGAGATTCAAGGTCCGTGTCTTTATTGACGAGTCCTGGTCGTTTGGAGTGATTGGAAAGACTGGAAGAGGTGAGAAATTTTTTATAAGTTTATACCAGAAATTATCGAAAAACCCGTATAAAACACAATTGAGAAGCCTAGAATGTAATACAAACTAATAGAAAATGAGGAGTGAAAGCAAAATGCTCAAAATCCACGTGGATTGAGCCACTGAGGATGTTCTTCTTGGTGTAGTGGTTGGTGTAGAAGACGTGGTGTCATCAGAAGTGGAATGTGAAGGTGTTGAAGACGTTCCCACGAGATTCTCCAACTGAGGACCCGCCCATTTCAATCTATCCGAATAAGTTAGAATCAGGTCCAATGCTGCTCCATTGGTCCATCCGAATCCCGCCTGAACCTCGTACTCTCCTCCAGTTGCCAACTTCGCATCGGGCTCCTCCACGTCGTACTTCTCCCACATCGCATTCGACACGTTGAACGTCATCATATTCACCTCGAGCCACTTCTCGGCGAGAGCGAACGCCTTCTGTTGGAGCTCCGGGTTGATCGATTTACGGAGCCCCTCTATGATCATATGGTTCAGTGGGCTCCATCCGTTCGGGTAGTCCCATTGCTGATGCGTCTCTTTGTGCATGCTGAAAGTAACTTTTTTAGTATAATACATTAGTTTTAAGTTATTAGTTTACCTAGTTGGAATTCCACCTGGCATGTTGAACGCTCCACTCGTCTCCATCTGATTGAAGACGTCGACGGCGAGTTGAGCGTTCAACGGATCGTAGCACTGGGCGAACAGTGGCGCCGCGTTCGACGGGAAGAAGTCAGTGTTGTGGGTGTTAGTTCGCAGGTTGTAATCGTACCATCCCTTCCTGGCGGGCACATAGAACACCTTTGTGAAGGCGTCGCGGAAGTTGCGAAGACGTGACGACCACTCCATGTGTTTCAACGGGTTGCCGGTTAGCTGGTAGAAGAACTGCATGATGTTCATGTTGTAGCAGAGGAACGCATTGAGGTCCACTGGAACGATGTTGGTGGTTTCGATAGTTGTCAAGTTCTTCTCGTCCTTAAACCATCTGCTGGAGAAGTCCCATCCACTCTCCGCGGCACTTCCGATGTCTTGGAAGAAGTGCTTCTTTCTCCCTCTAGTCAGGAAACTCTCGGCGCTCAGCACGTCTTCTCTGAAGCTCTCCGGTCTCGGAGTCTGAGCCTCTGTTCGGTACTGGAACATGTGCATGGTCTCATTAAACACATCCTCAACTGTCACATTCACGGTTCGCCGGTGGCTCCAGAAGGTGTACTCCTTCTCGATAGATGGGATCATGTCGTTGACGAATTGAATGTCTTGAGTGGCGAGGTAGTACTCGTAGACCATGGGAGCGAAGAATGGAGGTTGGGAGCGACGCAGGTAGTACACTCTTCCGCCATTCGGGATCATACCGTGTTTATCGATGATGTAGGCGAAGTTCCTAATCATATTGCGAGCAGTGGAATAGAGCTGAGAGCCGAGGAGTCCCTTGATGATCCAGTAGGCGTCCCAGTAGTAAAACTCCCGGAATCGCCCTCCAGGAATGATGAACTGATGAGGGACATATAGCAGGGAGAACCTCTCCTGATCAGTTTTCACTTCCGGCTTCATTTTTCTGCACAACTGAATCCAGATGAAATGTAGGCGTTGGGCGAAAGCTTGATAAGTTGGGTCCTGGATTCCTCGGATTTTCGCAGGACTTGGAATCCAATCGGGTAGATCGCAAACGTCCAGTTCGTGTCCTTCCTTGTCGAAAAACTTGTCGACGAAATCGGAAACTTGTTGCTTCGAAATCTTCTCAATAGGCCCGGGGAATCGCTTCTCGAACTCGGCCATCACCAACTCTCCCGTGAAGTTCGCTTTAATCGGTTGATCGACGAAGGTCTTCGAGTCAGGATAGAGCTTCACCGCCATAACCGCCTGCAGAAGACGTCCCGAGCAGTAGATCATCCAGTTGCCCGGAGAGGTCTCGTTGTCACATGGAAGCACACTTCCAGTGAAGTAGTCCGCTCCGATCAGTCTCGCAATTTCAGTGTTCGTCTGGAAAGAGTTCAAAGTTGAGTGCAACTTTAGAAATTCCAGAATTAGATCCTGTAAATCTTCTTGCTCAAAGATCGAAGAGAGCCGATGCTTGCTCAAAATCTTCAAAACAACTCACCAATTTGGTCAACTCGGTGTGCACTCGATTATCATGCTCCGGTGTGCCAAAATCCGCCGCCTCATCGATGATGTCATTGCCACGTGGATCCTTCTGCGGAGCACACTGTGATAATGCACATAAAAATGTTATCAGTGAAACTGTGAGGATGAGATGTGTCATCTGAAACCATTGAGAATGAGGATGTCCCCGATCTTTATAAAGAGACGGTAGGACGACGGAACAAAGAACGGAGGCGTTATCAGTGGAGAAGAGAAAGAAGATGTGAACTTTGATTGAGAGGGGGAACGTCTTCTGAAAATAACTTGTGAGGAGGCATCAGAGTAACACAGTTCTGAATTCTGAATTGTGAATTCTAAATTCTGAAAGAGAACGTTCAAGAATGATTCAGAATTCAAAATTCAGAACCAGAATTTAAAAATCATCTCATCTAGAAGTCGTGAGGTATTTCCCATTCCTAGACATTATAAGTCACGTGGCAATTCCTATTACAACATGTTAAAAGGGGCGTGGTGATAAGATCATATGAGGCGAATATTTTTCAATGATTG
Source organism: Caenorhabditis imperialis (assembly GCA_963572205.1). Classification (NCBI taxonomy): domain Eukaryota; kingdom Metazoa; phylum Nematoda; class Chromadorea; order Rhabditida; family Rhabditidae; genus Caenorhabditis; species Caenorhabditis imperialis. The sequence continues at coordinate 427,099 of OY751540.1, read as the reverse complement.
ACGACGTCAAAATGTGTTCTTCTAGCACGTGACCTCAAGGGCACGCTGTATTTTGATGCTCGCAAGTGCAGAAGACGTCAGATCTTCTGAAAGTCGGCTGAAAATAAGATGACGTGGTATTTGTGATTTTTGAAGATGGCCTTGTTAATCGTTATCAGTCAAGTTATAAAAAGGAGACGATATCTTTTAAAGGATAGAAAAAGTTCCGTGTTCTGATGAATCAACGTTTTCTGTGTTCTTTTAAAAGTTCGGAGAAGATGTTGAATATTATCTTCGATGAATGAGAATCAGAATTCAGAAGACGTCGTAGAGTTCAATGAATTCATGTAGGAGGAAGTGGAGGATACTGTAGGGTGTAACCAAGAAAGAGGAAGTGGTTTTTGCCAACCAGGAACATCTTTCTTGTTGTAGTCTCCATTTAAGGTCGACCTAGAAGATTACTGTACTTTTTTATGATTCGTTGATTAGTATAACAGTACAGTAATCTCAAACTGCAAAAACTGCAGCTCGAGATTACTGTACTTTTAAACTATTATCAAAAAATCATGAAAAAGTACAGTAATCTTTTAAGTCGACCTTAAATGGAGACTACAACAAAAAAGGTTCTTGGTTGGCGAAAACTCTGAAAAAATGAGAAAGTTCATAAAAGTGAAACGCCTCACCTGACATAATATTAATGATAAGCTTGTTCTGCAAGATATCGTGATAAGCGATACAAAAAGTGAGGGTCAAAAAACTGGAAAATGGCGGGAAATTCCAAAAAAAAAATGCTTGAGTGGAACTGATAGTAGTAGTTGTAGTGTAAAGCAGACACCTTTTGATAAATGGTTTGAACGCTATAAAGTACAGTAATCCAAACACCAACTTTTAACTGAATTTATATAATTTTAACCTTATGTAATCAATAAAACATGAATTCCGACACGAAATGAAACAGGCCTACCAGTTTAGTGTCCCGCCCACTTTTACCGAATTCTAGTTGTTTTCGAATTAGATCTGGTGCAAAACTGCGCGAAAAATGACGTTTATTGGGATTATAATGCAGAATTTGTGACTATGTGGGTTGGCATCTGATTCTGAATTGTGATTCAGAATTTTGACACAGATTTTGAATCAAGTTCAGAATCAGAATCCAAAAGAACAGACTACGAACGTAGAGCGATACTGTACTAATAATGATCCATTATTATTATAGTGGTGATGATAATAATGGAGCATTTATTCAATGTTAGAAAGTACAGTAATCCAGACCTAAGTGGGTTACGGTACTTTTTAATTTTAAGCACTAAACAGCATATCTCCCAACAAATTGCGTATTTTTTTTCAAATCTGGTGCAAACTATGAAAACCTGACCTACGAATAGAGGGATTATGATGAGTAACAGGTGACTCGCTTATTGTGAAATTCGCGGTCAATAAATCAGATCGAAACTAGAAAAGCACAAACTACGAGTGTCGATTTACGAGAAAATTGTACTGATAATACAGATGGAGATAATGAGGCCGCCAAAAATGTGTAAAAATGGAAAGTACAGTAATCTAGAGAATTCTGGGTTACTGTATCCTTTCTAACTTTTTCTAACGTTTTCTAGCAACCTCTTTACTCTTATCTGTAATATCAGTGCTCCCCCGTAAATCGACACTCGTAGTTTGTGCTTTTTCAGGTTTTGATTTGATCTACTGACAGTTTCGCAATAAGCGACTCACCTGTTACTCATCATAATCCTCCTAATCGTAGGTCACTTTTTTGTAATTTTGCACCAGATAGAAAGTGAAATTGACCAAAGTTGTGCTAATTTTGTGGCAAATTTTTGTGTTTTGGAAAAAGTGAACTAATCACTTTTTGACCGAAACTATTTACAAATTAATAATATCAATGTAGAAACAAAGATGCGTTCTTCTGTACTGTATGATTTGTTTTTGAGTTTCCCAAATAGATGGACGCAAAAATAACAATAATAAGCAATGGACTTATTAATCGCTAAATTTGTCTGGAAATTTAGAAAAAAAAACGTTGAAAATTACTAGAAATTTTCATTTTCTGTGAATTGTCGTCAAATGTGACGCTCACACTATGCACATGATCAGATACTGTAGATTACAGTATCCTTTCGTACTTTGTAGCGTTCAAACAGACATCGTCTCGATCAAAGCGTCAAGACCATTTATCAAAAGGTTTATCTTCTTTACAACCGCTTCTCTCCGTTCCACTTCACTAGTTTGTAGAGGGTTTTATGATCTCGGGAAGTGGAAATTTTTATTAAAATGATAGCCAAAGTAGCCGAGGGCTCTTTGAGCAACAAGATTGGGGTCACAGATGTGAATAAATAACAGTGAAAATGAATTTTCATTGTTATTTAGCAGTTATGTGATTCATATCTTGTTGCTCTGGAGCTTTATAAATGAGCTCAAAGAGCACACGGCTCTCAAGGTATAATTTTGATGAAAAATTCAACTTTCCTCTGTTTCCATGAGCTTTCAAGAGCTTGAGAATAATTATTACGAAAAAATAAAGAACGCTACAATCCAAATTTGGAAACCCCAAAACGAAATTATTAGGCTGAGGGGAAAGACTTGGCACATCATTCAAACGTGTATTTCGCGACGCAGGCGTATCTGGGGCTCGGGTTATATGTTTCATTAATATCACCAATATGCTGACAACGTTCAGTCAAAACGTGGACACCCTGCTCCTAGAGCGTGACTGGGCGCGAGTCAAAGTATACATGGTACTTTGATTCGAGACGTGATTTTGTTTTGAACGTTTTTTCCTGAAGGGCTTGAGTCTGATTGGGAAATAACTATTAGTTTTATAGAGCAACATCATTAGAATATCGTGAAAGAGAAACAAGCATCCAGCCCGACTAATCCACCTTTTACGTGACTTCTTTTCCGATTCACATATGAGCTTTTTTTGCTGGTGGTACATTTGATCATGGTTCAGGACGGAGAGATGGACTGATTACTTCAAATTTGGTTTTCTATCAAGTTAAGATATCAGCCTACATAGTTTTATTCTTCAAAAGCAATCTCTAATAGATTTGACCAGACACGGACCACCAAAAAGACCTCATGAAATTTTTGATCGATTTCCATGTTTGTCGACGTCCTATAGATTCTGTCTTTCCCCAATACACTCGAATCACTGATAGTAAGTATTGTTGACTACTCACTGTTCATATACAGTGATTAGCTTGTCGATTTATCTATCGCTGTCCTGGGGAAGAAAGAAAATGTGACCAGCACCCGCTTTCTATATACGATTGGGACTGCTCAAAGCGTCGAATCAATTTTTTCTGCATATGAAGAACTTTCAAAGTGTCTAGTCTAGTGCTTTAGAAAGATCCAAACGTGATTGTCATTTCACAAGAGAATTCAAACGAATTACGTGCCAGACTGTTTTTAAACAAGCCCAAGTCTAGCTCAGATAGTGTTTTTAAGAACTCGCAAAAAATCAGGTTGGCGGAGCTTTTTTAATCCAGTTAGTATGGAATAATATAAAGCACCAAATTGTCGTCAACTTTCATCAAAAGAGTTTTTGGTTTCATCAGAAAGCACTGAAATATGAAGAGACAAATCCAAACCTGGCATGTGTAAATCACATTGCAATCGTTCATCGTGGGCTATCTGGAGCCTGATGAGAGATGAGGGAATGGGTACTTATTTTTTAGAAGGACAACAGATTACTTATTATTCACAAAGAACAAAATAACCCCAAAGCGCTTCTACGAGAACTAGCGCAATCACAAAGTCATGTGCCACGACTTTCCCTTCAGCCTAATATATCAAAATCATATTTAAAATGAAACACAGTAAAAATTAAAAGCACATTGGCACAATTAACTTATCAAAGGCCAAACAAGTCACATCAAGATCACATAAAAACCACATTTAAAATTTCACAAAAAATGAAAAACTCTGCTCTCAGGAGTAACGGAGCACTTCAACGTGCCAATGGAAGACGTGGACATGGTGATGGCGTCACTGGAAAACGCGCTCGCCTCCACCGGCGGCTTCTGCGTCGGCCGCTCCTACGTCGTCGGCCATCAACGTCTCTCCGGCCTCGGCTACTGCTTCTCCGCCTCTCTTCCACCTCTCCTCGCCACCGCCGCTTCAGAAGCCATCGCCATCATCGACGAGCAGCCGGAGCGCGTTCAGAAGGTCACTCAGATGGCCATCGATGGTCAGAAGACGTTGGCCAAGGCACTGGAGGTAGATCTTCAGATTCTGAATATTCATCCAAAATATAACAATAAATTCAACATTCAGGGCTCGAAATTCGTGCTCCAAGGATGTCCCGAATCGCCGATGAAGCACATTTATTACAGCGGAGAGGATGAGGAGCAGCACTTGGATAAACTTGTGGAAACGGTAATAATTCAGAAAAGAGCATTTTTAAAAAGAGCATTTTTCAGGTATTCAACAAAAATCACCTCCTTCTGACAAGAGCGCGATACCTGAATAAAGATGAAATGTTCAAAATTCGACCGAGGTGAGAATTGCGGACTTTTGAAGATACAGTAATCCTGTGAACATTAAAAATGTATTTTTCCGGATTACGGTAGCTTTTGGAAGTGGTTTTGTGGTGTTCACAGACATTCCAACCTACAGTAACCAAAAAAATATAATTTCAGCATTCGCGTGATGTTCCAGTACGATCTGACAGACGCTGAAATCCACTCGGCCATCGACGCGATCGGCGCAGCTGCTCAGCAGGCTTAATCTAAATGATTCCTTTTTGAAACCAAAAGTTATCCGTTTTCTGTGATTTTTCAACTTTTATCTTCAAACTTCTCATTCTTATACTTATTTAGGTCCTTTTTACATTGTTACCCATGCCATATGATCTAAATGTCCCTTCGTTTCTGTTATTTTAAGTGCACTTTCCATGAAAATATATGATTTTTGAAAATATGATTTGGAGTTTTGGAAGCCTTCAAGATTTCAGGTTTTTGAGCCGGATTTTGAGTATTTTGGGTTACTGTCAGTTCAGTGAAAGTGTTTGCGGACTTGGGAAGCTACAGTAATCTAGTTCTATTGAAATTTGAATAATTTATAGGTTACTGAACCTTCAAATCATTTTTTTTTGAAAATTCTAAACAAAAATGCGCTTTTTATGAGGTACTGTATTTTTAAGCCGTGTATGCAGATTATGAAGGTACCGTAACCCGGGGTTTTTATTTTTGAACCATATTGGAAGTCCGCAATCACTTTCTAGAACAGTTTCGGATTATTTTCAAATATTTTCAGGTTACTGTACCTTCCCAAAGTCCGCAATCACCTTTTTCAATTTTTTCCAATTATTCTCACTTTTTCACAGGTTACTGTACCTTTCCAACGTCTGCAATGGACACCTATCCCCTCTCCATCGGCACCTACTCCATCTCGGGTCGTCGCTATCGAAAAACGCCATTTCAACTGAAAGGAAGCCCCATTTCTTCGGAATCTCGTCCGATTTACACGGATACTCCCGATTTGTATGAGGATGAACCGTCGCAAGGGTGTCTCGCGGCGCCACGTGGGTTTTTGGCGGGAAATTAAAAAAAAATTTATCAGTTTTTCAGCTGGTTTGGAGCATGTGCTCAAGAAGAATTTGAAGAAAGCGAAAATGGAGCCGAAAAATGAAAAACCATCGGAAATTGTGGCTTCTAATGGTAAATTTTATTCAGAAATGTCAGAATTTTCTCACAAAAAAATAAAATGTTTTACATCCCATTTCTAGACCCGGAGCCAACTGAAGACCCGCGAATCCAGGTGATCGGAGGCAAAAAATGGGTTGCCACGTGGGTTTTCGCAATAGAGCGCACTTCAACTATCTGAAAAATGAAAATATAACTTTCAGAATCTCTATCCCAGCCTGCTTCATGGGAAAGTTCGTTGGCACCAATCGAAGAGCTCTGAATGCTCTGGAAAATGAGACACAGTGTAGGGTGAAGACGCCGAGAAGAGATGAGCAGAAACCGTGTGGTAAGATGGAAAAACTGTTAGTTTTGTCAAAATGAAGACTTTTTCTAACTACAGTAACCCAAAAGCTCGGAAAATTGAGTTTGCGGATTACTGTAGTTAGAAAGGTCCGCAAACACCGAGAAATAATCTCGAAAAGCGTTTAAATAGAGTTGTATTGGTGGTTGCGGACTTTTCAAAGTACAGTAACCCAAAAGCTCAAAAAACGGGGTTACTGTAGTTAGAAAAGTCCGCAAACACGGGAAAATAGTGACACCTATTGAAAACCACTTCAAAATTGCATGTAAAATTTGAAAAACAATCTCGAAATCGAAAATTACAATTTTCTTAGTGATTGCGGACTTTTCAACGTACAGTAACCCAATCATTTGAAGTCTGGGTTACTGTACCTTCCCAAGTCCGCAAACACCATTTTCTTTTCCAGAAATCACCTCGATCGTCAGTTTGGAGTCTGTTCAACGCTGTTTGGATCGCATTGAAATTTTCCTCGATGATGTCAAAAAATCAGTCAGTTTTTTAAATTTTTTCCATTTCTATCACAAAAAATGTAAAATTCCAGTCCCGCCCGACCCATTTTATCGCCTTTCCTTGCGACCACCATGAAATTCAAGAAAATTACGAGATTTTCAAGCAAATGGTGATGGAAAGTGCACATTTTGATGTGAGTTTCGTGTTTGCAGATTTTCCTGGCTACAGTAACCCGGAAAATTAATTTTATGGGTTACTGTAGTTTAAAAAGTCCGCAAGATCCCATAAATTGCAGGAATCCTGCAAAAATCCGAAACTCTTCACAAAAACCACTCGCCTCCATCTGACCCTGGCCGTTGCTCGTATTTTTGATGACGTGGGAATTCAGAAGACCCTTGACGTCTTCAAAACAATTCAGAAAGAGATACGGTTGGTTACTGTAGTTTGCAAAGTACGCAAACACCCTCACATACCTATCTAATTAATTTTTGTCAAAATATTGGATTACTGTAGCTTGAAAAGTACGCAATTACAGTGAAATCTTGAAAAGCGGCTCGCTGACCGCGGACATCCAGGGAATCTCAATGATGAACGACGATCCGTCGGAAGTATCCGTGATCTACGCAAAAGTGGGCGGAGACTCGATTCAACACGTGGCAGACCACGTGGCTCGTCGGCTCTTCGAGCTGGAAGTCACTGAAAGTGCGGAAGAGGTGAAATTGCACATGACACTGATGAACGCGAGATATGTGGCTCAGGTGGGAATGCGGACTTTTCAAAGTACAGTAATCCGGTTTCAGGCGGAAAATCGGAAAAAATTCACTTTTGACGCCACCAAAGTGCTCGAGGATTTGAAGGAGTTCTATTTCGGAACTATTCAGATTGATGAGGTTTTTGAAACTGAAAGTTTTAAAAGTTATTCGATATTTCAGATCGTGCTGTGTCCACTCAACTCGTCTGCACCGGCTGAAAAGTTTTACGAGAAACTGGCAACTATTCGAATTTGATTTCATTTTTGTGGCTATTCATTTTATCGTGGGAGCCTAAGTTTCTATCATTCCTGCTTTTTAATAGATAAAAGAATATATTATGCATAAATAAATACTTTATGAAATTTTAAAATGAAAAACCACGATATCCGAAAATAGAACCATGAAGTTTAAAGGAAAGTTGCCTGTAGGCGAACCCTATCCTAAAACCCCGCTGTCCCAACAGAGATCCCGCGCGCCGCAACGACACTCCAGAATGCCACACGCTCTCGGTTTAGCAGAAACGAGCGGAGCGTTCCGAGGAGCGCGCGAAGTGCTCAGAACTGTTTTGTTTTGATTGTTTTCTTGGATTTTGTTCGTTTTTTTTCTTTCTTAATTTGGTAATAAAAGGATATCCGATACTCTTTCACACCGATTCTTTATAAAAAGGACCCTAAAACCCGGAAACCCTGGGCTTCTTGGGGGCCGAACCGTTGTCTTGCCGTTTTCTCGTGAAAATCACGGTGAAAAGCGGATTTTGAATAAAATCCGCCGGAAACCCGAGTTTTGCGAAATTCGGAAAGAAAATTGGCACACAATTTGAATAAATTGCGTGTGACGTTATCGATTGAAAATCGTTAACACGGAATAACCGAACTTTTGAATAAAAGTTTGTGTTTCCAGGGTGAAAGAGATGGAGGATCCGCTCGGCCAAATGGAGGAAGACGTCGAACAGGAAATCGACGAGCAGATGTTGAGTGAAGCAAGAAGACTGGAAGATAATATGACGACGACGTCGAGTATGCTGAGAATTGAGGAGTTGCAATTCGAGCTGGTGAGTATCAAGGAAAAGAGAAAAAGAGTGAAAGCGTTCGCTAGTTTTTTGCGAAAAGCTGGAGAAGTCGAAACAGAAATACGAGAAAAACTCCGGCTGAACACAAAACTCAACGAGCGATTGAAAGATGTTGTAATGGCGCCGATTGTGGAGTTCCACAACGAACTCCTCGAGAGATTCGAGGAGTGTGGTAGTGACAAGTGGCAAAGAGCCGTGTTCAGAATCATGCGTGAGAATAACATCGAAAACCTGACAGAGCTGAAAGAATGTGTCGCGAAAAACCAAAATGGCGCATCTGAAAGCGATGAGCAAGAAAAAATTACGAATTTGGAAGAAAAAATTCGAATTTTGCAGGGACGGAAAGAAGAGGAAAAGAACGCTCTGATGGACCGGATCAAGAAGCTGGAGGATGAGAAAGTGGCGGCCAACAACTCAGTCGAGAAGATCAAAAAAGCCTGGAAAGAAGAGAAAAAGGCGGCGGAAGGAATGAAACGAAATCTAGATGCACTCACCGGTGAGTTGGAAGAGGAAAGACGTGCCGCTAGAACGGAAAGATTCCAGCGCAATTCGAAGGGAAGCGTCAGGCACAGAAAGAGTTCAACGAGTTCATCAAGTGGGCAGGACACAGACGCGACTCCGAGGCAGACAGGTGAGCGAAGGAGAGAAACGCGTCGGCGCACGGAATCAGGGGATGAAAACTCGTCGGAAATAGGGACTAGTGTGTCGAACAGAAGCTCAGTTCAAGACATTGTAGAGGGTATGAAGAAGATCATGTTGACGTCTGCACGAGCAGCAGCTCTGCCGACTCCGAAGACCTTTGACGGGTTAGGAGAGTTCAAAGAGTTTAGACGAGCATTTCTTCTGAAATACAGAGATGTCACTGAAAGTGATGAAGAATTGATAACAATTCTGGAAGAACAGTTGTTGAAAGGTGTCGCTAAGTCTATTTTCAAAGCACTTCCGAATAGATACAGTCGTTCCATAAAAGATTTGTTCACTGAGTTCGAGAAAAAGTTGAAAAAGCGTCAGGGCGATACTCAGGCAAAAGCTCTTGACAATTTTGACGCTTTACAGCGTAGTTCGGGTCAAAAATTATGGCAATTTTGTATTGAGATGGAAGGATTGTCTAAGAAGGCATATCCAGAAGTGAGCGAAAACACGTTGTCGCAAATGCGTACAACTAAGTTGATGAGGGCGGTCAGAGATGATAAAACTCTTCACACGCTGTTAGTCATGAAGCGCCTTGAAGTTCCTCGAGGAGAACAGTATGATCTGATCAAGGACATTGTGCTCCAGCAAGAAAATGAAAATACTGATAGTAAGGAACAGAAAAAGGGTGAATGGCAAAGAGGGAAGAAAGATTTTAAGGGAAAGAAGAAAGAGAGCAAAGAAGCACCGTCAGAGAGTAATTCTGCGGATAAAAATGCCAAAGAAAGCTCGGAAAGTAGACCAAAACCTGAATCCTTCAGCAGAGATAACAAGAAATGTTACATTTGTGGGGAAGAAGGGCACTTCGCAAGAAACTGTTCAAAGAAAGCGGTGAGAGAAGTGAAAACGGTTGAAGAGACTAGTGATAGTGTGGGGTTGGAAACGGTAGAGTCGGTTGAGATCCTCGGACAGAAACGGAATATAGTCATTGATAGTGGAGCAGTGGTGTCAGTTATGTCGACAGGCTTTTGGGAGAGGCTGAAGAAAGGTTGTTGCGATTGGGAGAAACATGTAGAAATGTTGACCAAGGAGGATCTGAAACTCTTGGATGCATCCAGGAGACAGATGCCATTGAAAGGACAGCTGAAGATTCAGATCGGAGTGAGAGACAGAAAAGCTGACGTCATTTTCCAGTTAGTTGAAAATCAGAGAGACGTGTTCCTCCTCGGTACAAATGCTTTCAAAAGTGTTGGAGTCGAGGTAAAAATCCAAGCGGATCGTTCAATGGCACTGACAGCCGAAAAGTTGAGAGTCCCACCACAGAGTTGTGCACAAATCACGGTGAAGTCTGAAGCAGACGTCGGAGCCAACGTGCTCCTGGAGTCTGGCGAAGAGTGGATACCTACTAGTCTATGTTCGAAAGATGATAGTGGTAGACTGATTGCACTAGTTTCCAATTGGAAAAATGTACCGCTACTCATTAAAAAGAATCAAATGATTGGGGTAGTTAGTAGAAAATGGGAAATTCTAGAGGAAAAAGAGCACATGGTAGACATGTTAGACTTGGAGAAAAAGGTGGCGTTGAGAGGAAATCCAAGAACTCAAGAAGTTCTGAAGATTCTGAAAGAGAATGGAGATTTTCCTGAAGGAAATATCCTGAAAATCATCACTGATTTTGCTGACGTTTTCGCCATCGAAGATAGTGAGCTGACACAAACTGAGTTGGTACAGTGCGAGATTGAGCTGGAAAAAGATGAGCCTATTCGTCAAAAATGTCGACCAGTGCCATTGGCACTGAAAGATAAGGTTAAGGACATGTTGAAAGATATGGAAGATAGAAAGATTATCAGAAAGTGCAAATCTCCGTGGGCGAGCCCGGTTGTTTTAGTGAAGAAAAAGGACGGAAGCATCAGGATGTGTGTTGATTTTAGAAAACTCAATAATGTCATCAAGTTAAATGCACATCCTCTTCCTCACATTGAAGCAACCCTGCAAGCACTTGGGGAGAAAAAATTTTTCACGACTCTTGATCTAATGGCGGGGTATTGGCAAATTGGGATGGAGGAGAGCTCTAAGGAGAAGACGGCTTTTACCGTTCTGAATGAGCAATACCAGTTCGAAGTCATGCCATTTGGTTTAGCCACCAGTCCGGCGATATTTCAAGCAGCAATGCAATTGGTATTGGGGGAGTGGATTGGAACATCGGTTTTCGTTTATATCGACGATATAATGATTGCTAGTAGAACGTTGAGAGAACATGAAGAGGATGTGATCAGAGTTTTACGTAGAATGAGAGAATGCGGGCTAAAACTGAAGGCTCAGAAATGCAAAATTGCTCAGAATTCGGTGGAATATTTGGGGCATGTAGTAGATGAGAAAGGGATCAGAACGGATGGAAAAAAGGTGGAAAAAATGGAAAATTTTCCGGTACCGAAGGATCGTAAAGAACTGGCTTCTTTTCTGGGTCTCTGTGCTTATTATCGAAATTTTGTGCTTAATTTTGCAAAGATCGCATCACCGTTGACACCTCTGACGTCCTCTAAGATACCGTGGCGCTGGACAGATGAACAGCAAGCGGCATTCGAAGAACTGAAAAAGAGAATGACTTCCGCTCCAGTACTGGCACAGCCAGATATCGAAGCAGCGAGAAGTTTCGAACGACCGTTTTGTTTATTTACTGACGCGTCTGGCCATGGTATTGGGGTAGTTTTGGCACAAACGGGCACAGATGGAAAAGTTCATCCGATTGCGTTTGCGTCAAAAGCTTTGACGCCGGCGGAAAAGAATTATCACACGAGTGATAGAGAAGCACTAGCAGTACTCTTTGGAACTCGGAGATTCAAACATTTCATTTTTGGGTGTCCGACGACAGTATTTACTGATCATCAGCCATTGACAAGATTGTTTAAAAACAAAAATTTAGCAGATCGATTGTTGAGATGGTCAATGGAAATGCAAGATTTTTCATTGAACATTGTCTACTTAAAGGGTAAAGCAAATGCTGTGGCCGATGCTCTATCTCGCGGTGGAGCTCAAGAAATTGAGGGAATGAGAGATGCTCATGAACAAACTAAAATGGAAATAGTCAGGGTGATAAATACTGTAATAGCGACCAGAGTGGAAGAAGATGAAAAGCTGAGTTGGAGAGGATTGCTAGAAAATGATCCAAAGTTCAAAGAATTGATCCGGAAGTTAGAAGAGGGGGATACAGAAGGGAAAGTGGATATCCCAGGAGATGGTCTTCGAGAAATCCGGGAATTCTTAGTGATTGGTGGGGAGCTGAACTTAGTCACAAAATATGGAGCAGTCTTACGAGTAGTACCAGAAGAGAAGCGGAAAGAGGTGTTCGAAGAGGCACATGGGGGTACATTCGGAGGGCACTGGGGGCCAGATAAAGTGATGGGAATGCTCGAGAAGAAAGTGTGGTGGCCTAGAATGAGAGCGTGGGTAACGAAGTGGTCGAGGGAGTGTCAACAATGTCTTTGTGGAAATGCAAAGCAGATATTGACATCTCCGCTGACACCGATTTTCGCCAGTGAACCGTTGGAAATCGTGGCATTAGATCTGTTGGATCTGGGGAGAAGTAGTAGCGGAAACCGCTATGTGCTATCGATTATCGATTTGTTCAGCAAATACGCGGGAGCATGTGCAATTCCAGACAAGTCAGCAGAAACAGTTGCTAAGGCTTTTGCCGAAAACTGGATGCTAAAAGAAGGAAGAATCCCAAAAGCTATTCTCACGGATCAGGGTCTTGAGTTCGCAAACTCAACTTTCGAAAAACTAGCCAAAATGTCAAATATCAAATTGATTAAGACTAAAGGGTATCACTCTAGAATGAATGGAGGAGTAGAAAGATTCAATCGGACCATACAGACCGTTTTGAAAAAGACGACTGTGGTGCCGACAGAATGGGACGAGAAACTGCCGTATGCAGTGTTCGCGTACAACTCTTGTAAACATGAAACAACGGGCGAAACGCCACATTATTTAATGTATGGAAGAGATCCCAGGATTCCAATGAAATCAGATCAAAATGAGATCATTGGAAAGTATCAAGTAGACGTGGACGATTACAAGTATCGTCACGCAGAGCAAATGAATCTGGCTCAAGAAGAGACCAGAGCACACATCAAGAAAGAGCAAGAGAACACCAAAAAGTGGTTCGATCAGAAACACAAGGTGGAAAGTAGAACTTATCCGGTGGTGGGGGATAGGGTATTGGTGAAAATTCCAGCTGAAAAACTGAGCTCTCGTAATCCAAAGTTGGCTAATGAATGGAAAGGTCCATATCGAGTTATCGAAACGTCTGAGAACTCAGCAGAAGTGCAACTTCTAGGGGGTGATGAAAAGTTGTCGATACCGTGGGAGCATGTTCGGAAAGTGCCAAAAGAGGTTCCAGAAGTGCATTTTGAAACAAATGCGCGACGGGGTAAAAGAGGGAGAAAAGTAAAAGTTGTGAATATGGTGGAAAAAGAAAAGGAAAAAGAAACTTGTACAGAAATGCAAAGCTTTTACAGGGATCTCATCGCCGAAGGATGTCAATGTGGTGGGGGACAATGTACGATACGAGAAGGCCTAAATACAGTGACCTCCACTGAAGAGCTCGCGTTGAGAAGACTCGCGACAGCGGAAGCCATCAACCAATGCGATTTTCATCTCGTTCAAAATGTGGAAACATTCCGGAGAAGATTGAACGAAGACGACAAGTTCATCGCCTTACAGAGATTTGCAGTGAAATGCAAAAGTCTAGCCAATGCGGTGATGACTGACCAAGTCACCAACAAAGGCTGGATGAATAGCGCAAGACGTCTGAAGGAGGAAACATTGTTGAAGTTGACACCCAAAAAATCGATTATAAGAGAAAAATCGATATTGATCTGGAGAAGACTGTGCAACAAGTCTCTGTCACGCGCCATTTACGAGTACCGTGGGACGGCGTTGGACGAGTGGGCTTCCAAATACGACTGGAACACGGTGGAGGACGTGGTGATCATGGTGGAATGGTCTACGAATAAGGCGGAAAATGAAGGTGTGCGGAAGATGGTGGAGGCGATTGCCAAGGAAACGGGAAACACCGTGACGGTGGTGCCAGGAAAAATGGATTGCACATTCGGAGAGGCCGCGGAAGTGTTCGACGAGTGGAGCAATGCGCTGAAGACGTCACCGAACGTAATGATTGTGGATCCGATGCAGAAGGTTGGAGCGAAAGGAGTGCCGTTGATACTCACTCCATGCGACGGCACCAACATCGAGACACTCATCCAGTTTTTGAACATGGCGGTGCCCAACCATTCAATCGTGGCAAGACTGGAGAATGATGTGGATAAGGAGGAGACACCAAAGAGGATGAAGCGCAAGTGAGCGCTGGAAGTATGCCATATTTATTAATTACCGTTGTTCGTTATTTTTCTAATAGTTGTCGGTTAATTACCATATATATTGTATCTCCTTAATATTGTAGTACTGTATATTTATTATTTTGTAGTGTAAGATACCAATTTAATCATTGAGTAGATCTGAGTCAAATTCTAGGATTCCATTATTGATAGTATTATTGTAATCGTTGAGCTAGTGAGAGAAGTGGACCAGGAGATAAGTGTAAGTCGGATGTCGGGAATTCTCTGCCTGCTGTCTCCGGTCAGGGGTCCGGATTTTAAAAGGAGGGGGAAGTTGCCTGTAGGCGAACCCTATCCTAAAACCCCGCTGTCCCAACAGAGATCCCGCGCGCCGCAACGACACTCCAGAATGCCACACGCTCTCGGTTTAGCAGAAACGAGCGGAGCGTTCCGAGGAGCGCGCGAAGTGCTCAGAACTGTTTTGTTTTGATTGTTTTCTTGGATTTTGTTCGTTTTTTTTCTTTCTTAATTTGGTAATAAAAGGATATCCGATACTCTTTCACACCGATTCTTTATAAAAAGGACCCTAAAACCCGGAAACCCTGGGCTTCTGGAACGAAATGTTGTTGGTTGGGACTAGAGTCCAAATTCACAGTTTTTTTCCGCCTCGAAAACGGCTTCGAAACGCCCGAAAAGGAAATAATTCGAATTTGAATTGGCGCGCATTCGGAGGTGGTCCTCCACTACCGTAGTCGACATGCGCCTTTAAACTTCGTCTCGTTTTACAAATGATTTTCGAATTAATTTGATGATTTTCTCTTCGTTTTTCCATAGTTTTTCACGATTTTAAGATAATTCTATCAGTTTTTCCAGCGCTTTTATCTGTCAAGAGGGTTTCAGCGTCTTTTAGTGCCATTTTGGCCTAGAGATCCGATGCTATGAGTGCAGAACGATCCGACGGCCTATTCCGGGCCTAAAAGGTCGTAAGTCTGACCCGTGACAGCGCTATTTGATCTTTCTTTATAACTGTTTGAGTCAACATCATGAATTCTCAGCGCCTACGAATGTTGCGAGTGTTTCAGTGCCCATTAGAGCCATTCTGATCCAGAGATTGCTGCTTCAGTGCAAAGATATCCAGAGGCAGAATTGAAGCCTAATTTGGTTGAAAGCTGAACCGCGACAGCGCCTTAAATTATATCTATCTAAAGTTTATCTCCCTTTTCCTCGTTGCCGTCCAATTTCGTCATCATTTCTACTGGAATCGTCATCTTTATGGACAGTGCAACTATTTTCCCCCTCTAAATTCTTGTATTACCCTTTTGCAATATAATTTCTCCCTAAAATTCTCTCAATAAATCCTTATTCAGTACGTATCCTTGTTTATTTGGTCTTTACACGCTTATCTTATTACTTCGCGCAATGTTCCCCTTTTTTATCGTATTTTCTCTCCGAGAGTTTAGACGTTGGTGAGCGGGTCGTCAACTCACCCACCATACGAGAACCCAAAGAGTTCTCCTCGTCATCGTCGACACGAAAATCCTCAACGTATGATATGAAATAGAATTGTTCTCGAAATGCTCTTGTATAAAAATGAAGCTGATTGTGAAAGCAGTGGTGTGTACATGTGGGAATGGAATGGAAAATTCAATTGTAATTGTTCCAAATTTTGGAGATTTTACGATAAAAACACTAAAGCTGAATTTTTCAGCCCCGATGTGATGCATAACACTTACAATGCGTCACTTATGTTTGTCAAGTCAAAATTTATCAGTTTTTATCATCTGAAAGGCAAACACAAGAGAACTTCATTCCTTTCAGTTTGGTTTCACCAGAAACAGTTTCGATTTTTTTGTACCTAAAATTTGTTGAATCTCAATCATCCTCATTTTAAATCGTTTTCCATTTCTTTGATTTTATTTTAATAATCTTCAGTTATCATTCTATTGATTTCCAACAAAAATATTCAAATTATTTTGCAAGAGAATACATCAGAAGAATTAAACATCGAAACGGTGAAAGCAACATAAAGATAACACGCTTATTTAGTGAAGTTTGCAGAACTTCAAAATGGCGTCAACCAAGTCCGCCAAAGCACCAACTGACGAAAGCAAGACAGTTGATAACACGATGAATATAATGTGAGATTTTTCAACGTATTTTATGGATGAGACCTGATGGCTCATTTTCAAAATGATATTATCGTTGTCTGAACCGCTGGTGGCGGTGAGCAGGGTCTCGGGAAAACTCACATGTAATGCCTCCCAAGTGTTACCCATGAAAAAAATTGAGACTAGTATGGTTGGATAGAGCGTAAAAAGTTATCTAAGAATCCCAGAGCATTAGTTGATAAAAAAATTTTTTGAGCAGTTATGACCCCAAACGTACCCAAAAACGACCAAAAAACGCAATATTTTCAAAAATTCATAACTTGATTCATTGTGATCGAATTCAGATAAAACAAAAAGCATTATGTAGATAATAAATCATCGTTTTAGAACAAATTTTTGAGAACTAACTCAAGATAATCGCGATTTTATGATGCGCACTCATCAGCGCGCCATCTTGAATGTCTATTCTGAAAAAGTGCTGTTATCAAGCTTATTTCACGTTTTCAGAAAAAGTTGTCAACTACAAAGTTGTAGCTCTGATATTTTTACGTATTTCTGCGAAGTTTCAAGTTACAGTCAACATATTTGACAAAATTAAAAATGCCAACTTTACCATAAATCAGGCATTTATAAATCTGTCCAAAATGATGACTGATAAGTGAAACTTTTCTGAAATACGTAAAAAGACAAGAACTACACCTTTGTAGTTTACAACTTTTTCTAAAAACGTGAAATAAGCTTGATTACAGCACTTTTTCAGAATGGACATTCAAGATGGCGCGCTGATGAGTGCGCATCATAAAATTGCAATTATCTTGAGTTAGAGGGCCTAATTCAAAAATGCGCATAAGCCATTCTTTGAATTACATTTTTTAGATGTTAAAAACAGAAAAGTTTATGAAAATCCATCAACTTCTGATATAGAAGTGGCTGTTTATATGCCAAAAAGTACTGAAAATGAGGGGTCGAGGGTACATTTTGGACGATATCTCAATTTTTAGGGCCTAATTCAAAAATGCGCATAAGCCATTCTTTGAATTACATCTTTTAGATGTCAAAAACAAAAAAGTTTATGAAAATCCATCAACTTCTGATATAGAAGTGGCTGTTTACAAGCAAAATTTTCGTAATTTTTGAAAAGGCATTTTCAGGAAATTGTACGAAACTTCAAAATTTTACTTTGCGAGTGGTTGAAAACTATTGTAAATTGTTATTACATAAAATACGCATTTAAAAACAAAAAAAAACAAGTGTGCACACCTTCATACCGGTCGCTGAGGACGATTACTTCGACGTAGGGTTGGCAGTCGGGGGCCCCGCTGTCGTGGGGCGCCCCCAGTTTCTTGGTGCAAAACGGTGGGAAATACTGATATTTTATCATTCGAAAGCTATTGTTTTAACGAGTCCAGAACTGTCGTCCATTTTTCCTACCGAGCTCTGTGAGCCGAGATACAGCCGTCCAAATATCAGAAAATGTGATTTTTGTGAAACTTTGAGCGTTCATAACTTTTTTCAGAATCAATTTTGTAGACATCTAACTATATATTCGAGTTTGTCGTAAAATTCTGAATCGACAAATAAGAATATAAGCTTTCCACTAGGAGCGAAGCTCCTGTCATAATCGTGTAAAAGTAGCCAACTTTTTCATACTCATAAAATTGTTTCGGTTTTTTCGATCTTACCTATTTTTGCATCAATCGATTTAACATTTGAAGACAAACCCGAATCAATAGTTGGATTTTTACAAAATTGATTCCAAAAAAAGTTATGAACGCTCAAAGTTTCACAAAAATCACATTTTTTGAACTTTGGGCGGCTGTATCTCGGCTCACAGAGCTCGGTAGGAAAAATGGACGACAGTTCTGGACTCGTTAAAACATGAGTTTTCGATTGATATAGCCTCGTTAAAGAACTCCGGGAATTCATCAGACCATTCCCTTGTGAGTGGGGCGCCAGACGCCCCGTTGATGGGGCGGGGGCGGGGGCCGCCCCGCGCCCCCACTTGATGGGGCGGGGGTCGCCCCCGAAGGCCCCATTGCCAACCCTACTTCGACGCAGCCAGATGCCAAAAATTGATATTTTTGTTCATAACTGGAGTGGATATGATTTCCCCCGGGGTATTGATATGTTTCTATACTAAATCGACCATTCTGAATTCATTGGTGATAACGAGAAAAAAAGTTAACCTAGGAATTTTGAGAAACAGAAAATTTTTTCGATTTTTCAAAAAAATCGATAATTTAATCGAAGAGAAAAATGTTTTCAAAAACTTGTTCTAAAACGATGATTTATTATCTACATAATGCTTTTTGTTTTATCTGAATTCGATCACAATGAATCAAGTTATGAATTTTTGAAAATATTGCGTTTTTTGGTCGTTTTTGGGTACGTTTGGGGTCATCTTCCTTATATTTAAAATTGGGATGGGGTTTGTGTCTGGGTGTGTGTATGTGTGGGTAGACAATTCTGTGCGCATTTATCGCGAGCCCGGATGGGTGTCCGCCGCAGCAAAATCGTTTCTTCGGCTTACTAGCAGATCAAAATTTCCAACGATAGATCAAAAGAAAAAATACGCAGCAAGGCTGCGCCAGCAGGCTTGTAACTGCTCAAAAAAATTTTTTATCAACTAACAAGCCTGCTCGCGCAGCCTTGCTGCGTATTTTTACTTTTGATCTACCGTTGGAAATTTTGATCTGCTAGTCAACCGAAGAAACGATTTTGCTGCGGCGGACACCCATCCGGGCTCGCGATAAATGCGCACAGAATTGTCTACCCACACATACACACACCCAGACACAAACCCCATCCCAATTTTAAATATAAGGAAAATGCTCTGGGATTCTTAGATAACTTTTTACGCTCTATCCAACCATACTAGTCTCAATTTTTTTCATGGGTAACACTTGGGAGGCATTCCATGTCAGTCTAATGAGTGCCACCGCAAACAAATGTATCGTTGAGAGACCCAGGCTCCGCTCATTGCCCCGCCCACTGCCCCGCCCACAGCAACGTGCAGCGGTTCAGATAACGATAATAGAATATCCATTTCTTTCAGAACACACACTGTTGCAACATTCAACTGCAGATCTCTAGCGAACGGCAAAATTGATGAGTTGCTCAAAGAAATTCGTTCGTGGCAAACGAATTCCGAGGTTCCTCAATCTTGGCCACCTATTGTCATAGGTATTTCGGAAACCAAATTGTGTGAAAATTACGAATACAATACAAACGATGGTTATAGCGTGTTCTTGGGAAAACGAAATCCAGATTTTCAAGGAGGAGTAGGATTTGTTTATTGCGGTCTTGAAGACGTGGAAAAAAGAATAGTGGATCATAGACTTGCTATATTAACTTTCTCTGTCGACAACGAGAAGTGTTCAATTTTCCAAATTTATGCTCCTACTGCTGTATGGTCTACCAGTGCAAAGAAAATGGGAAAATCCGAGGATGATAAGCATGCCGAGCTGTTCAAGTTCTATTTTTCTATCTCAAAACACTATTTGGAGTGTAAGAGCAAATACAAGGTGATAATGGGAGACTTCAACGCAAGAATGGACAGGAAATTCGACAATGAAACATTCATCGGAAATTATTCTCTCACGAACACAAGCAAAACGAAAGAAGGACGAACTATTCCTGGCTTCATTGTGGGCATGTTTTGCGAAGTGCACAAACTGTGGCATGTCAACTCAAACGTCGAGAAGCACTACAAGCAAAAGTTCACATACACATCACCTAAAAAACAATTTGCTGAAATAGATTTCATTCTTCTCAACTTTGAGAACAGGTTTAATACGACGATTTGGAGTACCCGTATATTGAAAAGTGATCACCGTCCAGTCGCCAGCGAACTCTCGTTTGTGAAAGATGTCACAACTCCTATTCTTCAATCGCCTGTTCAAAAAAAAGAAACTGACCGCACAGAAGAAGAAACTGACCGCACAGAAGAAGAAACTGACCGCACAGAAGAAGAAACTGACCGCACAGAAGAAGAAACTGATCGCACAGAAGAAGAAACTGACCGCACAGAAGAAGAAACTGATCGCACAGAAGAAGAAACTGACCGCACAGAAGAAGAAACTGACCGCACAGAAGAAGAAACTGACCGCACCCTAGGGGGCGGTGAACAACGGTATGGTGGAAACACAACGCTTCTGGGACACTTGTTTTCCATCCAAAAACTCATTGAATGCAGTAAAAGCTATGATTCGTGCCCACTTGTTTTGATCTTCGTCAATTTCCGAAATGCCGATTATCAGCTTATTGATGACGCTATTGGAGAAACTAAATTCAACGATGACGGCATAGATTGGGTTGAAAACTCAAGCAAAGCATTAATAACTCATTTGGTTTTTCAAAACAATGTGGTCCTCACTGCCAAGGCTTCGTTAGCAGCAAGCAGAATGCTGGCTGCATTTGTTCAATCTTGTAAATCTTCTGATCTAGAAGTCGATCTAGCAACGACTAAAGCTATGATGTTGTCTGTCACCACACGAGCTACGATATATCATGGCAGTACTGAAATCAAAGATGTGAACGCATACACTCATTGTGGCAGAGTGTTTACAAGCAATTTGAACATGCGATCCTCCGTTTTTCTATGCGCTCGCAACGCGTGGAAACAGTTTCTGGAACTTCAAAACACGTTGAGATCGATGGAATCGGATAAGAGAGCGACATTCGAGGATCGTGTTTTATCAAAACTAACACATGGCTTTGAAATCTGGCCGATTCACCAGAAAGAAATTTGGAGTGTTTTGGAAACGTTTTATGAAGAATTGAAAAAACAACTGGACGACGTGGGTGGCCTCAAATTCACAAAGCGCATTGGAAAAGAATATATCGAAGAAGTTCAAAAAACATGGTATTTGTCAATTAAGAAGTCCATAAAAGACAGAACCATTGACGATGTAGTGAAGGACCTTTTCAACTTCAGAAAAAAGGAAAAGAGAGGAAGGCAGACATTCTGGCATAAGAATATGGAGAAACTGTGTAAGTAGGGGTGAGGATAACATTTTTTTAGGGTGAGGATAACTTTTTTTTATTCGCTTGTGGCGCTTAAAGGAGGTGCCAACTATTTTTTTCACTCGACGCAATTTGGTCATTTCGAGTACCGCATCCACAAATCTGAAAGTGAAATTCTCCAAAAATTCCTCGTTTTCGAGCAATTCGCGTTTCAAAAAAGCTAAGGAGCAAAAATCCGCGAGGACTAACTTTCGCATGGCCGAGTTTTTTCGTCTTGGGTTCTGATTTTTATCGATTTTTCAACTTTTCAGGCGATTTTTTTTCTTTTCTTTCTTTTTGTTTGTATTTTGTTTATAAATATTCAAGAATTGCAGTGAAAAATGGCAAAAATCGCCTGAAAAGTTGAAAAATCGATAAAAATCAGAACCCCAGTTGACGAAAAAACTCGGCCATGCGAAAGTTAGTCCTCGCGGATTTTTGCTCCTTACCTTTTTTGAAACGCGAATTGCTCGAAAACGAGGAACTTTTAGAGAATTTCACTTTCAGATTCGTGGATGCGGTACACGAAATGACCAAATTCCGTCGAGTGAAAAAAATAGTTGGCACCTCCTTTAAAACTTTTCGACGATTTCGCAAAACGATCGTTGCTTTCTGAAATGATGCACCTTGAAAAACAGAGAAATGTTCATTAAAATTGCCTAATACTTTCAGAATGATGATGCGTAATGTCTGATATCAACACCTCTCCTTGTCTCGAAAACTTCATGCCCGAAATATTAATTTTGTACTTTCTATAGTTTACTGTTTAATACACTAAGTTTTATAAACCTATTCGTCAATAATAATTGAATAATATAATCATTTTTACATGCGAAACACTCTTCCCATATACTTCCATGTTCTTTTTTGAAAATAAAGGCAATCTTTACTATTACTAACGGACAAATTCTGTGTGTCTGTCGCGGTATCTGTGTCTCGCTAACCCTAACGCTGTCCCCAGCCATAGGAACGAACCCAATTTTCGGTTACGGCCCAGCGGGACGATGGAATGTCGTCGATGTGGGTGGAGCCTCGCGCTCGGTGACTCGATCTGAAATTATCATATCAGAGAGAGTTTTGAACGCATAATAGAATTTGCTGGAGCCCTGAAAAAGGGGGATACGGTACGAAAAACTGTATAGGAAATGCCACTGGAATTGTCAAAAAATACAGTAAGATATTTAAAGGCGCATGACTTCAAGTTCCCATTTTCTTTTTTGAATTCAAACTTGTTTTGCAAACTTTTTTTTGACTATTTTTTTAACATTTTGCATAAAATATCATAATCTCTGAAACTGTAACTATTATCCAAACTCTTCGAAAAGAGCGCACTGACGCGTTTCTCGTGCTGACGCGCTATCCGGCGCGAAAATTGAATTCATTGTTGTCATTTCTAAAATCCCTCCATTAACTCCACTAACAATGGTGAAATTACGCGAAGAGCAGAAAGAAGAGCTCATTAAGAAAGAGAAGGAGCGTCGGAGAATCGCCAGACTTCGACAGGTATCGATTTTTTTTTTTTTTTTTAATTACGAATATTTTCAAATTTTCTTCACTTTCCAGGTTCGCCAACAGTCTGCCGCCCAGGCAAAAGTGATTCGAGACGCTGTGAATGAGAAAAAGAAAGAAGAAATTGAAAAAATAGCGTAAGATTTTCGAAATTTTCAAAAATTCTAAAAATAAACAGTTTCAGGACCGAGCTCCGAGAAGTTATTGAATCTGAAGGAATTGAAATCGAAAATTTGAGCCCTGAAAGAGCTCCAGAATTGACTCCCAGGACCAAGGTATTTTAATATTTGAAACACTTTATTTTTCGAAAATCATGAAAAAAAATTCAGAAAGCGGCACGTCGACGCGAGGTGACTTCAGAAGACATTCGACGTGCCAAACGGCGAAATTCCGAAGCGTTGCTACGTCTTCAGAAGACGAAACTTCGGGAGAAACGCGAAAAGGAGCAAAAGCTGGCGAAACGACGGCTCGCCGAGCAAAAGGCCACTGAGATAATGAGAGAAGGACTTTGATTTTTGAGGAAATTGAATAAATTATTTCCATTTTTTTTCTTGTTTTTTTCCAGAATATTTTGTTAGAATCCATTTTATACATTGTTCTCCAGAAGTTTTTGTTTCTCTCTAAAAATTTGAAATTCGAGCTTCCAACGACACTCCGAAATAACGCACCGCTCGTTGTTTATCGTAAATCTATATTAATTTTTTTGTGGTTTTTTTTTCGAAAAGTTTTGTTTTCTCCTTTTTTCGAGACTTTTCCCTCAATTTTCGCTTATTTTTAACTTTTTTTCAATAAAAAATGAATAAATTGTCGATAAACTGAACAAAAGTGAACGAAAATCTTCCAGGAGCAGCAGAAAAAATGGGAGACGAACTGGAAGCGTTGACAAATCAACTCGGCGGGGGATTTCAAGTGGATCCGGCCGCCCTGGGTTAGATTTTTTAGATTTTTCACATTCTCCCATTGAATTATCTTAAAAAAAAAGGTTTTTCGTACAGGCGAGCACCCACGCTTCTCCCAGTACAAAAACTTGGCGACGGCGGCGGAACAACAGGCGAAACGACGTCAAGAAGCGTTGGATAGGCAGAAAGTATGGGATTTTTGGAAAAAAAAGAAGAAAATTAATAGAAAATAATGTTTTCCAGGAGGGACGCTTTGAGAAAATGATGAAATTGAGAAATTTGGCAACTGATGACACGACTTCGGAGGAAGAAGACGAAGTGAAACGAAATTCGCATTCTTCGTATTATAGAAAGTAAAAATTTCAGAAAATTTGAGCAAATTTTGAATAAAAATCTATTTTCTTCAGGTACGCCGATCAATTGATGCTCTCCGAGTGGCTCGTTGATATTCCAGACACTCTTTCCACTGATTGGACGATGGTTTTGGCGCCACAAGGAAAAAGATGTCTTGTGGTGGCTTCCAAGGTAGAAAATTCGGAAAAAGTAGCAAAACACATTGGAAATAAAGAAAATTAGGTGAAAAATAACTATTTCTATTAAAAAAATAATGAAAATCATTGGAAAAAGTCTTAAAAATGAGTTCAAATTCGAAAAACTGATGAAATTTTTTTGAAATCATTTGAAAATAATCGAAAATCCTCTTAAAAATAACCTATAAAGCATTAAAAAAGCTCAAAATTCCCTGAAAATGTGGCGATTCTAAGAAAAAAATTCAATTTAAAATGAGCAACACTATTCCAGGGCGTTACAACAGCGTACAACAAAGCGGGACGTCGATTATCGGAATTCTATTCCAGTTTGCCCGGCGGAAACTACAAATCCAGAGGTCTCGCCCACATTCCCCCCTCATTTTATCAATAGAGCGCGTTTAGGTCAGTGGACGATTCTGGACTGCATCTTCAGCAACCACACCTACCACACCCTGGACATTCTCTCGTGGAACGGCCACGAGTACGCCGAGAATCCGTACGATTTCCGTCAGTTTATGCTCAAATCAAAGTTCGAAGAGAACCCCGAACTGGCGACGCCCTCGAGTCACTGTAGGAATGTGTTTGTGGCTGCTCCGACGTGTCCGTGCACTAAAGAGCTGATGGAGCAGCTCATCAAAAGCAAGACTAGGTGAGAAATGAGGAAATTACATTCGAAAAATTAGTTTTTCAACTGTTCAACTGCGCTCTATGGATAATTTTGACGAATTTAGCGGAAATTTGATTATATTTTAGATGAGAATATTATCGCTCTCTGAAAACCAGTTAAAAAGTGAAGTTTTCAGAAATTGATACTTTTTCCACCTCAAATATTCAAATTTCCCGCTAAAATTGTCAAAATTGTCTATAAAGCGCAATTGAAAAATTGATTTTTTGAATATTTTTATAAGATTTCAAATTTCCCGCCAAACCACCACTATTCTCAATAGAGCGCATTTGAAAAATAACATTTCCTACAATAATTATCTTTTCTAACTTTATAAACGCTAAAATGTGCTGAAATCAGTCTGAAGTCGCTGAAAATTCAAATTTCCCGCCAAAACAAACCCTATCATCGATGGAGCGCAGTTGCAACCTGAAATTTAATAATTTATTTCACTTTTGACTCTAAAACCACTGAAACTAACCGATAATTCAAAAAAAAAATTGAATTTCCCGCCAAAACAACAACTATTCTCAATAGAGACTAGAATTTTCTACAATAATTGCTTTTTCAAATCTAAAACCCACTGAAACTACCCGAAAGTTTAAAAAAAATTTGAATTTCCCGCCAAAACAACCACCATTATCAATGGAGCGCATTTGAAAACTGAAATTTGAATCATTTTTTACTTTTTTGACTTTAAAACTACTAAAACTACACGAAAATTTAAAAAAATTAAATTTCCCGCCAAATTTTGCAGCTACCGCCTCGACGGTGTCCTGTTCTACCACAACACGGTGATTTACGAATCGGGCCAAAGTCCACTCGTCGGATGGCTCAAACCGTGGATGCTCCCCGAGATTCTCAACGTTTCCATTCCGGAAAAGTGCGGGAAATTTGAATTTTTATATATTTTTTTATATTTTTCTGTTTTAGGTTACAAAAGGATTCGAACGGACAGACTTCAGCGCAGTTTATCGAAGATTTCAATCAAAAACACAATCATTCTTCGAAAATTGACAAATCCATGGAGCAGGATTAAATTTTCACAAAGATTGCTCCATTTTGCTCCATTTTTGCTCCATTTTCTTTAAAATCATCAAAAAATGCAATATTTCCCTCCCCTCTGTCACAAGGTAAGTTTTATCAGTTCCAACTAAACTTCGATCTTTTTTTCCATTTTTTTCCCGTTTTCCCTCCATTTTTCTATGTACAACTTGTACAATTCCAAATTGTTCCTGTCTTTTTGTCAACTCTAGAATTTCATAATCCATTCAGTTCGATAGAGCGCTCTTTGAAATGTATGAATCAATATTTGAAAGTTGCTGGTCTAGAAAGTGCTGAAATTTCAGTTGAAATTGGATTTTTTGCATTTTTTGGTTTTTCATGGAGATTTTGATAAAATTTTGAAGATTTTTATATCAATCGATGATAAAAATCTCCAAACTTTTATCAAAATCAACTTGAAAAACCAAAAAATTCAAAAAATTCACTTTCAGCTGAAATTCCAGCACTTCCTAGACCAGTAATTTTCAAAATTTGATTCGTAGGTTTCAAAAAGCGATCTATTGAACTGCATAGATTTTGAAGTTATAGAGGGAACTTCAAAGTTCTCCTCTGTTTTTCTGTCTCCTTATTTTCATATGACTCTCCTTCCGTGTTCACGACATAATAATAAATACTGTTTTCGTGTTTACATTGTTGTCCTCCATCTCAAAGTGTCAAAGTGGAATTTGTCTCGAAAATCCCGGCAAGAAGATAATCGTTTTCGTTTCGCTTCGTGGCGTCCATCCGACCGAATATATACATTGGAAAAGAGACGAAAAAAAGTGAAAAGGGAGAAACGAAAATGGCGACAATCCAGTCTTTGTGAAGTTTGCCAATCCGCCCCTCTCCCTCCGAATTTTTATCTTTTTATCGCTTTATCTTTTCGTTTTAATTGGGAACGAAATTATTATAAAAAAAAATGTGAGAGGTTCAGAAATATATGGGAAAATCGCTATTAGATCTAGTAAAGAATAAAATAGAACTAGATCTGTGATAGAATTAGATGTAACTTCAAGTGAACATGGAGTTTGAGTCGATTTTTATGTAAACTCGACTCAATCGATAGTACTGCGATCGAAATAGATCTAACTGCGAATGAATTAGATCTAATTACGAATAGAGTCTTAAAGATTTTTTCGATCTAATTCCGATTTCACTCACTTTTTTCTCGAGGTAAATATTAAAAGTACAGTAATTTTAAAATTATCGACTTGCGGCGAATTCAATTTTTGCAAAGTGCGGCACTAGTTTGCTGCAACCATCATTTTTCAGCGAAAAATTCGATTTTCAGGTGGTTTCTGGTGATTATATGATAATTTCCTCGCATTTTTTATATATTCTGAGAGAAAAAACGCCTTAAAATATGGAAAAATTGATAAAATCAATGAAATTTTAATGGTAATGATAAAAAAAAGAGGAAAATAATGTGCGGCGAGGCGAGGTTGCAAAAAATTGGTGCCGCACTCGGCAAATAATTGGATCCGCCCATAAAAAATACTGTAGCGGTAAGGTTTTCCGCAATTTGATTATTTTGACAATATACTGATAACAACTTTCGTAGAAAATAATGCTCAAGCTGAAAAAACCCGACAACAGTAACTCCCGTAAATCCACACCTTTCAAACTTTCTCCCCGTAAATCTACCCCACCTACAGTACCCCTCGTCTCCATTCTCTTTTCCATTATAATACCTACTTAAAAGTAACTCGCTGCCACCCCCAACGACCTTGCACTGACCCCAATTCTCCAAAGAAGAAGAAGAAGTTTGGCAAAAAAGTGACCTCGGTGGGAGTCTGGTTAAGTGGGGGTGCAGCACGACCAACCCAAAAAAAAATTGAAAATCTTGTTCCGTCTCCGCCTCTGAAGTAGGTGGGGGATTCAGAAGAGACTGATGACGCAACCAACCTGTCTTTTGTCTTTTTGACACGCTTCTCTAATGAGACACTCGCATTGATTTTTGGTTTTGTGTGGATGGGGGGAGGGGTACAGAAGGCAGAAATTGGGACCTTTTTGGTTTTTTTGATCTGTTAAAAATTGTTATAAACTTAATTCAAAAGGCTCTATACTTGTCCAGAATATTTTTCTGATTTTTCTAATTCTTTTTTTCATTTTTTTCTAAATTTTCAAAAGCTACCTACAAGTTATCTATTTTTTCTCTCACTTATAGTTTTTTTTTTCACTAAATTACCTTCAATTTTATTTAAAGCCCAAAAAACCCTAGTTCCTCTAAACTATAGCAATAACTATTGAAGGTCATCTGCACTCCCAGATGAAAAATAAAAAGAAAGCGATAAAATCTGTGACTTGTGTAGCTGAACTACACCTTTCCATTGTCAATGTAGTCTGATTTCGAGAATATTCTGAATTCGTGTTGTTTTGTACTTGGTCTAGTATAAAACTGGAGTAAATATATTTTACTGTCTCATTTTCTCAATTAACTAGGCTGTGAACTTGTAGAATCTGGTCTGGACTAGTGAAAGAGAAAAAGGCGAGGTGTAAAAGTTAGGTCAGCTCGATTTTTTGCCGTTTTTCTTCGATTTTTTCTTTAAATTTAATGAATTTTAGTGCTTTTGTAGATGAAATTTTGTTCTGGAGTGTTTGCAAATCGTTCTTTGCCTAAAAAATTCCAAAAAAAAAACAATCAAGTTCAAAGAAAAACTTTAAAAAAACAAAAATCAACTAGCTGGCCTAACTTTTGCATCTTTTCTCTTCCAATAGACCAGGTCGTATACTTACCATAATGTGCTCATTATTATATACAGTTTCCTGCAATTTGAGGGACTAGAAAATAACAAAATTTAATTCTAGGTCAGCTCCTTTAGTAAACAAAACCTCAAAAAACCAAAAAAAATTTTTAGGAAAAACTGAAAAAAAACATCAAAATTCAATCAAGCTGACCTAATTCAACTTTGCATTTTCCTAGACCCTTACTGACCTCAGACACTCTAAAAATCCCATCTTTCCAGTATGCGACCTCTTTCAACTATCCACCACATATCCCTGCTGTCTTTCATCGTCCTCTCCACTGCCCAACTCGACTGTGATATTTTGGACCCGGCGTGTCGTGCCAGGTATCGGTGAGTTCTAAATTTCCAAAATTTTTGATTTTTAACTTTAAAAATGAGCAAAACTTTACTCTTATAGAAGCGGCGTACGTCACACTGATGCTCGAAAGCGGCTCAACCACAAGTGCAATTATCAGGATATCTGGCTAGTGCCAGGAAGAGCTGATGCTAGTTGTAGTACGTTAATTATTTAATTAACTAATTAACTAATTAACTCACCTTTTTTCCAGCTCGCCCCGGAGCCAAGAAGGTGCTCGACATCAATCCGAGCCAAGTGCACATCAAGCCAGACGTCGTCCGGTTTCCGGGTTGTTTCACTTTGGAAATTAAGAATGTTAAGGTACTGAAAGTTGAAAATTAAGAAAAAATACAAAGAACGTTT
Source organism: Caenorhabditis imperialis (assembly GCA_963572205.1). Lineage (NCBI taxonomy): Eukaryota > Metazoa > Nematoda > Chromadorea > Rhabditida > Rhabditidae > Caenorhabditis > Caenorhabditis imperialis. The sequence goes on along the minus strand of OY751540.1, from coordinate 397,675 downwards.
GAAAATATGAGATAATTCCAGGTGAAAGATCTTCCTGAAGCCTTGGACAACAGTTTCTTCGCAAAAGCAGAGTATCAGTGGTGGAATGTGAAAGACTTTTCGAATATGAAGTGTCAGAATGCGTCGAATAATGGATGTGGTGGTTATGGAAATAATTGGTGAGCTGGGAAGTGAGAAAGAGAGAGAGAGAGAGGAGAGAGAGAGAGAGAGAGAGAGAGAGAGAGAGAGAGAGAGAGAGAGAGAGAGAGACAGAGAGAGAGAGAGAATCCTAGTAGTAGACGCAGACAGCAAAGAAAAGAAATATATCTCTCGGGTAGTAGACGCAGACAAGAAAACAGAGAGATGGCTTTTAGGTAGTAGACGCAGACAGCATGACAGAGAGATACCACTTTCGTAATAGACGCAGACACTACTGCACTGCAAAAGATAGTTTTTAGAATCTTTAATCTACAAATTTTCAGCTACTTCTGCGACGTATGCGAATCCCTTACCGACCTGGAGCACGATGACCGTGAAGCTCAGAACACCCTCGCCGGACAGCTCAAGGGTATTAATTGCCCACAGAAACCTGGTTTCTACACTTTTAGAAAGGTATACAATTAGCTGATAAATTTTTATCATTAAAATTCTAAATTTTCTAGGAGTTCTGCTTCAATGACTGGTCTGCTTTCGATGCTGATGGTGACTGTGAGATGGATTTCTTGCAAGGAGATAGGGGAGACTATAAGAGTGCATTGGGTGGATTGCAGCAAGTCGGATATGTTAGTATTGACTTGAAAAAGGAATGGGGGGGGGAATTACAGTTACATAAATTACAGGGCTCCGTGATAGCCAAGATCCGTTTGGCGTTCAATGCTACAGGATCTATACTGAGGAAGCGAGAGTTGAAGGAGGAGCAGATTGAGGAGACTGTGGCGAAGTAAGTTTGAGAGGGAAACTTATTTCTATACTTTGATGCTCAATGATAATTTCAGAGAGCTGGAAGAACGTCGACGAACCTGGGATGTGAACAACGGGCAGTTTGACAAGTTCAGTCAGTGGTACATCGAGTACAGAAAGAACTTGTGGCATAAGTGAGTGATTACAATGAATTGGGGGATTTAATTAAAATTGTGATAAAAATTGATAGCAAATTGATATTTATGAAAGAATGATGAGCGGGGCAAAAGCTAGTGGAAACGCGCTCTACTGCATTCTGATGCTTTTCTGGATAGAAATCTTCAAAATATGGTTAAATATTAACTGAAAAAGTAGTTAGATCAAGAATTATCAACGAAACTTTTGTATTTCAATTAGAAATCGAGAAAAAGCACACACATTTTACAAGTATCTGTCAATTGTCGTCAAATACGGTGCATGCACTTTGCATCAGTATTTTTTCAACAAACTATAGTAATAAAGGTTGAAAATCAACTGGTAAACTGTTCGATAATAAAATACCGACAGAAATCGATTTTCTAACTAGAAAACTACCAAAGATTTCATAATAGTCTATGAATTGTCGTCAAATACGGTGCATACACTCATACAACCACCTCACCCAATACCTTCAGAGACGACTACCTGCCCTGGCTGCTCTACGAAAACGAGATCTCGTGTCTGAAACTGACATTCGACGTGTGCGAACGTCCACCTCGTCGCATCAACTATGGCGGACGCAACCGGTATACTTGCGAGAACTAAATGGATTTTTTTTTGACATTTTTGAAATTTTTCTGTGTGAGTGTAGGGAAAATTCAAATTCTGCAGTGTGTAAATACCATTTCTGTATGTGTTGATCTCACTCTATCTATCTTTTCAATTTCTTTTTCATATGTTTTGAGTTCTTAAATTTTGACCGTTTTGATAAATTTGTGCCTTTAAAATTGTCTTGCTCATTTTCTCCATTAGAGTTGTAATTATGTCAAAGCTGGATAAGCATGGCTGTGAAAAAGCTAGGCCGCGGAAAAGCGCCTTTTTGGTTTTTTGAGCATTTTTTCTTTTTTTTTTTGGTTAAGCTTCTTCCAGCTTTATTCAGGATATTATCAGCGCCGAAAAACCTACTGAATCGGAATTTTTTCCAAACTGATAAGATATTGAGAATACATGCTCCCGGGCTCAATTAAGCTGAAGCTTCTCTTCCATTTCCAATATACCATGCAACATTTTTGAAAGATCTTTGCTGATTCAACCTAAAAATTATCGATAAGGATCAATAAACTCGTTGTAATGCACATGTTTATCATTGAAATGAAGTGAACACCCGAAATCCGGGCGGTAGGAAAAAAAGAGAAGAACAAAAGATATTGGTTTAATATCCAGGTGGGGTTCTTGGGATTGGGCAATGCTCGCAACCTCCTGGCTCTCCTGGTGGTCCTTGTGGTCCCTGCAATCAGAATATTAGGTTCTACTACATATGATTTCATTAATATTTACCTCTGGTCCCTGTGGTCCCTGCCCTCCGACGGGTCCCTGCTTTCCAGCGTCTCCTTGTGGTCCCTGTGGTCCCTCGGAGTTGCCTCCATCGAGTCCAGCCTCTCCGCGAGCTCCCGGTGGTCCACGGACTCCCTTGTGTCCGGCCGGTCCGGCTGGTCCGTTGACCTGGTTGATGCGTCCTGGCGCGCCCTTCGGTCCACTGACTCCCTGTCTGCCGGGCTGTCCCATCATTCCTGGTGGTCCCTGCATTCCATTCGATCCCGCCTTTCCATCAGGTCCGTTCTCCCCATTGGCGCCCTTCGGTCCCTGTGGTCCCTTGGCTCCGGCCATTCCCTGTGGTCCCGGTGGTCCTGGCGGGCAGATGATGCACGGCTCGTTGACAATAGCCGACTCGAGCAGCGAGCCCTCCTTGCCGTCGGTTCCGTCGTTTCCGCGCACGCCGTCCTGTCCGGCGTTTCCGTCGTCTCCAGGTGGTCCTGGTGGTCCGGCGGGTCCCTGCTGGCAAGAGCAGCACGTTGGCGCCGGCTCCGAGTTGGTCACTGGGGCTCCGTAGCCGCCGGCGGCTGGCGGGTTTGGCGACGAGTACTGACGCTTTTGGCGTTGGTGGAAGAGGTGCGGACCGTCGATGTCGTGGATCTGCGCCCACATGTCGCGCGAGCGGGTCTAAAATATTTGTTTGATTAAAAATTGAGAGAAAAATCACCAAAACTAACCTTACAAAAGTCGGCCTCGATGATGAGATGGCTCTGGAAACCTGCCACATACGAGTAGAGCATCGGCAGCACCACAATGGCCGAAATGACGGCCACCGTCGAGACGACGATGGCGAAGAAGGCCACGCGGCGGAGCTCCTTGTGCTCCGAGGTCTCCATCATCGTTTCGCTGGTCACCTGCAAAGCGGTCAAGAATGAGAATGCGGATGTCGAATCCCAACTGGGGACTGGCTAAGCGACAACGGTTGGTGAGAACTGAAAATCGGATACGAACTGCGTAAGAACGGCGCGCTCCTTTTATAGACTCGCGCACTTAGGGGATACGGATGCGAGGGCGAGAGAGTGGGGCGATGGAAGAGACGCAGACAGTTCGTCTCGTTTGGGGCGGCGCCAAGAAGGGGAAAAGGATAGATAGGGCACGGATGAGGGAGTGCTGTTCGATAAGAATGCGATTTTTGTGGAGAGGGGTTGGGACTGGGAGTACTAGAGGGTTCTGGAAGGAAAAGTTCTGAAAGGAAAAGTAGAGGAAAAGTAGAGAATGTGTAAGCATTTGTTAGAATGGGTTACTGTAGCTATGGCAAGCGCGTGGTGTATGCACAGTTTTCCGAATGCGATTATTTTGACAATAAGGGGGTTTTGGAAGATGTAAAAGTTTAGGAGGAATGATAAATGAGTTGATTTTAGGTGAAAGGATTACTGTAGCTATTGTGAAATGAAATATGGAATATAAAAAGTGTTTTGTTTTTCGTGAACTTTCAAATTACTGTAGTTTATATTCACTACAAACTACAAAACTATTTTCATCCACAAAAAACTCACGTGACCCCATCCAATCCGTATCGCCCATCGAAAAGTGCCACATCCCACAAAAAACCCATTTTTAATGATCCCCTCTCCAATCCGTGTGGCGCTCGCCAACTCTGCCGAGTTCGAGCAACTCTGTCACCTTCCGAATGAGCAACGGGTGATTCGAACCGGTGCGGTGTTGTGTCCGAAGCCGAGATTTCATGTGAGCAATTTGGAGGTGGATGTTTGCTATCGAGTCAGTCTCAAGTTTCGCAGAGTTTCGAATAAAAGGTACTTTTTCACTGCTTATGGGACGTTTTTGGGAGGAGTTGTCTGCGTCTCTAGCTTCTCTGCGCCTCTTACTAACCCTTCTCTCTAGCAGTTTTTCTGCGTCTCTAACTTCTCTAGCTTCTCTGCGCCTCTTACCAACCACAAATCTCTCTGTTTTCCACTCTTTTTTCAGATGGAAATACGAGAACAAATGGGTGGAGACCAAATACATCCAAACCCCTTCAACAGTCGACCCCGATGACAATGGCGACGCCGAATTCATCCTGGGCACTCAATCAGGCTACAAATGGCTCTGCGCCGGGATTCAGTTCCATGTGAAGCTCACAAATCACCCGGAGCTCTGCAAGAATGACATGACCTACCTGATGGGTCAATCAAAGTACCAGCCGTACCTGGTGCTAACCCAAGTGAGCTTGGATCCGATTAGCCGACTTTATAAAATTCAAGGAGCACCTTTGGAGTTTATGTTTCCGAGCATGGAGTTTATCACGGTCACCCGTTATTATGTAAGAATTCAGTGATAATAATAATGAAGGATGACTTTTTTCAGAATCCCCTGGTGTCTGATATAAAATGCGACCTGAATAAGTGCCCGAATCGCCATGCTCGAAAACTGCGCAACGATTCTTTGAAACAGATGGGTTCGGATGTTGAGCCAGTGATTCGGAAGAGGAAATTAGATGACGTGGAGAGCTATCAGAAGACGATGAAGCTCAGGAAGAAGAAGTTGGAGTAGTGATTGTGCTCTTTTTGTGATCTTTCTTTATTATGATGATATTTAATTTTCAAGCTCATTTGTAATGAATTGTGGTATTTTATCTCAAGATTAAGTAGAAACCTCCATAACAAATTTGTCAGCAGTTGTTTTTGAAACAGGACGACATTTCGTAAGATTGAAGACCACTCAAACTATAGCCTATCGAGCTCCGAAAGTTCAAGATCTCTGTTATCAATCTCCAACGTGTCTTTTTTGACATTTACATCCCCAAATTAGTGAACTCCCAAAGGCCCTATGCCTACCACCGTTGCCCTTGGTGATGGGCGGTCTAATTGCAATTCACCACATTTCATTCTTCTCCTAGGCCTAGTTATTATTGACACTATGTCCAACTTCTCCTACTGGACCCTCCGTGCTATTGTCGCCGGGCTCCCGCTGGATAATCGAATGCAATGGAACAAGCTGAACGATTCGTCGGTACGGACTGCTAATAAAGCAGTGCCACTGAAGCTCGAGCATGTCACAGTCGATTTTAATGAGATGACAGTTAACGAAGTGCGCTTTCGATTCTCGCCGTGCAACGTTGGCTGTCGGGTGGAGGTGATCGATTCCAAGAGTGTCACCACCGAGTACACCATCCATGGCGTGGACGCCAGATACGCGTACAGCCAAGTGCTCTCCTGGTTCTTGACACGGTGCACGGCGATCCAGGAATTCTCCATTTTGAATCCCCCTTGTTCTGAATTTGAAGTGCGTAACGTCATCAAAGTGAAAAAGGTTTTGAAAATTGAACCGCAAGGAGTCAGATTTTTCCGCAAATGGAAACAATTTTTCAAGTTGACTGACTTGAAGAAAGCCTCGATACCGTTCCACGACGTCATCGAATTGCGCCTTATTCCAGAAGTGGGTTTCAGCGATCAATGAAAAATGTTTGACTAAAAATGATGAATTTCAGATTGCCAACTGCCATGAACTTATGGTGACGGCCTGGGAGCACGAAAAAGACTTGATAGTGTCGATTGTCCAGGGTTTTAAAAACCAAATTATATCCGCTGTCATTAACTTTGACAACACATATCTGCCACCCGAATCTATTCTCTTATTGATAAAAGTGAGTTCAATTCATTAAGTCAAGAGATAAATTCTAAAATTCAGAATTGGCACCAAGAAAACAGCGACAGAATGGATTCTTCCTTCCGCACCTTTCTTCGCTTCGATGAAATCGAACGATTGCTTTGTATACTCGAACAAGAATACAAGAGCGAATGTTTCCGGAGCGAAGACCGTAAAAGCGAATTTCCGAAAGGACTTACTATCCGGATGAAAGCAAAAGAGCTCGTAATTCGCCCCTATCTTTTAAAAGACACCACCTGGATGATTTGGATCATGGTTACCCGCAGAGGCACCATGTTTCCAGTTTTCCCGCACAATTGTCGAATGGAATACAAGGCTATAGAGTACTATGGTAGAGGAAAAGATGTGATGGTGCCTTATGAGGATCAGTGTGTGGTTCGAGAAAGTAATCATTGTTTCGTCTATCTAATTATTGTTTCGATTTTCATAATCATCAAATTTCTTTTCTGGTGATTTTTTCAAATCACAGAAGTATTATATTTCAGTAGCATTAAAATCATGCTTTATGTTCCATGTATTCTTTTTATCTCTTTCTGTTCTTTTCTATTTTTTTTCTGAATCAAATACTACCTTTAACTTTTCTACTTCAACTAAAACTCTACCTTTTTTACAGAAACTCTTGTCATTTTCCATGTACAGGGTTGGGCGCAATTACCCGGGATGAAGTTTAGCGTCTTGGTGCAAGCCACCAAAGCCTTTTCTGTACTTGAATCTAGCAGAATCATGTTCATTAATCTGATTTTTACTAGTGTGCCAAGTTTCCGCTCATTTGCTCAAGTTTCATTCGAATGGCGCGAGTTTAGATTAATCGTACCTTGATTTAGGCTATAAGCCATAGGAAGTGTTGGTTGTAGAATGGCTTGTATCTTCAAACGAAATTAGCAATGGTACGATTTTTCGATTTAAAAACGTTGGTGGAATTATTTCCAGAACTTGATATAGTCCCCCATAAGTCTGTGAAGCCCATGAAGACGCAATTAGAAAAATCACTCCCAAAAGCATAAAATGATGTTTTCGAAGGCGGAAATGAGCAGGAGAGAAGGAAATTGACTTTCAATGTCAAATTTAGTCTCAAACCTTAAAGTGTGAAAAAATCTGAGCCCCTACCGGCCGCCTATCAGCTGCGACAAGTCGAATAAGAAAACGACCGTTTTCACGGCACGCAAATGGGTTCAAAATTGGGGACGATAACTTTCGACAGACGGTATTCTCCGCAGCGGGGGAGTTCAACTCCCAAACTCTTTATGGGCTTTTCAGACATATTGAAGAAGCTTTTAAGAAAAACCGGACCATCCATAAATTTTTTTATCCAGCCACAGACACGAGTTTTATGGTCGGTTGTTTCAGAGGTGAAGTCTCTCTGAATATCATTATTCAGAAGTGGAAAATTGAAGCAGTGGGAAATTTTTGAGGTTTAGGTGATGCCTCCATATCAGACACTCTCGCTGAATATAATTTGGTGATCCCATCAATCTTAACCCCGTCGTAAACCTCCAAATTCACACAAAAGTGGTATCTGAGACGTTTTTTCGTTTCATGTACAACGAGGTACGGGCCGCCTCATTCCCGAATCAGAATTTTCTGGGCTTTTTTGAGAGTGAGATCTTGTAGAACAACACAAAAGCTATCTATGATCCAAATATGGGATTTTTAGAAAAATTCCTAATGGAGTAACGGAGCGAACAAGATGAAAAATCTTGCGTGCCGAAACCGATGAGTATTCACTGAGTTTTTGGCTGTAATTGCCACGAACGGGGGTCGAATAGGATAACCGTTGTTGATAATTATTCGTTATATGCCAGATTATCATTGTGCCAAATTTCATACCACTCGCTACCCTAGTTTTTGAAATATTTGACTTGAAGTCATCCCGGGTAATTGCGCCCAACCCTGTAAACCTCTGTCTGAAAATTTTTGTATTCACATCCTTTATAAATTTACATTAAGAATCCTAATAATTCTCTATTCGACGATTTTAAATTCAAACTGCCGCGCAAAGCGTCGTCCTACCGTAATCGCGCCGCAGCTGAAATCGTGACGAGACCCGTCGGCGCACGCTCTGGCCTAAATTTCATTGTTTTTATTTTTGCAGCTTTTTTATTATGTTATTTTTCTGATTTCAAGAATTTTTAAAATTTTTCAATCTCAACTAAAGTTCTCGTGAATTATCTCCTACTTTCCTTGATAATATTTTCAGTTTTCAGTGCTCTCTGAAACAAAAAAAACAAAATGGAATGCTCAAATATTCATATCAATAATCGGCTCAATAAAAGGTTCCATCGACGCAGATGCCCTGAAGACAGGCGAGCGGGAACTGGCATGGCGGAAAGCAGATGTCCGCACGGATCGGACGGAATGATCTCGCATAATAGGAATACCTATTGACGCACACTCCATCTTGACAGACTCCGTAAAATCCACAGTTGTCTCCCGGCTGGCAAGGCATTTGGGAAACAGTTCCCGCGACGAAGAGGACGACGAGCAGAAAAAGAAGACGATTCATCTCGATGGGGAAGAAGTTTCAGGGTGGCGCTTTTAAACAATCGAACATTCCGGGAAACATTCATTTTATGATCATTCGATTATAAACTTTTTCGGCATGGGAAGAGGAAGAAGGGATGATCAGAGAGCAGTGATATTTGGGAAAGTGAGACTTGTGTGCATAAACTTTCCAGTGGTAAACAAAAATGTTCTGATGATGTTGATCAGAAAACACAACTTGTCATTTCGTGCGATCTAGCGTGGTGCAAGTGTACACTTCAATGGAAGAGAAAACATGAGTCAGCCACGTTTTCACAGGCTGCAACTCTTTGTGAACAATTTTATTATTGTTATCATGCAAATGAAAAAAAATATATTTCACAAAACGTGCGACAATAGACCAGGATAAAGATGACAATTATGCTATCAAATCACCAAATAGAAGGGAAGGCCATTAAAATACACTTGAAGAAGGCACTGGAACTTTGCAATTACCAAATTACCATAAAGAAGCATAGAAAAGCATGATATTCAGGATGTTTTCTAAAGCGAAATAATGTGAGAAGCGAGATAACTGTAAAGTGATGGGAATAGGTGGTGGCTTTTATTTTCAGACAAAAGTGGGTAGGTATGGGAGAGAGAGACATCTGGGAGATGGACGAGGTGTTAGTTTAAGGAGAGATCTGTTTGACCATCATCTCCAATTTTTCAGAAGACGTCAACGTCGCCTGATTATTAAGGTTATTGTTATTATTGTTACCCTCCAGAAGGTTGAGCAGGATTGGGGTGGAGCAGTTTTGACGGAGTGTTGGGGATGGCGTCTGAAGGGGAGAGGGAGGGGTTTGAGAGTTTTGAATGTTTTGGAGCAACTGGGTGATCTGCTCGGATTGAATGATGGGTGGACTGGTAGATGCAGAAGATGTGGAGGCTTCTGGAATAAGAAGTGTCAGATTTGGATACTAGAAATTCTATTTTGTTTTGGATTATCCTGATGTAGGTCAAATTGAACTCACTATCAAACTGATATCTGATCGCTCGAGATACAAGAGCTCGTGATAACTTCGCAAATATCTGGATTACTGTAGTTTTGAAACATACAGTAATCCATACGAACATAATTTTCACATGAAAGATAACTGTATCTTGGGACCCTCATAGAGATTACTGTAGCTATTACTAACCTTCTCCTCCATTCACATCGATTCTGACATTCGGCGGCATCACGAAATGTCCGCAAATCTTCTCTGGCAACTTCTCCGACACTCCGAGAATTTGCAGAATCTGACTCAGTTTGGCGGATGACTCTGCGAAATTTCTCCCGGCTGTCATATTGTTCACTTGCTGGGAGATGCTGGCAGTCATCGCACCCATCACAGACTGGAGCAGGTTGGAGCGGTAGATTTGGGTCCAGAAGGTTGGTGGGTCTGGAAAATGATAACTTTTTGATGCAAAGTTTATTGTGCTTTTGAAATGAAAATGCTCTAGAGAGCACAAAGGAACTAATTTCAATCCCAATAATGAATTAGTGCAGTCTTTCACTCGAACGTTTTTGAAAATCTAGTTCGAAAACAATAAAAACTCACCATTAACGAGCAAATTCGAAATAACGTCTTGCTTGGCTTTTCTGTACTTCTCCGCATCCCCCTGCCGCTTCTGAACGTCATCGCACATCTGGGCGGCCAAATAGGCAATCACATCGGGGTTTTTCATCAGCTCTGCTGAAAATTTACAAATAATTATAATAGAATAGAACAATATTCTCTAAAGACATACCGAGGTGATCAGAAGTGGGCACGTTCGGAAAAGTTGGCTGGGATTGAAGAGGGACGTCGGTTTTGGGGGAGCTTTTTGGAGCTTTTGCTGATCGCTTTGATTTCTGCTCCGTGTTGTTGTTCGCTTTTGTGATATAGTTTCGAGAGTGACATTTGTAGGAACAGGTGGCCGCGTGGTTGTAGAAGTCGAGTTGCTTGTATTCCATCAGGGTTCTGGAAATAGGATAGGGATCATTGAAGAGTGTCATAATTTTGGAAACTGATAAACTTCAGAATTGTTATCACGTTGACTAAAATTTAGAAAAAATTTTAAACAAAAAGTTTAGAAACTAATTGTGAGATTTAGCTACATCTTGAAGTTTAGTTTAGTTTTCAGGATTTGAAAATCTAAAATTTAGAACCAGTAGTATTTTCTGATATTCTCTCAAAATCTATTTAAATTCCAACTTTTTTTTTCTTTTATTTTTCTTCAAAGATCTTTCAAAATTTCACCTCAACATCCTCCCCTGATGCTTGATGGCTCCCTTCCAATCCTTCTGCCTGATCTTGTCCGCCTTGATCGTGAACTCGACAGGAGTGAGCAGCTTTCCAGGAGCATCCACCGTCGAAATGCACTTTTCACGGATACCGGGACACATGAAGTGCTCCATGTGCAACAAACCAGTTAGGTTGCCACAGGTGACCTGGAAAAAGGGATGTCAATTTTGAAGCCTCATAACTCAGAGCTCCGTGTCTTTTAGAAAAAACAAACTACAGTTTTAAAATCCTCATGAAAAGAGCTTTCAAATGATACCAATTTCGACTAGAATACCCTTTCAATAAAACCAAATCAAAACAAAACTTGATACCTCCAACAAATTCTGGCTCGCCGCACTCAAGCTTCCCGGCGACATTGGAGGCGGAGTCGAGGATGACGTGGACTCGCTGTGAAAGTCGTCTTCAGAATCCTCGAGCTTCGGAATCTTCCACGTGGTTTCCTCAGTTGGCTCTTCTTTGTGCTCCGGCACTTCGGACAGAGCGCGTTTTGTCATTTCGCGCTGGAAGCAGGTGCGAATTAAGTGTGGTTTTTGAGCACGTGAGTAATGGAGGAAGGAGGAGGAAGGAGGAAGATGATGATGAAAAAGTCTGCGTGAGTATAAGGGGCGTGGTCTCAAGATCAGTAAGCGCGCTCCACTGCACAGTGAGAGAGTACAGGATCCGAAGAGACGCAGACTGTCTGCTGATCTGCGTCTTGCACTCTCTCAAGTGCGATGGAGCGCGGTGTCATGCAGATCAAACAGATTTTTCCCAAGTTCTCTAATTTTTAAGACCAAAATTGTAAAGATTACGGTAGATCAAAGTTACTGTAGCCACCCTAAAACGTCATGTTTGTTTTGACGTGATCACGTGAAAAAAGTTGCAAGAGGTTTGTCTGCAAACACGGTCACCTGAACATCACATGGCCGAAAACGTGAGGAAGGGAAAAAGAAGAAGAAGAAGAAGAAGAAGATAAGTTCTGATTTCTATCAGAGAACCCTGGGAGGTATCTTCAAAAGATGGCCTAGAAAAAACAGAAACGTCTGAAACTACTACGCCGCCAGCTGCTGCTGCTGCAAAAAGTGCGGGGCCGGGGCGCGAACGTGTTTCGCGTGACGTGTTGTCGTCTTCGTCTGCCCGTCTGCGTCTCACGATCCCGCACACTCTCTGTTCCCCGGAATGGGCGCCGTCTGCGTCTCCGCGCATTCCCACACTCTCTCGTCCCCCCGACTTTTTTGCGTGCATTGGGGTCGAATGGGTGGATGGGAAGCGGGGGGGACGGCGCCACGAACATGCCTTGGACAGACAGATGGCTACACCAATTGCACCAATTGGTGAGGTCCATTTGGTGTCGGGGGGGGGGGGGGGGGGGGTGTGGTGCTGGGGAAGTGGGGGGAATGGTGGGGTAGAAAAAGTATCGAGTTTGATATCAATGCGTTTTCGTGCTGAGCAATTTGTAAGGAGCAGAGTGATAGAGGGGTGTGGCTTTCAGGTCTCGCCGCGAAAATTGGAGTTTTGTTGATTTTTGTTGGAAAAAAATGGAGGAAAATTCAAAATTTCCAATTTCTTGCGCTATCAACACGGAAACTGATAATCAGAATTCATAATTTAGAATTCAGAATTCAAAATTCAGAATTCAGCACCAAAAACAAAAACAAAAGTACACGTTGTTTTGCATTGAATTCAACAACAAACACTACCAAATTACGAAACCACATGATGACACATAGACTATGTGACATAGTTTTCAATACAAAACAATTCCTTTTTTACAAAATACACGTTCTCTCGATTCTAACAATCTGAATTCAACTAAAAATCACCCAAAAATCGATAGAAAAAGTAACAAAAAGCCGCCACAAACATGTTGTCGAAACGGCCTCGGAAACAATGTGAGGTCACGTAGAGCGCGCAAACACACGTGTAGCTTATAACGTGGAAATTCGGAGATCCGACGCGCCAGATGTGGAGAAGAACTTGGAAAAACTAGGAAAGGGGGGAGAAATTGGGGGAAAAGTTGGAAAAAACGAGGAAAAATGAATGGAAATCGTGAGAATGTGTGTACGAAAACGTCTTGGGGAATGGTGTCATAAAATCAAAATGGGCGAATAATTGGACATGAACCTGGAAAAAAGACAAAGATTTTAACGTTTTGACAAAAAAAAATGAAAAAGAGCAAAAATAGTGTAAGAAATTTTTCAGAAACTAAATGGTACCCTTTCCAGTAAAGTTCTGCCTACTTTGACCCCTCATAACTCCGCCCACAATTGATCTTTTTGGCTCAACTTTTTTTTGAATTACTCATTGCTATCAGAGCAACAAATCATTAGTTGAGCACTTTTTATGAAACTCAATAGTAATGGAGATATTTTGATTTTTCTCAACCCTTCAAAAAAGAAAAAAAGAGCCAAAACTTTGCACTTTACTTCTCAATCTCTCAATCAGCAAGCAACAAAAGCATATACAAATAATATTAAAGTGTCAATTAAAATAATCACTGGCTCTTCTTGCGCTCTCTCCGGCTGCCCGATTTGCCGAGATCGCTGCCCGATGATGAGGAACGGCGGAGTTCCAGACGACGTGGTGGCGACGTCGTTGATGTCTTCGACTTTTTACTCGACATGGGGGAGTCTTAAGATAATTAATAAGTTAATAGATAATTGAACTGAATTAATTAGGTACCTGTATCAGTGTTAGATTTCCTCTTCGCCTCCTCCTCTTCCTTGATGACGGGTAGACTTTCATTGTACCAAGATGGACTGTTAGGCTGAAAATTAACCTATTAATTAGTGACCTCTAATTAGTATAATTAGCCTAATTACCAAGTGCGGTAGATCAATATGATCTGTAACAGGAGTAGGAGTTGGAAGATCCCTCTCCTTCATCCCATCAGTATTGTACTTGACATGATGATGTGCCCCGTGAGTTCCAGCCAAGTTGCGGTGCTGGAAAAGTTTTGATTGAAGAAGTTATTAGTGTGTGATGTACTTTTAACATCTCCTCTAGTTGAGTTTGTGGGAGAGAGCTCCACAGCCTTCCAGTTTTAGGGGTCCCCGAGGCTTGATCCAGCTTGTTGGTGGAGAAAGCATCGTCGCCTTCGTCAATGCTGTATTTTCTGGAAAAAATATTGAAAAAATAGATTTTTGATAGTAAGGAGTACTACTAGTACTGGTAATACTAGTAGGAATGCTAGTACTACTGATAGGGAGCACTACTAGTACTAGTACTGCAAGTAGGAGTACTAGCACTACTAGTAGAAGTACTACTAGTAGTCTCTTCTACTCACTTATTGCCATAACCATTTTCAAAATCTTGCGCCGAAGAATGTCTCTTCTGCCTATACCGATCCCCGATCCGACTTCCCGCCCTCATCCTTCTGAACATCTCGCTCAACTTCCTGCCCCCGTTCGCAAAACTATTCGAGAAGGCCAACGACTCGCCGGACGCATAGTTACTTCCGTCTCGCGGGTGCTTGAGCCCCACTACCGGTACCACGTCGGTGTCCTCCATGTCTCCATCCCAGTGCGACATCCTTGAGAGAGTCCGACGGCGTGGGCGGACCATGAACGGTTCTTCTTCGGTTGGCCTAGAAAATAGAAATAGGATGTTATAAGATTACTGTAGCTATATACATTTCCGCGCAAGACCCAACTTGAGGGTTCAACGGACGCATTGCACTCTCCGCGGTGTACAGGGGCTCTGGGATGGCGTCCTCCCAGAATTGGTCTTTTTCGAGGTTCGGGTAGCGGTTGTATGCAGTATCCACGACCATTAGACCGACCTTAACTTGATAAACTTTAGAAAAAACCCCCTAACAGATCTTGAAACCTGCAAATTTCTGTCCAAAATCCAATTGCACTCGAAATCGTCGTCATCCTCACCGAGCGGATTCAGAAGCACCTCGGCCACTTTCATCCAGCCGATGAAAAATATGAACTGAAGGACGGACATGATCGGGACGTACAGGTCAATCGTGTGCTTGTAATCCGGCACTCTCGTCTTATCAGGATGCAAGTACTGCCGCCCGAACAGAGCCACGAGGAAGTAGGAGCGAACTGCAAGGTGGACGACCTGGGTGTAGACGAGGGGGACCGGCACCCAATCGAAGAGCGTCAGGGAGAGAATGTTCACACGGAATTGACGCATTTTCTGGAAGGTTTGGAGGTGTGATAGTGCTTGTTGATGGCATAGACTGTATAAGGTTGGGGACTTATAACTGATAACTAATAGGGGAAAACTTCATGAAACTTTGCACACCGATAGTATTAGTCACGCTGATAACAAATCTAAAGTTAGATTATCTCTAGTGCATTCGCTTCTGGAGATATGACGTCTTCAAGTTCTCCTTTTTTAGATAGCGCGCCTCCATGTGCTAGAGTGTAAACGATATGGAGAGACGCAGACTGTCTGCCAATCTGCGTCTCGTAGAACGGTGTACTCTCTCACTCACGATGGAGCGCACTTTCCCTTTTCCTGGACAGTTATTACACTAGTGTGATTTGTATACCTAATCCGCAACTTTATGCAATATTCAGGTCCCATAATTTTGCACAGTCTTCAACTATCTTCTATGATTCCTACGATCTTTTTTAAAACCAGTACCCAATTCAACCATACCTCCATCAAGTCCACATAAATAATATCAGAGGCTATCATGCCCTCATCCCTGGCAAGACTGATCATCGAGAACAGCCAGTGCATGGGCTGCCAGTACTTGGCATGTGGCGACGGGATCGACTCGAACTCCTCCATCTCCTTCTCGGTCATCAATCCCGCCGTCACCAGGTGGTTGAAAGTGGGGAATCGCTTCCGCACGCTTGCTGCCACGTCACGATACACCTGAAAGTTTAAAGTTTTCTGTGTACTTCTCAAGGAAGTTACCATCGCCTGAGTGAGGATCGAGTAGCGGATGCAATTCCTTCTCACACACTTTGCCCTCTCGGTCTCGCCTTTTATGTACTGAGTTATCCAGAGGCATGGTCTAAAAATCATACTTTTGAAGAATACTTTTAGTTTTTGTCTGACGTGTCAATCCATCCAATATTATCGAAGATCTGCCACCAACGGGTGAAAACCGCGGAGACGTAAAAACCAAGCATGAAAGTGATGGGGATAAAGTTGGAGTAGGTGTCGAAAAATATGCACAGGTCTTCGAAGGTGCTGAAACTCTCAATTATACCATCATATCATTGAGCTTAATCAACTCACGCTCTTTGCGCTAAAGTGAGCAATGTTCGATATATCGCGCTGAGCACCGCGTAGAGTATCAGCCAAACGACTAGCTCCGCCCACACCGACTTCCATATCGAACCCTAAACTGCTAATTTTATTTGGAGCACCTTCAGTGACCTACTTTCCAGCGAAAGAGCAATTTGTATAAGCAGAAAAATGATGAAGAAGCAACATCGAGCGAATAGGTCACTGTCATTCTGAAAGTTGACTTTTACTGATAATGATACTGATAATACTGATAGTGATAACAATAAAAATCAATGAGATAATAAAAAACTCGTTTTTTAAAAGTTCTTCTACCTTTAATTCTTATCAATAGTTCGGTTCGAAAAATCGAGATAACGAAAATCGAAAACAATTTTCAAAAATTGGCCAAATTTATATTGATAACAGACTGATAACAGCCTGATAGCAAAAAATGACATCACCAAACCCATTTCAGATTATGCAAATCACGATGAAGGTGGATGATTGATTTTCCAGTTTCGATATCATTGATCATATCAATTTTTCTCTTTTTTTCAAAAAAATTTGTGATTTGGAGATCAGTGAAATACACAAAAATAAACAAAATTTATCACCGCGGGAGGTTGGTGATAGGGGACGAAATGGGAGAAGGAGAGATGAGATAATTAGGTGGAAACGGGTTCTTTGGTGACGTGGCAGAGGCACACGTGATAAGAGTACTTAAAGTTATTCTATTTTAGGGGCGCAGAGATCAGGATCAGAGAATGGGTAATTAGGGAGGGGTAATTGAGGGTAATTAGCAATAATTATGGGTGATTAGTACAGTTTTAAAGTCATATTCTAGTTAAGCTAATTTTTCAGTGAACTTTGAAGTTGAAAACTTTGAAGCACAGATATTAGAAGGAGAAAATTATTAATTAGGGAGGGGTATTTAGGGTAATTAGCAGTAATTAACACAATTCTGAAAATCATGAAAATCCTATAAGTTATCAGTACTGATTCAGTAACTATTATGTGATTTCTAATATTGATAATTACAGGTAATAACGATCTTTTGATGATACTGATAAACTTTTGAATAGTTGATGGATTTTCAATTAAGTCTAATTATTCTTATTAACTATGCGTAATTATCATTAAATCGTTAATTACTAGAGTCTAGTGAAATATCGGACGATGTACTTAATTATAGTTAATTACCAGTAATTATCACTAATTATCACTAATTAAACTAAACTATCTAGACCTTATAACATTAATTTTTCACCTACCTGCTAACTCATTGTCAGTGATAACTAAAAAACTATGAAAATTGATAAGACCATTCTTATCAGTTACTACCGGAGTGACAATCATTGATAACGAATGATGAATGACTCTCGGATATTTGGAAGAAAACAAAAAACATATTCTGTCTTCAAATTTGATCACTGATTTAACCCTTTAAATTTTATGGTTTAGGACGAACGGATGAGTTTCCAGATCGAGAGTGAGCAATCAATAGGCGCGTGAACTGTTGGGGGGCATATGGAAATGCAACCCCTCTTCAACTTCCACCGGAATCATGCAAATTTTTAATCTTTTGCCCCCTCTTGACGGTGAGTCCCCCCTCTATTGACTACTCTATTCTGAATTTTGAATTCTGAATTCTGAATTTCTAATACTTCTGAAACTTCTGAAACTTCAACAACAACCCCCTTTTCATTGAAGTTTCTCCCCCTATAAAAACAAATAAATTTCTGAAATGACAGTGGCCTACTCGCTAGACGTGGCCACCTCCAACCTCTTCACCCAGATCAAAGTGCTTCTGCGGTGGAAGGGCTCCGTTTGGAAATCGATATGGTCAGAGCTGCTCATTTGGCTCTGTATGTTCGCAGTGCTATCAGTGATCTACAGAGTGCTCCTGAATAAGGATCAGAGGGAGTGAGCATCAGTTTTTGTAGTTCTCGTGGACAAGTGATTGTTGCAGAGTCTTCGAGCAATTGTGCACGTTTTTCGACACGTTTTCTGTTTTCATACCTGTCACTTTTATGCTCGGATTCTACGTCTCAATAGTTTATAATCGATGGACCAAAGTTTTTGATAATGTTGGATGGATTGATACGTGGGTTTTGATATTGAAATGGAAAGGAAAAAAAGAAAAGGGATCCAGAAAAATAGATAAGATGCACTTTTAAAGCTTTTAAAGCACCCAGATATTTGAAATGTTTGAAGGTGATTCATCTTTGTTTAGTAAATATTTTGACTTTGCAAAGGCATAGAAAAAAAACATAATGATTCTGAAACCCGGAATAGTGGAAGAGAAAATGAGGTGAGAAAGTTAGGCCAGATAAATAAATATTGATTATTTTTGCGATTTTTCCCTTTTTCCTTGAATTTTGGTTATTTTTTGCTGTACTTATATTTAGAAACACTGAAAAACGTTCAATTTTAATGAAATCACTGTGATTTTCTGCCAAAAACCTTCTGAACAATCCTCAAATTTTTCATAAATAAAAACCACAAACCTTTCGCACATCCGATTTTCTCGTCAATCTCTGCCAAACCAATCCAAATTACAATACAAAATAACTTCTTCCAGCTCCGCCCTCACAATTGCCCAGTACATCCGTGGAACATCTGAAAGAGCCCGTCTGATCCGTCGCAACTGCATCCGCTACATGATAGTCGCTCAGGCGATGGTGTTCCGAGACGTTTCCCCAGCGATCCGAAGAAGATTCCCCACGATGGGACACCTGGTGAATGCTGGCTTGTTATCAGAGGATGAACTGTTTGAGTTCGACGCCATCTCGAGCCCACAGAGCAAGTACTGGCAGCCCATCCAGTGGTTGTTCTCGCTGGTGACAGTGGCCAAAGAGGAAGGGCTCATTGCGGATTATTATCTTTATGTGGATTTGATTGATGTAAGAATTTTTGGATTTGAAAGTTCGCTGGCGAGAATAAATCTGCAAGTTGGCGTCTGTGCAGTATCTGACGACAAATTGCAGAAAATTGAAAAATCGATGTTTTTTTGCGCGCGATTTGTGACCAATTTTATCTGTATAAAAGATCATATTTTTTCAATCTTAACTTGAAACAATATGTAGCAGTTCAATTGAGCAGCACCAACTTTTCTTACCCAAACAGTTTTCCAGAAAATGCGCGAATTCCGCACCAAAATTCTGAACCTGGTGATCTTCGACATGGTGCCGATCCCATTGGTGTACACCCAGGTGGTCAACCTCGCCGTCCGCACCTACTTCATTCTGGCTCTTTTTGGAAGACAGTTCCTCGACACTAACAAAGACATCCCCGGCGCCAAGTGGAAGCTGGACATTTATTTTCCTATTATGACTTCCTTGCAAATCGTTTTCATTATCGGATGGTTGAAGGTGTCAGAGGTGATGTTGAATCCACTTGGCGAGGACGATGAGGACTTTGAAACCAATTGGATTATTGAGAGAAACTTACAGGTATTCTTACTATTAGTCTATAAAACTTTTCTGAAATAGAGAGATTCAGGTGGGGTACGCAGTGGTAGATCAAGCCTATGGTAGATTCCCTATTATCAAAAAGGATCCATTTTGGGAAGATGAAACTCCTCAAACCCTGGACACCCCTACATCGTGCCGAAAAGTCACTACACATATGCAGGGCAGTTGTATTAATATGTCAGTTTTCAAGTCAAACTATACAAGGATTTCACTAAAAGAACACTAAAGTTTCAGGAATGAAGCAGACCTTGATAACGGGCTCATCTCATTTGTTCGCAGAAGATCTCGCTCTTATGATGAAGCCGACTCCGCCTCTATTTTCACAGAGAGCACTAGGGCTAATAGGTGCTCCAAATTATAAAGAAGATTCCAATGTTCAAATTTCAGCAACGCCGGAATGCTCCCACGGCACATGTTCGCACAACAGAAGAGTAAACTCTCACAAGCCATTTCTAAATTGTACAAATCAGAGCCAGAGCCAAGGAGAGCAAGTGTTTGTGAGTCATGATTTTGTTATCAGACTCCACATCTTCAATTGTAGGCGTCGCCGCCCTCGATCTCAACCATCGTCGATTATCCATGGAAATTCTGGCAGAGAAACTGGAAAAGCCAGAGAAGCCAACTGATGAAGACGTCGTGATAGATGTCGCCGCACTGGTTCAAGAGAGAATACGCAATGCGAAGGCACAAGCGGTCAAGATTGAAATACCCGAGGAGACCACAAAGAGTTTGGAGGTGCCGGAGAAAGTTGAAGAGAAGTCACTTGAGAAGACATCAGTCTCTCCAAGTGCTGCAAATGTGAAATGGTTCGTTGAAGAAATGCCAGTTATTGAGGAGGAGGATGAAAAGTCGCATCGTAAAACGCCCAGGAATTTGAGCGCTAGTGAGTTTTTCTTTGATTCTTCTCACTCTAGCTATCTACGTCTCTTACCAAAACCCCACTTCTCTACTCTCTAGTCGTCTGCGTCTCTAACCAATCTATTTTCAGGTTCTCTTACTCCTCGCCCCGCCTCTACTGATTAATCTCACCATAACATTCAATGTATTCATATCAAAACAACTCAAAAATAAAATCATTCAATGCTTTATTATCACAAAAAAAAGTAATTGACGCCGTATAGTTCAAGTGAAGAGACAGAAGAGATTTTCACAAATTTGATTGACACCGGGATTTGTTTGAAATTGTTTTTGGAACTCAAGGAAAATGAATAAGGTTGTCAGTTGTTCGAAATCTGAGAGATCGTGTCAAAATGGGCCACAATTTCGCGAGAAGAGTTGTCGTCTTTCGGTGGCTCCAGCGGCTCGAGGCTCTGTCCGGCGATGCGGTGCTCGTACTCGATGGGGTCTCGACGTGAGATCGACGAGACTCGAGAGCTCTGGTAGCGATCCGGGTGGACACGTGGCGTGTGAGCCGGCTGATCGTTGCCCGGGTAGAGGTCGAAGAACTTGCACTTGGAGGGTCGGAGGCAGTAGGTGCAAAGGGCGGAGAGGAGCATCATTTCCCACGTGCACATGAATGACGCCCACCCTGTAAGAAAAATGGTTTTTTTTAGCGTCTCTAATTGTCTGCGTATATAGCGAAAGTGCATCTCTAGTTGTCTGCGTCTCTATCCAAATTTTGTCTCTAGCGTCTCTAACTCTCTGCGTCTACTCTCTAAACCCCAACTCTAGTTCTCACGTTTTCCGGCAAAAAACATGCGAATTTTTTTATTTTTCCTTTTTCAAATCCCTTGAGAAAATGACTGATTACACTATTCAAAAAGTGAACTTTGTCCCCGCTAACGACTCCGCCAGGTGCGATGACGTTAATCAATTCCCCCCAGGTGCTTTCTATTTTCGAGGAATTAGAAGTTCAATTTCAGCTTGCCATTTCAGCTTGCTTTTTGATCTCTAAAATCGAAACAATGCAACAAAAAAAGAAAACTTACACGACGCTTTCGCCGCTGCCGGCATGTTGCGATCCGAGGTGATGAATCCGACGGCGGCGCCAAATTCAAAAACGAATTTCTGGATGGTGTAGATGCATTGGGCGACGTCACAGGTGCGGAAGAGGAAGTCGAATCGATATGGTGCGTGCTTGATGCGACCCAGTGGGACCATCACGTAGCATCCGTAGAAGGCGATGCACATCGAGAGCAGTGCCATGATTTGGGAGAAGACGAACCATCTGGAGCACAGTTTTCAGATGACGTTCGAAATTTTAAAAGTTCAGTGAACTTACACACTCTCCCTCCGTCCCTCCTGCTCCATGGACACCACCACCGACACCAGCTCGAGCAGCGTTCGGATAATGGGCGTCTGGAACACGAGCCACTCGATTCGTCGCAGGTTCTGACTGAAAAGGGAATATTTTTGTACTCATAGAAGTGATTTTGGGTGGCTCACTCTGTGCTCTCCACAGTCGGTAGAAACTTGCAGAAACAGAGTGGAGGCACTGTGAAATTGACCCGGATGTTGCGTTGCAATAGGTACGCGCTCATCTCTTGTCGACCACCGAAAATGTTGAAGAGCAGGGTGACCATGATGAAGAGGGTGAACATAAAGTAGCTGGAATTGGGAGGGGAAGATGAAAAAGGGTATGGAGGTAGAGGTCTAGTGGAAGAGAAAAAGTAGAGCTGAAAATCCTAGGCCAATGTTTTCAAATTTTAGTGCTTTTTGGAGCAAGTTTGTCGTGTCGAGCTGGCCTAGGATTTGAACTTCTTCTGTTCCACTATCTGAGATCGCGTATATGCTCATTATTGTCTTAAAAATACAAGAAAAAAAAGACTCACACCAACGAAACCGCATACAGAAAAATTGCGGCTCTCGGGATGAACATGCCGATCAGACTCGCAAAAGTGGTTATCTGCAATTAGCAATTCCAATTTCTCTTCCTCTTTCTTCATGACTCACCGGAAACATGAAAACCAGCGCGTACATATCATTGCGTATCCTCTCGTTGGAGACGTATTTCAGGACAAAGTAGAGGTGGAAGAACGAGAGGATAAAGGTGATGGTGACGAAGAAGCAGGCCATTGTCAAGCAGGCGACGTGCACCACTGACATGTCTGGAATGAGGGGATTAGGATGAGGTGTTCGTGTGAGAGGTGATGTGTTTTTTATCAAAGATCTTGTTATCTTTGATGAGGAATGTTTTACTGATTGAGAATTTCATGAAATTTAGTGGAGATTAAACTTTTCCTGATTCCAAAACTTTTCAGATGTTGCTCATTTTCAGTTTCAGCCAAGTTATTTTGAGCATTCCCTGCTCCATTACAAAACAATTCGTTCACTAAAAAAGAATGACGCAAAGTACACTTCTAGTGCTCCAAATTGCTCCAATAGTACAAGATCATTAGCATTGAGCATTATTTTTGCTCTTTTTTTTAGTGCTCCCTACAATTTTGGCTCAACTCACTTGCCAACCAATCCGTCGCCGATGGAATCGGTGGCTCTGGCATCGTGTTGTTGTGTGGGATGATGGTTTTCACGATTTCCATCCTGAAAATTACTCTTTTCTTTTTTTTGACCTCCATTTTCTGACAAATCACAATCTAGTCAAATTCCTCCAAAAAAAAGTTATCCTAACAATCAGAAAAGTACAAAAAACCGCCTCCCTGACAGCAGAAGCCGACTAAAGGAGGAGAAAAAAGAAGAGAAAAGAAAAAAAACGAGTGGGCGGAGTCGGAGCACAATAGAGAAAGAGAGAATGGAGAGAGCCGAGGAGAGCCGGGTTGTCATGGAGATTCTCAATTGGGGGAAAAAGGTGAATAAAAGTTTGCACTAGTACTGGGAGAGCTCCAGGGCTCTACTGAAGCGTGATGGAATTTCAGGTGTTTTTTCGTTTTTTCGGAGAAAAAAAAGAAAATTTTGGTAGAAAATGACGTGGGAAAATTGCTTGGGAAAATCGGGAAAATATGGGAATTTTTTAGCTTTCTCAAATTTTTTTTAAAATATAAAAATATTTTCAACCTTTAAAAATCACACTATAAAAACACTAAAAATCTTCTTTTTAAAAATAAAAACAAACTTTTAAAAATCAGAAAAATTTCGAAACAGGGCTTCTCAAAGTTCTGCACCACTCGGGTTGCCATGGGCAGCTGTGAAAATAATTTGAAAATTGAAAGAATTTCACATTTCACATTTCCGATTCAGAAAATGTCATGTGAGCTTCAAAAATTACACCCATTCACTGATTTTGTGCTCTGGTGAGCATTGGAAATCATGAAAACACGAAATCAAAAGTCAAGTTTCAGATTCTCAATGCTGAAACTTGTTACATTCCGAGAAGCAGGTGCTAGGCTATAATACTATTATAAACTTGTGAAAATTGGCGAAAAGTTCAGCATAAATCATGATTATCATTAATAGCGGTTTTTGAACTCGAGGGACTTTGGGCTGATGGAGGAATGATCAGGAACATAATAAAAAATAAGCGAAAGGAAAATTAATTAATAAGAGGATTTTTATAATCGAATTGTGGACCTAAAAAGAGGGTCAAATCTCGTCTATATCTAATCTTTTCAGAGCCTTGAAACCCCAATTATAGATAAGATATCATTGATTGATACCTGTCCTAAAAATGCTCTTCCAATCATTATGAAAAGAGCCCTAGCAGCTCCACAAAAACTATATATAACTTCTCTCTCAATTCAAAATCTCGAAAGAATTCCCATTCGGCTCAAGAAAATAACAAGGAAGTCGAGAATTCGCTCGAATTATAAGTGGCAGCTGCATTCCATATGCACAAAATATTTTTCTATCCCTATTTTTCAACTGAAAAATTACAAGTATAGGTCAAAAATCAGGAAGAATCAACAAAAGAGCAAAGCAACGAAATGTAGTAATTGTAGTGCATGTTGATTTTTTCAATTTGTCTGTGATACGATGGAAGGCATTTACACAACGGATCATCTGTTTGTTCAATCAGGAGCGTCAGTGACTAAAGAGAAATTGAAAATTTTGGGGGGAGAAAAAGTTTTATGAAACGTGATTCATTGAATTTGTTGGTTCAGTGAACTCGAAACTGATGTGAAACTTTTATGAAAGGGAAAAAATTTTGAAAAAAAAAGTTTTTTTTTTTTTTTTGAAAATCCGGTTCCTAATCAGTCTCTCACATGCTCATGCTAATTACTCATCTCATTATAACATCAAAAATTTCAAAAAATCAGCAAAAAAGCTAAACCATAACAAGAAAAAATGCGTCATAACAGCACAGTGGGGGGATTATGATGGAAATTATATGAATAGGATTAAATTTATTTTCCTGTTTTGGTATTTTCAGGTAGGGAGAATGTACAAGTACAAATATTTGCGAGGAGTACTGCATTTCTGGAAAACACTCACATCTTGAAAGCATTTGATCACTAAAGAGTAGGGAGGAACTGGTAGGAAATAAATGGTCAGTTGGAAACAGGAAGAGAGGGGAGGGGAAGGGGAAGAGTTCACGTGAATTTGGAAAAAATATTCAAATTTTGAAGGAATGGGCTTTCAGGAAATTTTCACATGCAAATTCGAAGAGTTAGATGCTCCAACTACCATCTGGATCTAAAATTTTCACTTTTTTAAAGGAAAATTCCCACTTTTTTGTGTTTTTTTGGTAAAGTCACATTGGCAATACAAAAACCATAATAAATTGAAAATGCTCCAAAATTAGTCAACTCTATTTGAATAAGCATACTGTAATTTTATCTAGAATCTCAAAAATTTGAATAACTTTATGGTAAATTTGAGTTAAATCTAAAGGAAAATGGTTTAATACTAATAAAAATCAATATTAATAACACATTTTGACCGTTTTCTTTTTGATCTACCATTCTTCCCCATTTTTCTGATTCTTCCCTATTTTTCTTTCTCTAAATGTCTGATTCTCTGCATCCCTTTCTCTCTCTATCTTTCTTGGATACTGAATTACAAATCTCCTTTCCTCTCTTTCCTCCCAAATTTTCATACTTTTCACCATTTTCAAAGTACTTTCCAACCCTGTTTCAGATGGAGGCCAACAAGGAGTTGAGCTACGAGCCACTCAAATCAATCATCGCTTGCTTGAATGTGGGTCTACGGTAATCAATTTTATACCATTTTCCCCTCTTTTCAATCTTCAATTCACATAATTTCAGTAGTAAAATAGAGTCAAGCATGCCGGACATCGCCCCCATCAACAGACGAGTCCCGTACCACTTCAAGGAGGTGTGCCTCGGCGAATCCGTGTTGGAAATGGGCATAAACTCGTGGAGAGTCGAGCCGACCTACAATTTTGAGCGGCGGATTGTTCCCAACTTGGGGAAGACCACTCGCAAATGTGGGGACATTGTGAAGGTGGTTACTCATACCGAATCGAAGGAGACGTTGATGAACAGGCTCATGAAGGTGAGGAGATCCTATTATAGATGAGAAGAGATAAATTTGCAGTTTTATTTTCGAGAGCCGCTTATCATGAAAACGTTGAGAGTTTGTGGCTTCCCGTTGGAATTTACCGATAGAGTGAATCTTCGTGTGAAGAATATTCGATTTGAAAACCAGAACTATTCAACTTTCACACAGTTAAAGTCGATTTTGGAGGAAGGCATCGTTTTGGAGAGTTTGCGGTTTCCGGTGTGCGACTCCACTCAGGAGATGTTCGAAGATGACGTGGTTAGTTTTCTGACTTGGAAAATGTGTAAAAATCAGTCTGTTTTCAGGTGAAACGCGCAGAACAATTGACCCTTCAATGGCCGTTAGTTGATCCGATAGACGTTTCTGATCATGTGCTCGGTGCAATCAAGAATAAGAGCCTTTGCTTGGTGCATCCTAACTTTCCGATTGAAAAGGTGCAGGCATTGATTATGGTGAGTTGGTTTGGTGAATAAGGTGCTCAAAACTGAAGTCTGATTTTGTTATTGATACTTGAGAGCCGAGATTTGGAGCCCTAAAAAATTGTTCACTAAACTTCAAAGCTCCATATTTTGGCTCCCAGATGTCCCTGTAAAATTTTGAAAACAGATTTGAGCTCCTCTTGATAAGAGCCTTCCATTTTCCAACAGAAAGGTTACAATTTACTCATCCTAACAACCTTTTCCCTTCCAGAACTGGGTTACGAGCCCCCGCCCAGTCGGCTCCACGTTCTTCCTGACTATCGAGGACTACGTCTTCGTCCTGGACGTCTTCGATCTCCTCAAACCCCTCAACTCGCAATCCTTCCACTCGAAACGGAACGATCTCGACGGATCCTTCTTCGCCCACTCGCTCACCATCCCCATCGACTTTGACAGGGAGTTGGTGCTTCATGGAGGTCCACGGGTGGATGCACGGAAGAAACATTACTGGTCGTTCCGGATGGAGATGATGTGGAAGGGCTCGACGACGAGAAAGCCTTGATTTATTATTTCATTAAGTTGGATCTTTTTAATTATTTGGTTTGTCACTAATCACTGTTATTTGAATCATTTGTCGAATAAAGAATCGTTTAGCTTCTTTATTTAGTCTTCTAACATTTTCAGATGGACTTCAAACTACTCAACTTGAGGAACAGAGAGAGCGTGAGGAATCGAGAGAGCGCAGAGAAAGAGAGTGTTGTATTTCGCAATACTTTCGAAACGTTTCCATTATAAAAGCCATATGATTCCTATTTTCGATTTTTTTTGTTGATTTCTGGTACTGTCAGAGCAGTTTTGGCTCTTTCTTCCGTTTATTTTTATGGTTTTATTTACAACTAGTTGATTTATTAGCAGACAAGTTGTCAGACTTTTATGGCACATCTCCCTTTCCCATCGCTCTCTTTCATCCTCTCCTTGTCTGTAATCCGTTCTTGCCACATCTCCACATTTGCACCTGCATGTGAGCTCGCCCTGAGCACTCGCCCCGCCCACATTTATGAGCGCGCTGTGTTGTGGTGCTGTGCATTGGACCTCCGTGGTCATTCACACATTCCTCTCCCTTCGTGGGTGGTCGACTTTCTTTTTCTTCTCCTTTTTTTGTCTCCCTGGTAGGTATTCTCAAGATGGTCCTCGATTCAATGGTGTCAGTATGATGGTGAGTTATCTTTAGTCTAGTCACAATTTCAGGAATCTTATTATCCAGTTCTGATGGTTTGAGCTGGAGGCAGTAACTTTGACAGAACTTTCCAAAAGCACAACTTTTGCCCGTTATTCCAAATCATTATTAAATTACCAAAATCAACTCTGGGACTAGATTTTCATCCAAAAAGCGCCAAAAATTTCGAAAAAGTGGGAAATTTACAAAATTACGGTACCTTTTCGTTGCTAGACCACTTGGCACTGGAAAGTTCTGCCAAATGCTCTTTTTATTAGAATTGGACCAGCCGGTCGAGCTGCTGCGCAGCTCTTCGGCTGGCTTCTTATGGGGCCGGAAATTCATTAAAATGTCCCAATACACTTTCCCAATAAAAGCAAAAACGTTTTCACTCGAAAAGAATCGAACCCCTGACCCTCTGCACACTATCCGCCCGGGTAAACGCCGGGACCACCCCGACACACTTGGAAAGGGCAACGCAGGTGCGTACATGTGCACGCGGTTTCGGGACCCCGCGCAGGGTCATTTTCAGAAATTTTCAGGTAAAGTACCCTTCAAATTGAAGCTATCAACTTCTAGTTTGGACGGGCATCACCGCGGCACCAAATAAGGGCCGTAACCGAAAATTGGGCTCATTCCTATAGCTAGGGACAGCGCTAGGGTTAGCGCCACACAGACACACGGACAAATACACAGAATTTGTCCGTTAGTAATAGTAAAGATGATAACTTTAGTGATTTTCAGCTCAACTTTTAACGTTTTGAATTCCAGAGTTAAGCAGGGTTTAGATAAAATTAGATAAATTAAGCTGACACTGATACCAGTACTGATAGCAATACTGTTAGTAAATTCCAAGAGAACATTTTGAATACCTAGACGAGCTAGCTAAAATACTCACTAGACCGCACATCAGTTTCCCAGAAATAAACTTTTTCAGAGCTTCATCATCTGCTCCGACCCTCGACTCGGGGGAACAGCTCAATCAGCCACCGGACGTCCAGCTCGCCAACTGATCATCAATGCTTTATTTATCTCACTTAATCTCGAGATCAAATAAAAATTATCATAAAGTCATCATCATTGAATATCATGGAGCACATTGACAACATTAAAAAAAGAGAAAAAATACAAAAAAAAGAAAATACCCATAAAAGAACACAAAAAGTGTCAAAAAAAGAATAAAATGGGATGGGGATGGGGATTCAGAGAGCTCTGATGGTGAATTCATCGATGAGGATTGCTGACAATCAGTGGAAACTACCAGCATATCAGGACAGCGTTAACGATGAGCCATATACTGATTTGGAGCCAATTCTACACGAAAAATGTCTGAACCAGCGGATCAAGGAGCAATTTTTTCATTTTGAAGCCTTTTTTTAGTTTTCAACACTTTTTTTTTTTACTTTTTTCAACTTTTTCCTTTCCGCACCTTCTCTTCGTCTTCTCTTCTTCCGTATTCACCTCTCCACTAGCACTTTCACCCCTCTGAATTTGCAGACTTATCATGTCTACTTTCGAGCGCACCGTCTACAAGAGACACGCAACTGAGCACCCGATGGCTCCCCAGTTCAAGCAGCAGCGGTACAATCAGTACCAGGAGAACCATCGTCACCAGGATCGCCGTCAACCTCACTGGCAGCATCAGCGTCAGCATCACCACCAGCGACAGGCTCACCACCAGCACCAGAGCCAGCGATGGAGCCACAACCAGAATCGCCAGAGATTCCAGGCTCCCCGTTACCAGCAAGCTCCGGTCTACCGTGAGCCACTCCGGGAGTTGGCTCCGCCCACTTTCGAACCGAAGCCTGAAGTCGCCCAGCCGAAGAGCTCCATGAATGATGTGAGTTTTCCAAATCTTACTTGCAAATTTTATCAACTTTTATTCAGATTCTGGCTTATATTCCGTTCCTGAGATCCCTCCAGAGCCAAGGAATCCTCCCGCCCACCCCAGTCTCCGCCCCTCCACCACCACCAAAACCGCTCACTGAGGACGACATCTGGGCTCCACTCTCCCACCATTCCACCCAGAAGATCAGAGATCAGTCCAAGATCGACGCTCTGCTTGAGAAGAAGCCAGATCAGTGCTCGATCTGCTGTCTCAAAGTGGTCAAGGGCTCCGAGGAATTCAAGGAGCACATGAACTACCATTTCGAGGTCAATATGGGCGACCTGCTCCAACGCAAGCCCAAGTACCTGAAGAAGGAGCAGCCATGGTACAGTGGCTACTTGGCTGGATGCAAGCCAGCGGAGGAGGAGAAGAAAGAGGAGGAGCTGGATGTGGAGGCCAAGGGAAGTGGGAAGTGCCCTGTGTGCCATGAAAAGTTCACAGAATACTACGACGACGACGAGGAAATGTGGAGGTACAAGGGATCGGTGAAGAAGAATGGACAGGTTAGTGTTTTGTTCGATTCTAGATCAAAATTATTGAAAAAAATTAAAAAATTCTAAAAATTCAAATTCCAGATCGTCCACAAATGCTGCGCCGACAACTGCGAGGACAGCATTGAGCCAGAAGTCAAGCCGGAGCCGGAGATCATTTATCTTTAATTTTATAATATTTTTTATCATTATCTCTCTGATTTTTAAGCCACGCCCCTTTAATTTCTCGTGTTAATTTCCCCGATCTCATCTGAATTTCTGGTTTTTTCTGTTCTTTTTTCTGTATTTTTTTTTTACTTTTTTTCACATTTTTCCATATCAAACAACAATTTTAATCATCAATAAAATGCAAAACTTTTAATTCATTGTTTTTTTTTCAAAAATCCGGAAAATTTTCAGATCAAAATATTCATTTTCAGGTCGACAACATTCCAAATTATCAGCAATAAGGTTTATTCCCACAGACTTATTAGATAGTATCTAGTAGATACATCTCATCTCACTTGAGGTTAATTACCCAGCAGATGTGCACGACCCACCTTATGCACACACCCCATTGTTCTTGTGCTATTCAGTGCTGGTCTCCTACATCTGTCCAAGGAGGTCGCATTCGCGATTTCTCTCGAATTGGCCACACATACAATATTCATAACATCTATTCTTCAAATTATATCAGGAAAAAGCTAATTTTTTCAGCGCAATCAGTTTCCCAAAGCGCCACATTTTCTTTCTTTTTCTGTCTGCGTCTCTCTCTCTCCCTCTCTCTCTCTCTCTATCTCTCTGCCGCCCTTTCTCTCGCTCCCCCTCTCTACAAAAAACATCACCACAAACATTTCATAATTTTTCTCAATTCTTTTCTCTTCGCATGCCAACATTCCCTTCCCACATTTTTTTGAATGTCCCTTCTATTATACCAATGACTAATGGCCGCAAGCACCATATCCGACGCGCATTTGCATACAGAGTGCGAACACCTGTGCATATCGACCAGTTCTTCCTTGTGTTTCTTCTTCGATTGCTTTTAATTCTGATTTTTAAAACTAATATACTTTTTTCTAGATGGAAAATTCAAAGCGTGCAATGAGCTACGACACACTCAAGGCGATCGTCGGTGCATCGAGCTGGAAGCTACGGTAATTGATTATCGATTTTTTTTTTGAATTTTCATCTATTTTTTGGTAAACTCCCTCTAAAATGCATGATATTTCAGCGAACGCATGCATCGTGGCATTCCGGACCTCCGTGCCATGTCGAAACGACTACCGTACCACTTCGACTCGGTTTATCTCGGCGAAACGAGCCTGGAAGTGGAGCAAACGTCGTGGAACTTCTTCTCGAACTTTGACTCGGAAGGTCAGCTGATTCCCGACTCTACGCATCTGAATTACACGTCTGCTGAAGGGAACTTCCGACGCGAATTCAATGGATCACAGGAGACAATGATGGGAAAATTGATTAAGGTGAGCATCAAATTAGTCCAGTAGCAGCGATATCGATTGGCTGGCCGTCTATTCCGTGTAGTTCTCGTGGACAATTTCAAAACTTCTCTTCTTTTTTCCAGGAATACCTCCGAGACAAAACAATCATCCGAAAGTTGAAGTTCTGGGATCTCCCGGAAAAATTCCCAACCAACGTGCGTCTCTACGTTGAGAATATCGAAATGGAGAACCACGGCATGAAATCATTCGACGAATTCAAAAAGTGTCTGGCGAAAGACAACGTTGTGAAAAGTTTCCGATTCATTGTGCGCAATTCGACGATGAGAATGTTCGACGACGACGTGGTGCGTTTTTTTGTTTTTTTTTTTAATTTCACGAAGAGATTGGTTCGAAGCAATGTAAAAACCAGGAGAACATTATCAAAACTATGTAAATTTCAGGTCAAAAACGCGGTCCGATTGAATCTGCAGTTCCCGTACTACGATACAGTAGAAATGAGCAATGAGGCGTTGTCGAAGCTGAAAAACAAGCACATCTACATGATCCATATCAGTTGGCCAATGCACAACGTGTGGACGCTGATGGGGGTGAGCATTTTTACCAAAAATTTCGAAAATTTCTAATTTTCGTTGCTTTTTTTCTGGTTTTCCAGCTTCTTGGTATTTTCGGCCTGTGTTATGAAATAAAGGACGGAAATTGGATAAAAATAGTCAATTAATGCCTACAGATCTTATTTTCGAGCTAAAAAATGCGAAAACCCCAAGATGAAAGCATCGATTTTCCTATTTTGTGCAAGTTGGCGCCAGTTACTGCGCAGACACTGTGCACTCATTTTTTTTGCGCCGATAATAGTTCAAAATTCAAAAAGAAAATCAACAGAAATTTCCCAACAATGCAACCCCGCTCTATCGCACCTATTTCAGAACTGGATCGCGGAACGCCGTCCAATCGGCACCAGCCTCTTCGTGAGCATCGAGGACTACAACTACGTGACGTCCGCCTTCGATAGAATCCAGGAGATAAACGAGCACGCATATTACTCCAAAATCAAGCACCTCGGCGACTCGTTCTTCGCCCACTCCGTCACCGTTCCCATCGATGAGCACAGTGAGGTGGTGTTGCATGGAGGACCGATGATCGAGGTGTGGAAGCCATTCGAATGGACGTTCAGGATGGAGATCATGGAGAAGGGTGCCACGGAGAGAAAGTTGAACGTGGTTTAATAATGATAAATCTAATAATTAATAACTTTCAACTCGTCGATAAAAAAATTATCAGCAAAAATTGATAGAAGTTTTATTTTTTAATTCACACGAATATTACTAATTACAATTACAAATTACAGTTAAACATTTTCAAATTCAGAAAATTTTTTAATTACAAAAAAAGTAGATAAAACTCTAAATTTATGGCAGCACTGAAAAAGGTAAAAAGAGACCATAAACTCGAAATAAATACTAAAAATCTTCAAAATTGGCAAGATGGAAGATTGACAAAGAAAAAGGAAAAGGATTCGACTAGAAAACTGGAATTTGTGAACTGTTTTGGAAATATTATGGTACTGATAAGGCTGGTCCCGTAGTTTTGATGTTGCTCGGAGCACTGTGAGCATTCTGAAATCGAACACAAAAATTGAATAATGATGTAATTTGTGTGCAAAGACAATCCACTGACATTCATGCGCAACGAAGAACAACAACTTTTTACTTTATTTTCTTAACAAACAATACTTTTTGGTTAGAGCGACAGTACATTATCTGGTGTCAGAGCGTATGAAAAATGCATGCAAAATTCTGGGGAGGGCCTAGGAACGTGGACAAAGAAGGCAAGATGAACCAAAATGAAACTGAATAGATGTATATACTTAATGCACATAATAAACACTATTTGGAATCGAAAACTGAAGCAAAACCACATGGCAATTTAAAAAAAATCAAGAGAGGAAGGGACAAGACGTGCATAGAGAGAAAAGACACAGAAACGACGTGTGTGTGAAAAGACAAGAAAACATTGAGAATATCTGCACGGCACCTTAGCGATTGTACGGATTGCCGCGGTCCACTTTCAGCTGCACTTTCAGCCGCTTCGAGCCGATCTGGAAGCCGTTCATCGCCGAGATGGCGTTCGTCGCGGACTGGGGGCTGTCGAATGAGACAAAGCCTGGAATTAGATCTATTTTTAAAGAGCATGTAAAATTTTTAGCTGCGAAGGAACTTTTTATCAAATTGATACCCCAAATAAAATTTTACGGATTTTCTCAGAGCTCCGAGTTATGGTAAAGTCAAAAATACAGTGAAAAATGACAAAAATGTGCAGTTTTTCACTGTATTATTGACCTTACCATATCTCGGAGCAGATTCCTGCTCTGGGTCATCAGTTTCGTAAAAAGCTAGTTTAACTTATACCACAAGATGATCAAAAACTAACCAAAGCACTTGCTCAAATTGGTGACCTTATCAATGAACACCTTGGCCGACAGAATCTGTCCGAACGGCGCAAAAGTGTTGATCAAATCGGCGTCGCCAAAGTCTTGTGGCAAATGATAGATGAAGAGGTTCGCCCCGTCTGGCCCTTTCACATCACCATTTCCAGCCATTGACGCGGAGCTGGCTCCGGGAGCAACTTGGCTTGCTTGCAGATTTGCGAGCACTGGAAAATATAAACTTTTCAAGGGGTATCAGCTTAATGTAACTCACAAGCATACTGCTGCTGGAAAGCGTACGGATCAATGGCGGCTCCACCAGCAAATGGTGTGAGAGCCATTTGTTGGTGGCTGGCGAGGGTGGCGGCCACTGGAGACGTGGTTTTGGCTCCAGCCAGACCTCCGGCAAGTCCTGGAAATTTACGGGTTACTGTAGTTGGAGCTGTTTCACAATAAACAATTTATATTTATAAATTTTGAATGAAATTTCAAAATTTACAATTCCAGCTCAAATTAGTGCTCTTCGTGCAATAAAAGGAAAGCGAAAGGGTGAAAAAAGCATGCAAACGTGTTCTCCCTACCAAAAGGATTCAGCGGAGCCATCGAGTACGGTCGGCTCATCTTCGAGCCATAGTTCTTCACGTATCCGTATCCGCCGTACATTCGCTGCGGCGTCGGCGGCTTCTGATGCTCCTCGGACGAGTCGGTGGTGTTGCTCGACGAGTCCGGCGAGCCGGTCGAGTAGGCGGGGCGATAGGGATGGAAGACTGAAGTGTGACGGTGGATAGGGTTAGAAGCGGGAAAATAGGGAGAAGAAAGCGGTTAGGATCACTCCAAATCAGTTTATCAGTGAGAAAAGTGGATAAAAAGTGTACCTTGTTGCTGCTGTGCCGGCTGATGAACAGCGTAGCCTTGCAGTGCGAGCAGCTGATTCTGGTGAGCCAGCTGAGCCATTGTGATCGGGTCGAGTTGTCCTGGAGCAGCTTGAAGGAACTGGGCGCCTAGAACTGGTAACAGTTAGAGCAGATCTTGGAAGTCGGAGAGTTCATGCTGTCAGGAAGGAAGAACTCAAGTTCTGTTATTTTTCAGGTTCAGGGTAGGCTTTCACACTATTCAGAAGTGGTTAGAGACACTAACACGATTCTCAACATTCCAGTTGAATTTTAGTTGAAAGCAAGGGTTTTCAACTAAAAATCCACTAGAATCTATTAAAAATCATGTTCCAACGCAGAAATCCACGAAGATTAATATCAATAGAGCACACTAGATTCCATCGGAGCCAAAAAAACGAGAAGACACACAAGCGGGGGGATAAATAATAGGAGGGTAGCCATTCCATTCCATTCCAGTATTTGGTAGTCGAGAGAAAGAGAGGAGGAAAACGAAAAGCCAACACATGCCACGTCATATATCAATCCACGTGTCAGTACCTAATTGCTGTGTCATCACCGGCGCTGAAGACGTCGTCGGCACCACCGAGCTCGTCGGCTGGCTCAACCGCTGCTTTTCGGGAGATGAGGTGGCGGATGACGTGGCTTTCGGCACGTCATCGCCCTCGGTGAGTTTACCGAGCGCCGAGAGCACTGAACGCTTCTTGGTTTTGATGAGATTTTGGGGTGGTTTTTTATTTAATTATTTCCAAATTTTAAGAAAGTCTGAAAATTAAAAATAAGAGTCTTACCGGATCCCAAAATTCCGAGCACATTCTGCTGCTGTGGCTGATGAGTCTGCTGGCCGTTGATCAAAGAGAGAATCTGAGCAACAGCTTGGTAGTTTTGAGCACCTCCGCCGAGCTGGAAATCGGAACTTTAGATTGAAATGATAATGTTTTGTTACCTGTTGCAAAAGCGCCGGATTCAATCCATTCAGAATCGAGGACTTTGGAGAGCCCGCCGATGCTCCATTGGACACCATCGACTTTCCCTTTCCATCCTTATCCTTCTGAGTATCAGCGAATTTGACGACGAGCGGCGCCGAGCAGCCCTGAACTCATTTTTAAAGTTTTTTTGAGATTCTACAGGGATTTTAATAATACTGCCATTTCCCGTTCACATATATCAAAAAAGGTCAAATCAAGTTTGAATGAAAAAATGAAAAAAGCCAGATGTGTGTGAAAAACGGAAGGGAAAAGCCGGCAAAACAGGTAGAACATTGATGTCACATTGAATATATAAATATGAAATTGTTTGAAAATGTTCTTTTTCAATCAGTCTGACATTTTCCAGCTAAACATGTAATCAGGAAAAACGGACCTCCATCGTCTGTGAGTGATGCATTTCTTTGGTGGCGACGACGGCACAGCTGCGATTCGTGAACGTCACAAAGGCACATCCTGCAGGAAAGAAAGGAACGGTGGACGACATGGAATTATCATTTTCAATTCGTCATTACAATATTGTTTCGCGTTTTTTTTTCACTTCCCAAAATGAATCACAGACCAGATAGAGAGAAAGAAAAGAGTAGTCTGGGTGGGCGGGGCATGCACGAACATACAGAGAACAGTCGGACCACAGGACACTTTTTGGTTAACTTTACTAAGCACTAAACTCGTTACTGTAGAGTCTACAGTAAGCCCCGCCCACCTAACTCCTGGCTCACCTCTGCTCTTTCCGTCTTGATCGCGGAGCACACTGCAATCTTCAATCTGTCCGAATTTTGCAAAAATCTCTCGGAGGTTCTCCTCGTTGTGCTTCTTGCTCAGCTGTCCAATGAACAATTTGCGCTCTGCGAATTGATGGATTATCCCTTTATTTCAAAGCTTTCCTTACCATTCCGATTCTCCGTATCCGCTGGCTTCATCTGAACGGGGTGGTGCATTCCCTCGATGACCTTGATGTTGTGCAGTGCTCCCTGCGCCTCTATCGCGTCCTTCCGATGGTAGAACGTCACGAAGCAGCATCCTTTGCTGGCCTGCGTCGATTTGTCGCGCAGAATGTTGCACGCGAAGACCGGGCCGTAGGTTTCGAAGAGTCTGCGGCAGTCTACTTCGTTCCAGTTGCGGGGGATCTGAAATTTCTCTTGTTGCATGGGTGCTCTACTGATAATCTACTGATAAATGTTAATTTTGGCTGTTCTTTGGTTGTTTGATATCAGAATAATCTTACAAATTGAGTCAAGGTACCTTATGATCTGCGTGAGAACCAACGGACACACCTCCTTCATATCTTTCCAACTTTTTTAGTTTTCATTCAGCTTCGCAGCTTATTCAGCTTCTTATATCGCGGTTCGTCAGATTATGCGACCATTTTCGGACCTCTGAACGGATCAGAGATCCGCAGGTGGGTTGTATAATCAGACTACTAGCGATTTATTATGGTAAGGCTAATTGCAGAGCGATGCTCGTTGTTAACTTCGGGATACTTCTTCCAGAAGACTTCATTCATAATAATTCCGCTTTTTCTACCCAATTCAAGTCAAAAAAGAGCAGAAAAAGAGCCAATTCGACACCTCGTTTCAGGTGTCTTTCAGTATAAACTGTAGACACCTGAAATACGAGATGTCAGATCGGAGCTTCTCGGTATAATAATAGTAGTCGACTGATAGCTATGCAGTAAGTAAAAGTAAATGAAACAAGTAGCAGGTAAACGTCCTTGAGTTTCTCTCTCACGACGCGCATGACTATTTGCCGTTTCCCATGTATCCAATTATTTATCTTCTCCGATATAGAGAGTACAGTTTCCCACGCGCCGTTTTTGATCCGATTGCCCTTGTTTTATCATCATCAATTCTGAATCGTAAATTGGCCTACATTCCTTAGAGGTTCGGGTGAATTAATGACATTTTTTGGGAAAGAGATGAAAATGGGGGGAAATTGGGGAAGGAATTGAAAAATGGAAAAAGACCTTGAAAGTTAATTTATATGCAAATGTGTCTATCCATCACTCCCCAAAGATACCTTCACTCCGACTTTTACACAATTATGTCCCTGTGCTCATTGTGCAACAACCCTAAGAGTGGAAATGGAGAGACACACAACACAAATCCGATTCCCATTCATTTTATCAAATTTGAGAGTGAATGAGTGAGAGAGGGAAACGGGGCGTCTTTGTGGTGGGGAGAGTAAATGGATAGAGGGTCATTGTGAGCAGGAGAGGACAAATTGGTTAAGAAAATAATAGAGTTGGGATGAAGTTTACTGAAGTTTTGGGTCATTTTTAGAAGAGTTTAATAGATATTGCTATAACTTTAGGATAAAAACAATTTTTCTAGTATGATTTCCCATGAACTAGCACACATTTCATAACAAATTTCATAACAAACCAACCTGCCCAACAAACATCTTGATGGCATCCATATCAGGCTCCGACGGCGACGGCGACTGATCGTTGTCCGACACGCCGACTGGCTCCTTCGGCTGCTGCTCCTCATCGTCGGCCATCTTTTGAACGAGAAGTGTGGCGGCAGGCGATGGAAGTACGACTCCACTCATGCCACGATAACGCTGAAACTTATACTGATAACGGTGGAATTGTGCTGCGTCGAATCGATCGATAAAAACGTATTTGATAGTGGTGTACATGATGATATTTATGCATCGCGGACGTGGCCAAAAAAATAATGCGGCGAGCGCAATCAACTGTACGGATTGTGTACTATAAATCGGGGGGAGGATTTTTGGGTGGTGGTTGGTAATGAAGACGTCGACGTCTTCGTCTCTCTTATCAGCACGGTTTATCAGTGGGACAATGGGCAATCGAGAGGACAGGTAGAGAAGTAGACAGAGATTGTTATCAAATCACTCAATCGACCCCATTCGTTTTTAATCATTAATCAAAGTGGGCGAGTATTTTTGGAGAGAGGGGTCTTCAAATTTTAAATGTTTCGAAATAAATTTTGTTTTTACGATTTTTGTGAAGATAATCGTGTCTTCAAAATCACTGAAAATATGAGAGAATTCAGAAGATATCCCAATCCAAATTTATTCTCAGAATAGCACTTTTATATATTCAAATTCGTCCAACTAGTACAATAATATTCACTTTCTAATTATACAAACAGATCCAGGAATAGCAGTGCAAACAACGTCTTCAAGCTCACGACTTCAGGACAAGTCTGAAGGGCCACGCCTACTGGTACCTCTTAGAAGAGTCAATGGAAGGCAAAAAGAAACATGGAGGAATAGAGGGCGAGCAGAAAACCGATTATCTCGTCGTCGAATGGCTGGGCGATGGAATGGAATAGGAAAAAATATACATATCTGGCCATCTAAAGAGAAAAACCGGCTATGTCAAGAAATGCGGAAGCCGACGATATGCCTCTCCTGCGAAAGAGTCGGAATGGGCGGAGAGCGACGGACAGACGAGAGAACACACTGTAACAGCAGCTGCCAGCACGGAGCTCTTGGAGCCTTCGAGCCGGAGTGTAACAGCACAGAGAGCACGTGAGAAATGGGTCCCGTGTCGAAAAAGTGTACAATCACGACGAAACCAGGCACGGATAAGAGAGCGACGGGAGAGAGACGGAAAAACGCCGGGGCTAATTGTGTTGAACTGACCATTTGTCAATCTCGTGTGTTCCGAAGGGAAGACGCTGCGAGATGGAGGGAAATACGTGCGAAACGTCGAGAGAATCAAGACACATCATCATCTTGCCCTTGGGGTTCATCAACACGAATACCTTCATGACAGATTGCGTCGTTGAAAACGGTAAATCTGTGAAGAAGATTGACAAAATGGCTTGTAGTAACACGAATTCACCATAAATCGTTCTTATTTCTTTTTCGTAAGTGAAGGATTACGGTATATAATTAGGGACCGCAAAGTGTTTTTAAAAACTCGATAATATGCTACAAATGCTATATCATTCGATAGCCAGACTCGATATTAGTCTATCCCCAAATTTTCAGCCAAAAAGGTACGGTAGTTTTCAAGAAAACAGCGCGCAAAATCAGAATCGATTGCACTGTTTTTCTCCGACGTGGAGGGGCGTGGCTTATTCCTGTCCAGCGGGCGGTGTCGAACCATCGACCACCGATCGGCGGACAGACACGTAACCGACTGAGCTATGGGTGCGGAACGACGCGCGAAATAAAAGTTTGTACACGCGTTCGCTGCTTTGGTGTCTTCAACGCTGCTTTAATTTTTTCGAAATTTTCGTATTTTTGGGCGTGTAGGCGTGCGGATGTTGGAATTCAAATTTTTTCGAAAGCAAAATGTTCTAAAATTAATTTCCGATCTGATGAAAATAGTCATTTTAAGGTTAGAGGCCAGTAATAATAACAAAAGCGGAAAATTGTGAAATCATCAATTTTCCATGGAGCCCTGTAAGAAAAGTAATGGGTCAATCAATCTGATTTTTTGCATATATCATTACAAAGACATTATCTATGTGATGAGCAAGTAAAAAATGGGGGTCATCGCTGAAAATTCAGAGATAACTTGACGTCTTCATCTAACGGCTCCAGAAGGCGGGCGGATGTTTTTTTTCGACTTTTTTCTTGAAAATATGTTAGATCATACTGATTTCAATAGTTTTAATCATATCCGGTAAAGGTTAGAGACCAGTAACAGTCTGTATTCTTCAATATTCGGCGACCACTTTTCTTTTTTCTCTCATAAAAGCTTTAGATGACGTTTTCATGAAAAACAGACTTTACCAGGCAATTCCTCGTACCCGATTACATAAGGAGACATTTTAAAAACTATTTTTGAATAGTAACCCAGCCTGCACGGGCTCCTAGAAAAGATGATGGTATCGAAAAACGGACCCAGGAGAAAAATCACGCGGTTACACCCCCCTCATTTTGCGGTTCCTATATATAATGAATCAAAAAGCTATTTTTCAACAGAATGTGCCCACCATGTTCAAGCTGGAATTCGAGAATTTTATTTTAATAGCGAGAATCTTACAATTTATGATTGAAATCGTGAATAGATGCGTATTTTTAGGCTTTTAACGTGCGCAGAATTTTCAGAATTCCACGGCTGGAATCTGAGCATTTTATCTCAATCTGACATTGAGAAATTGTACGTTTTTTGTTTTCACACGCAAAATTATCAGAATCCCTTACTACAGTAGTCAACGGACTTCTGAATTTAGAAGAAACAACGAATCCGCTAGAAAACAAGCGTGAGAACGAAAACCTGCGGAGCCAATGCGGCATATGCAATTTTCCCTTCAAGCGGATTTTTTCGCTTCTTCGGCCCCGTCAGAAATTACTGCCTGGGAATCGGAAGGCAAAAAGCGATTAACATTTCGAGGAGATTCGCCGGAAGCTTTGGGGGCCTTGAAAGAACATCTGGCGCACATATGCTTTCGGTTTAGAGCTCGTTGGATTTCGAAATGGTGTGGCTGAATGCCTTTTGCCTTTTGCCATCAATCCAGATTGCAATCCAGAATGTGGAAATGGGCGAGAATTGAAAAAGGAGGAATGGGGTGTGTACGATGAATCTTGAAAAAAAAGAAAACCATTTTAATTCATGGGTTTCGAAGCGAAAAGAGAGCCGAAGAGTCGGAAGAGCTCATAAAATAAATGGGATTGTTGTGACAGTGAAAAAACAATTATGGTCCCTTTTCCGCATTATTTGCTCAAGTCACCTCTCTATTTGCTCATTGAGCAATACCGTACTCATTTTCGCGGAAAACACGCCTCCCAGAAAGTTTTCTAATTAAACTGATGAAGAATCGAACTGACAACAATACCAGTGAGACAAATGATGTATACAACAAAAAAGGTGGAAGAAAGGGAAACGACGAGTGCAGCGGAGACAGTGTCGGCACAGACAGTGTGCAAGACGTCGGAGACGCCGAGAACGAGAGATCGAATCGATGGGAGGAAGAAGAAAACAGAAGAAGACGGAGAGCGGCACCTTCCCACAGCTGCCTCCCGTGATTGCAGGTGTTTCTTTCATCGCTTTCACCTCACGGCTTGACCCAGTTTCCTACAAAGTCCGGATATTCATTATCACCCCCGCGACCTTATGGAGCGGATAGACCTTGTTTGGGGGGCCAAACTGCTATTGAAAAGAGTCCGATATAATTTGATTATTGGCAAGAAGCGGATGGAAAACGGCGAAAACAGAAATCCAAATTTAATTTTGAAATCCGGCAAAGTGAACAACAACCTGCCGAAACACCTGTCCGAGAATTATTAAATTAGCGTGTGGGAATTGGTATTTGATCGTTATTCTCAAAAATCAAAAAGATTTCATAAAAGTCGGGGCCTACTGGTTATGACTCATAACATGCTTGTCATTGGCAATTTTCTGATTTTTTTTCCGGGAAAGTGTATTGTTTTTGCTGACGCATTG
The DNA here is from genome assembly GCA_963572205.1 of Caenorhabditis imperialis. Classification (NCBI taxonomy): domain Eukaryota; kingdom Metazoa; phylum Nematoda; class Chromadorea; order Rhabditida; family Rhabditidae; genus Caenorhabditis; species Caenorhabditis imperialis. The sequence goes on along the minus strand of OY751540.1, from coordinate 355,699 downwards.
AAGTTATGGAATAAAATTTACACTAATCGAAATAAAATGAGCAATGGCCAAGTGCACTTTTTCACTGTATTTTTACCTTATGTGACCCATATTTCGGAGCACAGATAAAATACGAAGAATTTCATTGCAAATTCTTGCTCAGGGAGTGCTATTCTATTCTATTCTCAATTTGGTAAAAAGTTCAACTACCGAATTCATTCTCACGTCTACAAACTACACGTCTACTTCTTCTCCAAAGAACACGACGATTACATACTGGAAATCGGCAGAAACTTGGGAACTGACAGTTTTATCAATAAAGGAGCGTCGTCGGCCGTTTTCTCGCCTCAACAGGAACTGGGCGAGAAGAGGATGACACAACACAAATATAAATACCAGACGAACTAATGGTTGTGTCCATCTGGTTTGTGAAGCGCCTTTCGTTGTTTTCTTATCGATAAAGAACTGAATAACAAGTTGGCGGGTTTCGGGTTGCATAATATTTCATTTGCCACTGACAACGAGTCACTGATTAGATTGGTGGCCTAAACTGATTAAACATGTGATCGCTTTATTTTTTTGGTGCGTGTCATTTTTGACATTGCTATTGAGGGATTTCCCACTTTTTGCTGGGCACGGATTTGTACACGTTTCGAAACTTTGTGTCCTCGGGCGAGGGATTAAGACGCTGTGAAAAGGGGGGAGATTTGGAGTGAAAAGTGATTGTATCTATTTGAGGGACGCGATTCGGAGGTGGGTCAGGAGGCCAACACCCTCCGACTAAAGTGTTTCAACTACTTACGGTATTAGTTTGACCTGGGAGAAGAAGGGGAAAATGCAATGGGAGCTAATTACAGTGGCAAAAACCGTATAACAAGTGTCGCTTTGATCTTACGAGTTTTTAGGGAGTGCGGGTGGTCATGTGGAAGTTTTCACGGATTTTTTAATTGTAATTTGTTTTACGGAGAAGAAATGTATAACGGAAAACTAACAACTGTTGTAAGAAGATGGAGAACTAACTTTCTAATTTACAGAATTCTACCTAATTTTCAGACCGAGTTGAAGAAATTGATAAGGACAACAATTTTTTAAATTTGATAAAACATCGACGACGAGAAACTACACAATCTTTGAGAAAAACTCAAAATTTAAAAAATTCAAAGCAAAAAAATAAAAAACAAAATTGGCGCACATTTGACGACGAGCAAAGTCCGCAACCACCGCGACGCACAAAGGAACCATCTTCATAATTTTTTCTTTTTTTCTCAATTTTTTCGTCAATTTTCCTCGGGTTTTTACTGCCTTTAACCCTCCACGTCTTCTTCAAAAATTCAAGAATTCAGAAATGTCATCTCTCACAAAAAACTTGACGTACTTGACGCCAAACGTCCGTCGGGCGGTCATCAGCTGGGACAAGGCGGAGCGGATTCGTCGGAACGAGGAGATCTTCAAGAATCCCGATAGTATTGTGCACCGGCTACCCGAGCACTACAAGAAGCGTTATTGGGATGTGATTTTATCGGATAAAACAGCGGTTCATTATCGGTAAATTTTTTGAAACCGTTTTTAACTGAAATTTCATAAAAATGTGATTTTTCAGCCCTCCAACGAGCCGCCTTGCTCACGACTCCTTCAAAAATGTGCAAGTGGAAATCGAGGAGAACCCGATCATCGGAATCCGCACTCCAGAAGGCGACCAAGGATTGTGGGGTGGCGAGCGAGTGGTGAAAGGGTGGATCGAGTCGGCGCCCTACACGAAGAAGAAGATTCTGCCGAGATACTGGGTGCCAAAGTTGTTTTTCCCCGCCCTGAAGACGTCGGTCCTTTATTCAGAGATTCTGGATAAGTATATTAAGGTATTTTAATTATTTTATTATTTTTTTAATGAGGAATTGAGGAAAATCAGTGTTTTCCAGGTATCTGTGACAGAAAGAGCGATGCGATTAATCGACGAGCACTTCGGATTGGATTATTATATTCTTGAAAGCCAGGAGATTGATCTGGACTCGAAATTTGCTAATTCGTGAGTTAAATAATTTTTCAAATCCAAAAACAATTATAAAAACTCCCAATTTCCAGTCTGAAACGTGAAATGCTCCTAACCCTGGCCACAGAAGCTTACTACGAAGAAGACGACGAAAAGAAGCTGTACATCAAGGAGAAGTACGCGAAATTCGTGATTCCAGAGGAGGAGGCCGAGTGGATCGGGCTGGATTTGAACGAGGCGGCCAGAAAGCTACAGGATTTGGAGGATTCTGCATCACCAGTGCCACTGAAATACAGGTAAACCATAAAACATCGAAACTAAATAGGCGGAGCTTAAAATGAGCAATTCAGATTGGAGCAATCCCTGGTGCAACGCATTCGTGACGGGCTCGACGAGATCTCCCAGGAGATGGACAATCCGGATGCTCCAGTCAAGTCCGAGTCAAAGTTCGGAGACAAAATGTTCGGAAAGTACCTGAATCCGATCGGCAAGAAGCTCCGCACGGCGACACAATAATTGTTTTTTTTTTGTTTTCCTTTTTTCTGTTTTTATTTGTCAAGTTTTTTTTTTAATTTCTAGATCATTTTGTATGTAAGCAGTAGGTTTCTTTGTTATCATTCATAAAACTCCCTAAAATATCAACAACAACAACAAAATGAATCATTTCCCCAGCACCATGATAGGCGTTGGCGGTGGCGCCACAGAAGTGGCACCCCGGGACGAGCTGCTCTTGTCGTTCACCCGCTTCTTCCAGAATTGGAGGGTTCGAAGGTACTGATCGCGAACGCGTTTGTTGGTGATCACAATGGTGACACTGTTGAGGATCACTACGGTGTAGGTGACAGGGAAGACCTGGAAAGGGTTTTTTGGTGGAATTTTGGAAAAAGTTATCAGAATATTGAATTAGAAGACTTTTGGTACTTTTTCATAATGGAAAGTCGGTCAAAAATGCTAAAATTTGGCTTCAGTACTTGAGTTTTTTTACATTTATTTTTGCGTGATTTGTAATATTTTAAATTATTTTTTGTCAATTCATACTGACAATGAACCCAAAGACTACAAAAATCACAAAAATTTGAAATCCACGTGGAAAAGTAAAAATGGAATCCACGTGGAAAGTTTTTGAGTAAAATATTTCCAGTTCTGACGGTTCAGGCCAAAATTAGGAGCTCAAATTATAAAATTAAATTCAATTTATAATCGAAAAAGCTAAAATTCACATTTAAATTCAGTTTTAAAACCTCAAATCCCCCTTCCAAAACCACTCACATTTCTCACAGCAAACAATGCCAACTCAAACTGCCACTCCAAAAACTCTGCGATCATAATAAACATCGCCACAATATCCACAATGATATGCAGTGAAGTCACAAAAAGCAAATTCTTCTCGTTCTTCTTGGTGCTCATCTTATGGATTTTCAACCGGTACACGGTTAATATGCTCATGGATATTCCAATCACTTCATAGGCTCCGATTATAGAAATTGCGATTGATCGTTGCAAAATCAGTGTCAAGTTTATATTGGTATACGCCCATTTTGAATTGACGACGTAGAATGAGCGATGTCGGAGGATGTACGGAGTACAGGCGGCTAGAGATATCGCACAGGTTATCGAAAAGTAGAGCAAGATGTGTCGAGGCTTCCAGTACCGTTCGTAGGAGAGAAACGTGGCACAGAAGCGGTTGATCGCCATCATCATATTGCCGAATAAGTTGTTGAAGAGCCCGAAGAAGAGGGAGGTGGAGTTGAGTTGGGAGAGCCATATGTATTGGGGGCCTGCGATGGTGTTCTTGAAAATGTTGTAGGTGGTGAGGGTGTAGCAGTAGTAAGTGTCGAAGCAGCCTGGAAATGTTAATTTAAATTTACATTTTGAAATTTCAGAATCTTGTACTGATTACTGTCTAGGCAAACAACTGATTCAGGAGCCGCTTTCCGGATAAAGTCAGAAAATGCGCTCTGTTGGATTTTGACGCTTTTTTCTAGTTTTTCGACCGTCTGGCATGTAAAATTTCAAAGATCAGTTAAAAACCATCAAATACCACTTGTAGATCATATATTTTCAGCAACTAGTACAAAAAACCCGAGTTAAAATCAACAAGTCCCCCCCCCCCTTTTCTGCAAATTCACGTCAGATCCTGCACATACACCATGTATACTATTTTTTCCGTTCTGTCAAACTGAACTTTGCTTAATTTCCTTCTGTTCTGACATTGATCTTCCAGTGCATTTTCATTTTTCCTTGTTACTTTGAAACCCGAATTCGGGAGAAATCTAATTTGTACGGAAGTAATCAGTACTTGGAAACGGGTCACTGGTGTTGGTGGTGATAGCGATACTAAAATTAGTGTGGATATTTGCGTGTTTGTTTATGGCAACCAGAGTGATTTTTGAAAGAGGAAAGATTGATTGCTGTCAAAAAAAAATAAAAGTCAATTGTAAGGGGAGTCCAAAAAAATCTTGGATTTAAAAAAAATAAGGATAAAAATCAGAGTTTTAAAAATGAGAAACTTTTTTTTTACTATTGATTATTGAAAATTATGAAAATTTGCTTTTTTTCTAGATGCACTCAAGTTATTTTACTTCCAACAAAAAGCACAGCTGAATCAAGTGCTACAGTATCATGGTTACTGTAACTTTCTCTTCAGTTGTTTTACTTTTTCCATTATTAATTTTAAACAAACTTTTCATACCGTTCTCTTTCAAAAAATTCCCACCAACCTGTCACAAAATAAATAAAAAAGAACGAGCTGCCATTCATAAACTTCCTAATCGTTATCAAAACCAACACATGATGAATATTCAGCATCATATAAAACATCGTTTGCAGAATTGGAAATTTATCCCACATCTCCGTGGGTGGCCACACAACATCATCTGATACATTGACAGAGTAAAAGTAATTTTCATAATACATCCTAAAACGAGTACGTGTCAGTGAAGACAGAAAAAAAGAGGGTTGAGTAAAAAAAAGGAGAAATCTACCAAAAATGCAATAACACTTTGTATTGGAGTAAATTATTAAATTTGGGTGTGACGGCGAATGTGGTGGAAAAGGGGAAAAAGTTTTGGTTTTTGCACCCAGGAAGTTCTGCAAGCAAAGTACCATTTTTCTAATCTAGATCTGAAATTGGAAAAAGTTCTAAAAATCAAGATAAAGAATGCGTTCTGAGAACTTTTTTGCTTTTCACGCTTGGATTATGTTCGACTTTGTAATTTCAGTGAGTCCTTTCCCTTACTTGTTATATTTCCAATATATCCTAATTGTTTTTCTAGTGATCTCCCATATCTCTCTCTGCATATTCATTAAAATCCAGTCTCCTTATCAGTCCCCCCACCTTTCACTTCCCTCCACTTTATCACGTTTTTCTGTTTTCTAGACTTACCAAATTGTAATCAGATATCCATCATTTTATCAGGTTTTTGTTCCTCCCCGATGCCATCGGATAGAGATCTGCATAAAAAATCAGAGATTTTGCCACCTAACGGCTTTTTGTCTCTCCCCTCATTGCCTTCGGAAGACTGGTCTCACACCGTCTTGTAATTATTCTTTTCGGAAAATGGATGCCATCGTCACCTGACCCAAACGCATTCATATTCTGAATATTTCAATTAAAGTGTTTGTGTTTACTTTTGGAACCGGATTACTGTAGCAGTGGAGGTTGCGATGTGTTGAGTTTGATCAATTCATTCGTCTTCTGGTTTTTCTCCGCCGTATGTTCATTGTCGTGGATTTGTACGATAGGATAAATGTTGCATGATGTTACGATGAGCATGTTTTGTGGAAAAAATTAGGATAATTGGGATTTTTGTAGGTAATTGGTAGGCGAGTACATTTTCTCGATGACTATCGTTTTTGGCTAGAAAATAAGAAAAGTAATACTATTATAAAAACTGTCAATGATCTTTACAAAAAGTAAAGAATATTGTAAATCTTTTTTCAAATTTATCAGTAATTCTGATCCTCCAAATTTTTTTCACATTCTAGAAGAGCCTCGTAATTAATTCTGTAAAAAAATTTCTGAGCTCAACAAATAATTCTGCTTCTCATCATCATTTTTAGCTCCTTTTAACCTAAATTTACTGTGAGCAATACTTTAAAAATACTCACATTTCCTGATCCTATTACTCAATTTTTCAATAATCTCAACCTACCACTTCTATCTCATCTTTGATTTCTTTCTCTGTCTTCCATGCTAATAATATTATTGTCTCAAACCGAAGGGGCTTTTTGTTGTTGATCTGATCATTTGATCTTTGAGATTTGAAAATTATGATTTTATTGATGTTTGCAACATTTTTCCGTGTTGATTTTTGGCTTTTCAGCTTCCTCGTTTTCAATTTCAATTTCTGTTCCTAACATCCACACAGATTCTTTCAAACTTTCAAAAATCAGAGAATCAGAAGGGAAATAGACAGTATAGTCTTCAGGAAGATCAAAAGATTAGGAAAAGTAGGTGAAGCTCAAGTGTTTTGAAGGTTCTTGAGTCAAGTTTGTCAATGAGAAGAGGTAATTAAACCTTTCCCGAATGTCCACAATTATTGTTGGTTTCTCGCAAAAAAGAGAGATTGTTGACCAGCCAGTTCTCGTCACGACGGCTTCTTCTTTTCACCAGCCCGATGGGTCCGCTATCTAGCGAAGCATCTGATCGCGAACGGTGTCGCAGAATGCAAACGACCGAAAATAGGCGAAAAGTAGGCGAAATGAAAAGAAAACAGTGGCGATTAGGAGTTACTGGATTGCGATATCCGGAGGAATACAGTGTATTTGTGGTGGAGTCCACGAGAATTTGAGATGGTGTGGTTTCTAGTGAAAGTTTAGAGAACATTATACCTGAAAAAGTGATTTTCAAAATTAAAGTATTTTTGGTGCTGCTTGTGCTCCGTCTGTTGCAAATTGCAGACAAGAAGCTGTAGCTGGAACACGGAAAATGTGTAGTTTTGAAAGGATTGGCTAGAGACTAGACTCCAAATATTTCGAATTGTGCTCTTTGCACACAGTTTTCACTACCGGTGAGCTCAAATAGTTAAAGGAACTGGTAGATATGCAGAACTATCCAGAATCGAAAATTTAATGCCTCATTGGAAGACTCATTGCTTCTGAGCTCTATAGAAATTTCAGCTTTTGATGATCTGAAAATCTGAAGTTTCATTGATCAGAAATCACGAAATCTGCGTATTCCATTTGCCATCTGAATCTGCCCTTGACTAAAAAACCGGAGAAACACCAGAACACGCCCCAACGTGGATTTATTACACTTGTTATCCATCTCCCCCAATTTCTATATACATTCACACTCCACTAGCCTAACTTGATTAGCCATCTCCAACCGAAAATCCCAAGCCAAAAAATCCGGAAAGCACAGATGTCGTCTCGATACCGATCCATCCTACACATATCCCAACTAGCTCTCCCCCTCTCTCTCGCTTTCTGTTTTCGCCCCGTTGTTATCTGCAATCCGTCATCTTGGAAAAAACGTCGGCCCCGCCCCCATGGTGGATTCCGGTGGGAGGATCCTTTCAGATTCCGATCGCCCGATTTAAAGCGCTCCGAACGGTGGCTTTCCTCGTCTCCACCATTGCTTCATTAGACGTTCTTTCCGATTTTCCTTTTCCATTTTTTCTTGTCTAGTAGCTATACAGTATAAACTCTCTTCATACAGATATTTTAATCCCGCTACTGACCCTTTTCACTAATCCGGATGGAACACTGTGTGTTAAAGTTGTTTGTTCGTCCCAACTATTTTTTTCAAAGTGTCATCTGATGCTGCGCACTCTAACCACTCCCTCTTACTCCTCCCCACCGCCATCTTGAAAAACAACCGCACCAATAAATAGCTGAAAGTTTCAGGTCTTCCACTTCTCTCTTCTACTCTCTCAAAATGCAAATCTGGCACATGGAACCATTCCCATGCGGAGACCGCCGACTCCCACACCACGTCTTCCCGCCAAAGAAGATCACCACCACCCAGCTGGGACAGCTCGCCGGAGTTCAGTATTATAAGGTGAGCATGACTGTGAAAGTGTACACTTTGTTTCCTGCAAAGTGTATTTGTCATCATCAAAGAATGATTTGAAATTTCAAAGCGCTAGTGCAAAAACCATTTCTTTTCATCTCTCAACCCCCACGCATCTGTAGCCGATCGCTTCTAGCCTTGTAGTTCCGCACATCAAAACATCCAGTTTTTATGTTTTCACTTACAATGCCGCACCGCGTTTTGTCGTCTGGCATTTCTTGTGAACTTGAGGGAAAGGGGGGAAAAGAAAGGGACTACAACTTCAACTCTTCCAGGTGGACCTCGATGACACCGCCTCGATGAAGAAGCGCCTGTCCGCGGTGAAGACCGAGAAGAACGTGACGTTCACCGATGTGTTCACCGTCTCCGAGACGATGCTCGACTTTGACGACAAGATGGAGCAGTTCTACGAGCCACAGGTGCAGAAGGAGGACGTCATCTCGCTCGTCGTGGAGGGCACCTGCTACTACGACGTCGAGCCGGAGGACGACAACTGGATTCGTGTTCAGTTGGAGAAGGGGGACCTCATCGTGATTCCGAAGGGGCTTTCGCATAGATTCACTATCACTCCACAGGTTGGTTGTTTGAAAATTATTGTGTAAGGTTAGAGTAGCCTAGTAAAGCTGGAAAAAGTATTAGCTTTTCATTCCCTGTGATAGTGCGCCCTATCGTGGGTGAGAGGGTGAAAGAGTGCATGATCCAGAGAGACGCAGACTGTCTGCCTTTCTGCGTCTCACAGAGTAATGAACTCTCTCACCCGTACCACAATGGAGCGCATTATCATTTAGCATTGAAGGATTTTTTGTATAATTTTTGAACAAAGACAGACATTTCCATCTCAAAACTTTAAAATTTGCAGAACTACGTGAAAATCCAGCGCTTCTTCAGCCGCAAGGTCGAGGGAACTCAAGGCTAATTTCAAACTTCACCTCAATAATTTCTCCTCTGAACCCCCAACCCGTTCCACCAATTCGACCCTTTTCCCCCCATTGTACTTTTCGACCAACACCATTTTGTTTTTTCTTGCTTCATTTGTTCGAGAGCGAAATGGCAGTAATAATTGAACCAGTCTTTTTACTTTTTCTTCGCTATTCTCGACCATCCAATGCAATTATGTTTTTCACTTGCTTCAAAATGTCAACAGTATTTTTCCCACTTTTTCTGTGATGTTTTTTCTGGAAATCAATAAATTTTGAGAATTGTTTTTATGGATCTTTCTGATATTGGAAAGAAAAGTTTATGGATAAAAATGGAATTGTGCTCAAGTGATATCATTTTAGAACCTTTTTTCGCATTCTGAACGCCTACTTCCAAATTCCAAATTTCAAAACCAGTTTGATAACTAATTAGATCGAAGAAAAGTACATTTTTTCATCAAACTGACAAAATCATCATGGTATGATTTTCGGAAAGACATATATAAATCTACACCATTTCTCTGATTTTATGATCCTATCTTTTCTTTCACTTATTTTTCATACTTTCTGACGAATACTGAAATCTACAGTACTCTAAATAACTCCAAAGTAATCACTTTATTATCAGTATATTCTGAATGATAATCGATAAGCGGTGGTTTGGAAAGAGATAGCTGATCGACACCGCCACACATCTATTCCGGTCTTTTTGTATTTGATGCCGAATCAAAAAACTTTCTCATTTTCTATAAACGTCTCCTTCGACAAATTGCGTAATCCTTGTTGCCTTTTATTGTTTTTCGAATACTCGGTTTTCCATCAAATTTTAGAGTCCCCAAAATGCGCCTGATTTTTGTCCTACTGTTATTAGTGGCGCCAATTTTCGCCAGAAAGGAGACCGAATCAAAACAAGATACGGTGAGTGTTCACTATAAACTATACACTAATCAGAAGTGGGGACATTACAGGTAGCATGTGGAGAACTTCGAGAAGAGTACGTGAGGGTTTGCACAGGAGCCAATCAGAAGCGGAGGGAGCAGAAGGATAAAGACTTTTGCAACGCTTTTGAGAATATTTGCTTCTCGATTCCAGAGGGGGAACCTGATAAAGCACAGGATATGAGGTAACCTGCTCCTTATTAGAATTCGTAGGAAAAATAATTATTGTAATTGTAAAGCTCTGCAAAATCGTCCTCGGCTGCTTCATCTTCTTCTTCTTCTGCAGCAGTACCTCACGATTCCGAAACTTCCACAGATCTCTCCAAGAAGAAGAACTTTACAAAGTTCTGCAAGGAATTCAAGAATCGTTATCTTTATGTTTGCCCGGATCCGTTTAGATTTGGGCAAAAGGTAAGGAACTTTTTGAGAGATTGATAGGACAGTAAGTGTGCTCTATTGCGAATAAAAATTGAAGAGATGTATCTTCGGTCACGACCATGGGTGGTTTTCTCTTCCATTTTTTGATATTTTAGTGGAGCATACTTACTGTATCTTTGAAATCTTCTCTGGTATTTAACTCGTTCAAAAAAAAACTATCATCCAAAGAAAAAGCGCGCTCCATTGAGCCTCGGGTGAGAGAGTAAGACGCAAACTGTCTGCCCTCCTGCGTCTCACTTGATACCACACTCTCTCACCACATTGCACTATCACTTTCTCTTCCACTACCAAAACTTCCTACAACTTCCAGGCCATCGTCTTCTGCCCAGTCTACTCGGAAAAATGCCAAGTTCCCCTGCCCGACAAGCCAGTGGTCCCACAACGAAAAAGCAAACGACGAGGTCCAGGGGGAGCCGTGAATCAATTATGCAGGAGCTACCAGGGATTCGCGATGAACTACTGTAACAACCCGCTGCTCACTGCTCAACCTCAATACAGAACTGCTTGCGACAAGTACTGGAGATATTGCGGAAAGTTCCATCAGCAGGGATAAGCTCTTATGTTAGCATCCTTTGATTTCCTGAACTATTATAATTATAAACCTTGTACAATGACGTTATTTCATACTGAAATTCTTTCTACTATCCGCTTAAGATTATTACACCGTTCCCATCGTTAGAGATATCTTCTTATCTGTTATATCACTCCCACCATTCCTCTCATTTCTCTTCTGTGACCGACATTTGCCATCCATTTATCGCCTTTTCTGAATTCCGGATTATTCTGTATTTTGAAAATGTTCCTGATAAACTTGTTATCATTGATTGTAATAGTAACGGGACAACAGCTCAGCGACAATTTTCCCGCTAGCGATATTATCGAACTTCCAGTTGGCAGGTGTGAGTTTTTATTATGTTGGATGCTCTGTATTTCTAATTAATTGATTGAAAAACGACCCATATAAATTATGAAATGTTCAGATTCCCAGAGCCGGACTGCGCTTACAGTGTGCATCACGGGAAGACTCGACAGGGACCATTAGTCTCGCGTAAAGTTGACATTGGAGATGAAATTTTTCACTCGTGGAACTGCAATTATGACGGGGGAAATCGGAAAAATTACCTTTTTTGTGTGATGGTCAATAACTGTACAGTTTCGGATCAGGGAGAGGGAACCAGGAAGGTAAACAACAGTGTGTCTGCACAGGATCTGACGACAATTTGCAGAAAATAAAAATATTGATGGCTTTTTTGCAAGATCTGTCAGATATCTATAATCTATAGTCATTCTTTATTAATTTCGAACCAAATTATAGTAATCATAATGTTCTAGGTCCAAATAATCGACGAAGATGGTTGCTCGGTGTTCCCTAACATTTTGCCCGATGTCAGTTACGAAGGAGATTTGTCAGCGGGCATCAAAGTTCATGCGTTTGCACTGGATGTGGAGACGGTGAATTTTTCGACTCATCTAAAAAAGTGAAGCTTTAAATTTCAGACCGCTGTCCATTTCACGTGCAATATAAAAATGCTCTTCAAGGAGCACGATCAGTGCCTCCGACCCAAGTGCTCTGGAAGGAAGTATCGGCGGTTTTTGAGATCTTTGAATTAATTTTGAACTGAATAAAGTATGAACTGTTCCTTATGTGTGCTCATTTGAAAATCAGTAGCTTTTCTTTTATTTCTTGAACTCAAAAGAATACTGACAACTATCATATAAAGAACCCATTACAATGAATGGTTATGGAAACACTTCTTTCCAAAAAAAGGTAAAAAAAAAGAAAGGAAAAAACTGCAGACAAAAAGAGTCAAAGACCATAATCTACCATTCCAGTTGCCCCCAAACATAAACATTTATGCGCTGACGTATAAAGTAGTAAACTTTTTTTCCATCCACCCAAAATCTAGTCCGTACTATACCCCCCATCCAACCCCAATTTATTCGCTTCCAAAAAATCGTCACATCCATCCGTCGTCTCGTTTTCTCTATCTGACCGGTTGACGATGTCCTGCGCAGTTGTGTTTCGAGGTCAATTCTCGGTTTTTGGCTTCCTCTATTTTCCATATCACTATTGTTGCCATTATTCTTGTGCCCCCTTCGTTTTTGTGTTCTACTCTATTGATTGCCGTCTTCCTTCATGAGAAGAGAAACGACGCCTGAACGGTTTCCTGCCTTCAATGATTATTTTCTTTCTGATTTTGAAACTTTCAAACTCTTTTTATAGTTTCTATCAATATCTTTTTGAAAAATTCCTTACATAAACTGTTATTCCAGTCACAATGATCATGACAACAGAGCTCACGGACAGTCCGAAATCCAACCGGAGCAGTCAAGCGGTCATCGATGCCAAGTACACGCTGACCTACTTGTAATCACCAGAAATCCACCAGATCGTTTTTGATTTTTTGATTTTTTATTCGGTTTTGAACTTAATTTATCTGGGTTTCTTTGGTTATTGCATGCAGTTTTCAATCCAGAGAAAGAAAAAATTATAATCTTAAAATTTTGCAGATCAGATTCGGAAAGGGGGAGTGAGTCACCAAAAAGTTTGAGGGATTATCATCGAGGAGGTAATGTTTGAGAGAGAAAAAATGAGCAAATGATTGCAGTTACTGATTTTGAGAGTTTGAATGATTTTGGAAGAGCCAGAAAAAAGTCTGCTCAATTTTTAGTATTAGCAAATTGATAAAATCGTAGAAAAAATCATGCTCTTTTGCTCTAAAATCTCTAAAATGCTCTAGAAGACATTCCCTAGAAAACAATGCTCTTGCTCTTCTAAAATGACTATAATTTTAAAAGGCCCAATCACTTCCCAACATCTAAACTCATTTTTCCTATCAAAATCACTTCTCTCCTCCATCACCACAAAAACTTCACTTTCAAATAAAACGAAACTTTTTTCCAGGCACCGGAAGTCTAACTGGCGGTGGTGCCATCGTGCTGACTAGCAATGGACCGGTACGTTTTCTGAAAACTGGTTCGAAATTGGTACTATACAAACCAGTGAAGGCAGAAGAAAATGAAAAAATAGGAGAAATTAAATGGGTTAACAAAAAGATATGTTTACTGTTAAGAGAGTTAGAGAAAGAGGAGAAGAAAACAGTGAAAAATAGTAAAAAACAGGCGGGGTCAAAGTGATAGGAGAAATTAGAGGTCGCGAGACAAAATTGCCAACGACTTTACAGTTCAACATTTCTTTTCAATCGATGCTTTTTTTTGAGATTTCTGAGAACTTTGTTCCACTAAACCTGACCCCGATTTCTCCCCTTCTCATCTCTCGGAAAACAACTGTGCTCCTCACTTTTTGTGTTCCCTCCTCTCCTCAGGAAGCTCCCCGAGTACTTATCACTTGGAAACGCTTTTTCTGCGCCTCTCACTTTTACGTGCTCTTTCCTCCCGTTCTGTTTGTTCTGGTACTTTGTTAGGTAGTTGAACACGAATATAGATTACGTCTTTTGTCAGAGAGAGAGAGAGCCAAACTTTTCAAGCGAGCGGTAGCTGAACTGATTTTGATTGCAACTGATTTCAAAATGGTGAATAATCGGAGGGTTGTGAGTTTTTCTTTTGCTATTTGATTTAGATTATTAGGATAAGTGGAATCATCATAACAATATTGTAGATTTATGATGAGCAACTTCAATAGGTAAATTGGAGTAATCAAAGCTTCTTATTTAATCGACAAAAATTTTGTGATTTCAGGACATGAAAAAATACAAGCAAAAGCTGGATAGTCGGCTTGGAATCGTTCTTCTTCTTTGCCTAATCACCATCACTGTTATTTTGGGTAATTATCAATTATCTTAATTAATCGTACAGTCATAAATTAAAATTATCAGGTATCTACGGAGGAATGCACTCTTCAGTCCACGATGAACTCACCACGTATGTCAACAGGACTCATCAAATTGCTAGTGTAAGTTATCAGTTAACCCAAAATTGATCATGAGCTCAAGAACATAATTTTAGGAACTCAAAAATGCGATGGATGAGAATTATCCAAAAGAGAACCAGACCAATATTGATAAGCATGGACGAGTCTGGATGACGGTGGAAGAGTTGGAGGATTATGCCTATCTTATTGAGAAAGTAGGATTTTTATGAATCTCACTGAATAACAAAACATTCTTGAAGACAAACTCAACGCTATGGAGTTTGTTCTGGTGGAATTTGATCTTGTCGATTTTCCTGTTGCCAATCGTGCTGGCTGTGCACCTTGAGTGGATCGCTGGAAGTGGCGCCAAGTTTGCTTATAGAGTGAGTTCTCAAACCTATCACATCTTAATCAATACTTGTAGATTGTGCTCCTCATCGGCCTGCTCTTCTGCATCGCCCAATTCCTCTACCTGGTGCACCCGATCTTCTGGGGAGCCGTGCGCTTCCCCGGCATGCTCGATCGTCTCTTCCTCGAAGCCTACCCGCGTGATCAGTACCAGATTAACAGCATCCAAGAGCGATTCGCGTGTGAATTCAAGCCACACGAGACCCTTGTGCAACTGGATCTTCAACAGCCATGCATTCCCAAAATGAAGAACTCGCTTCTGCCCACTTACTCTACTCTTTTGCTGATTTTCATCGACATCTTCCCCTTCTTGTTTGGAGCATTTATCTATGCGTGGAGCGCGTGGATCAAGAATAGCAATGTGGTGAAGAATGCGAGAGAACGGGTCCAGATTAATAGTTCCAGAAGGTGGGTGGGAGAGTTTTTGAGTTTTGAGTTCGTGAGAAACAGAAGAGAGAAGAGCATGTCTTTCGTAAAATTAATTTTTATGGGTTCAAGTAGAACTTTTAGTCCAATACTCAAAATAGAAAAGCTCCAGTATCTATCACTGTTTTTTCACTACTTTCATTAAGTTTTCAAGCAGATTTTCTCGTTTTTGCATATCCATGAACCATTTTTTATATTAAAAGAGCACTGAAATTATACCAATTCGAAACAATTCTGAAACTTTTTAAATTTCCAGAGTGCCATTCCCCACCCAAAACATCTACTCACCACCGGAGCGCAACACCAAGTTGGTTGAGTTGGAATGAGCTCACTTTTGCATCCCTTTCACTGCATTTTTTCTTTTTTTTTTGCTTTTCCTTTTCAGTTTCTTGTATCACATTTATTTTTGCCATTTATAAATTTTTGCCATCACCTTTTCACTTTTATTTTAAGTTTTTAAAAATTATTATTTCACTATCAGTTCTGATAATTTTCAAATAATTTTGAGTACCCAATTTCAGAGACACAACTGCAAAACCAAAGGATATGGAAAAGTACTAGCACAATTTAAATTTCAAAAAATGTTAATTTTTGTACAATTGCTCAATCTTTTCATTTGATCAATCGGATTTTATAAATAAAAACACTTCATTATACAAACACATGATCTTCTCGACCCGATGAGAACTCATTTATTTAATGATTTAAAAATAGGTCAATCCACAAATAAAAGGCGGATATCATTTGAAAAATGGAATAAAAAGACAATTTGAAATCGAAAAAAACCATCCAGTTTTCTCTCCGATTCCTCTCGCCCGATCGCATTATTATGCAAAACGGAGACCATATCCAATTGTGTTTCTTTTTGCGCGCAGTTTCATGCGCCTCCCTGGAAGTTGTACAGTTATTGATTTTTTTAAATATAAGTATGATTAGGAGAAGGTTTGATTTCGTACTTATAAGGTATTAGGGGGAAAGTATGGGTACAAGTGGGTCATGAAAGGTAAATATAGAATGGAGAAGAGTTGGGTATTATTAGTATTTATTTTTGTTGTTATGATTATAATATATGTATTATTTGAATTGTTGAATGTATAAAAATCTATGGCTATCATGAGCAATTACAATTATAGCTCTTAGACAACTGACATATATTAAGCTTACATAATTATAACAACTGATAAGGAAACATAAAGTGCAAACTAGAAAAGATTTAACGAGCACCAATCCCATGATAAAGCTTGCTGCTCGAGCCCACCACCGTTCGCTGGCTTCCTGCCAAGTTCCAGTTATTTGACCGTCCTGTGCAAACAACTTGTTTGCTTTTTATCCCCCACCGTCTCTCTCGTAATCTTCTGTTTCTCATTTAATCACACAGCCCTCCTCTCTACTTTCCAATCGGTCCTAAATGAATGGTGCGCTGCGATTTGATTTTTTTGTCTTTCCTCATCGCCCTTTCTCTTTCCTCCCTCACAATTTCACGTTTGAATGGATATAAGAAGCGTATTTCTGATGTGACAGAGGTTGAATAGTACTAATGTTATCAGTTGCGTGTTTATCAGAATGTTTGGAGAGAATTCGAATTTGAAAATTGAAAAGTGATATTTGGTGAATTGGTACTTTGATTTTTAACCAATTTGTTTTAAAGGTTAGTTTTTTTCAGTTTCAAAATGATTCCCAGATGTTTTTTGATCCTCGAATTCACAATCAGTTCGTCATTTCGTTTCCTTTGTCTTATATTTGTTTTCTTTTTGATATTTTTTCTCTCCGGATCAAACAATCATATGTTTTCTTTTAGTTTCCCTCAATTCCCCCTTTTCCCTTTTCATGGCTCTCCCACACCTTCAAAGGGTTTCTGAATATGTTGCCATAGCACCTACTCTCTTTCTCTCTTGCTCCACTTCCGTCACTTGCTTGTTTCTAATACTACTTTGGGCTTGGCTCTGAATGGTTATGCGCTTAAAGAAATTCTCATTCTTTACTCCAATGTTTATGCTCTTCAGGTGCTCATTTTCGAAAATTTTGATCTACTATGCCTTTTCGATCTATTCTCCTACTCGAATCCCTTTTCAAACTCCTTTTTTGCTCATTTCTCTCTCCACCAGAAGAAGCCCTTTCCCGTCGTATTTATGGTCCGCAAACAGCCATCTTTACCCTTGCGATCAGCTGTGTGTCACCAATCCCTCCAGTCCCCCATTATCTGCGTCTCACCACTCACCACACTCTCTCCACCCACTCACCCCACACTGTTTTGCATTGTGTTGACCGTCATATTAGGCAGATTTCCGTTGCCCCGTCTGCGTCTCGCCACTCCTTTCGCTGTTTCTCGTTTCCGTATACGGCGAACTTTCCTGTACCGCATTATCTTCCTCTCTCCGTCTATAATTGGCAGGTACTACTCGACCTCACGTTCCTCATTGTGACTGGTTTACTGCCAGCCAGCCAGCCGCGTTTTTTTTGTTGAATTGTGTTGGGTGGAAAGAAACAGAAACAAAATTTCGTCGACGCTTTGTTGTAACTTGTAAATATTTGATTTTTCACTTTTGGGGACGTTTTTTTTTTGGTTTTTTGGATTTTGAAAGGAATTGGATAACCGGAAATTGAGGAAGGAGAGTAAAGGTGTAATTGAAAACGTCCAACTTTATGCAAATCGTGTTCACTGAATATATTACTCGCTCTGATTTTGTTCTAGTTTTCCTTTTTTATAGGGGCTTTTCTTTTCCGCTTTCTTTTTCTTTAATTTAACGGTACATAGAAGTATTTTTGAATTGAAAAGGTTGTGATTACGATGAAAATTTTGAGAATTTTGAGAATTTTGGAAAAGCATGAGAAAATGACAAACAGCTATTATTTTTTTATTTTTCTTCCAAGTTCTAAAACTATAAAGTGTTCTAGGCATTTTCGGAATATTAAAAAATTGACTGTTGAAATAGATGAAAATGTGGTGGAAGAGAAATTTCAAAAACTCGGCCACCATCTCCTATTGGTCAGTTTTGTAGTTCTCTCGGTTTTCAACAAATTTTCATTTCGCTTAAAAAAACTTTCGATAGATCTTTCCGCGATAAATGCATGTATTATTTTTTGAGATTTTTTTTGAGATTTCATCAGATTCTCCAACAACAAAAATCACCTTTTCACACTTCCTTATCCCCTAATCTTGAAGTTGAGGACTCCTGACAATCAGAAGAATCAGAAGTCCTGATCCCTTTTCCAGCCAATGACTACCAGATGCTTATCGGCATCCGTACTAGACGTTCCACCCACTCAACCTCCCCTTTCTGATAACAATCTGCATATACTCATTTGCAGCATTGTCACTATTCACCCCCTCCTCTCGCGTCAACAATAGTGGGGGAAAGAAGCCTACAAATATGAAAATCGATGATTCACTTCTTCGTCGTCTTCCCCCCGTTGCAGCACAGTGCAAACACTACGCTTTTCTCGTTTTTTTCACACATTTTTCCGTCTGACAACAGGACACTTTGTATACTTTCGAATTCCAGGGAATGTGTATAGTGGGTTTTGTTATGGTCTTCGTATAGAAACTGGATAGAGTGGAATATTTTTCAGAGGATAAGCTTCTTATAGGTTAGAACATCAGAGGCTTATGAAAAAGTAGCCGGTTCAACTATATATCAGCTTAAAAATACTGTTTCATCAATTGCTTAATTCTCATTTGGTTCAACAACATTAACGTAGACATTGACTCACTCCTCTTCCCTTTTCCCTTTTCCCACTTACTCATGCTTTTTCTCACTCCAAAAAATCAAAACTTGAAAGTTTAAAAATCCGTTAAAACCATAAATCTGTCCCTAATCGGCTTCCTCTTCCCTCCATTTCCCCTGAACGAACTTTTTATTTTTTCTCTATTACTTTTCTGAGTATCCATAATTTGTGAGGGTCAGAGGCCCAGAGCAATTTCAATTTCCTACCCCACAAAGTTTTTTAATTTCCGTCACATCTCTCTCTCTCTTCCAACTTTTCCCCCTTTTTTGCTCGCTAGAATATTCAATGAGCCAATGGATCCTTCTTCCGTTTTGGCACGTTTAGAAATCATCTTCTTTATGAAAAGTATCTGCTGAAATTTTCTGAAAATACGCTTTCAGTGGCATTCCCTCCCTCATACATACACACATACATTTCGATCATAAAACTGCGTTTTACGACCCTTTTTTGTTTCCGATCCGTTGCGGAGGAGGCAATTCGTTCCTTCTTTTTGTCGCGTTTCCACTTTCGTCTCCAACATTGTGCAACTTTCAGAATGACAACGACGATACAACCATCGTCCTCATCAATAGGCGGCTTCGGCACCGCCGACGACAACGTGCGCATTCTGCTGATGGCGTCGGTGCGAAATGAGTTTGGCGACACGTGCATCTTCTCGCGGCTCGGTGTTACCGCTCTCGGCCAGCATTATGTGCTGGTGACTAAGAAGAAGATGTTTGGAGGGTATACGGTGAGTTTTGTTAGGGGGACGGTTTATTGTTTTTGCAAACAAAAAGAGCTGTAAAGTATTGTACTGTGCATCCGTTATGCGATAGGGGACTAGAAGAATGACACGGTTGAATTCTAGGCCAGCTTCTCGATTTTTTCCTTTTCTAAAATTTTCATGATTTTCGGGGGCTGTTTTAGCTGAAAATCATTGTCACCCCGAGAAAAAACTAAAAAAAAAAAAAGAAAATTCACAAATCGAGCTGGTCTAGGATCCACCCTTGCTATTTTCCTAGTCCAAATAACAGACAATATTATAATAATGAAATCTTCCTCAACAATTTCAGACCCATTTCATCAATACTTTCCCAATTCCAGACACACATGATCACTGCCAACATGCGAAACCGACCGTTCATCTCGGCCCCCTTCAAAATCTCGGGGAGCCAGAGCATCGACGAGTCGCGCGACCTCATCGACCGTCTCACCACTGCCCTCGCCCGCCCCGGAATGTTCGCCTTCGACAACTCGCCCGCCGGAAGCACGTTCCCCGTCGGCAAGGAGTACATTCAGCTGGACGAGGTGCCTGTGGAGGTGCACGACAATCAGGACAAGTACCTCGAGAAGGGCGACGAGATATTCTGCGAGGTCAACGTCTCCGGCGTCAAGTTTTATCACTCGGGCATTTATGCTGGCGATGGAGGCGTTTATCATTTTGTTTGTGATGGACGTGAGTGTTGCCTTGGTTCATGGTTCTTTTGATAATTGGTGATGTTTCAGAAGAATCAGAATCATTGGCAGAAGCACTGGCAGTGTTCAGTGGAGTGTCGGCTCGTGTGATGTTCGACACGTGGTTCGAGTTCGTGTACGCGTTAGTGGAGGTCACAGATGTCCCTCCGAGGATCTTCCGAGCGTCGCATCCACTGATTTGTAGATCCGGAGATCAGGTAAGAATAAACAGATCCAAACTATTATATTGTTCATGATAAAAAACTTTCATATCATTCCAGATCGTGAAATACGCTGAGCAACTGCAACGAGAGCTCGGCACATACGACATCCGCCGCTCCAACTGCCAGCACTTCTCATCGGAATGCACGCTGGGAGTGCCCTTCTCCTACGACATGACCTCCGGCTTCAAATACTTGGCGTGCACCGTCCTCAAGCCCACCTCCACCGTCGTCTCGGCGATGACAAGGTCGCATCGAGACCGATCAAGCTTTGCGAGTAGTAGCACGTCTTCTTAAATTATGTACATAGGGTTATTTTTATTTATTTGTTTCCTTTTTCCATGTTCCTCCTTTTTTACTCCCCCCAACTTTCCTCTTCTAGCTCGGGTTCCTTGTGATTCTTTTCAACTTATCACTCAGGAGATTAGTGATACCTTCTTTCTTTCCTACTTTCTTACTTTCCACTTTGGGTCCACAAAAGTATGATGAAGCTGACGATACTCTTGTTATTATTACTGCAAATTAAATATGAACACTTTGGCATCTCTGACCCCTTCTTTTCACTGAAAACTAGTCACATACTTTACCGAAAAAAGAAAAGAGGTATAATAGTTTTCACTTAAAAGCGAAACCAAAAAGGGCCAATTACCTTTTTGTTACCCAACACCGAGACTAGATTTTCAATTCGAATTGATGGATTACCAATGGTGTCGTCGATCTGTCCCTTTAGACAATGAGACAACAAAAAAGGAAAAAAAGATTTTTTTTTCAAGTGTCCGAAATGAAATGACGAGTGATCGACGATTAAGGAATAATGGGCTTCAAGTGGAAAGGATTGCGACATTTTTCAAGCTAGAGATTTTTTGTAACGGATGAGGAGTGGGTGATGTGTTGAAATTTGGAAAAATTTGATCTGAAAAAAGGAGCAGGTGATATGGAAGTTTCGGAATTTGATCGAGGAGCTTTTGATCTCCAGTAGCTACTGATTCAGGAAACTAGCCTATCAGTATTTGAATTTCAGAACCTGATAATGAAAATCATAATTGAAGGTTGTGTTAACAAATGAACGAAGAAAAATTGAATGAGAAGGTAAAATGAAAAGCTCTGAATTTGATCTAGTAGCTTCTTTTTCCCTGAACCCCTCAAATTGAAAATATAGCTTACCAGAATCCGAACTTCAAAATCAGATACTGTGAATTAAAATTTACTTATGAAATCTGAACCTTCTGAACTACAAAAGTATGGATGAGCTCCATGTTCCTTTAAAGAACAAGAATGTCTCTATAAACCTACAGGATCAACACACATGTCTATTCACTTTTGCAGGATCTATTTGCAGGATCAACCCCATCACCCCTCTCTGATAAAACGGTCAACTCAATTAAAGATAATGATAGGCAAACTCGGTCACACCTCATCCACCCTCGGCTTCTCCCCCTCCTGCTTCTTCCCATTCCCATACATAATCTTCCAGTCATTACTTATTGCATCCTCCTCCCCATAATGGTCACCTCAATCCTCCTCCCTATCCATACTCTTTCCCCCCTTTCCCTATTTAGTCATATAACGGAAAGACTCCGCCCCTTTTTGCCACTTTCAGCAGATTCCCAGATATAAAAGAGAGGGAAATGAATTGAATGCCAATCCACTTCACTCCTTTTGCTTTTCAACTGTGTTTTTTTGTGTGTTGAAATTCAGCAGCACCATAAATCAAATCGTGTGTCCATTTTGTCGGGATGCGAATCTATATAATTTGTCACAGTAATCCGGATTTCTCTCATTTCTCATGTCAAATTACTGCCTACTTTTGGAAATTACCCCCCTTCACTCACACTCTATTCTTTTCCACACTTTTCTTCGCGCCAACTTTTTGACTGTACTTTTTGAAATTTGAAATTTGAAATTAGAAGTTGAGAATTGCAGCAATGTCAGTAGATGATCCGAAAAAGGAGGCCTTGGAGGCCGATGCCATGAGAAAGCTGGCGTTTTTTGGTAATATTTAATATGAGCTTCACAAAAGTTATCAGATGAACTTTTCCAGGAATTGCAATCTCTACAGTCGCCACATTGACGGCGATCATGGCGGTGCCAATGTTGTACAACTACATGCAGCACGTGCAGTCCGCACTTCAAACTGAAGTAGGCCAATTAGTACTTGTACAGATAATAAGGAGATGGTATTTCAGGTAGATTTTTGTCGCCATCGGACGAATGGGCTGTGGGATGAGTATAATAAGGTGATCTTTTTTGGTGGTTTTCAATTTTACTATGAAAAAGTTATTACGTTGTTCACTACCAGTACAAAAAGTATTCCAGTTCGAATCAGTGGCCGGTGTCCGTGGTAGAATCAAGCGCGCCGCTTACCAAAAATCGAACGGTGTGACCGGACGGCTTGCTCATCGCAGACGTGCAGTTGCTCGCGGAGCATCTAGCTACGACGGTGGCGCCTATGACGAGGTGACCGGAGGTGGCAACAGTGGTCCGGCGTGCTGCTCTTGTGGTGTGGGCCCACCAGGACCTCCAGGACCACCTGGAACCGATGGAAATCCTGGAAATGATGGATCCCCTGGTAATCCTGGAACTCCAGGCCAGGATGCTATTGGAGATGAGACACCGACTGCAGCGGACTTTTGCTTCGATTGCCCTACTGGACCTCCTGGTCCACCTGGAAAAGCGGGACCCAAGGGGCCTAATGGAACTCCAGGAGCTCCTGGAACCCCCGGAGGCAATGCTCTTCCAGGACCCCCAGGACCACCAGGACCACAAGGACCTCCAGGAGTGGATGGACTGCCCGGAAACGCTGGAGCTCCAGGAGCACCCGGACAAGTTATTGAAGTGCCCGGCATTCCCGGACCAGCAGGTCCACCAGGACCCCCTGGACCCATTGGAGCACCAGGACAACCAGGACCTCCAGGAAGTTCCGTTCCAGGACCACAAGGTCCACCGGGAGACCCAGGATTGGATGGAGCTCCTGGTAATCCTGGAAGCCCTGGAGAACCAGGACCTCCAGGACAGCCAGGCATTGGAGGAGGCTGTGATCATTGTCCACCACCGAGGACTGCACCGGGATATTAGTGTTCTTTTTTTACTTTATGTCTTTCACTTTCACTTTCACTTTCATCAATCACCGGTAGAAACATCAATAATTTCATTACTTTCATTGTCTCTTTTATTCACAAAAATGAATCGCTTTACAAATTTGCTCTCCGATGCGAGTTTCCGATCCAGAATTCACGATTTCCTTGACGATTTTGTCGAGGGCGGACTGGACGACTGTATGACAAATGATACCGCCAAAAGAGTTGTGGAGGACTTTTGCGAAGAATGTCTCGCAGAATTTTATCGCCAGTTTCTCGTTGATTACCTGGAAATCTTATATTAGTTATGAAAATGCCTGCTCTAGAACCACATGAAGCTCACCATTTCCCCATCCACCAGCTCAATGTTATCAATCATGATATCGTCACAAACCCGACATCTGTACTTTTTGAAGATCTCTAGATTTGAGTCGCCGTCGATTTTCGGGAGCTGTAAACAATATTATCGTTGTCTGACTTGTTGCACGTTGCGGTGGGCGGGGCAGTGGGCGGAGCTAAAATATCTCGTAGCGAAATAGATCAAAAATTGTAGATCAATTTCTGTTTTTCACCATTTTTTCGCGCTTTTTGTCAGAGTTTTCGGAATTTCACAAATGAAATCCATGCTTTTAATTTTTAGAAGCATGAAAATGCTGAAAAAAGTAAGGAAAATGGTGAAAAACAGAAATTGATCTACAATTTTTGATCTATTTCGCTACGAGATATTTTAGCTCCGCCCACTGCCCCGCCCACCGCAACGTGCAACAAGTCAGACAACGATAATAGAGTTTCAGAAAAAATTAAAAATATTATTGAAGACGAGATAGTGCGCCCAGAAATTGCAAAAAGGTGTGGCCAAGGGTCTCGCAGGTAAACATTTTGTAATTTTGGATTTTTTCAACTAATTTTTCATAAAAAATTATAAATCGGAATTATTTTTGAATCTACTTCAAATTAATCCAAAAACCACCAGAAACAATCGAAAATGAACGAATTTACAAAGTTACTGTATCTTTCGTGGCGAGACCCAGGGGCACGCTTTTTTGCAATTTCTGGGCACATTATCCAGGACTTTCAGACTCACACCATCAGCTGCATTTATAGCGAACATCGGGAAAACAGAAAAAGTTAACAACAGAATAATTTGAAAAATTTGCATTCTACCTCACCAAAACAAGTGAAAAAGATCCACCTGTTATCACTCGCTATCTCCTTGTTTTTATACGTTTTCCATTTCAAGTGCAAATATTTTGATTATCATGACGTTTTTGACGTGACACACCAGAAAACACCCTGTTCCGGTTGAATGAAACTATTTTTCAACTAGTCAAAAATTTCAAATTAAAAAAAAAAAATCTAAAATTTTCGAGTAATTCATTTCCGAAATTGATAGCGATAGTTAGTGGGTTTCTCATTTCCAAACTGCACAACGATGAGCTTCAAACCTCCCAAGTCGGCCGAGAAGGACAACACGGACACGGATAACGATAGGGTGGGTTCTTCGCGCGAACTCGAGGTTTTCCAAGCACACTTCTCCAGATGAATTGAACATTTTTAGACTATCGCCGAGGACGATGAGAACGATAAAAACAAAAATTCGGGAGCGCACAGCCATCGATTCGAGAAGATCACAGTGACTCTGCAGAAAGGAGCAACTGGAAAGAAATTTGGTTTGGGTATTGTGCTCGTTCATCAGCGTATTCTCGTCTGTAAAGTTGATCCAGGTCTCTTCATTTTTCTTGAATCCCGTTATTTTCCAAAGCTCCAATTTTCAGACTCCGTCGTCCAGGGCTCTCTGAAATACGGCGACCAGATCCTCGAGGTCAACCACAAGGAAGTGACGAACAAGACAGAGTGCCGCAAGCGACTCATGGCTTGTCTCAAGGATAAGGGCAATGTGGAAGTGGTGATTCTGCGTCCGAAGACTATTGACGCTGTGACGATGATCGAGCAGGAGATTCAGCAGTCGACGCAGCAGCTCTCCACGCAGCCGAGTGTGGACAATGTGAAAGCGCCCTCGGTGCCGAAAAGCACTTGATTATTCTGTGAATAAAGAGAGCTTCATGATTAGATGTTGTATTGTTCAGAAGTTAAATTAACAGAGTGATAAAAGAAAAATAAATGAGATCATTTTCAATTCTGTCGTCTCGGAGTGTAGAGTCCCATCTTCTCCTTCTCCTTGTCGATGTCTCCTCCGATTCCGTACTTTTCCTTGATCTCTTCCAGTTTCGCCCTTCCTTTCTCTGTGTCCATACGCTTCCACGCCTTCGTCGCTTGATAGTAGAGCACCACGAGATATCGATTTGACACGTTGTAGCCGGAGAGATGCTCGCATGCGGTTTTCGCGTCGAAAATGTCCTCGTAGACGACGAACGCGGTTCCGCGGGTTTCTGGGTTGTTTCCGCTGAAAAATTATTGATTTTCTTCTGAGTTTCAATAAATTGAAGAAAAAAAAATAATGCTTACACTCGAATCTGCCTAACGGCGCCGAACTTGCCGAAAATCTCGTACATCTCCTCGGTGGTGATTTTGTACGGCAAATTTTTGATGTACAGGATGCGATTCACCTCTGGCGGCAGCTTCGAACCGCGGTTTTGACGACTTGCCATAGCCATGATTGATCTGGAACGATTCAATAATTAAATTTTGGTGTAGAAGGGAAATTATGAGAAAATCACGGAAATGAATGCTTTCAGATGAGGAATTGAATGTGAAGTTACTGAATACGGTTTATTAACGAATTTACAGAAAAAAAGATGAACAAAAATATAAAAACCACAGAGAAATTGATAAAAATCAAGTAATATCGACCGAAAATGACAAAATTCGAAAAACACTTCCCAACGACGCTCCACTATCCCGCACCCGCTCGTTGTTTACCGTAAATCCACACCGAATCAATGCTTTTTTGTTTTGTTTCTCGAAAATGTTTATCGTGTTCTTTCATTCACAAGCTTTATCCTTATGATTTCACAAAACAAATACGAAATTTAAAATTTACAGCTGAACAAATCGATAAAATGTCGGCTCGCGATGCAATGGCAGCGATGCTCGACGAGCTCATGGGGCCCAAAAGGAACGTGGAGCTCGGAAAAGACACGAAAGTCTCTTTTGATGTGGGTTTTTGATTTTTTCTTTTTTCTTAACAATAAAAAGTGCTCTTCAAGTACAAATTTAGTTGAAATTTTGCAAAAAATAGTGTAATCTTCATAAAAATGTGTTATTCTTCCAGGATCCCAACATCTGCCCGTACTATCTCGTCGGATTCTGTCCTCATGACATGTTCACCAACACAAAAGCCGATCTAGGAGCGTGTCAACTCGTCCATGACGACAATCTTCGAAGAATGTACCCGGAGGCTCCAGAATACGGAAAACTGGGATTTGAACGACGTCTTCTCCGCTTTTTGGTGCAGCTCGATGAGGATAATCTGCGGAGAATCAGAAAGAATAAGGATAAACTGAGCGGAATGGATGATAATGGACGGGTGAGTAAAATTTGATAGTTTTTTCAATTTTTAATTTAATTTTTGCAATTTCAGAGGAAATTGGAAGAAGAAAAGCGTCAAATCCAGAAAGATATCGACCAATTCGAAGAGGAGTTGAAAGTGTTGATGAGCTCCGCAGAGCAGGTAAGACGATTATTGTTTTTCGTGGTTTTTATCAGTAAACATTATTTTCATTCAATTCTTACTGAAATTCTATTATTTTTAGGCGGGAGGCGAGGGAAACGTGTCAAAATGTCAAGAATTGGTAGCTAAAAGCGAGGCAGTTGGCATGGAAAAGCGCCTTTTGGAGGAGAAATTGGAGAAATTGATGGTTCCAGTGCCACAAATGCCGCCAATGTTGGAGGAGATGGCGATCAAGCCGATGGAGGTAGTTTTCAAGTTAAAAAGAAGAAAATTTTTCACTTTAATATGAATTTAGTAGAATTAGAGAGATAATTAAAAGTTCTAACTGCAAAAAAATTATAAAAATGATTCTGAATGATGAATCTTACTGTTAAAGTACTGAAAATGAGAATGAAAAAGAGGGATCAGGTAATTTTTATATTATTTTGATGAAGCTCCGCCCATTTTCAGCACTTTGACGTCATTCAGAGCCAATTTAGTAACTTTTTGTAGTTCTTACTGTAATCAGCTCCCCATTTCCAATCGATTAATATAAAAATTGACAATTTTTAGCCCGAAAGGTCACGTAACTAAAAAAACCACAAAAGGAATAAACACTATAAACTACAGAAAACGTTTATTTCTAAACTGACTACAAACTACAAACTACACATTTTAACTACAAACTACAAACTTTGACACCAAACTACAAAAACCCCCGTAAATCCACACTTCCAGGTGTGCGAAGTGTGCGGAAGTATGCTGATCGTGAACGACGCGCAACAACGAGTCGAGGAGCACCTGACAGGCAAAATGCACACAGGTTTCCAGCGCATCCGCAACATGATCCAGCAGCTGAAGGTAAGCAACATTCTCGAACAACCCTCCTCTATTCTTCTCTATTAGCGGACGGGCCACAGTGTTAAACACCGATATAAAACGTGCCGATCCAGGTATTTCTGCAATCTCGTGTTCAGGTCCACTTTTTCGTGCCCCCAAAAATAAATTCGTCATGTTCAGAATGAATGTACAGGTATATTCGGAAGTTGAATAGATACGGAAATATTAATAATTTGAGGAAAACAATTCTGGAGAAAATTGAATTATTTCAGGAAAAAATAAAAGAGTTCGATGAAGCGGAAGAAGCGAAACGCGAGGAACGCAGAAAGTAAGAGCTCTAGAATAAAATTAAATATTTTTCAAATTTTCCATTTTTTCCAGAGAAAAACGATCGGAAGGCTCTTCATCCGAGCATCGTCGTCATAGAAGCCGTTCACCGCATCGCTCATCGCGAGATTCTAGAGATTCTAGAGACTCGAGAGACTCGAGGGACTCCAGAAGACACTACGACCGTCGTGACGATCGACGCCATCATCACAGAGATCGTCGTTATTGACTTCAGAAGACGTTACTTCAATCAATTACATTTTTTTTACTATTCCTCTCTCTGTCTACGTGTCTTATGTCTCTCTCTGTCTCTCTCCGCACAAAAAACCCCCAAAAAATGTTGAAAATTCAACAAAAATTGCCCCGCTAATTGGTAATTTGCTATCTTCTCTCCACTTCGTTCTCGCAACAAACAAACCAGTTTTAATTTCACATCGCCCCTTTGGAATATTTTTTGAGAATCTTTTTGAACAATAAAGTTGCCACTTATCATGAGCAAACTTTATTTTATTTTATTTGGATTGAGGTTTTATCCTATTTTATCACTTTCAATTTTTAAAAATGCTGCTAACATAAATAATAAAATAAAATTATAAATTCAAGGTTCGAATGTTCGCGGAGACATTCGTTCCATCGGTGTTCTCCCATCGCCATCGACTCCTCCACCTTTCATTATTATTTTTCATCGTTCCCTGGTGGTACAGGTAATTTAGCTCTGCAATCGTGCTCCACTGAACATAATTCACTTTCCAGCTACTACAATGATCAGCACCGCCTATCATCGTATTCTGTGGAAACTGCAATGTTTCTCTCGTGGGAAAGAGCCATTGTAAAGCCCGGAGCAATGTTTAAAAAGACTGTTATAGGGTGAGCAAGACTGATTATCATTTTATCAGCAAATTCTGGTGGTCATTTCCAGATTCAATTGCAACGTGGATCTGATTGTGAGCGGAGTTCGAGTCGTGGAGTCGCTGAACACCACATGCACACAGGGAAAGGATCAGGAGAGTCTGGAGAGTCTCGCAGACTTGCATCAGACTTTTGCTCATTTTTTCCAGCGCGGAGCAGCGGCGGAAAGGTTCGAATTGAATGAGCTGCATAGTAAATTTGAAAACCTAATGATATTCAGATATATGTCATCAGAGGAGCAATTCAACACCCTGGTCCGCGAGTCGGAAGCCTCCACCCGATCCCACCATCACATTGGTGGAAACGCCGCACTGATGGCGGATCGGATCGCCGCGAATTTCCCATCAACGGAAGTCTATTTGGTGGGACCAATTGGCCCCAGAAGTCAGGCTCTTCTGCATCCCAGCGTCAAACGGACCAATTCGACGAGAATCGTAAAGGATGAGCTCCATGTTATTCTGGAGTACAAACAGGGAGAGATTCTGGGGGATTGGGTGGCGCCGAGCAGTTCCAGATTCATTACGAGTCATGATCATTTCAGGTGAGCATTTTCAGTGATAAGGGAAGCATCGAAGTAGAGTTTTAGAAAAACTAAATGTAAAAGGTGAAAGTAAATGGTTTGAAACCTATAAAACTGCTTACGAGATCTGGAAACTGCTGAAATTTCATTGAAAAATTGGGAAAAATGGCTATTTTCTCATGTTTGGAGCATTTTTGAGCACATTTAGAGGATACAGGATGCTCCAAATCAATGAATTACTCATATTTTAATCGCGGAGCATCCTTTATTCTTTAATTGTGCTCAAAGTAGCTCCAATCCTGAGAAAATCGCCATTTTTCCAAATTCGAACTGAAATTTCAGAACGTTTCAGATCTCGTAATCAGTTTTCAAAAACAGTTTTATCGATTTCGGACTATGTTCTTTCACCGCATTTATTTTGTATTTCTGGGTAGCTCTACCCACTTCCTACAATTCCCGTTTTTAACTCATCTATTTTTATTTCTCCAGTGGTTCCATGGTGGTGATGGAGATGTTCTTCAAAGCGATCGCCCAATTCCGACCGGATTTGGTAATTCTCACTGGCGTCCATCTCCTCGAATTCCAATCGAAAGAAATGAGAAACGAGAAAATCCGATTAATCAAGAGAAACCTGCTCCAAATCAACCCGAAAGTGCCAATCCACTTGGAGCTCGGATCCCTTGGAGACGAGGTTTTCTCCACTGACGTCATCAACAAGGTGCTCCCCTACGTGGATTCGCTCGGAATCAATGAGCAAGAGCTCACCTTCTTGAGCCACATCGCTAATGGACCACATATGGAGGAGTATCCAGTGCAGGCGGGAACGGTGCACGTGCACAAAGTCGTCGAAATGCTCCACTGGCTTCTGAAGACGTACGGAAGGGACTCGACTGGACAGAACAACGCGAAGACCGGCTACCGATTGTCGAGGATTCATTTCCATTGTCTCACTTATCATATCATGGTGTCATCTGGAACAGACTGGTCAAATTTGGCGGCGGGATTGGCGGCTGGTGCAAGAATCGCTGGACGACTCTCGTGTAATATTGGACCGAACACGATGGACTCGGAGCTGCTCGAGATTCGAACTGCGGCGAGTTTCGTGTTGGATAAGAAGATCGAGAAGATGTATCAGTTTGAGGCGCATAAGTGAGTTTTTTGGACTACAAACTACAAGTTACAGCTTTTTTGACGTCGAAAGTGGGGTTTTAGAGCAAAAAGAAAAAGATTTTTGAGTTGAATTTTTCATTTATTACGTGAAAAGACTACAAACTACAAAAAGTCCGGTTTTTTCCCGAGAATAAAATGAAATTTTTTATTTAAAAACCAGCCTGCTGGGGCGGCTCACGCCGCCTCAGCATGGCTGGAAAGTTATTCAGAAATATTCACGTGAAAATGCTTGTATGGGTGGTTCATTCGGTTGCACGTTTGTCTACCGTTCAAAAGGTCGCTGGTTCGACTTTTGTCTACTTCACGTTGTTTCTTTCGTTCCCCTACATGCACAGAGTTGACTACTCATACATACACACATACACAAACATCCCCCAACAGGATTTTAAATATAAGAAAGATTTTCGGCTTGCTCCAAAATTCTAATTCCAACGTGATTCTTATAGCGAACGATGTAGTTTGTAGCTTTTAGAGTAAAAATTATTAATTTCAAATCAAATTTCACGTAGAATAGACTGAAATTGACTAGCCCAATAAACTCCTAAATTTTCAAAGCACTTTCAATAAAATTCTATAAATTTCTGAATCTTGCTCCCACTTTTCAAACTTTCATTGCTTTCTTCCAATTAACTCCCCATTCTTCCAGCCCGATCGCCTCGTGGATGCGAGAAGACGTGCTCTTCGTCTTCACACCCGTCCTCGTGTGCCGTCTCCCATCGAAAACCGTCGGAGTGGACGACGCGATCTCCGCCACTGGACTCCTCTACTCGCAGTTCT
Organism: Caenorhabditis imperialis; assembly: GCA_963572205.1. Taxonomy (NCBI): domain Eukaryota; kingdom Metazoa; phylum Nematoda; class Chromadorea; order Rhabditida; family Rhabditidae; genus Caenorhabditis; species Caenorhabditis imperialis. The sequence goes on along the minus strand of OY751540.1, from coordinate 324,108 downwards.
TCCGATTGGGCCGTCCCACTCATTGGTAGACCAATTTTTGATCCTTTTTGTTTATTTTGTGATAAAAATTCATATTTTTTTGGTTTAAAAGATTCCATTTTTGTACTGCCCCCACTTTTTTTTGCTCTCAAGTTTTCTCAGCCCCGTAGTTGCCATAATGTGCCTTTTTCCAAAGATTCTTTTTATTTTTTATGTAAAATTAAGTGTAAATAATGTAAAATTAATAAAATTGCAGATTTTCAAGAAATTTTGGTTGATTTGAAGAATTTTCTCGGTTGAAAAGACCTTTTTATTTCAAAATTAATAAATTTTCAATCAGAATGTCTGAAAATTCCAGAAAAAATGCTAAAACCCCAAACTTTGCTCTCAATCTCACAACGTCTGATTCGCCGGAAGCCCACGGGCTCTCCGATTCTAGACGAGGGAGCCACGTATTCAGATGTGCACAATGTGATTCTGAATCCCACTTCTAAGCTACCGTACCCCGAGGAGCATCTTCGGGAGCATCTGGAGAAGACGTCCGCGCAGATTTTGAGCCAGAAGAATAAGATGAAGTGAGCAGCTCATGAATTTTTTCACAAAAAATTATTTTTCTAGATACGGAACAAAAAAGAAAACATCAGGAGCAATCGACTTCAGCCATTTGCCAGTGGAAGAGCACGTTGTGGTGCTCTTCCCAGGTCAAGGAGCACAATTTGTGGGCATGGGGAAGCAGGTGGGCGGAGCTTGAGCCAAAAAGACAACCATGATTTTCAGATAATAGAAATGCCGGCAGCAAAAAGAGTATTTGATGAGGCGTCCGAGATGCTCGGATATGATATGCTCAAAGTTTGCATGGAGGGTCCCAAGCAAAAGTGAGATTACGGTAGCTATACTGTAGTTTGCTCAAAAATCTAATTTTTCACGTTTATTCAAATAGAACGTAGTTTGTAGTTTGTAGTTTCTGAAAACGGGGTAGAAATAGAAATAAATGGAATGATATTTGGAAAAAAGCGAATTATTCGCGTGAATTGCTCTAAAACACGGTTTCCACGTGGATTCTCGGATTCTCAAAAACTTGTAGTTTGTAGTCAATGTAGTTTGTAGCTTCTATCGTGAATAGGATGAATTTTTAACAAAAAACTAATTATTCCCGTGAATCGCTCTATAAAAACTCGATTTCCACGTGGATTCTCACAACACTTGTAGTTTGTAGTCAATGTAGTTTGTAGTCTCTCACTGTACTCCTCTCCAGACTGGAACAAACACTCTACTGTCAACCAGCCGTCGTGACGTCTTCTGTAGCCGCCTTCGAGGCACTGAAAGCGATGGATTCGTCGATCGAAGAGCACCTCACTGATACCGCCGGCTTCTCGGTGGGAGAGTACGCTGCACTGGTGGCTGGAGGTGTTTTGAAATTTGGAGATGGTACTGATAACTGAATAACAGTAAAATAGTGACATTTCAACTGACGAGTATACATTGCAGCAATTCAAATCGTGAAAACTCGCGCCGAGGCGATGTCAGAGTGCGGGAAGCTGGTGAAGAGTGGAATGGCGACGGTGAGGGTGAAGGCGGCGTCGAAGTTGGAGAAGGCGATGACGGATGCGCGGAAGGTGGCTCGGTAATATTGGAATTTTGTTGAAAATAAGCTGAAAAGACAGAAAAAGTAAAAAGTGCGCCCAGAAATTGCAAAGGGGCGTGGCCTAATGGGTCTCGCAGCGAATAGTACTGTAATTTTAATAATCGCACCGGTTTTCTCATTTTCAGTAGCGATTTTTTGTTTTTCAATTGTTTCAGTTCATAAATGTTCAGATTTTAACTAGAGACTACAGAAGCATTGCGGAAAATCCATGAAAGTCGATAAAAAATTGCAAAAATCCTACAAATTTTGAATTATTATTAGCTTCCCGATAAGCCACGCCCCCAATAGAAGTGTGATGCACAATATAATCAATAAACTCGAATGTTTCCAGTGAAGCCCACGAACTGGACGTTTGCGAAGTGGCCAACTACCTGTATTGTGGTGTCAGAGTGATTGGAGCCTCTGAAACATGTTTGCGATTTCTGGAAGAGCACCAGGAGAAGTATAATGTTCAAGTGCTCAAGCGGCTCGCAGTTTCAGCAGCGTTTCATACGAAACAAATGGAGGCAGCGGTGGAGAAAGTAAACTGTCACTAGAGCGCACTTTCATATCCCTTTTTTAAACGGTTTTACTTTTCCAGGTAGCAAAAGCCTTCGCCTCAGTGGAAATGCAACGCCCAGTGTGCAATATCTACTCGAACTACACTGGACAAGTACTTCCCAATAAGAAAAGTGATATTAGAGGAGCCGTCGCGAAACAGATCAATTCGCCGGTGAAGTGGGAGCAGATTCAGCAGATTTTGTTTAGAAAGCATCAGGTACAATGAAAATTTGATAAAAGATCTAAAAAACTGTCCTTTTTAATCAATTTTCCATTTCCAGGAAGAAAAATTCCCGCGATTTTACGAAGTTGGACCGGGTCGTCAGCTTGGAGCAATGTTGTTGCAGACGTCGAAAAAAGCACACAAATCTTATACTCATTTTAGTTGTTAGCCCATTTTTGATAGTTTGCTTTATTATCGTTATTATTGTTATCATTATAAACATAAAAAGTTGTGAAAGTTTGGCTTGAGATTGGTTTCACCCGCTTTTTCAGAGACTTTTACAGAAGAAAACAGTGAGAATTAAAAGGAATCAAGAAAAAATAGCAAATAAAATGAAAATATACACCAAAATAGAGCTCAAAGAAGCAGTGCTCTTTGAGCTGAAGACACTGTACTCGGAAGCAGCCTGAGGGAGCACGAAGTGACGTCGTTCATGAGAGAGTTGAGTGCGACGTTGGAGAGAGAGCAACGATTTACAGGCCACCGGGAGTTGGTCGGAGATTCCGAGCTGGGAGTAGAGTTGCTCGAAACTGAAAGCTAGCATTTTTCTAATTCTAGATTTTCGAATCATGGGACACCGTATTCCGGATAATAGGGCCAATTTTGGTACGATGCCTACTTTTTAAAAATCGTTTTTAAAATAATATTTTTTTAAAAATTAATTTCAGGTTTCAGGCAATCGAAAATCAATGAGTTTATAAAATTCATGGGAACAAAGATCAGAACAGAAGACAACTTTCATCAATTTTTCAAATTCCCGCGTTTTTCCAATAGAGCGCACTTTCTTACCTTGAAAATCCAACTGTAATGAATCTCAGCATCATCTTGGCCGCCTGATCGCCACATCCGATGCGTGTGACTGGTTCCACGCATTCGATCATATTGCCCAGTTTTCTGAAAGCATCGGCATTTTTTAACTGTAAAAAGGGGCGTGGCCTGATCAAATTTCACTATCACATTATGATCCACATCCTTTAGGTGCAAAAGCTTTTCAAACCCACTTGCAAAGCGTCTCAAAATGAGATCTCAAATTATGGTGCTCTTTCCGGAGCACTGTCACCGAGAACCGGTTGCTGGCCGCCAGTGACGCATTGATCTGTGGACGGCATTGTTGGAGCGCTATTTTTTCGTGTCTGAATGAACGGAATGAGAATTTGGGATTAGTGTGAGAAAATTTGATGAAAATAAAAAGGTTGACTCACTCGGCAAGGCAGGGAAGAGAGCGGAAGAACTCTGAAAGGAAGTGCACTTTTCAAACAAATTGGATTTTGAAATTCAGAGCCCCAGGTAGCCCTTTGCTCATTCCAATCCATCAATTTGACGATTTGCCCCATTCCCGCGAATAGGTCCCCTCTCAAATAGCCCGATTTATTACTCTTGACATTTCGCCAAAACCTTTTCTCTTTGGGGTTAGTAAATCAAAGTGTCGCGGCGCTAAAATGTCTCTTGGGAGAGCGCACAAAACTGAAGTGACAAGGCACGTTGTTGCGACTACTAATCATTGGCGCAATTTGTACTTTCCAGATATAACGGACGATTTTATCAGTTTAATGTGGATTTATTGTTATTGTTGGGGGTGGAAGGGAGCTCATATTAGTTGGTGAATTTCTGGGTAAAACGGGTTAATGATTATGTTTCTTTTTTTCTAGAACACAGTAAAAATAATCCAAATATAGATTGTAGTGTTCTGCGTGAATTGGAGATTTCAAAAATCAAAAAAAGCACAAAAGAAATTTTTGATCTTACTGTAGGTTGTTCTCGAAAACCAGTTTCCCTGTGAATTAGGGAAACGTGTAGTTTATAGTTTGTAGTCTCTCACAAAAAAAACGACATTCAAAAAATAAATAAGTTCTGTTCCGTTCTAGCCACGTGGATTTTTCATTTTCAAAATTAAATTCAAAAAGTTGAGGAAAATTGGATTACTGTAGTTTGCTCGATAAACCCAGTTTTAACGTGAAAATTTCCTAATTTATAGTTTGTAGTTTGTAGTCTCTTGAAATAAAATTGAAAAATGAAATGGAATACTGTAATTTGCTCCACAAATCCAAAATCTATGAACGAGAATAATCGGAAAATGATGTAGTTTATAGTCTCGAGCTGTCAAATTTATTCTGCTTACTATATATTTTTCAGAATTTTTACTCACTTTAATAAGACTTTTCAACCATAGTTTTGGAGCATAAGCAGACTATCCACTCACTTCTAATTTTGATCCCAATATCACTTCCAACTCTTTCCAAATCCCCACAATTCCGATGACGTTCTCACCAACCCACTCAAGTTCCAATTTAGCCTCGAAAATCTCCTTCAGAATTGCCTAATTTCCTTCCCTTTTCTCACCCCCTCCCTATCAATTATTCATCCTCCCCCCTCTGACTTTCCCTTCCCAAAAACCCACCGTCCCGGTGCTCGACACAAATGAATCGTATGCCTGCGTAGGTTTTGCGTATGCTCGCCGAGTGCTGTGACACCTTTTCGCATGAGTGGAGGCACAAGTCCACGCGGGTGTAGGCTCTGGAAAAAAGGAGGAGAAGCGTGTGAAGAGAGGCGGTGAAGTGGCGCCAAAAACACTTGAAACTCTTTTTTGAACCACTGATTTCGGTTGATCATTGGACGGAATATTAATTTTCCATCTTTTTGAGGGGGAAAATGTTTGGAAAGCGGTGGATTTTGAAAAATCGCTGTGACTGTCTGCATTTTTGTTCGATCGTTTGGCTGTCTGCGTCTCATGGACTCTCCAAGATGAGAGAGCATTTCAGTTCAAAAAAGAGATTTGAAAAGAATATCATATCATAAAAATGATTAGGATTGAAAGGATATCAAAACTATCAAAATTTGGAAGGGAATCATAAAGAGCTGAAAAGCTCAAGAGCTGGCTGATCAAGTAGTTCTCGAGGACAAAACTCTCAAAACAATTTTATTTGGCTCACTACAGTAAGTGTGCTCTATTGCACTTTCAAAAATCGCGCCACCAATTAGAATGTTTTTCCTAGAGCGCACTTACTAGTACGGTACATCTTATCACCGCCATCCCCAAAAACTCACTGGCAAATATCATGAAAGCTTTTCTCGGTGAGCTCCTTATTGGAAGACGTGGAGACCAACGACGTCAGACTGAGCTGTCCCAACTGTTCACTCTGCAGCAGTGGAGTTGCTTCCAGTGACTGGAAAGTGAGCACGACACGTGGCAGCAGGTGCGAGTGAATTATTGGGGGGAGTGTGTGGTTAGTAGGGTTATTGCAAAAAGCGAGAAAAGCACACGAAAGTCTGAAACTCAAAGAGGAACACCACAAACCTGTTGCATTTCTGCGATGCACGGCTCAATGCAATTGCCACCGGGGAACGAGCTCCATGTCGCTTTTATCAGCACTATAATACCGATACAGTAATCATAAGCTCCATTTCAAAAACACAAAGAGCTCACCTAGAAAATGAGCCAACTGCAACAAGATGAGCCTCCCAATCATCGTCTTAACATACCTTGTCTGAAATGCCCTGCAAAAATGGAAATCCTCACACCCTAAGTCACAAAAAGGGGAAATCGACTCGAGGTAATTGCTCCGCGAGCACATGTTTATCCGTGTGCTCTAGAAGGTGTAAGAAAAGGCGAGACACCTCACAGGAAATGAGGAAAAATGGGCAGAGGGGCGAACGGAAACTAGTGCCCTAATTGTCTGGGTCCCACCATGAAGTCTTGGATTTCTAAATTCGAAAATGGGCGGAAGATCGAGAAGGAAGTGAAGAGGGTGGACAGTGTCAATGAGTTTCGATTGGAAAAAAAGTGATGGGAATCATTAGATAGTTATTGATTAGAATCAGGAGAAATAGCAATGAGAAAGAATATGAAAAAATGTTATGAAAATGACCAAAAAAGAGCTTTTCCTATGGATATTTTACTGTATCTTAAAAAACAATATTTTGAAGATCAGGCTAAAAAATACAGTTTGAACTATTTAATCTAATTTTTAATGAATTAAAATGAATTCAGGTTATCATTAATTCAAAGTTTGTCTCAATTTCATGGTTACTGTGAGCTCCTAGCTCCTTACTTACTCATTTTGCTCCACATAACCACCAAAACCCTCCAACTTCCTCCAGATTTCTTTGTCAACAATTCAAAAAGTGTACAACCTATTGAAAAACCTTCCGGGGGTCATCGTCTCCGAGAACACTGAAAACAAGACAATAAAACAAAACCGAGTTTTTTTTTTCTCGGGGGCCACTCCCGCTTGTCGTCTGGAGAATTGAATGGCAATAGTGGGCGTGGCCTCAGAGTTATGAGCTTTTTCGGATGTGCTCCGCCGACCCACTTGATATAATATTCGGGGGGACAGGAGGAGGAGGAAAAAGAAAAGAAAAAGGTCTTCAAGAAGAAGAAGAAGCATTTTTGTGTGTGTGCTCTTCTTCTAGAAAATTGCGGCCGATTTGGTTGAGGTGTGTGCTAATTGTGCGTGACAGGCCATTTGCGGGGCCAAGAATTAGCCATGATGGCTCACTACTATTTGGGAAGGAGGCTGGAGAAGGGACTGGAAACGAATCAGGGGAGATTATATAGGACTAACCTACAACTAAAAGCAGCCAATACCATTATCTTTTTCTATAATTTTTTCAAAGAAACCAAAAGGAGCTGAAGGTGGCAAGTGCAACGTGCAATATTTCTTTTTTGAGCTCTTTGGGGACTCAATAACCCCCGCGACATTGGTTTCACGATTGAATGAATTTAAAATATTAGGAACATTTTGAATCGGGGTCAGATGTACTTGGAGGAATGGCTAGACGTGGAAGGAACGAAAAGGATTGATGATTAGTGACTATCGATGTTTTTTATTTTTCAGTTTTCTGTTTCAGATTAATTCGATTATTGTAAATTGAATCGATTTAATACTATTTATCATTTGGTTGAAGAATTTAGACAATGAGAAATTTCGTGAGCAAAAAAATGAGCAAAATTTCCATCTTTTCCATCACGTTCCTTACGACCAATGTACTGTCATCTGAAATTTTACTTGCTCCTGGCTCTCAAAATCATAAATATCTCGATTTTCTCCTATTCCCAATCCCCAAACCCCTTTTCTCTGCTCCCCGAGCAAAATAAAAATCCAACTCCTCACTTCGCCCACTCGGCACAACCTCTGACCGTTGTGGTTTGACCTGTCCGTACGCATCCCATTGAATCTATTCCCGTCAAGCACTCCTTCACACCTCCACAACCACCCACAACAAAAACAACACCGCGTCGGGGCCGATGGTCAAAACAGTGAAGTAAGAAGCGTGTGTTTGCGCACAGAATCTGGGTAATCCGGATGGTTCTGTACAGTGGAACGCGGGTGGGTGTTGCGGAAACGATTCTACACACCTCGGTGCAAGTGTCACAGATTAAGACGGGTGGAATGAGGGAGTGGATGGGGGATACTGTAGTTTCAATGATCATTGTCATCTGGAGACGACTTCTGGATAGATAAAGCTTCTGAAAATAAGAAGACGTTGACATTTTGATGGTCTCAGTTAATACTTATAAGTTCACATTTTAGTTATCCCTTGCTTCTAGGCTTTTGTGAATTCATAAGTGCAACTTTTAAAGAAAATTAGCAAGCTCCATACCTCACCCTTCTTTTCAGTACCTTTTTCAGATTCCCATTTTCATTTTTATCTCTCCAATATTATGCTCTTTTCACCTTTGTGCACATCTTGAGCCAATTGTCCGTCGGAGCATAATTTGCTGTGATTTGTGATGCATTGTTCTTGGGGGAATCCTTTTTCCAACTACACACACATCGGAACAAAGGGCAGAACACATAATCACTGATAACGCGCATGATTTTTGAAAATTTCAGCTTCGAAACGAAACAAGAGCATTAAAATGAGCACAGACTTTTCTGTTGTTTTGTTGGATCAGGCAGAACACACTCCACAAACTACAATATGCCGCCCACGCTATTCGACACGACGCCAAAAGGGGTTCAAAATGTTCTCTGCATGTTGCAAAACCTGTTGACTTTCGAGTTTGGAGTCCTTTTCACATGGAGTGCAAATATCTGTACACGACAATGCACAAATACAGTCTGCGGGTAATCTTTTGCAACAATAGGGGCGAATTTGCACCGAATCGATGTGTTTTGGGCGTTGATCCGATCAAAATGTTACACCGGAGACTGATTAGGATGGTGCTCTTGAACTGTGAGCTCAAGGAGACTGTTTTAAGGATCTGAAAAGCCGAATTGAGCCACAATTAGCTAGCAGATTGAATGAGTAATATTCAAAACATGATGCACTATTTTAAACATTGACTTAAGGTCTTTAAAATCTGTGTTATATCCTATAAACGAAGTGATATCATCCTATTTCTATATTTGCACATTTTCAACTTTTTTCGACCTATTCGTGCGTTCCTCTTGAATGATGATCCCATCCACACTTCTCTCTTGTATTTTATTCCAGCCGCAACAAAAACGAAGTTTTTTTGGCGAAACTGAGCTGCAAGGACAAAAGGATACAGAGAGCGGCCGCGGTGCGCGCACCACCAAAAGTTGTTTTGTAAATAAACAAATATAAAACCGAAACGAGGGTGGGGATCTCGCTTTGTTTCGACGCGGTAAAAGTCGTGCGGATGGGGGTCAGAGGGCTCTTCTCGCCGCGCGCGCGAGAGGGATGATGAGGCGGAAAAAAGTCTAGGGCAGAAGCCGCAAAGAGGATCAATGCGTGACACTTCTTTTCGGGAAAAAGAGGAAAAAAGAGAACGTATGCGGTGAAATTGATACAGTTGGATACAAGTAGAGGATTGGGAGAAATGGCAGAAGACACAAAAGGGTGTGAAATGTTAGTGCAATCGTGCTCTATCGGACTGCCATGGTTTTAGGTTCAAGGTGTTCTTCTGTGATCGTCTTTCAGGTGTTCCAATGAACAATTGAGAGGTAATCAGAATATGTGTTCAAGAATTCATAACCTATTATAGAAATTCAGACAGTGTCCCAGAAAGTGAATCCTAGACTACTCGAAATTAACAGTGCTCAAGAATAATTGCCCCATTTTCCTAGAATTCTTACAGATCACATCAGCTGGAAATATTCTTCTTCCATCTCGGTTGTCAAGCGCCAAATCAAATTGGAATTAATTTTGTCCTTTGAAAGTCAGTTGAACATGATTTCAGTGCTCTTTGAAGGCAAAACTTTCTAAATGAGTGTAAAAATATATTTAGATCAAAATAGGCTATTACAGTTCAAATAATCTTGAATTATTATTTTTCAGAATAGGTCTCCAAGTGCCAAATTAATCTGGAGACATTGTTGTTTTTTGAAAATTAAAATAGCATAATTTTAGTGCTTATCAACGTTGAGAACTTCAGAACCACCTATTTCCCTTGAGAAGCACTTTTCAGAAGCACCAGTTTCTCTGACTTATCCATAAAGATCAGTTAGAAACACTATTTGCTTCAAAGTTGTATCAATTTGAGCCGGTGTCAAAATGTTACCCCAAAGTTCAAACAGTCCCCGATCCCATCATCCCTTTTTTCAATCCCCTTCCACTATATCGTTTATCTCTTCCGCATCTCCTCGGCACTAATACAAAAGTGTGAGGAGCGAACGCCCCAACGCGACAATCTTGTGCACACACACGGCCACGCCCCTCCCTCCCCGAACTGTGCGCTTCTCTTCGTACCGCTCCTGACCCATCCGCCCATCGGTCAACTGTGTGCGTTCGCCCCCTCTCCATTCACTCTTTCATATAATAGTCAACGACGAAGCTAAAAAGGTGTTCATTTATATTTTGCACATATTCACACATATTCCCTGAAGCATCATGAGACTTCTTGCCGCACTCATCGTGGTCGCGCTTGCCATCGGGGTCGAGGCTGCCACTACGGAGCAGTTGAGACAGTGGATTCTTAACAATCGGGAGAGTCTCAATGGGCAGAACGATCTGGCTGGTAGTATATTGAGGTGAGTCTAGTCTAACAATCTTTCTACTTCTGTCTAATATAAGTGCTCTTGTTAAAAGATGATGATGTCCGTGTTTTAGGTTAGATTAAATCATGATTTGATCAGAGTTCAATAACTTTAAAAAACTCGAAATAGTTCAGATACTGACCGTATTTCTGGCTCTGTTGAGAGGTTAGAAAAATAAACTTATTTTATTCAAAAATTGACTTTTTAGTTCTCTTTGATAATAGAAAAGTTTCTAAAATAGATTAGCTTTTATCTATAACCTACTTCATGCTATAAATCATTTTATAGAGCCTCCATATTACAATTCTTGTCCAGGTAACAGTTTTACTTTAGCCATTGATTCACTTTCCAATTATTCTAGTACACCTTTAGTATCAGCTTATAGTTTTCAGCTTTCAGTCACTAGTGAAACACTTAGAATTCGCCACACTTTCAGACCTTTTTTAGCAATTAAAAAAAACCTTTCCAATCTTCCATTTTCCCTCTCTTCTCGCTTCTCCCTCTATCACCCGTAGCGAGACCAGGGGATCTACCCCGCATTAATGTGCAGCTCGGCTTCCAGACTCTTCGGCTGGGGACAGGACAAGACCACCGAGACGGTCACCACCGCCACCAATCCGCCAACGACGCCAGAGCCCAAGTCGCACAGTCGTGACGGTGAGTTCCAATTAGGTGTTAATGGGGAGCTGCGTGTGTTTGCGCAACTGATAAGGAAGATTCTGTTTGGTCAGCGTGAGTTCGGTGTCAAAGAAGCGGCGATTGTTGACTTTTTTAATAGTTAGTGATTAGTTATCAGTAGTTATTAACAATTATATCTGATAATCATTGATTATTTATATACTTCATTGAATCAAAATCAAAAGCACTAAATTTAACAAAAGTTCTACCTATCCAAACTAGAGAGTTTCCTTGTAGTGCTCGCAAGATTTTGAGTGAGAAAACAAACCAGAGGCCAGTTATGCATACAAGTTGTTCGTGATCTCGTGTATTGGATTTCCTCCGCCTCCTTTCTCCTCGATGCGCTTTATTTATGAATGCACACACAAACAATCAGAATTTCCTATTGAGTTACAATTCTTCAAGAGCCGCACGACTGTATGCAAATGAGCGTCTATTTGATTTTTGCATGCCCACTGTCTCTCTCATCACTTTCGTTTCTGTGACTAAACCCACTTCTATTTTCAGTCTGTCCATTCTTTGCCGAGCCACTCATTCTGGCCAACGACTTTGCCTACTGTCGTCCGGCGTCGCTTGGAGACTGTCCGGTCGGATATCTGTGTGATCAGAGTGTCAAGTTGGGACGGTCGATCTGTTGCAAGGACACCAGACGTGGCATTGTGCCAAATGGAAGAGGTTTGGGAGCTTTTTCGCATGTGGAGTTTTGTTTAAAGTAGAAGTGCACTTTAGTTCACTATTAGTTGTGATTTTTTGTATTAATCCATAGATTGGAATCTATTGAGTTTGATCTGAAATTTGAGATCTAATATTCAGAACTCAAATTGGGCTCTAGATTTTGTTATAATCAATGACGCTGAAGCTCACACGGAACAATGATACAAACTCGTTCTGATATAAAAATCTCACTATCAGTTTGAAAAAACAAAGAATCAACTTATAAATCCCTTTCTTTCTGTATCAGTGGCTCTTTGCCCTGTAAAAGTGAATAAAAATATCAAAGCTCTACTTCCAGCTCGCCCAACCAACCGAGTTCCCCTTACCTGGAGCACCGTGACCCCAACCGCCGCGCCATCCCAACCAGTGCCAACCGCCACCTCCCGCAAGGCTCCATGGTACATCAAGGACCGTACCGCCTGGCCGACCTATAACCGAATCTCGGCGGAGAAGGCCCTCCAGAAGTCCACCATCACCACCACTACCGAAGAGCCCACCACGACTACTGAAGCCACTACCACCACGGAAGCTACCACTACAACGACCACCACTACCACAGAGGCTCCCACCACCACTACGACCACTACTACGACCACTACCACTGAGCCAACTACCACCACCACCACCACAACCGAGCCACCAACGACTACCACCAAGGCGAACTCGTGGGCGAAGCTGTGGACCTCTACCGCCGAGCCGAAGAGCTTTGTGAATGTGACTGTCTTGCAAGCAGGATCGGTTAGAGCTTTGAGGGTATGATAATTCTTATTAGGATGATGGATTCCATTGGAAAAAAGTTTCAGGACGGACAAGCGGAGACAGTTGGAGCGATCACCTTGATCAACGACAATGGCTACATTGTGCTGATCGACACTGGAGCCAGCAGTGACACCGAGAGATTGTTGCACAGTTAGTTTACCTATTTTTAAGTTTGAGTTGAATCAGCTACTAACCTTCACCGATACCCGTCACTTTCGATTTCCGTCCGTTCTACCCCTCCTCGTCCTTTTTGCATTTCCTTCCTCTCTCCCTCTTTCCCGCACATCTTCATCAATTCTTTTGGACCAAACCAATTCCAGGGTCCCTGTGCACACACGGCCCCGTAATTCAATTCCGGCCATTTCTCTTCGCCAGCTTTTTATTCACCGTTTTTGCACATTGCTGAGCCAATGTGGTGTGTCGAAATTTCGTTTATAGAGTGTATCATAGATAATCCTTTTTTGGTAGAGGGGAAATTGAGTTTAGCGGTGGCGGGGTTCATTCGGGAATGAATTTAAGACCAGGAAGTAGTCAAGAATTCGGTAATTTTTTTTATGAAATACAGTAGAATCATAGGGTAAAAGTATTTGTTCTTCTAAAACTCTTGGTAACTTTTTATTCTCAAAGTGAAAAGCAAGAAAAAAGTAAACTAAAACAAGTCAAAATTTGAATATCCGCCCTTTGAATAGAGTAGGATCAACAAGTTTTCAACTCGACAATTTCAACAATGCAACTCGCAAAATTACATTTCAAAACACCCTCTCTCCCTATCTCGTCCAAGCTCCGCCCACTTTCCTGCCTGCTCACCCTCTCTATTCAGATGAAACTGGAAATAAGCGAGTTCGAAATGGAGCCCATCTCTCCGTGGTGCTCACCGGTTCGCACGAGAGCCGTCGGCCTCTTCATCGGAGTATTTGACTTTTTATTCTTGACCGGAGCGTTTTTGAAATCCGTGCAGTTTCTTCAACGCTATGGATTCAACTTTTTTGCGACCTCCGCGGTCTCCTCGATTGGAGTACTGTATGCCGTTCATATTCTGTGCATTTTGGCATGCTGGTATGGATTGGCAAGACAAAAGTCCAGCTGGCTCGTTCCCAAAATTGTGCTCAAACTCACCACCGTCCTGATTTGCGTCTCACTGACCCTTCTCTTCGCCTTCTTCGTTTCATCCAATAATCCAGTTATTGGAAATGCAATTGCTCACGGCTTCAACGCAGAGTATTACGACCACCGAGCAGTCATTGATATGGCTTGTTTGGTGCTCGTCGGGGTATCCACTGCTCTGTCAGTTGCTCAGGGATGGTTGCTGGTTCTGCTGATAAATATTTATCGGCAGATCAGGGAGGATGAGCTGGAAAAGTTGTGTGAGAAGGCGTTGAAGAAACTGGCCAAGAAGAAGAAAAATGGGAAGAATAAGAAGCATAAGAAGGAGAGCACTAGCCGATTCTTGAAAACTCCAGAGACACCTTTGGATCCTTCGGTTACATTCACCACTTTCATCTAACTCTTTCTTCAACTAACACTGGTAATTATACTAACCAACCCCAATTGAAAAATGCTCCTCACTCTCAAATCGGTGCTTGCAGGCCTCGCCAAAGAGTCGGTCACCCTCGACCAAATCGACAGTGTGGTCATCACACACGCCTCTCCGGGTCACATGGGCAACATGAACTTTTTCGCGCAGAAGCCAATTCTGTACCACTCGATGGAGTACATCGGCCGCCATGTCACGCCTACTGAACTCAGGGAACGCCCCTACAGAAAGTTGAGCGCCAATGTGGAGGTGTGGAAGACGCCGGGACACACCCAGCACGATCTGTCCGTTTTGGTGCACAATGTGGCCGGATACGGAACGATGGCGGTGGTGGGAGACTTGATTCCCAGTGAGCACTTGTTGAGTGAGAAGGTGAGCTTTTTTTTGGATTTGAAAAACATTTAAAATTGATTAAAAATGTATGTTTCAGCGCGATGTGATGAGCGAGGAAGGCGTCTGGGATAATGCTATCAAACGACAAAACGCGAACCTTATTGTGTGCATGGCTGACTGGATCGTTCCAGGACACGGACAGCCGTTCAGAGTGCTTCCTAACTATAGGTACTTTCATTTCTTGTTGACCTTTTCACCGCAACATTTTTCCAGACAAAAAGCAGGTTGCACACGACTATTGGCTCAACGTCATCTGCTGAACCAAGTCTAGATGACCAGCGTCGCTTCCCACCTTGCAAATCTCTACCCTTCAGTTCACTTTACCCCCACCGTCTCTTTTGAGATGTTCACCGTTTTTCAAAAAAAATGTTCTCTATGCAGTCAGTATCGAGATTTCATTTTGTTTCTACACATTTTGGCTCCAAAATCAGTATGTACTATGTACGATTGCTCACATTCTTTTTCCCCTTCTGATTCGAAAAGTATTATGTTTGTTGAATAAAAAGTTTTCAAGAAAAGCAACTGTTTGATGAATGCATTTCAGGAGCAACGGACTCCAAGAAGACATACTTTATTCTATGATGACATCCACCCCTCCCATTCCTCGGAAGAAAAAGTGTTTCGTGAATGGAAAGATGGCTCTTCACTCTGCCTCTCTGAACATCTCCGTTTCTCATGCCTAAATTTAGCGTTTCCCCTTCCTCTCCTATTGCCTTCTTCTTCTCCCCGAGGCGGCAATTAATGGGCTCCGAGAGAGTGCTCTCTGAAAAGAGAGTTCTAGTTTCCGGGGCCCCTCTCTTTTCCGTTTAGCATAGAGGTTTTTTGCCTTTTCAGGAAATTTTCCAGCAAATTTTCAAGGCGTTTTAATCAAAGAAATGTTATAGTTTTGAGGAATGGGGCGGAGCAGCTCGTAAATCACGACAAAAATTTAATCAAGACGCAAAAATATCCATTCGCGCCAAATCTATATATAAATATGTGTTTTGTTTTTGGTCTGTCCCCCCCCCTAAAATGAAACTTCTCTGAATCTCTCCAATTTTCCGACACTCTATTGTTGTTTGCGTCTAATTTTCCGCGCTCTCCGCCTCGGTGTCAGGATCGATTTGACTTTTTCGTTGGCTTTTATATGGGAAAGCTTTTCGTTTCTCACTTTCATTCTCATTCAGTGTTGTCACTTTCATTAGCTTCTACTGACCTACAGTTGTGCTCTTCGTGTCTGTAGACTCAAGTTCCCAGTGGCTCAAAAAAGACGAGTGATGTTTGAGGTGTAAAAGAGCACATTGTTTGAATAACAATCAATGTTGATCTTGAACTTTTTAAAGTTGTGTTTCTCTCCAAAGCCTTCTGTATTTATTGCCGCCTGGTTCACCGGTTTATAGTTCCGATTTCTCTAGTTTTGAACGACTTTGCTGTTCAAAAGTTCAGCTGTTCTGGTTTTGATTTCCTATTTTTTTTCAATTTGTTAGTAATGTAGAAAATTCGTGCAAATTTTCCTAAATTCTTCTGGATATATGATGTCTTCAAGATTCACTTTTCTCTCGAAGCTTCATTGAATTTTTCCCTTGTCAGTTTATTCCTAACTTCTTTACCATATCCACAATCAATCCAACTTTTCCATCATTTCCAGGCCCCTCCCCCAAGATGCACTTCTCGTTGCTACGAGAACGCATCTTCCGCCTCAAAAACCTACCCGCCGGAGAGCTAGCCACCCCGCTCCGCCGATGTCTCAGCACCTTCGACATCACCCTGCTCGGCGTCGGTCACATGATCGGCGCCGGCATCTACGTGCTGACCGGATCCGTTGTGCGGAACACCGCGGGACCCTCGATTGTGCTCTCCTTCCTGCTCGCCGGCTTCGCCTCGCTGCTCTCCGCCCTTTGTTACGCTGAATTTGGCGCGAGATTTCCGAAGGCGGGCAGTGCGTACACTTATGCGTACGTGGGGGTCGGCGAGTTGTGGGCGTTCATCATCGGATGGAACATTGTTTTGGAGCACATGCTCGGAGCAGCCGCTGTTGCCAGGTCGTGGTCGGGATACCTTGATTCGCTGTTAGGAAATGTCATCTCCAACTCGACCATTGCCAGGACTGGACATCTTCATGATGTGAGCAAGCGACTGAATATTTTCTCCTAATTGTGAGCTTCCAGACATCATCATTCTTCGGTGACTACCCCGACCTGCTCGCCTTCCTGTTAATCGTGTTGGTTGCATTTTTCGTTGCCCTCGGATCGAAAGTCTCCACCAATTTCAATTCGTTCCTTACAATTCTGAATATTGGAGTCGTCATTATTGTAGTGCTGTGTGGAATGCGATTCGCGGATTTCTCGCTTTGGAGTGGAGTTGACGAGAAGGGAGACTCAAAGTGAGTGGAAATGGCAGCATTTGGATGAAGAAAAGGAAAAATAAAAAAGGAAAATAAAAGAAAAAAAAAGTCCAGAAGATCATCATCCAATTCCAGATTCTTCCCTTATGGCGTCTCGGGAATGTTCGCTGGAGCCGCCTCCTGCTTCTTCGCCTACATCGGATTCGACGGTCTCGCCACTGCTGGAGAAGAAGCCACCAACCCCTCGAAATCCATCCCGATCGCCACTTTCTCCTCGATGACCATTGTGACCCTGGCCTACGTGCTCATGTCGGCTGCTCTCACCCTCATGGTTCCTTACAACATGGTCCATCCCACTGCTGCCTTCTCCGATGCGTTCGCCATGAGAGGAGCCGACTTTGTGTCGTATGCTGTATCCCTTGGAGCTCTGTTCGGAATGACGACTTCACTGGTCGGTGGAATGTTTGCTCTTCCCAGATGTGTCTTCGCTATGGCTGATGATGGTCTTCTATTCTCCTCGTTAGCGTCTGTCAACCCGAAAACTCAAGTCCCTATCACAGCCCTCATCATTTTCGGATTCCTAACCGCGATCATTGCTCTCCTGTTCGATATCACCACTCTAGTGGAATTCCTCTCTATTGGAACCCTTCTTGCCTATTCTATTGTCTCGGCATGTGTGATCATTCTACGATACCAGCCAGCTTATAACATCGATGAGGGGCAGTTCGACAACGGTGGAAAGTTGAGGTTTAAGATTCCGTATTTGGAGTTTTTGGATAGAATGCCACCTGGACAGTCGATTTATTACGGGATGAGTGTGATGATCACTGGCATGTTCTTGTCGGGACTTGGAATCAGTTCAGGTGACCTATTTTAATAAACTCTAAAAATAAATAAGAAGTGTTTCCAGGATATCTCCACGGATCCGGTATCTGCCAGGCTTTCCTCTTCCTCAATATTCTCGCTGTAATTCTCTCATTCTTGTTCATCTGCTGCCATTATCCGAACAATACCCAGTTGGATTTCAAGGTAACCAATTTTTTCAATCTATTCATAACTTTGAAATTCCTTCCAGGTCCCCCTTGTGCCCCTTATCCCCGCCCTCTCCTTGCTCATCAACACCCTCATGATGGTGCATTTGGCCTGGATCACTTGGCTCCGGCTCATTGTGTGGATGGGCATCGGATTTGCAATTTACTTCGGCTACGGTATCCATCACAGTAAGGAGGAGGTGCAGGACGCGGAGAAGTTCTCGAAGAGCTCCACATATGAGAGCGTGGTGAGCGCTGCCGCCGAGTCGACGCCATGAGGCTTTCCTAATTTATTAATATTAATTGAATTAGAAGTAGCAAACATTTCCCGTTTCCACCAAGTTCTCACTGGTCCCTCGCATTTCTACAACAATGTTAACATTTCTATCGCTTTCATGTACTTTTTACCTTTTTTGATTCAATGAAACTTCCCTGTTGAGATGTATGAATCCATATTATGCAATCGCGTATCGTCAATATCTTATCAATACGCCAGAAAAAATAGAAAAGTCTTGGAAACAAAAGGCTTAAGGTGGGATAAGGGGAGGATGGCGATGACGCGAGAAAAATCCCGTTTTTCGAGTTTCCAGCTGGTCGAAAAATAAAATGCATTGGGATGATCAAGAAGAGGGCGTCATTCAAATCAGACACAGTTTTTTCCAAATCTCCTGTATTGTAGAGCAATGAGGGAATACTGGAAAGTCGCTTTTATACTGATTATTTTGAGCTGTGATGGAAATTGTGGATGTGAGTTTTTAGTTAATTTCAATATTTTTTGCTAGCTGTGATTTTGTATTTGAAAATTCAGGTTAAACGTATGATCAGTTAAGCAACTGTTAGTAGCTAGGCAATAAATAAGAGCATTATAAAACTATTTTTTCGATTTTCTATAACCTTTAGGAGTTTTTTAACTTTTTTATCACAAATTCGCCTTTTAGTTTGAAATTTACTAACTTATGTTAATTATCTGGACTCGTTCATTATCCACATTTTAATTATTATTTCTCGATTCATCTTTAAAAGTACGCCAGAACTGATAAGCCACAAAAACTAGAAAAATGGGCTACACATTCTTATCACCTATCTCTCCCTTGTTACGAAACCCAAACGGCTAGACACTTTTCAAAAATCGCTCACCCTATCCAGTTCCAGTGATAACCCGTCGATTGCGTCGAGACACCGCGCCGATCGCCAAATCGCTGTCTCCCCTCGAGATCCGCCGCAAACCGCCTGCCATCCTCCAGCTAATCGGTCCACTGGCATTTGGAAGAAAGGATGGGGACGACGCGAAGATGCATATTCCACTGTTGGGACAGTTCGGAGTGGGCGATGTGAATCAGATGACTGCAAAGTTCACGCCGGAAGGACAGACCGGACAGAAGGCGAATGGGGGATCGTTCGATTTGGATGCGGAGAAGGGACCGCAGTTGGGGTACATGGAGAGGGAGACGACGATGGGGGAACGGTCGGGCAGCACGGGGAAGATGTCCATCGGGGGACTCGGGAATATTGAGTTGGGCGATGTGAATGAGCACGGAACTGGGCTACTCGATTTCTCGAAAGCTTGTAAGTTCCAGACTCAATTTTATTTTGTTATTTTCTTGTTAGAAAACTTAAATTTCAGTATTCCCTTTCCTCCAACTACCCGCACTGAAAAATGAAACTGAAAAGGATGAGCACACTCAAGTAGATCCCACTTACACCGAATACTACTACCCGAAACCCAGATCTTACATTGGATCGTCGTATGATGTGACGCGACCTGAATCCGCATCGGAGACGTTGATCCCATTGGGGAAGAATGAAGAGGTAAGATTACCGGGAAGTTTGAAATAATTGTAATAATTTTTATTGAAGCGCATCGCTTATCCAAAACTGATTAATCAAGAACCAGAACCAAAACAGTACAAAAATCCATTTGACTCTGTTCAAATCCGCCCAAGAGTTCACGCAGCTGTCACCAAAACTGCAGAGGATAAAGATGCATCTGAAAAAGCTGAAGGATTCATAGCACAAAACGGAAGGCAGGTGGATCCAGATGAAGACAAAACACCGTTGCTCACAGCGGAGCACAAGGTTTCACAGGTGAGAGCTCTGAATCATATGAAAATTAGAACAAAAACAAAATAAGAATTCCAGGTGACAACTCGCAAGTCAATTCACGAAGTAGGACTATCGGCTCGTGAGGTTTATGCTCTTTGTGCCAAGTTCGCGCCAATGGCAAACCAACACTGTTACAAGAACAAAGTAGAGGAGCAGTTTGTGGAGAGGTGCCGTGGATACCAAACAGATTGTGTGGACTTTATCGTGAAGGCTCGACCACTGGGAGCTATCGCCAACTCGTTCTCATCTGGAGTCGGATTGACTTATTATGACTGGGGAGTTAATGGTATTCCCTATTATCCTGTCAATGAGGAAGGAGCGATTGGAAATGGACATCATGGAAAAGTGGACTTTGGATCATGGGGAGGAGGTTATTCGGATAATGTGGGAGTGAGAGACTTCTGGTCACAGACTGGAGAGTATGGAGCCAATTGGTATGAAGGTGAGTAAAAATATGGGATTTTTAAAATCAGGTGGTTTTAAGGAATGTACGGATACAAAACCGGATGGAGTATTCCAATAGTACAGGGAATCGGAGTCGAAGGAGGACAGGGAGCACAAGTCTCCGTTCCTATTAAAGAAGGAGAGCTGGGGAAACCGATTACTGTAACCAATGGGTATCACGTTGGACCGTTTATGGGGCTCGCTGATCGAGTTGGAGTGGATTGGCTCAATGGAGGTGTTTCCTGGAATAAGGTAGGGCAAACCATCCAATTTACTAACTTTTTATTCAATAACTGCAGGGCTTCGCCGTACCATTCGTCGGAGTCGGAGTGAACACTGGAACCGCTGTCGGGTTCCCATCAGTCGGAATGATCATGAATCGGATGGGAATGGATGGCGTCGAGACTTTGAATCATATGGCGAGAGCTGCAGCCGCTGAAACGGCAAAGGTCGCAGAGCATCGAAGCACTTCTATCGATATTGGGAATCTCTGAACTTATCTCATTGTAGTTAATAATTGTGGAATAATAATAAACAATAACCTCATTTTTGAAATGTACAAATAATTTATTTTTTGAATGAAAGTCAATTGAAATTGAAGAAAGATCTGAAAAAAGTGTTGAAAGAGGGTGAGAAAAGGATAGGGTAGACACGTAGGAAAAGAATTGAGTTCAAAGGTACTGGCAAAGTAATAACTAGAATGAGTTGGATAATGATAAAACAGGCAAAAATATGTATATACAGTTTGTAGTTTGTAGTTTGTAACTTGTAGTTTGTAGTTTGTAGTTTTAATTCCCAATCTTCTGTTTCTTGTTGGGAGGTTCCAGTTGAGCGGATCTGAAATCATAACTTACAACAATGCTCCAAACAGAAATGCTTCTTTTTTTAATCCACACTGCAAAAACAAAAAACTCACCTCTTTACAACAAACGGTTTCTCAAACTCCACATTAATTTCCAAATCGAACGGAACTTCTTCCATACTTCCGAGCACCCGACATGCTCGTGATGGTCGAGATGATCGTCTCGGAGTTTCTTCCAGTGGTTTCGGGCTTTTTGGGGAACGGGGCACTTCTTTTATTTGAGGTGAATCCTCTACTTCTGCTGGAGTTGAAATCTTCTTCGCTCTTCCACGCTTTCTCTTTGCTGTTTCTACTCCAGAATCAGTTGTTTTCAATGAAGAGTCCTTTTTTAAAGGTTGCGAATTGACTGTTTTGGGTAATGCCTCCAGAATCTCTTCGAACGCTTCAATCTCCTCCTCAATCTCATAGAAGCTGAGATTGGTGCGGCACGATCGAGATGGTCGTTTTTTGACGTCTTCAGGTGTCTTCAGAATCTTCTCGTCTGATTCACTTTTTGAACTTTTGGGAGTTTTTGGAGTTTTTGGTGTTTTTAGAGTTCTCGGAGTTTTCAAGGCTCTCAAAGTTCCTTTCGTTTTAGGTGTCTTCTCTTCTCGAACCAACTTCGGTATCCCTTTAAGATCATTCAAATTCTTAACGTCTTCTGATTCGGAATCCGCAAAACTCGCATCGTTGTTATTGAGGTCTTCAAGCTCAGCAGATAGAATTGGCATTTGCTCATCGTCGGACTTGTCCAGCGAGATTCTTGGTGATTCTTGCGGTTGAACTAT
Organism: Caenorhabditis imperialis; assembly: GCA_963572205.1. Lineage (NCBI taxonomy): Eukaryota > Metazoa > Nematoda > Chromadorea > Rhabditida > Rhabditidae > Caenorhabditis > Caenorhabditis imperialis. The sequence goes on along the minus strand of OY751540.1, from coordinate 302,170 downwards.
GAGAGATGGTGGCTCCGAGATGTCTCTGGAAATTCTAAATTTTTAGAATTATTCAAAAGCTAGATAAAAATTGAATTACCTTCGCTTTTCGGAAATTTTTACGTCCATATTTTTCTCCTCCAAATATGTCTTCCAAAACGACGCATTCCACTTATCCATTTCAGACATTTGAGGCTTTGGATTCGAATACTCCTCCTTCTTCAATTGCACTTTCTCAATCACATCGTGCAATCTCTTCCTCTTGGACATAGTCTTCTGCGTCGTCCTCGGTTTCTTCTTCTTGATCCGTCGTGGACGTCTTCTTCTCGCCACTTCTTCCGAATCCGTCACTGGCGGATTCTCGGGATCGTACCAGGAGGGATATCGGAAGAATTGGCGTGTTTCAGCGTCTGGCGGTGGGCGCCAAGACTTTCGGATAGTTCTGGAAGTATTGATTTTAAAAGTTGTTCTGAAGAAATTCTTAAAATAAAAATCAGAATAGAACTCACTCCTCATCATCATTATAATCCACATATTCCCATTCCTCATCTGAAGCCAACTCGGACTCATCTGAATCGTAGTTGCAACGTCCGCATCCGGCTGGGAAGACGTATCGGGGTCCGTCCTCGAAGTGGACTATGGTTTTCTTGGTGACCCTTAACTTTTTTGATTAACAATGAGCAACACGAAGAGCTGAACCGTACTTTTTGATAGGCTCCCAGGCGAGATGATCATCTACCACTTTCCATATTCTTTTGAGAGGCGGAGCATCGCTGGGAGTAGGTGTTTGCTCCTTGGTAGAAGGTGTCTGTTCCTTGAGGGAGGGTGTCTGCTCTTTCGACTCTGCTGAAAATTCACAGTTGATTTCTGTTTCAGACCGACTTCAGACTTACTTTTCCGTGTGCGTTTCTCCACACTTTTCTCTGTCAAATGCACCGATCTGACATGATACTCCAGATCCTTGTTAGTGGCACTCACTACATCACAATCACTAAACAGGCATTTGAAAGTTTTGGCTGATTTAGCATGTCGAGTCTTGAAGTGATTTTGCATCCATTCTGTCTGAAAAATGAGCAATTTTTGATATTCTTCATGACTGTAGTCTTTATCACAACTTTACAATAAAATTTCACCCACAAAAATACCCACCTTCCTTTCCAAATCGCCTCTACACGTGCCCATCTCGCACAAGTCCCACTCGCATATCACCTCCTCGTCCCCGTCCTCATTCTTCCAAACTTTTGGAATATGCTCGACGAGCACATGCTCCACGACTTGCTCAATCGAATCAAAGCCCATTGATGTCGAACATCCCCGCCATTTACATGATTTTAGTTTCTGAAATTTTTTTTTTCTTTTTTTTCAGTGTCTGATAAGAAAGTTGTCATTTTTCGTGCGAAACTGATAACGAGAAGGAGGAACTAATGTGACAGAAAGTGCGGTAAAAATAACGACTTTTGATCTTACTTTTTCACTACTTTCCGGCACAGTACTGGAAGTAGTCGCCATGATGGTCAGGCGAGTTGAAAGACGGTCGGGTTACCTGGAAAAACAGTTTTTAAAAGGAAAATTGAACTAAAAAGTGAGATTATCTTCCATTTTATAATAAAGTGCAGCTGGAATTCGAAATTCAAAGGTTACTATGAAAACAGTAAACTAAAAAAAGTACGATTCAAAAAAGCAGATCGAATTAAAAAGAGAACAAAAGAACGAAGAGGATCAGAGAGTGAAAAGGGAATGCTCAATGATTGGCTTTGCTGCCAAACAAAGCTAGAACAATATAGAGAGGGATGAGCACAAGTTGAAGAGCACGACTATATACATTCTCAATCATTAGATAAAAATACAGAAATTCTGGCTTCAAGCTTGATCATCTGACCTAATTGATCGGTCACTATATCATCGAAGAGGTTTTTGTCTACTGATATCTGATAAGATAGACTTTTCAATTGCCAAAGAAACAAAAAATCACTGAAAATGATATGATAACAGCGAAGCAGTGCAATTTGTGAATGTCTTTTTTGTTTGGAAAGGAGAAGTGTGTCATTAATGAGTGGGAGGAGATGGCGCCCGGAAGTTTTAGCAAATTTAGGTTATCAGTTTGAAAATAAAATAAAATGAAAACAATGAATTAAAGAGTGACAGATCGGTAAGAACATGTTAAAACCAAAAAACAAGCTTAATAAAAGAGCTTTGATCACAAATGTTAAGGGCGTGTTATCAGAGAGATTATGAAAAGTAAAAATGGTGATTCAGATAGTTGTTGTTTTATAAGAAAGGTTCTGATAATTATGTCAAAGGGTTTTTGTTATGTCAATTAAAACATCTGGATTATAATTTCCTAGAATTTGACTCAAAAGATTTTTACACTTCTAGTCTAATTAGGCTGATCTTAAACTCATTATGATCTAATATCAACTGCTTTAACTAGGCTTTCTGATAACATAAAGCTCATTGAGCATTCGCAGCATTGCTCACTCTCTACTGACTATGAATTCTAGACCAAACTAAAGTCTGAACTCTTTTCCTATTCAAGAAAAGTACACTTTGAGGACTTCACGTGAACTTTTTTCCAATAAAAAGCGCGAAAAGCTAGAGAGCATGAGAATATGAGAAGCGCAGACACTTCTCATTATGCATTGACGTTAACAGGAAGAGCCGGAAGAGAGATGGTGTTAATGAAAAACGAGTGTTTTTTTAGAAGTTGGGAGCGGTTTTTTTTTTAGATTTTTGACGTCAGCATCGAAATCAAGTTTTTGACGTCTTGGGGAGAAATTGTGGAAATTTTTTATAACGAAGTATGGAGTTCAGTTCTCAGAAATTCCTGCATCATCAGTACATCGTGACATTTTGATAAATTCAACTTTACGAATAATTATAGGATACATATTCTAGGAATGGCATAAACAAATTGTTTTTCAGATTGCGTTGCTCTGAAAGCGAAGGGAGATTGGTTTTCTGGTCTGAAGTTCCAAAAAAATATCGAGCTAAAGAATACGTTTGTAATGAAGACAACCAAAAAAACTGCAAACAATGCAAAAATCCCGAACCCTTATCAGTCTATCAATAGAGCTCTAGCTTCTACTTAACAATGCTCAACCTACAGTAACCCGCATACTGTAACTATACTATATAAATTAAGGACGACCAGCATTGGGAGGGTGCCTCTTTGGCAAAAAGACCTCGTCGATAAATGTGTGTACTGGAGAGACGAGGCAGTGTGCGAGAGGTAGAGAAGCAGTGAAAGTGGACGGAACACATGTGAGGGGGAGGGAGACGAATAGGGGGAAGGTCACTCGGAGTGGACAGATGGACCCCAGAGATGAGGAAGGGGCTCGTAAATGGTAGCGGGGTAATGGGGCAGATGCGATCTGGAATTGGTGGAATGGGCTCGTTGAAGCTATTCTAGTTTTGTAGTATTTGTAGTTGTGACGTGATTCTAGGGAGATTTTGTTCAGGGGGCGGAGCCTTCAAAGTTCAGAGTACAAAGCGTTTTGCTTCTGAACACTTGAGTTGAAGCCCCGCCCCCTAATTAGGCTAATTAGGAGAATAGTTACTGATAAGTAGTCTGAATCGGTTCTGTGAGTCAAAAATGAATACCGCTTTTAAAGAGCACTTTTTGCCAATTTATAATCTTCAGAATCCCCTTTGAAATTATGTCACACATTTTTAAACTCTCACAAACTTTTCCAATCATTTTTTTAATCTCATGAAAAAACAGGAAATCCCATTTTCTAATGGATTATTTTTTATCAGACTACAACTAAACTGCTCTTCGAAAATTAATAACTGGTGTTTTCCCAACGAAAAGGTAAAAAAAAGTAAAAAAAAGTAAAAAATGCAGCCAGGTCATCTGTTTTCCTCTTTGTCTTCCCACGCGCAGATGGAATTTCTGATTAGGCGAAGAGTCGGTTTGGCTATTCTGACGCGTTTCTCGGGAGATTTTATCAGCGTTCAGGTGTAGGTGGATTTGTCAACAATTTTTGATTTGAAGTTTTATTCATGAAAGACGAACAAGTCACAATGATAAATGATATCACACGCACAGAAATTGTAGCAAACAAGAGAAAGAGACAAAATAAGTTAAGTAATGGTTGGGTGGATAAGTAATTTTTGAACATGATGCAAAAATACGAGGACATATTATAATTTAGAATAAATTAGAGTCATATGAAAAAGAAAAAAGAATAGAATTCTGATTTTGGACTGGCAAAAGTGGAATGAGAACGAAGACATTAACTAAAACCTGCGGAGCTCGACGTCGGACGGACCGGCTCCAGAAGAGGGCTGCTCCCACGGTCTGGAGCTCGACTTGCGGCGGTTTCCGTCGGTGGGACTGCTCTGGTCTTGTTGGGCGGTGAACAGACGCTCCAGACGACGTTGGGCGGGGCCGCGCATTGATGTAGCGTCCACTTCGTCTTCCTAGAAAGAATAGTTTGATGAAGTTTGATGCTTTTCAACTCACCTTTCTATTATCTAACGTTCCAAATAACGAATCCCTTCTGTGCTCCAGAGCTCGAATTGTTCCTTTTCTCAGCGTTAATCGCTTCGAGTTATCTCTTGCCGAAAAGCCGGCCGGATCGGGTGCTTGCTCACTTGACAACGCGAAGAACCTTTAAAATTATCATTTGAAACGTTTCTTTTCACTGAATCACCTCTTCTTGAAAGCCGCATCCAACGTCTCCGTCTTCCGCTTCATCATCGATCGTCGGGAAGATTCCAGATTCTGCACCACACGACGGCGAGAGATTCCACGGTCTTCGGTGGGCTGGAATTTAGAATTTGTTTTTATTTTTTAGTATTTTTCAGAAATTTTGATTTCAATTAAATTACTCACCATATCAATCGGATGCGCATTCTCATCGATTCCACGTATCGCTTGTAACTCCCTGGCTATTTCCACTGCATTCTGCGCCACCAGCTCATCCTCACTCAATCGATCCATTGTCTTTCGGAAGCAGAACAGTTCGGTAGAGGCAATGATATGAGCAAGAGTTCCGAAACGATGGCACAACATGGCCAAAAATTGAATGATGAGAATGCTCACGAAGAACATCAAAAACACCAATCCGATGGGCTCCAGTTGAAGACGAGTCATCACCCAGATCTCCTCCTTACTGTCGTCATGACTAGCGTAGCATGGTCGGACTGTGTGGTTGAACTTGGGTCCAATCGGCCATTCGATGTTCAAACAGTCCTTGTGGATCTGCAGAACCAGCACGGTGATGATGAAGACGACGTTGATCATGAGGAAGTAGACGGTGTGAGAGTTGCGGATGGCGATGAGTCCTGCACGAAGACGATCCATGTCCTTTCCATCCATGACCAATGGGCTCAGGTACTTCTCGATAACATCATTCCAGAATGACTCCTCTTCTGGCTCCAAGAACTCTCGCTCGGCTCTCTTCAACGCCTTGTCTGCCAACCACGCCTCACTCTGCGCTTGCTTCCACTTCTGGTTCTTCTTTGCTGCATGTGACTGATTTGACATCTCCAGAGCATCCTCGATTTCAGCTTGCTCATCCTCATCGGCCTCGGAGCACTTGTCGATCTGGATTGTTCCACCGGTGCTCGATAGAATCGAGGCTCTTCTGTTGAGTGTTGGATGGTGCTTTCTCTCAATCCTGTCCACCTTCTTGATGACATCGTTGAGCTTCTCATTGATAATCACACTCATCGGATCCACAGTGTTCCTCCCGCAGCACAGAATTCTGTTGCACCACGAGAGATCCTCCTTGATGCCATTCTTCAGATTCGCGGGTCTCTTCGCCAACGCATTCTTCTCGGTGGGTCGTGGATCTTCACGAGTGCCCCAGGCAACTGTGTGCATGTTACAGACACTGTAGATCGGGAGCAGCATGTACATACAGGGAATCGCCAAGAAGTAGATTGTTCCGGGGATGATGCAGGTGAACTCGAGCGGATGGAGGATGGCGGCTGTCAAGAAGGAAGTGACCACGGCGACCATGAACATGGAATGAGGGGATAGAAGACCGTCCTTCTGGAGTTGGAGCGATGTTCCCACGATCACAGCTGTCATGAGCATTGCGAAGATGGCTCCGATGGTTTGAGCACAAATCAGTTGATGTTCGGGTTTGGCGGTGAGACAGACGGCAATGAATATGACGACCGGGATGGAGACAATGACGAGAGAGATCATGGTGTCGATTGTGAATGAAATACTGATAGCACCGACGACCATCACAAAGATGGTTCCAGGACCGAGGATGGAAGAGATGAGCATGACAAGTTGGTAGATGATGTACCAGATCGAGATTGATTCGTTGACACTGACCACGTTCTTGTAGTCTTTCAATAGATCCATAATGTTGAAGATGGTGGATGGGATCCAGCGACGACGTTGATTGAAGAACTCGTTGAATCCTTCTGGAGCGAATGTTTGAGCATCAGACGCCGCACAGTACTCCACACGATATCCACGCTGTAGAAGGAGAGTGCACAGCCAGCGATCTTCTCCTTGATCGTACTGGATGAAATGCTTGGGCTCTTCGGACTTCAAAGCGTATCTTCTCGCAACATTATCATCCATCAGAGCGTAGGCACGGAAGAGAGAGAAGCATCCGGGAGAGCACATGACACATCCGATCATGTGCTCCGTGGCCTTCTGGAGCCAATGTCCCACTGCGTACTCGAACTTCTGGTACCAGACCATCGCGCCATCTCCTCTTGGGTGGATTCTTCCGCATGCTGCTCCGAGTCTTCTGTTCTTTTTCATCAAATCAACGAGCAAATAAACGGACTGTGGGGTGAAATCGACATCTCCGTCAAGTGTCAGAATAAAAGTGTTTTCCGAAATGATCTCCTTTCTCGATGGGTCGTCAACCTTCATCATTAGCCTGTATCCGAGCAGATAGTAGAGGTACATCACCTGACTCCATCGTTTTCTGTGTCGAATCTTCTGGTTATCCTTCAGATGGATGAACAACTTGTTCTTTCCGGGCATGATATACGTCAGCTTTCCTCCATACGGTGTCTTCGCCTTCTTCGGTGGCTTCAGTCTCATTTGAGTCTGATGAACTGCTGAGGCGGCTTGGTCGATGACATTCACGATTTGCTTGACGAACTTGTTGATTTCAGGTTCTCCGTACTCATTGATATCGAAAGCGTCATCGAAGAAGATGTGAGCTTCGAATTCGTAGTAATCCGGGTCAATGACCTTCAGGTACTTTTGGGCGTTTCTTCTGGCACACTGATCCTCGTCCATTCGGAATAAACTCTTCAGCATACACGTCATCTCATGACCTGTCTCGTGCCACATTGTAGCACACGCGTAGATCTTGGTGATCCCATCAGCAGAGGATGCGCTGTCCCTGATCATTCCATGTTCCAACTTGCTGCTGCTCGCGGAGCACACTGATGGTGGAGTCTTCGACTGCAATCCTGGAATTGTCTCGTAGGTCAGAGAAGAGTCTTCCAAATCGAATTCCAAGTCTTCTGCCTTGATCTTCGCTTTATCATCACGACGTCGATTGAATGCCAGGGACTGATCGACGAACGCTCCGATGTAGTAAGGGAGCACGAACAACTTCTCACTCTTGGCGAGCCTCTCATGCTTCGGATTCCACAAATGGATGGTGATCCAGAACTGCGAAGCGAGCCAGCAGAGCCAAATCCAAGTCTGAGGGCTCAATAAAAAGTCGGCGAAACTCGTGTAAGTCCCATTGCACTGCCAGAAGAGTTCCACTGTGAGAATGTTGGTGAGATGGCAGGGATCTTCGGTTCTCATCTTGCAGGTGGTTGAGAGCAGGAACACAGATACCGGGACGGAGAGAGCCATCGGGAGAGCGAATCCCATGCGTTGCATCATCACTTTACAGGCGAATTTGGAGCTGTGGTAGCAGACGAAGACTGCTCCGAACTGGATTATCACTAGCCAGAGAGCATCGTAGGCCATGGTGAGCTGGTTGCGTTCGACGTAGTTGGAGTAGATCTGAAAATTTATGAGGATTCCAGAACAAAGTTCTCTAACTCACGTTATAACTGGAAAACTCCTCCTCTTCGGGCTCTTCTTCCTCCCCGCCATCATCGTCAATAAATCTCTTGGCTCTCTTCACATACTCTCCCGCATCCACTTGTTCCGCCTCTTCCGCTTTCGGCTGCTTCTTCGGTTTCGCTTTCTGAGGCGCCGTGTAGTATCCGGATTCTCGATTCGCCATCTCGATCATCGCGTTGATTCTCGATTGGAACTTTTCGATCTGCGTCTGGTTCATGTCGTGGCCGGCGACAGAGAGAAGTTTCTCGCCAAATGGGTCTTTTTGGAGCATGTCTTCCATCTTCATGCGGGATGAGATGAACGCGAAGCAGAGGATCACGTAGATGCAGATTTTCACGAGGGAGACGAAGGCGTAAGTTTTGGAGCGTCGTTCGGAAAGGCGTTGGGCGAATCTAAGAAGAGTCTTGATTTAAGAAATCGAAAATGAAAGAACTCACTTCGCAAGTGTTCTGACAGGTGGGAACACGGAATCTCGGTGCACAAAGTTTTGCCACCAAGCAAGTGAGATCAACGACAGCGACACGGGAATGGCAATCGAGTGCTTTTGCAGATTCGGCATGAACATCTGAAAATTCATCATATTTTTGAATTCCCTGTGATTCTCACCGGGTACGCCCAAAATCCACTGCTCTGCGCGGCAATCGCAGCAATATCAATGAAGATCAAAATGATCGAAACTTTGTTGGGTCTTCGACTGATCAATGATAGTACAGCTGGTACGAAGCACATTGCATTTGTCAGTTGGACAGCGGTCACTGCATCCAGGTCAGGGAAGATGCGGAATACGAGGATTCCGACTCCAATGCTGTGGAGTGACTCTACTATCAGGACGAAAAAGAATTGGACGCAAGTCGGACGTTTCACATTGCGGAACATGGTTCGATGCATTGATCTTTAAAAAATTATAGATTTTCCTATTCTTTTCATCAAGTTTTACCTCACAAAGCAGAGTGCTTCTGGAGCAGAAAGAGCCAGCAATGTAGCCCACACCCATTTCACCACATGAGCATTCTTTAGTTTCACTGTATTCTGAGTTGCTTCCGAGATGACCTGATTGCAAATTGTGATCGTTTGTCCACCCCACCCAATCGCTGATGTCATCAGGATGAACGTGGATTTAGCGACGACAGCCGAGCCAAGAGTGAGCAGAAAGAGCACGAGGAAGGTGGCGAGTTTGAGTACTTGAAGACTCGCATCGTGCCAGAATCCTGGAATTGTTTTTTTTCAGTTTAACTCAACTCGAGACAGTTTCTACTACAGTTCTAAAAATAGTTGCTATTTCTCGTGAGACAGGTCAATTAGGTGAGCTCACGGAGCATGGCCCTCAAAGTCAACACGGCGAAAGTGTGAAGGGTTTGAAGAGGGAGGAGAGAAAAATGAAGATGCGGAGGCTATTTGACACTTTGACCAGGATCTTCAGAAATACGGCTCTTTTGGTTTCTGGGTGAGAGAGAGAGGAGAGAGGAGAAAAAATAGGTGCAAAAGTTTTGGGGATTGTGAAATTAAATTTTTTTTTCCGTGTTGAAACGTTCAATTAAAAAAATGTATTGAATGCTCACCATGTCCAATCCGATCTGGTTTCGGAGGTAGTAATCGGAATATGTCCCATCCTTTGTTTTCTGTCACTGTTCTGAAATAAATGCGAACTTGATTCGAGTTGAATTTTTAAAATTATTTAAACTTTTCTAGAGTTGAAATCATGAAAAATAAAACCAGATTACTTATTTATCGTATTATTTAATGTAAAGTTTTTCAGAAGCTTCTTACTTAAGCGTCTTAATTAGTTAGATATTTATTAGGCAAACAAGCTTTGTATCTACAGTAATCTTTTTCCTAGAACTCGATCTGACGTACGAGAAGTTAACATCATACTCCCTGTTCGGAGTCTTTGGCGGTGGCGCACTGGGTAACTGTGAATCAAACGTCTTCTGTCTCTGTTTCTCGTCCACCGTTTCTTCCACCGTAGCCACGTTGCCATTCGAGTAGTAGTACCCTTTGACGTTGTTGGAGCTGGAGGCGGCAGAGGACTCGTCCTCTTCCTTCCCCTCCATGGTCTCCATCCTCCCGAGAGGACGATGGTCAAGGGTGTTCATCATTTTTGCGAAGTTGGAAGGTTTACTACTTCATAGTATTCAGAATGAATATCAGAATGAGTATTGGGTGATAAAAGAGAATAAAGATATAGTTAGATATGGAAGCGAAAGATATCGTGGGGGGGGGGGGGTCAGAGCCGATTGGATGACCGTGTGGTGGTATGTATCTCGAAAAAGCACTCGAGTCCCCCCACACACAAAATTCGGGAGTGTGCTTACGGGGCGACGAGAAAGTATCAGAGTGTGTGTCTTGCCGCGCGGAAGCCGCGCGCCAAGAGGCGGCAGACAATGCTCGCCGAGCCAGCTCACAGACAGGTTGGCTGAATTCTGGAGGTGGCTAGAGACACGTATGGCACGTCATGGAGGTTTTGGTAATGTGTCATTGCTTGAGCTGGTGCTCATTGGTGTTTGTCATTTGTCAGTGGAATTGGAATGAGGTCATGATCTTTTGCATGCCGGCTCGGGTTCTTGAGAGAAGCTGAACTCTTCTTATCTTTACTTCAACTGATTGTGAGGGTTTCCAATGAAGATCAGCTTTTCTCTCCTTCTTTTCCAAATGCTACAAATCCCTGCACCCCAGACATCGGAAACATTTCAATCTTTGCTCACCACATCCATCTGTTTGATCGCACCGAACCCGTACCGTAACTAGAAAACTGGGTGTACCCAAAGTTTAACCGAAATTCGATACGCTTGTGTGCATCTGTTCGTGATGAGCACAGGAGCACAAGTTGGTGCTCTCCCTGTCGGATTAGGAGGCAACTTTGCTGTTTGTTTTCCATATACCTTCGGGGGGTTAGTGCGTGGAACATGTGAACAAGCTCAATGTGAGATGGGCATAAGAAGTGGAGTCAACAATGTTTTGACTAGCAATTTGGCGGGGGAGAGACAACTTTTGAAGGGACGCGGGATTCCAGGGATGACAATTGCAATTCTTCCAGTGTACTTGTCATTGTCAGTTCCAGTTCCGAGAGTCAAGCTGAGAATCTTCCTAACTATTAGCAAGACGATCTAGATTATCTTAATGATCCAAATGACCCATGATAATTATCTCAATGACCACTCACTGCCACGCAAAGGCCCCCGATTCTTTAAACAAACAGGCAAGTATCGCTTTCCTCCCCTTGTGTGAATTGACCGGCTTGCCAAAACGACACTGCATTAGGTTCGGTTCCTTTTTCCGTTTTCCCCCACACAGTGCCCCCTCATCATGATCATATAGCGGGGCGCCCGGGTCTCCAAAATCGGGAGTGCAAACAAATATTATATAAAGAAGCGGAAAAGAGTGTGGAGAATGTTTTTTTCTTGGGTGAGGAAATAATGGAGCTATTGAAATGGTGAGCGCATTAGAAACATTTGGCAAGATTTCATGGCAGGGAAATGATTCCGTCAGTGAATGGTTATTGAAACGATACCGGATGAAGTCAGAAATGTGGAGCAGACAATATCATAAGTATCAGTTTCAATTATAAGGTCTAAATTCTGAGCTCTCCAAAACATCTCACAAAACGTATAAAGCTTTTGAATGCTCGAACACATGATAAAATTAAAAGATCTAGTCCTTCAATAAATGAGCTCAAGTTTAACTCAATCTACAGTAATCTACAGTAATTTCCGAATTCTCACATATAAATCAAAAGTCAAACTCACCCTTCTGCTATATAATAATTCGAGTGATTGTCGTCGCGCTCGCGACGATCCATCGTTCGATCCATTTCGGGCTGCAAAATAATTACGTTTACAATATGAACTAGCATCTGTAGACCTTTCTAAAAAAATAAATTTTCAACTCACATTCTATTCTAAACAGTTATGATTCTCAAAAGTTAAGGTTTCAAGAATACAACATTGAGCACTCTCTATTCAAAAGTATAAACGGTGTGATAGACAGAAAATGAAATCGTGTGCAAACTGAGGGGGATAATAGCTAATAGCGGATCGGGATTTTTGACATGTTCAACACCGAAATGACCCGCGCAATTCGGAATGACAGCTGATAGCGGCTGGCAATCGTTTGATCTTGCCAACAGGGCTCCAACATCTTATACAATTCGTGAAACATTCAAAAACTAACCAAACCGTTAACTTTAGTCGTTGGCGTGGTCGTAACCTTCGCAGCGTCTACTGGAACGTTCTGAACGCCTTCAGAAGCCGTCCCAGAAGACGTGGTGGCCTCCGGTTCATCGTTCATATCGTCGAAAGAGTGCAGATCGCAGATTTCATAAGAATGGAAGTTCGAAGTTCGAAAAGGACACAAAGTGACTTGACAACAATTAAGTCGCTGCTCCCGCCTAAACGAGACTGCCCCCCAAAAAAGGAGGAGCACAATAGACAAAAGGTTCCCTCGACTTCGTTTACCGTGTTTAACCTATTTGTTTTGTGTTTAATCGTCCCCCACTCTTCTGCTCCTTTCTGCTCGGCTTTTAGGGAAGGGTTTTTTGAAGAAGAGACAATTTTTGGAGGTGATAATTGTAATTTAGGACAAGGTTCTAGGTGAATTCGATGAAAAGTGGGAATATTTGAACTGTTTGATCGGAAGAACGAAACCAATTATTTGCTTTTCTGATGGTCATTTTTGAGAAAGAGTGCGAATCGGAATAAGATACAATATTTCCCGGTCACAAAACTAACTTTCAGTTTGGTCCGAATAGGCGCTTCATATACTGATTCCTCCGACTTTTTCGAATTTTTCGATTTTGACGAGTTTTGTGAAACTTCTCGAAACTTGACAGGCGGCACAGCGTCTGCATCTTCAAGTCCCAGTAGAGCATAACCGTACAGGGAAACCTTGAATTATCATAATTAACATAAACCTATCACAATCACAACAAAGACTCACCAAGTGATCCAAAGGCACCGTCTCGTCGCCCTCCTCGACCCATTCCTGGACGAACTCGTGCTCGTTATCGGTCATCGAGTGGCACCTTGGGCTCTTTGCTCGCCGACCACCCCTCTTTCGACACATTCAAAACGGTTCGGAATGTTTGCCCATTGAACAATTAAGCATTGACTTCTGAATGAACACTGCCCGACAGGTCTTGTTTCATGTTTTTGTCGCGGGTTGCACCGGATCGAAAGTTCAAGTACGAACATCATAGTTATTACCCATTTATTTAACACATATACACAAAGCAATAAACGGTAAATTAAAATTAATTAGGTCATGGTCTACTTTCTGCAAGAAGTGGCGCAGGACTGCTGGCAGGCTGGCTGGCACTGCGAGATTGGCTGGTTCTGCTGGACGCACTGGGTGTTGCACGACTGCTCGCAGGCTGGCTGGCACTGAGCGGACTGCTGGGCAACTGGCACAGTGATCGTCAACTGGACGCCGTTGGTCTGCTGAACTGGCTGAGCTGGCTGACAGGCTGGCTGGCATTGAGCATCACACTGGGAGGCGCACTGGGTGGCTGGCTGAGCCTGCTGCTGGCATCCCTGGTTGCAGGAAGTCTGACAGGTGTTGCACTGCGAGATGGTTCCTCCGGTCTGGAACTGAGTCTGATCTCTGTACGGCTGGTAGGTGGGGGCGACGGTCTGCGAGGACTGGTAGGCTGGGATGGCTCCTGGCTGCTGGTAGTTGTTGTTGGCCTGGTTGTAAGTGGCTGGTTGCTGGTAGTTGCTGGAAGTTCCACAGGCTGGCTGGCAGGACTGATCGCAGGACGACTGGCACTGCTGCACTGGCTGCTGCTGTTGCTGGCAAGTGTTCAGGCACGAGTTCTGGCAAGTGTTGCACTGGCTGGCGGACTGCTGGTAGACTGGAGCAGAGGTCGAGGATTGGTATCCGTAGGCTGGGATCTGTCCTGGCTGCGAGTAGGTCTGCTGCTGGATGAGCTGCTGGGCGTACTGGTCGTCGGACTGGCAGGTGGTCTGGCACTGCTGGTTGCACTGGGGCTGCTGCTGGGTGGGGCACGCGGCCTGGCAGTCTTGCTGACATTGCTGCTGAGCAGGCTGCTGGAGCTGCACGGGCTGGGAGCAAGCGGTCTGGCAGGTGGAGGCACAGGAGGACTGGCATTGTTGGACTGGCTGTAAGTTTTTTATAGAAAGGTGGCGAATTCGTTGTGAGACCCTGACAAAAATGAGGAAGACTGGAATCTAAAACTTTTAAGCTAAAGAAGAAAAGTAGATGGTTACCTGCTGCTGAGCGACACAGCTCTGCTCACACGAGCTCTGGCAAGTCGGAGCACACTGCTGCTGCTGGTACTGCTGGGCACATCCACACGACGATGGCTGCTGAGCCTGAGCACATGAACACGTTTGCTGCACCGAGTTGGTCTGAGCAGGCTGACAGTTGCACGAAGGAGCAACTGGTACGGCGCATCCACACGAGGATTGACGACGGGCGCGGACGATCTAATAGAAGGAGATGAGCAATAAAAAGAAATTGTAGTCTATCATTGATAGCCCGAAAATTGCAGAAAAATAAAATAAAATAGAATAAAAGAATCAAAAGATTACCAAGTTCTCAGAAGCAAAGGCGGAGACCGAAAGAGCGAAGCCCAAAAGTGCGAGAATTGCCAAGTTGGTGTTCATGTTCGATGGGTGACAGTGTGATGAATGTGGCTGCTCACAGGGCTTATATCCTCTCAATCAGTTAAACACTCCTCATCCCTTCACTCCTCCCTTCTCGTTGGATTCCGGTTCTCACGAGTGATGCGTTGGTTTTTGCGTGTGTGCTCATTGCTGAGCAAGCGCATACAATTATCGGGAGGGGGTGTACATTTGAGACATTGCGTTTGTTGTTGTGTTGGTTACCTGGAACGGTTGACTTACTAGTTGTGATTTGTGTGAGTTGTTGGTGTTGAGGACAGGTCTTACAGTGATAGAAAGCAAAGAGAAAATAGAGGTTGCATGAAAATGAATACAGTGTTTTTCACTTTCAGTAGATCTTAGCTTCTAGACGTTTTATTGCCTTGTTTTGAACTATAAGTTCAGTTTCCAACTATTATGAAGAATTGTGATCACTAATTTTCTTCGGAAAATTTCAGAACAACTGAGCTTTTATAGACAAAATTGTTGCAGATTGAACCCGAGTCAATACCCATTGTGTGCTCATTTATCAAATTTCGACCTTCAGTTAGTTTCAGTTTTTCTTATTAGATCGGACTAATTACTCAATTATCAACACACTTTTCATGTATTCAACTTCCTTGATAACTCATACTTTCTTTGAAAAACTACTTATTCCCATATCCAACTTTTTCTCATGTTTGTTCTTCCACACCTTACACATTACTTTCCACCCAAAAAACTGAAAACCAGTACTTTCTCCCATACGCATATTGCGCTTTTGCATCATTTAACTATTAATCCCACGAGCAAATATGTCAAAAAAGTGTTAATTCTGGAACGGAGCTCGAGTGTCTCGCATCCCACCCAACTTTTTAGTGGGTGTTATTCGCCGAGCTTCCTGTCAAGTCCATCTCTGACGCATTGTCAAGAGAGGCATGCTCTTCTCGCCCGAGAACATGCGAAATGACCGGAATCGCAGCGCGAGCACAAGTATCTAAATAGACTGCTGTACGAGACGACTGGTGTTTCACCTATTTGAGCTCTAATTACGTGAACTTGGAGCAAGTGTGGTGTTTGGTTTTTATGAGCGTTTTGGAATTATGCTAGACATTTAATTAGGGGGTTTTATAGTTTTATTGATAGTGTGATTAAAGTTATTAAAATATAAGTGAAGAGTGAAACAGAGTAAAAAAAATCACAGAAAACTCAACAAGGAGATCAGAGTCATAATAAATATTAAATTAGATTATTAGTGCTTCACTCTCTTGGAGTCGGTCGAATACGAAGCGCCGTTCTTCCTCTTCAAGACGTTTCCAGTCGCTGCTCCTGTCCTCACGAACCGTCCCTCCTTGAGCACTGACGGAGCCACCAACTGCACCAGTGCGCTCTGCTTCAGTGGAATGAAGTCGAGCTCGACTCCATCCTGCTCCGCTTGCGCCCTCACCACTCTTCGAAAGCTCTCAATTTCCCTGGTCAAGTCCAGGTTCCTGGAGTTCCCCTCAAGTTGCAACCCGATGAACCACACGCTTTTCAGCGGGTGCTTCATCTCCAACTTGGCACCCTTCTTGACCTCAAATGACTTGGTGTCAAGGTGCGCCAGCTGGATCTGAGGGTTGAACTCGAGGTTCACCACCAGTTTCCGGAGCTTCGACTCGTAAAAGTTGGAGAATCGGAGCGCGGTGGAGGTGTCGGGGGAGGCGGCGACCAGGGCTGAAAAAATTGCATTGATAAAGTAATTTTTAAGGAAGGTTGACTAACTAAATTCAGTGAATACTTACCCAGGAACTGTCCATGTCTCGAAAAGAAGTTGATCTTCTCGAGCAGGTGCTTCCACTCCTTCTTCCCGTCCCTGATCTGCTTGCACATCTCGAGCCCGTCCTTCAGCTCCTTCTCGATCACCATTGCCGTCGACCTGGAAACATTAAATGTAGAGTTTTGTGGTGGGAAAGCAGGCGTGATGATCGAAATCATCTCCGAGCGGTTCGGACGCCACATCAACTGGTTGAGGTGGGGGAGCTCCGTGCTGGCGCGTATGTGGTCCAGCGCAATCGGCGTCTTCTTCCAGTCCCAGGTGGAGAAGATGAAGAACATCTTCTCGACGATTTTGGAGGGAGTGGCGGTCGGGTACAGCTGGCAGGTGCGTGCCACCAGGATGGCCCAGCTGATGCCTCCGAGGAATCCGAACGCGTTCGAGTAGACTCCAACCGCTTTTGCCCACAACTTGATGGTCCGCAGGGCGATTCCAAAGACTTTGACGTCGGGCACCAGCTCGCGAATCCGCTCTCCCACTCGGTATCCGTTGATGGATCTGACACTCTGTTCGTCCATGTTCTTCAGAATCT
The DNA here is from genome assembly GCA_963572205.1 of Caenorhabditis imperialis. Classification (NCBI taxonomy): domain Eukaryota; kingdom Metazoa; phylum Nematoda; class Chromadorea; order Rhabditida; family Rhabditidae; genus Caenorhabditis; species Caenorhabditis imperialis. Next base: position 285,236 of record OY751540.1, on the reverse strand, counting down.
GGTCGTCTAACAAGTCGAGACTGTTAGTGACCTCTGGAACATTGAGACGTGCGAACAAGAGGTCAATGTCGATCCCATCAAACTTGAGAGTGATAATCGGGACAAATGCAGTTGGCACTGCATTCAGCTCTGTCACCTTCTGATTATCCCTCAAAAGCTGCACGAATGACTCGAAAAAGTCCTTCCTCGTAACCTTCCACGGCACCACGACAAGAGTATCAATGTCGGAGCCGGGCGAGTGAACGTTCAGACGGAACGAGCCGAACGGGAGGGCCCTACCGCTGAGGTTGTGTCCAGTGACCTTTTGCACCCATTTTTTGACCATCAGGTCGAGGGCGGCGATCACTTGGACCCTCTTGTGGGTTTCGGACGGCGACTCGAAGCTGTTGAGCTTCTTGAGGGTGGCGAGGAGTTGCTCGTCCTGGGCGAGGTCCTGAGGGGTTGGAGGGGCGTGGGAGATGGCTTGGGTGATACCAAAGCACTTGGGGGGAGTGGTGGGGGTGGAGGATGGGGATGATGTGGTGGAGAGGGTGGAGAGGGATGGTGGGGAGAGGGATGGTGGGGAGATGGTGGAGGTGGAGAAGGTAGCGGTCTTGACAGACATGATAAGCGAGATTTCTGAAAAAATATATTCTTTTCAGAAAGTAAAGAAAAAGCGAGGGATAAGAAAATGGTGTACAAGAATTCTGATGAGAAAAGTTAGAGTATAAAACCTATTAGATTCTTAAAAATTGAAAAAATATTACAATTCACGTGAACCCTAAATATTAATTACAAAAATGTCGATGATTAGTGTAGTTTGTAGTGTATGTTGGTTTATTTTTTATTTGAAATTTCACAATTAGAAGTTACAGTAATACCATTCGACTAGAATAATGTCTAAACTCAAATCTAATTATCTATATCTAATTTATTAATTAAATTATTCACGATACAAAATCAGAAGCTGACTCTATAGAGTATCAGCATATTTACTAAAATCTATTTTAATTGAACCAACTAAAAACGGAATGGCCAAACGAGAGAGAAGAAAAAGAGTCACCTACCACGAGGCCGACAAAATGGCAGAATGATCCGGACCCCCCTTCCCCAATATCATCACATTTTCAGCCCCACCCCCTTGACCCTGTACCATGTCAGTTCCCAGGCATCGCCACATGGCAATGACCTTTTTGAACTTTGGAACATCACATTTATTTATAACTCTTCCAGGTGCAGTAAAAAAGTATCAAATAAATACTTGAATTAAATTAGAAACAAAATAATAGAGACTAGAGACATGAAAAAACATTGCAATGGTTTTCAAAGATAAATTATGCGTTGTGTGGCACTGTGCTCTTTTTCGGCTCATGACCGTAGAGGAACGTGGCGAAGATGACGATGGTGGCTCCCACGGCGAAGGTTCTGAAATTTGTTGAAATTAAGAACGTTTTCTGATTACTTTAAGTGGTCACTCACGTAGTGATTGTCAAATCTCCGAGCACCAACCACGAGGTGAACGAGGAGAGAATAATGGACAAGGACACGGCGAATCCCTTCAGAATATTGTCGGCGTACTTCACGACAAGAGCAATGACGAGTCCACCGTAGGCCTGAACAGGAAGATAGATCTTTAGATTTACAAATAAAAAAGGGCACCTGAAGAAGCACGACAATCCATATGATCTTATTGTATCCTCTCAAAAATCCATCCTCACTGATCGCCTCCCAATCGTACAACCAGCAAACAAAAAAGCTGCCGAAGACAGAGAAAAACGCCAATTGGATGTTACGAATCCACAGCGAAACCTTCGACGTCTTCAGAATCTTCTCAAAGTAGACGCCAGCGAATCCAGATGAGAAGCACGCGGCGAGCACCGCTCCGAGTCCCATGATATTGTCAGAGGCGTCGTGGACTGGAGAAGAAGGTTTCGCATCTCCAGATGGGTATTGGACGAGGGCGACGCCGGCGGTGAGGAGGATCAGGGCGAGCCAGTTGTAGCGGTGCAGGGATTTACCGAGCATGGTGACAGAGAAGATGGCGGTGGTGAGGATTTTCAGTTGGTACGTGACCTGAAGGTTACATTTTGTAGTTTGTAGTTGAGACGGAAATTTATAGTTTTATTTGCACCTTCGAGACGTGATCTACCTTTCAATTATTTTATTTTATTATTTATCTGAAACGTGAATGTTTTTATCCTAGAGTGAGCACGTGCTCTAGAAGCATCAGTATGAATTACCTGATAAGTAGCAGCGTCCAACTTCTTCAACGCAAAGAACAGCAGGTTATTCTGAATCACATACATAATCGCTGGCACTGCCACCTTCAACGAATCGGATCTAGTCTGTGGCGTCGCGAAAATCTCGCGATTCATCTCGTTGAGCATTCCCGAAACTCGGTATCCATTATTACGATAGATCACAAAAATACACGTAATCAATTTGATGATCTCGGCGCAGACCACCGCCGTCGATGATAAATATCTCGGTCCATCAGATTTCTGTAATTTTTTCATTGAAATTCCTTACTTTTTATTAGGATAGTGAAAACCTGCGTCTGACTGTATCTGAGCGTCAGGACGAGTGCGGTGGTTTGCACAATGAGCACCACCAGCGAGATGAGCTTCAGGTTGGAGCTCGTATCGTTGGCTCGGTTCATTTCGCCCAGATTCTGAAAGCAGAAAAATATTTTTAAACTTGTAAAAGTTGGAAGAAAAGTGTAACTATAAAGGAACAGCGGAAAGTGTTGCAAACGCCATTTGTTTACACTCCGTTTTTCCACGTAGAGCATCGCTCTCGTTGTGTTTGCGTCTCTCGGGCGAGAGAGGTCAAACGGAATTAGGAAAATCATGAAAAAACTGGACAAGTCGGAGTGTAGAACAAAAAGGAAATCGATAGTGAGGAAACAACCTTGACCGAGAATGGTTAGCCTTGGAAATTGTTTGAACGCGAATCGCCGATTCATTTAAAAACAACAAAAATAATGTAACAGGCAAAGTAAATGAACAATATTGAAATGGAAAACAGGAAAACAGAAAAGAAACAAAAACAACAGAACAACAAGATATTCAACGCTTCGCCACCCATCCGATGCGCTGTCTGTACTTGTCCGTGTCGGCGCATCGAGTTCCAGCGGTTCGCGATCGGAGCAGCTCCTCGCGATAGTTCACCTCTGGCTCCAGCATCTGCTGCACTCCGCTTTTCAGTGTGACCACGTTGAATTTGGCTTTGCTGAAAAGAAACAAAATGATTTCTAACCAAATTCATGATTCCAACCCTCACCTCTTCTTCATTTTCACCTCGAAAACCCCCTCGGCGACCTTCTTGGCTTCTTTTTTGAGACTTCTCTTTTTCTGCTTCTTCTGAGCCAACTTTGCCTTTTTCGCCGCCTTCTCTTGCTGCTTCTCGAGAAGTCTCTCGACGACAGATTTGGTGGGCTCGGCTTCCTCGGGAACTTTCGATGTGATCTCCATTGGCTCGTCGTCGGCCTCTTCGTCAGACTCTGCAGATTCTGGAGCTTTCTCCGTCACTTTTTTCGACGAAACTTCCATTGGCATGTCGTCATCGTCGTCTACTTCTTCTTCCTCGTCCTCTCCAGAATCCACTTTGACAACTTCTGGCGCCTTAGTCTTCTGAACCTCCGGCTCCTCTTCTCCACACGAATCCGGAACGATCTCGTCACCATTCTCATCAAGAATGACATCGTCTTCCTCTTGTTTCTGCTCCTCCTGGTCATCATCGCTCGCAAAAACGTCGACCGAGTGTTGCTCCGGCTCTTCAGGTGCCTTCTCCTCGTCTTCCTCCGTTTCCACTTCCACCATCTCTGCCTCTTCTCGTTTTTTCTTCTCCTCCTCTTCCTCGAAAACCTTGTTCACCTTCCTAGTATTTCTAGGCGTAGGAGCGGCTCTTCTCGGCGTCGAAGTATCTGCTTCTTGTTTGACAGCTTCAGGAGACTGACGCGCAGTACGGCGGCCACTTCGGAGCGAAACTGAAGGAAAATTTGATATTTTGTAAAATTCTCTTGAATACTCACCCATTATTTAGCAGGTTTACTTTGAAACTGGAGAAAATGGAGAAAAACTGAAAAAAAAACACAATTGCAAACTTTTTGCGATTGAAATTTCTGCAGACACCGAGACGCGCAACTGCGGAAAATCACAAAGAAAGACAGTACTCGCTTGAGCTCTTTTGAGCATTAAAAAAGAAATTACAAATAAAAACAGGTTACAAACTGCTTCTTGCTTTTTTGAAAAAAATAGATTCTGATGATAGTTATCATTTATTGAAAAGTTCTCGTAGTGAAAAATTTTTTAATTGGGGAAAAATTTCAAAAATAGAAAAAATAAATAAATATTAAAGTTAAAACTGTTGTGGGCAATGAGAAAAGTTGGCACAAACACACACAATATCACAAAAAGCTCCATGCAAAACGAGGCACTTCATGCTGCTACCGAGTCGGCGAAAAGTCTTCTGGAAATGTTAACTTCATGCGGTTTTGTGACATTTTTATATTTTTGTTTTGTTCTCGTATTGAAAATTATTATTATAATGAGCATTATTATGCATCTATGAATTATCAATAGATCGATAAGTGCTCCCACCACTGTCCATATGCCTCAATCCGGCCATGGTGAACGTCCCTTTCTGCTCCTTTTTCTCATAGTCGTGCTCCTGGACAGTGACGTCTCTTAACCGCCGCTCGACGTCTTCGCCATTCAGAACCAACGGCTTCTGAGCATTGTGCGGCGAGTTCGGGTCACTCTCACTCATCGACTGCTTTTCCTCCTTGATCGGTTGCAACTCGTCTTCATGATGATGCTCCACACTCTTCCGTCTCTTATGAATCTTGTGATGCAATCCCATGCCCACCACCTTCTTCTTCAGGTCATTCAAATGATCCATGCCTTCTTCGACAAGGTCTCCGAACCGCGAGTGCTCTTTTTCCTTCTGATTCTCTTGAATCGGTATGTCTTCCGGCATCCGTTTCATTTTGAGAGAGGCATTGGTGACCATGTCTTTTCGCCGCATCATCTCCTTGTGCTGGGGGCGAGTCCACATGAGCTCTCCTCGCTTTTCCTTGCTCCACATGTTGTCAAGCAGTGAGTTGCGGAGAGAGTTGACTACCTGGAGCGATTTGACGGTTGAATGGGCACTTGTTTTAGGAAAACTCACCATTAACGTCTCTGGTAGCATTTCGTACTGGGCTCTCAAATGAATCGAATCAATCGCCCTCAACGCTAAATCAGCGGCACCGTTGAACAGCGCCAAGTAGCATCCACGGAGCAAATGATTCAGAAACTCGCCGGTTACCTGTTGTCGAGGCTTCCTCGAGTAATCTTCAATGACCTCTTTCGGTGCCTCTGCACTTTCCAGCACTTTACTCCTGAATCCTGTCTCTGGAAATGTGAATCCAGAGCGACAGACTGAAAGTGTGCCGAGACACACGTAACGGGCGGCCACTTCAGAAGCGACTTCGAACAGCGACTCGTTGACAGAGAAAAGAATCCGGTTGAGCACCATGAACTTGTTCTCGCCGTTCATTTTGGAGACTGATGGGAATGGACCGAACCGGAGGGTATTCTGAAAAAAGTGTCCCTCAAACGAAAAAAAAAAAAAAGAAAAATTACCAAGACAGGCGTGACATTGGTACTTCTCAACGGGAAATCGGCCTGCACTTGTATTTTCGCCGGATCGTGGTACACACTGTGATGGCGTATCGATGGGATTCGAATGTCCTCGCTTTTCTTTTCATTCGTCACCGAGTCCTTCACAATTTCCTCGTTGTAAATTGCTATCAGAAATGTTTCAAATAACGAGACACTTTTGTGCTGCTTTTTTGACAATGCCAAAAGGTAGAGGGAGACGAATCCAGGCACAAATTGAAGGGCGTATAATCGTAGAACTCCTGAAGAATTGAATTTAAATTTCAATTTGAACGGGAGTTCTATTAAAAATAGAGATGCTCACCAGATTTATAATAAATAGAAAGAATTTGGCCAATTATCGACTGAATGAGATCGACGTCGGTGTAGTTTGAAGCGATGTAATTGGCAGCGAATAAAGAGTTTGGAGCAACCTGAAATATTAACAAATTCCAATGAAAAAGTGGTACGACTTTCTTTATTCAAAAACTTCTTCTTGATCTGATTCTCCTCTCTCTTGTCGATGACCTTGCTCGGCAGAGCTGCTCCAGAAGCTGCCACTTCGAGGAAAAAATCGGATAGTTGGTCGCCGTTCATTTTAGCATTGAAAAGTTGAAGAAAATCTCGAAATTGGAAACTGGAAAAAAACCGGAAAACTGCGTAAGCGCGGAGCGTCGTTTTCCTTTTTCAGTCTGCGTCTCTCTTGCGAGAGGGACGGAGAGGAAGAGCAGCTGGGAAAGAGAGAGAGAGAGATGCTGCCAAAATTGGTAGTTTCCATAATGAAATTAAAGGATTTGTGGATGTGTTATCCTCATGTTAGAGTTATTCCGTAAGATTGTGGTTTTTGCGAGAGCCTGAAAACTCCAGCGCAGCACCTAAAGCTCGAGAGAAATGAGCTACAGTAATCTTTTATGTCTCGATCGCAGGAGCCAATGAATAGCTCTCCTGATTGCAAATACAATATTCTTTTTAACAAGTTTTTGAAAATCAAAGAAATCCTTTATTTAAGAATAACCCGTAAAATTATAGCGAAAAAGCAACCGGTCGGAACAATAGGAACATCATCATGGGGGGAATTTTCCAGTTTTCAAACAAAATGGCAAGTTGACATTAAGGTACATAAGGGGGAATGTGTGTCTAGACAGTAACTGGTGCAGGCAGCTTCTTTTTGATCTCCTTGGCGAGCCGTCTCCGTTCACCGTGGTTGCGGAGCCACGATTCTACTCGTATGAGCATATGGCCGAATGTTTGACGGTATCGGGAACTCATGACGCAGTAGAGCAGGAAGTCGACGCTGAAAGAAGTACATTTATTGAGGAAACTTTGAAAAGTTTAGGGGTAGCAGGAAACGTTGTGATGATGTGGTGTACTCTCTTTTTTCTCCCATTCACAATAGAGCGCACTATCACTTTCCCATGGACTGATACTCACCTGCAATTGACGAGCGACAAGAAGTCCAACAACTCGCCTACATTTCTATAAATGTAGGTGTTGACGTCACCGGTGTACAACCCATTCAAGAACGCCAAGAATCCTTGAGGCAACTCGGTGACCAGAAACACCACGAGCATTATAATGAGCATGTAGGTGGTTCTGTCGGGTACCTGGAAATGTCTTCATAATATCATTTTCCAGGAGCTCCCACCCACCGTAGTCTTCTTCACGTGCTTGCGGAAGCTCTTCGAGTACAAGTAGTTCCTCTTCTCGTCTGTCTGTCGCAACTTGAGCACCAGCGCAATGGTGAACCAGAGGAGCAAGGCGCATGGAATCGCCTTGAGCACTACTGCGAGCATCCATAGGTTGAACTTGAAGAAGGCGCAAGAGTAGGTGGAAAAGTTCAGACTATAGTAGATCTCCTTGGGGATCATAAGGCTCTGTCCGCTGAGACGCATCACTTCGGATACTGTCGCCGTCTCGATGTCTGGAAATTTGGAGTCTAGGGGGGATTGATATCATAGTGTTGTGGTGTTTTTTCAAAAAAAAAAAACATGGATAACTCACCAGTGGTATCTAACTCATAGATCTTGTGAAGGAAGAATGTCGGAACACAGACAATCGAGAGGAGCAAACTGATGAAGCCAAAAAGGAGCCTGCAAAAAAATGTATCATTTATTTATAATTTCATGATATCACTCATACGTCAGGACATCAACACAGAAATGAGAAAAAGGGAGCAGAAATTAGAAAAAAGGGAAAAGGAAGATGATCTAAAATTAACGTGCATAATTTATTCGCCCCCTTTTTTTCTAACTATTTCGCTTCCTGATTTCGAAAATACAAATCATGATGTGAACCTACACAAACTACAATCAATTCCAATACGTGCTTTGATGGAAAACTCCCATCAATAGAACTGATTATTTGATCATCCCTTAACTCTTTATCAGTTAGTCACATCACTCACCACGAGTTTTTCGGTTGCAACCACTTGCTGTGGATGTTTCCAAGAGCCTGCCATCGGATGAATGCGAGCACGCCGCCCATGTAAAGGGTGATTGCGTGGAGAGTCATCGAGGAGACCACATGGAACTTTAGGAACACCATCCACGCGTAGCTGTAGCCTTTGTCGTTCTGGAATTGATAAATAGGGTATGAGAATCTCTCCTCGAGGAGAGTTGTACCTGGTAGATTCGGAATCGAAACAAGTAGATACTGTAGCTGGTCATAGTGATGACGTCGCAGAATGCCACTGCGGTGAGCACACTGTTGACGGCACATCTTCGCATTCGAGGTCGGGAGAGCACCTGAACTTGTTATTGTTTCTGGAGTTTCAAGACTTTAAGAGCTCTAAACTTTATGATGAAAACATTTTGAACTTGTAAAAAATAACTAAAGAAGCTATGAATGATTACTGTAGCTCACCAGAATGTGAATCCCATTGGACAGAATCCCGATGAAGCATATGATGAGGCATGCGTAGCGATGGAAGACGGTGTAAAAGTTGTTGAACTGTTCGAGAGCATCGATGAACGCCGACACTCCCGGGTCTTTGGGGTCGAACAGTGTGCCGCCCTCATCTTGACACATAACACCTGAAGGATACATTTTTAGAAAACAATTTTATGATATATGTTGTTTATTCTGACTGAATAACTTAAAGGTGCGCCCAAAATCGCATAACTTTGACAGAGAAAAGAAGAATCAAGAATGAACATGAAGTAGGATATATCTTCATCTCATTCGCGGAAAACGAGTCAATTTTCTGCGCCGTCAAACGGGCAAATTGAGCAAAAATTGGGGATGAATATGCAAATGAGTGTGGACTTGGGAAGGTTCCTGGTGTTGGGAGGGGAAAATTGTAATCTTTCTGAATGCGGATTTTAATCCTGGCAAATGTTTGAAGTGGACGTGTCACAAGCACTGGTTCCGGATTGTGACCGAATTTAAGGTTTTTGATGGATGCGGAACCAACAAGTGCACGTCTACGAGGGGATCATGTTTATGATGCTAGCTTTTTTGGTGACCTCATCTTGGCAATATCTGATTGAACAGATTTACCAAAAAAAGAAATGATAACGATGAATCCCGTTCTGTGATTCCTGACACCCCTCCATTATTAATGTTTTCTTACACATACCACTGAACGGCGAGGTGAACGCTGAGAACGGATGATTCATAGCGAAAGGAAGCGGGTCTCTCAAATACGCCTCGATCTCCATTTAGAGCTTCGGAATATGATTTCGATATCAATGCGAATGGGGAGGAATATGTTTTGTTATTCGCCAATTGAGCGCAGAAGGGGGCAGAGAGTCAGAATCCGTTTTCCCCAGATGACTACAATTTTCAGATTTTTTTCTCCGCCGCGTTTCTCATTAGAAATAGAGATGGATTATAATAATAATAATATAAAAACTACGTAGATCGGGGAATATTTTCGAAGAAATGGGTTTTCAGGAAGACTCGGAAGTAAACTTATAGTTAGAGGGACCTTTGAAAGGCAGACAGGCATTTTGAAAAAATGCTGCGCCAAACTTCAGGAACTTTGGAAAATGTGATCAGGAAAACATTGAGGGGTCAAGAAATGAGACCAATGTCTCTGAAAATCCCGGAAAAAATATGAGCGCATCTCTAATCTTTGCACTCCTCCCTTTGGTTTCCTCGATTTCGATTACGCATTCAGTGTGAGAGATTTCCGAGAAGGTCAATCAGAAATAGAACAAAAAGAGAGGGTAGAAGTGAAGGATGGAATGGATAATTTGCAAATTCGAAACGAAAATCCACTTTAAACGCCTCTCACCGCCTTGTGATCAAAGTTTAGAGCAGGAGACGTCAAAGTTCGCCAGTGTGCAATTTTGGGTGTAAATAAATAAGTGAATTCGAGTTTCAACTTGTTTTCGGATGTGTGAAGTTTAAATTGAAAGTGTAAGTCTGGATGGGGAACTCGTCAGAAGGAGTTTTCACATTCGGGAGAACTTGGAATTTGGAATGGGCAGTCTGGGAACAGATTTTTTTTCAAGGAATAGTAAATGTTCTATTTCTCACTAGAAAAACACGACATGGAAGGAGCGATGAACTCAAAGTCCAATAGTTTATTTTGAAGATTTTTGACTTTAATATCAGAATCCACGCTAATCTTCCATTATCATCACCTTTTACCCCTACACACGGATCGGATTAGCACAAAAAACTGGAGCACTCGACGAAAAAAATGATGAAAGCCCCCCTTTGATTTTGGATCGGACCTCAAGTGGATTCGGAAGTCGAACAAAAAGTTCCTGAAAAAAGAGAGCGTCCGAAAAAGTTTTGGTGTGTGATCTTGTGGCGAGTATCAAATTTCCGTAGAAATCGCATCGGCAAGTACGTACATACTAAAAAAAAAGTCATCAGAAGGAGCGGATTGGTGGAGGTATCCCATGGGAGAAATCTGTACGTTCTAGACCACCGATCACACTTTTTTTGCGCAGGGAGAGGGGTTTGGGTTTTTGCTGAAGTGTGAAGCTTTGAAAGGCTTGCAAAGTTTGAAAAACTAAAGATCCGAGATAAAGAGTAGACGCAGAGAGGTTTGAGAAAAAATTGAACTAGATTTGAGAACTAGAACGACAAGAGACTCGAGATAGAGAGTAGACGCAGAGAAGTCAGAGAAAAATGTAAAAGAGATTCGAGGTCAAAATTTTACACCTCTTTTTACCAAATCTTATTCTCCGTGTCATAATGTAATTTCCAGAAAGTCAGGAAAACCCTGAAAGTTTAAAGCGAGCAAACTACAAACTGACTTTCAAAGGTTCTCTAGAATAAGGATAAATAAACGAGAAAAAGTAAATCATGCACTACTTCTCGATGTTTTTTGAATATGAGCTTCACTTCTCATTTTCCACTGAATGATGTGAAGAGCTCATCTTAAAATTCGCCAGAATTCTGAAATACTTGCCGAGCCACTAAAAACTGTATGGCGCAATAGGTGTAAATAAGCAGACATGTGGGCTCACACTCAACTTAATGCAATTTGTGTAGGAGACAAGTGCATTAGGTGGTGAATGGGGTGGTGGTGGTGTTTTCAAATGAAATTCAGATGACGTTGATAGAAAAAATTAGAAAATTACCGGCCGAAAAAGACACATTTTGATCACATTAATATTTCAAGAACGCGCCTGCTCACTGAAATCTGAATCTGAAACCGACACCGAATCTTCTAAGGCGCTGACGATAATTGGATGAGGGCCCCGCTATGTGATACAAAAGAGAATCAATCCAATTAGGGCCATTTTCAATTTCGTGTGGAGCTGTTCAAAGAATGAACTTGGCTCTTAAAACCACTTATATTCACTTATATTCACGATTTTATGAGCACTTAGAGTCAGAGCAGCTTTTAAGTTGGGGGATAAAATGGAGTGCTGAAAGCTTCTACTCGAAGAATTTTAGGAATTCTTGGAGGGCGCTGCGGGAATCTGGGGACTTCTGGATAGAGGGAACAAATAAACAAGCAATTAGAAATTTTAAAGAATGACTTTGATGAATTTTAAGTTGCAAAGATCTCTGAAAGATTGCTGGAAGTCATTCGAAATTCAACTGATATTGAATAACTGTGAGCTTTTCTCCACAGAGCATCATATTTACATTCTGGTACCCCTAGACTTTGATAAAAGAAAGCAACTGATTTTCGGTGCGTTGTGGTCCTTCTCAATGAGCAGTTTGTGAATAAACGATGGCCCTCATTCATCCATTTAAAGAAACTATGGAAACTCGAAATAGCAACGCGGAACCACGCGAGGAATCAAAAAGTCGCCATAATTGAATTGTGAAAAAACAAATAGGTGAGATAAGTGACTAGATGTCCCCGTTGAGTGCTCTCTATACACATTGCTGTGATTTTTGCGCAGACAACTCGAAAAAAAAACGGAAAAATTGGCACGTATGTTGTGGCAACACGTGGAAAAATGGAAGAGACGTTCGAGAATAGAACGTAAATGAGGTAATTGTGGCGGGGAGATTAGGAAGACTGATGGGAGGAGGGGTCTTGAGGGAAAAGCAAGGGGTTGAAATGAAGTTTGAAAGTTTAGAGTTGTTGGCATTGTGCCAAATTTTCGTTCTTTTATGGTATTCATAAGTTTTAAAGTACATTTGATTCACAAGGTTCCCAAAAAATAACATCCAAATCGAATTTAATAACAGAAAATTGGAATTGTGTCAATTCTGTTTATGAATACAGTCGTTTTATTATGATCATTATTATTACGATGCATATGTTTTTTCAGTATGATCTCCGACACATCAAATTTTAAGCCCTTTTTATGGAATTCGTTATTGTCTGCGCAAAAAATAAGCGGTCAGTAAACGCGCTCTGTTGAACTTTGACACTTTTTCGGGAATTTTCAGCGTTTTTCAGGCATCAACTACGGGAATCGGTTGAAAATTATTAAAAACGTCGATAGATCATGTATTAATGTTGAACCGCGCTTATAAACCTAGATTTGCCCATTTTTGTGCAAGTTGGCGTCAGTTTCCGCGCAAACAATAAAAGATCAAGGACCGCTGTATATTTTTAGAACGACCATTGAAAACGAAATCCCAAATTTTGAGGTGATCAAGCACATTTTGTTGTCATCAACAAGAAATCCACGGGAATTAGTTGTCGAGTTTCGTAAAAAGGGAATGGGCGAAACGAAGATTTTGATTCTTGATGAGCACGTGAAAAATTCATAGTCTCTGAGTAATCTGGCTGATGTCTTGAATGCTCAGCCTAAAATGTTGCCTCCAAAAAAGAGAATGGTTCTTAGAAAGAGGAAAAAGGCTATCAGTTAGAAATGGGAAGGAAAAAAATGGAATAGAGTTGCATTATCCAACCTTTGGACCGGATGACGACGAGTTTCGGGTCACTTCTCCAGGGATTTCTCCGCCCCGTTTCTTCAAAAGGGGACTTATCTGCCTTCGCAAATAAAATGATGGGCGAAACGAGGAGCGAGGGAAACAAGCACTTAGACGTTCTATGAAAACTTTCCCTTTTTCATTTTCCCTTTATTCAGGAGGCTCCGGATAACTTTTTAAAGTTTTCGTCGAGTGCAAAATTTAACATTTCGCTCAAAACATTTAGAATTCGTTATTTCAGAACCCTGGAACTTCGAGGCTCTGAGAATATCATTCCTAGATCTTTTATCCCTCAAATAAGCAAATTTCCTCCCAAAAATATCTAAAAATATTGAACTATCATAGTGACACATAATGAGCTCACCATCTCTTGCTCCCATTCCATCCAATTCAGTGTGTAGGTCTTCTGGAAGTTTGAAATTTTCAAAGTTCAAAAAAAAATTCACAAGTCAGAAAAACGAATGGAGTCATAGCGGACAAGGAAGCCTACGGATGAGAAGGAATTTGAAAACAATTAAATTGCGTTGAAAAGAACAAAAATAGCAGTGGGACCATTTTACTGATTGGATTAAAAGTGTACAGAGAGCATTGAAATTTTGGTCTATTTTGTAGGCTATATAAAAAATGGAGGAAAATTCGACTTTTCAACACCAAAAAGGACAATGTCTGATGAAGACAGGTGAAAATAAAAGTGAGAACATACTTTAGTATTTTGAAAATAAAAAAAATAACAAAAAACTGTACAGTTTAATATTGAAAAGTTAAAGTCTTGAGACACGATCATAGAAACAAAAGTCCATAATAAACAAATTTTCCAAGACGTGCGAAATGCGAAGATCAAGGGGATAGTTTCTCGGAAAAAATAGTAATTGGCTCAATAAGGATCTAAAAGCTTATTTTCTCCAAAATCTAGCAAAATACCTTCTTATTCTGCCGCTGAATTAGGAATTCTGAATTTCAAACTCAAAACCTCACTCGTTTTTTGAAAAGATACACCTGGTTTCTGATATCTGAAAGATGGACTCATCACTGGTGGAGAAATGAGAAAAATCAGATAAAAATACTGATAAGAAATCGGGAAGAGAGAATTAATTGGGTCCCTGTCTCCAACAGCTGTCTGCTCGGTGATGAAGATGACAATGTGACTTTGACATTTTGACATTGTTGGACGACACGAGAAAAAAACGATGAGTTCAGAAATCGCAATGTGGGAGGAGGAGGAAGGAAGGAGTTCAAAGATTTTATGGGGTGGCGAAAATATGAGAAAACGATTTTTATACTGGGGATGAGAAAAAGTAAAATTGTAACTCAAAGTTTCTCAAAGCTAGACAAAATATTTGGAATTGATAATCAAAATATAGTTCAAACTGAAAAACTAGAGAAATTGCTTATACAGACTTTCTAAGACTTGCTGGTACAGAAATAGCGCTAATATCAAGATTCAGTACAATTTTCATTAAATCTGAAAAATAGTATACAGTCATAAATGCCAATGTCCAAAAGTAACTGCCAAAAAGCTCACATTTATATCTTCAAAAGTGTAGCTAAAGTGAAAAAGTGAAAAACCACCTGTTTTATATTAATTAGTCATGGTTTAGAGTTCAGTTATATAATGTATGATTTATGCGCTTTATTTTCATGATATGCGATAATACTGTAAGGGAACTCGGAAAAGTTTTTATTGGAAACACTCAAAAAGGTCATTGAAATTATAGTTTCAATAATTAATTAATTAAAGATAATAATTTGTTGTGATATGTGATAAGACTGTACATAACTATCCAATCGTCTACGAGAAACATTAAATCGAAGAATAAAAAAAATAATCGATATAAAAAAGAAATAAGTACTAGATCAAGCTGACCAATGGTTAACTTCCATAAATTTGTCTAATTTGGATCAGCTCCTATTCCGTTTCCTCAAAAAAATGTACTTTACTCGCCGTAAGGATACTGTAATTTCATTACAGTAGACTTGGGATTTGGACGTCTTCAACTCTTCAACAGAAGACGTTCAAAACTCAAACCTTCCTATAACTACAATAATCCAATTCCTAAATATTTTCCTAAAAAATCTGAAAGAACCGGGGTGGATGTCTGAAAAGAAGTGTTAATTACAGCGAGTTCCACGTGGTTTCCGGGAAGGAAATGCGATGCTCAAAGATGAAATTTGGGATCCACCCCCCTCCCCCAGTGGTTGGAGCAGCACACTCACCTACTTGAAGTGAATTCAAATGAATGTTTTTCTTTCCCACCAGTCAGTATATCTCCTTGTTTTTTCCACATCCCGACGGCCCGCCTCTCAATGTGTCATTTCATTATATTTTTCGGTCTCCGATCCATTTTACTCATCCGGACATGAAGAAGGGTGAGATGATGTGTGAAACATTGGGAATAAGAAAATGAAGATGGGCGGAAAAATGAGAGAAACGGAAACAAATTGGGTGCAATATCACTCGCCGGAAGAGGGAGGCGCTCTTTGGGGGCGAAGAAATTAGAAATTTCCCCTTCCCTCCTTTTCCTATTTTTTTCGCCACTATTTTTAACATACTCTAAGAAATTTGAATTTTATATACGAATTCTTCTTTCATTAAGTGTGTCCAAGAATGAATGAAGACAACAAAAGGGTGAAAAGATCAAACAAAAAGAGGGAGAAAAACTTAACAGAACAACAGAAACCAAGTGTTTTTCAAAGAGTAACAAGAAACAATGTGGAGTGCACGGATTATAAATCAAATCTTGAACGTCTTCAGCGGGTCCTTTCCTTTCTTCTGGAACTTGTGCTTCAGCTTCTGACGATGCTTCTGGCCCATGTTATATCGCCGGTTCTTGCTCGGCGCCGAGAAGTCCATTCCACGCAGAGCCTCGGGGACCATGTAAGAGGTCACGTCGGCGATGGCCGGGGAGTTCACTTTCAGCATGACCGGGTGGCAATCAGTCTGCATCAGAAGCTTCTCACGCTCGTTTTTCGCGAAGAACGACTGGAGATTTGCGGAGCGCATCAGCTGGAAATTTAATTTATGACGTTATTAAATATGGATGAAAATAAGGGTGAATCATGGTTTTCACGTCAGATTATAAAAGAAACAACCGTCTACAGTACCTCTTGACGGATCTCCTTCAGCCGTGCCTTCTTGATGACTCCTTTGGTGCATTTGCCCAGCGCCTCTCTAGTTCTCAACAAGAATGTGTCTAGCTCCTTAATTCTGAACTCGTACGGTTGGAGCACCTTTCTGCCCATTTGCTCATTGATATCCTTCTGAATCGTCTCCAGACGCTCGCGCTCCGATGGAATACAGAACGACAGGGCGGTTCCCTTGTTGAATCCACGGGCGGTTCTTCCGACGCGGTGAATGTAGGCGTCGGTGGACTCGGGGAAGTCAAAGTTGACGACGTTGCTCACGTGGTGGAAGTCGATTCCACGCGACACTCCCGACTCCTTGTCCAGCTTTGACTTTTTCGCTGGCTTCTCTTTCTTGTCAGTGGTTTTCTCCTCCGCCTTGTACTCCATCAGTTTCGAGCCATCCGCATCAGAGACATCAGAAGCGATCACAATCTGATAGTTGCCATCGTTGAACTGATTGATGACGTGGCAACGACTGTTGGCGGGCATCGCCGAGTTCAGAATACAAGACTTGAGCCCAAAGACACGGAGCACCAGCATCAACTTGTAGCACCTGTCGATGGTGTTTACGAAAAGGATGGAACGCCCGACGATCAGTTTCAGTTTGAACATGGCCACCAGAATCGCAAACCGCTCCTCGTCACTCTGGCATGTCAACTGATACTGAGTGAGCTGGTCCGAGTTCGGAAGATCGCCCTCTGTCAGTTTAATCGTCACAACGGGTCCAGTCATGAACAACTTTTTCAGCGAGGTCATATCATCCTTGAGTGTCGCAGAGGTGAGAATGCACTGGTAGGTTGTTGGCAGTTTCGAGCGGATTTTGCTGGAAATTTATTTTTTTTTTGATTTTAATTACAAATTCAATGATAACTTTTGAAAACTTACATCATCTCCTCTTCGTATCCAAAAGAAAGAAGCAAGTCAGCCTCATCCATGACCAGATAGCTGACCAGCGAGCAGTACTCTGGACGCAACGTCGTCATCTGAAGCAGTTTTCCTGGCGTCGTCACCACCATGTTGCTCCGATCCTCCATCCAAACCGAGCTCTCTTCCTCGTTGACATCGCACAAGTTGATGGCTTGAAGGAAGGGAAGCGCTTGGGACAGCTTTACGAAAAGTTTGTAGATTTGAGTGATCAGCTCTTTCGTGGGGGCAATGACGATCGCACTGGGACCGATGGAGCCATCGTTGGTCTTGGACTCCGTGATGAGCTTCTGGACGAGCGGGATCAAGAAGGCGCCAGTTTTTCCACTTCCGGTTCTCGCTCTTCCCATGATATTCTTGTTCTCCAGAGCAAGTGCGATGAGCGATTCCTGCACTTGTGTCGCTTTTTCCCATCCGAGCTCTCCGATACTCTGAAGACAATCACTAGCTTCGCTTAGTTTTAATAATTCGAATGAATACCTTCAGAATTCTCTCATCGAGACCGAAATCTGCGAACGTTTTGTGCTCTGACTCGAACTCCATCTCATCCACTTGAGGGCCAACCAAACTCTCCATCAGTTTTTGTCGTTTTCTATAATTTTTATTTTTATATTGTAATTTTTTCATTGAAAGCTCACTCCGCCTGCGACTTTTTCGTTCGATGCTTTCTTTTTCTGCCACCTTCCGTGCTCACATCTTCTGCCGAAATGACAACTTTCTTCTTCTTTGGCTTGGGCACTTCTTTCTGCTGTTTCTGCTTTTTGGAAGGAGATTCTTCGACGTCGGCGAATTTCACCGACTTCTTCTTTTTCTTCACCTCATCTGTGGACATTTTGTTTACCTGTAATAAATATACATATTATTGTTAATTTTTCGCAGAAAAAACAGAAGAAACTCACTTTAAAATAACGGAAAACCGTAAATTTCAAAAAAAAAATTTTTATCGAAAATAAAGTGCGTCAAGGCACCAAAAATACGCCAGCTGAGGTTGGCGCACTTTTAGTGCAGAAATTGGCGGAAAGTCAAAAAATATTTTTTTTCTTTCAAGCTTGAAATTGAAGTATTTCACGAAATTCTGACTAATGTAAAGGAAGAAAAGAGTAGAATATTTATACCAGAATTTTTATTTCAAATTGTTGGAAAAATACAAGTTGGAAAAGGGGGAAAAACTGATTCAAACTCTGAATGTCGAAAAAAATAAAATAAAACGAAAAGAAAAAAGACAATTTACACACAAAAATACAAATTTACTTATTCTCGGTGAACTTTTTGAGCAGCGACTCGAGCTTCATGGCTCCTGACATATTTCCAGAGATTTTCAGCTTTTTCGTCATCAAAGCAGTAGTGGGGCGGAGCTTTCCAGTGAACAACGGAGCAAAGTGCTCCGGAGCAAGAGTGAACTTCACGTCGGCAGTTCCCGACGTCTTCTCATCCAGCAGAGCACCATCGCCATTCTTCAAGTCCAACAGGATGATGCGCTCTCCTTTCGTGTCCTTCAGCACGAACTCGTACACGAAGCCAGTCTTCTTGACGATTTCCGCATTCAGAAGCGGCTTGGCCATCTTGAACACCTGCTTGATCTCCTCCTCAATGACGCCTTCTTCGTGCGCCCGATTCTTCTTTTTGCCGCCGCCGAACGCGAATTTGTGGTCGTAGGTGCCGGAGGGAATGAAGAAGTCTGGCATCAATGGAGCTCCGGGGACACACGCATAACGGTCAAAGTCAGTGACGCCTTCAGCTTTCAGAACGTCCTCGTCGATGAGGAATTGTCCCGTGAAGTCCTTCGAGTTCTTGGAGAGCACCGCGTAGGCGGCGTCCGCCATGATGGTTGGCTTTCTGCTGCCCGCTTCTCCACCCTTGTCAGAGAGCATCTCCATAGCCGCAGTCCAGATGGCGGTGAGTGGCCACAGAGCGTTGACTGAAAGGAAAGTGTCATTCTTATTTTATTATTTGTTTTAGTTGTTAGTTGTTAGTTGTTAGTTTTATTATCCCCACCTGCAATTCCATGCGGACGGAACTCTTCATGATGTCCGAGCACACACATTGACATTCCATACTTGGCCATGGTGTAAGCCACATGATTGGCAAACCATCTGGTTTCCATCAAAAGAGGCGGGGAAATGTTCAACACATGAGGGTTCTTCCCCTGCTTCAAGTACGGAAGACACGACTTGGTCATCAGATACGTGCCACGTGTATTGATGGAGTGCATCAGGTCGTAACGCTTCATCTCGGTGTCCTCGGTGCCGGTGAGCGAGATGGCGGAGGCGTTGTTGATGAGGATGTCGATTCCTCCGAACTTTTTGACGGCGTCATCGACGGCCGACTTCACGGCGGCTTCATCGCGCACGTCGACGATGCATGGGAGGGCTTTTCCACCGGCCTGTAGATAGATTTTATTGATGTATTAGGGGCTTCAGTGTCTTCTTTCCGGCTCATTTTTGAGCATTGATTCTGGAATTCTGCAACCTCAAGGAAACAATTTGACTTCAATAATTGAACTGTTGCCAAATTCAGACCATGGATAGCCGAGAGCTTCCTGAGCACATTCATAGAATCAGATGATCCTGAGCGAGAGAATTCTAGACCACAGAATTCGAGAATCAAGATGTGCTCATCAGAATGAGCCGGTAACATCAATAATACCTTCTCAATCTCCTCGGCAGCACTATAAATAGTTCCTGGAAGTTTGGCGTGAGCAGTGGCCGTCTTCGCCGCCACCACAATGTTGGCTCCGTCTTTCGCGAGTTTCAGCGCGATCTCCTTTCCGATTCCACGCGACGCGCCAGTGATCAGCACTGTTTTGCCCACGAATTTTCTAAAAGGATTTCAAACTTTAAAATTCGGTTGGTTTGCCTACCCTGTATTGAACATTTTGTTGGTGAGGTTCTGAAATTAGGAAAAATTTAAAAGTGGTTTGTAAGCAAAAATAAAAAAAGAAAACGTGTTTAGTGGGTCGCAGACTACTGATTGTTTGTTGTGATGCGGTAGGTTATCTAGAACGTCCCGAGACGCAGAGAATGGGAGAAAACTACGCTCAAGACTACATCCTATGGAACATCAGTACAAGGTACAGAACTGATAAGATGAGTGAATCTGGAAAATAGTTTTTCAATATTTCGGATTTTACACCAGCGCAATCTAAATTTGAGTTGTAAGAAGTGATAAATACCGACAGTTTACTTAGATATTTGAGAAAAAAGGAAAACAACAAGAAACCATAAAGGAACAGGGGGCGTGAAAAAGAAGATATAAATAAATGTTAACAAACGACAGGAGAAATTTTGAAAAATAGGGAAAATTATGGTTTAGGAGCATCGAGTCTTTGCAAGACCTCTTGCACCTCTTGCAGCTTCTGGATGTGTCGGAGGAAGTGCTCGCTGACGTGACGAGCCACCTTCGTGTCGGCGATGTTGATCATGTCGCGGTCGACGTAGAAGTCAATGTCCGTCTGGGGCTCCTCGTCCTCGTTGGTGGAGGGTCCGCTTTCTTTGCCGAGCTCGTTGACGATCATCTGAGAAAATTCAGAAGTTTAGTAAATTTAGAATAAAAATATAATCAATGCTGAATTATTGATGATCTCAATTTAAGTCTGTTTTACCGAGCTCGGATTACTGTAGTTTATTAACGCAAAAATGAACAAAAGTCAATCTCACCTTATACGTCAGCAATTTTCCAAGGAACGAATCATAATGATCGTCGTCTACGTCCATGAACGACGCCAACTTCTTCGTCGGAAGCGTCGTGTACAGCTTCAGGTATCCACGAAGCACTGGCAACGCCATCTGCGACTCGATGCCCTCCAAGAAGGACTGAGTCTGACGGAGAAGTGGTTCTTTCGACTGATTCACTCCCTCATAAACCACAGTCGTTGGTGACAGGAATTTCGGGCAGCTGAAAGAAGATCATTTTGATTTTTCATAGGAAATATTAAAAAATTACCCAGTAGAGAAGGCGTTTCTGAATTCGTCAATGTTTCCATTGGCCATATGCATCATCCGTTCTCCACAACGCTCCGAGAGCTGCGAGGCGATGCTCTCGTCGATTCTCTGTGGCTGGACAGCCAGGCAGATAGCGAGAAGATAGAAGAGCTGATCCCAGGTCTTTCCTATCTGAAAATTACTTTTTAACTGAAAATGTTAAACTTTTAATTGATTACCACGTCGTACTGGAAGTTCTTCTTGGATGGCTGCTGTCCTTGCACCGACTTGGTTCTCTGGATGTACAACAGACAGTTGACGAACAGCTTTGTCGCCTCGCCGTAGTTTCTCATCATCAGATGCGAGAAGCCGACAAAGTAGTGGAGAGTGACGAGGCACGTCGGAACGGTGTTGTAGATTCCCTTCGGGTCGATGTCGACGTACTGAACAGTCTTCAGAGCCTGATGGTAGTCTCCCAGGAGCACGTGGGTTCTCAGGAGCCCGATGAGAGCGAAGTAGCCGAGTTTGAAGTAGAGATCGGATTGACCGAACTCGTCGGCGACAGAGTCCGGATTTCTCTTCTCCTTCAAGGCCTTCAACTGCTCCACTATCTGAGATTTGGATAGGAGCGAGTAGAGAATGTTGAGAACCGGGTAGATGTTCCACGCGTTCTGGTTCTCCTCGATGTTGATCAGATCCTCGACCTCGTCCGAGTTTCTCTTTCCTGGATTCGCCTTGTAAAGGCAGAACGCCTGGAATTGGTAGACGAACTCGTCGATGATATCCCACAGCCAAACGTTGGGAAGGGACAGTGGGATGGGGTCCTTGCTGGAGAGAAGCTCCGAGAAGAGCTCCTGGTAGTTCATGAAAGACTCGTAGCGGTGGACGAGGAGTGGGCCACGGGCGTTGCGAGCGTACAACTGGCGGTAGTAGAGCTCCTTGTAGAGGATTATGAAGAGCTTGTTGCCGGGGCCGATGATGCGCTCGACGACGTTCTCCTCGGGCCACATGCGGTCGCGGTAGAATCTAGATATTAAATTTTTTGGTTCGTTTACAATTAATTGTTTTCTACTCACCGCTCCGTCAGATCCGGGAACGCATGATCGTAAAGGCTCAAAATCTCGGGAACGTTTTGCTCGTCGATCATTCTCGCGAAGTAGACCAAGTAGTCGGCAACCTCATTAGGAACACCGTCTTCCTCTGAACAATTGTTGCATTTTTTTAATTGCTAAGAAAAAAAAAATAAAAATCTCACCAGAAAACGTGGTGGTGCGACGGCGCTCTCCGTGCTCCTCGACGTTCATATCGAATTCGACGCGGCGGGACATACCTGAAACGTTAAAAATCAATATTTCGCTGAAATTGCAACTGAATCATGCAGAATTATACGAAATATTGATAACAAGTTGCTGGAATCGGGGGAAAAATATTTATTTGGGAGTTTCTCGTAAAAAAAATTGGACCCGAATTGCAAAAATGCATGGAGGTCGCGCGTTTTTGCAAGTCTGCCGCACACTTTCCCGTCGGCATTGTGAGCGTTCGATTTCCAAACAGTGTTTTTCAATCGCTTTTTCTCTACTTTCCGATGTTTTTTATTTGCTCTCACAATGAAGTGGACAAAAAAGTAAAAATTAATTAGTTGAAAATTTTGTCAAGATCATGGTACAATGAAGGATACCGTTTTTCCTATATTTTCAGAGAAAAAGTGCAGCAAGGTTAGAGCTAATTTTTCACAATTTCTTAATTTCGAAGAATTTTTGGTGTCGAGCTTTTATTTTTTTTCAACAAAACAGTGCACACGCATGCTTGCGAAACCACTTCCATGGCCGGCGGCCTAGCATTTTCTCAGCCATGTCGTCTTGGCCAGTGACGAAAATGATGACTTTTCAAAACTAATCGAATCTTTGCTCACTTTGTGCTCAATTCTCTTTTTTCAGTTCCAAAAATGGAAGTGCCACAATCGGAACGAGTTGACGACGTCGACATATTCCTGGCTTCACAAGACGGTCAAATTCAGCGACCGAAAGGACCCGATTGCAGACATCCTGCCAGACAAAAGTGCACAAATTGTCTTCCGCTTGATGTGAGTTTCATTAATCAATTCACAAAGATTTCGTAATTATTCAGCCTTTCGATGAGGAATATTTGAAAGAGAAAGACATCAAGCATATGAGCTTCCATGCCCACGTTCGCAAACTTCTCGGATCTCATGGAAAGGGAACGACTCTCAAAAAGCCACTGGAAAACATCAGGTGCTATTTGAAACCAAACTGTGACGCTCACAAGCCGTTCCCAAAAGGAATTTGCACGAAATGCAAACCGCAAGTGGTCACTTTGAACCGTCAAAAATTCCGACATGTGGACAATATTCAAATCGAAAACCAGGACCTCGTGAATAACTTCCTCGATTACTGGCGACAGTCCGGCAATCAAAGAGTCGGATATCTCATCGGACAGTATCAGGCGTTTAACGAAGTTCCACTGGGAATCAAGGCTACTGTCGCGGCGATCTACGAGCCGCCACAGCACTGTCGGGAAGATGGCATCGAGTTTTTGGATGATCCGAATGAGAGAAAAGTGGATCAGTTGTTGGACATGCTCGGATTGCAGAGAGTCGGATGGATATTCACCGACTTGTGGACCGCCGATCGTGCCGCAGGAACTGTGCATTACACTCGGCATAAGGTTGGATTTTATTTATATTTTATGAGGATCTTGGCAAAAAACCAATCTTTTCAGGACTCGTTCTTCCTCTCCGCCGAAGAGTGCATTACCGCCGCCAAGTTGCAACTGAAGCACAAGAATGTCACCGAATACAGCATGGACCGCTTCTTTGGCTCCAAATTCGTGACCGTCGTCGCATCAGGAGACGAGTCGCTGCATGTGAACTTCCACGGCTATCAAGTCTCGAACCAGTGCGCTGGAATGGTGGAGGCCGACATTCTCTGCCCCACACTTTATACTCCAGAGCTCGCCTATGTCCGCGAGAACCCGCTCTCCGAGCAGCACTACATCACCGACGTGCAGTACTGCGAGAAGAACGAGTACGGAGCCGAGGTGCTCAAGAACGGAAGACCGCTTCCAGTCGAGTACCTGCTTGTGGATGTGCCAGCGGGTATGCCCAAAGAGCCACACTACACGTTCCACGTCAAGAAGAACGTCCAGTTCAACATTGAGAATCGTCAAGACGTCGGGAAGATTCAGGGAGGCCAAAACCTGACGGCGTACTGTGCGGAATTCTCGACGAATCAGTTCTTGGAGCAGGCCACCAACTTCCACTTCCTGTTGTACCTGATGACAAACGATATGGTGACGATCAACGACGAGTGGATGAAACGGCTGTGCAACATTGTGAAAGAGCAGGATAGAGGAGCCGCTATGGACTGGGCGAATAATTGCGACGACTGGAACCAGTTGTACGCAGTGGCGAGTGCTAATTTCGAAGGTAAACGTTTTCCATGAACTTGCTTACTATCCTGAATCAGTCGAAATTGCAGACAACCCCATCATTCCGGACGCTGCATCCTCGGCGGGCACTTGGAGCTGCAACCATTGTACATTCCAAAACGAGGCTGGTCAGAACGACTGCTCCATGTGCGGACTTCCAGCAGAATAATTTATTCATTTCATTTTTGTAAATTCTTTCTATTTTTTTGAAAAACGTTTTTCACTGAAATTCTCCATCTATTTTCCCCCTTTCCAGAAGCTTCCTACATTTTTTGTATTATACTACTAGACTTTTTACTGGTCACCCACACCCTCCTTCTAGTGTTTCCCAACCAGAACTGTGAAACAAGAAATGAAGAGAGAGAATATTGCCCTATTACTTTATGATTCCCAACTACTTTGTCGAAATTATGAGAATGTAACAGTGTGATACATGTGTCACACTGATATTAGGAGGGAAAAGTGGAGAAAAAAGTGTAAAACGGTCCTCCTCTTTTCTCGCGCTTCTTGTTCTCGACTGTCTCGCGCCAAGGTCGCCTAGCCGAACGGGTTACCACCAGCTTCTCGATGCATCGAGAATCACTTTTCAATTATATTTTTTTGGTAGGTAACATGTTCCTTACTGGTTCTTTTGTTTTCCTCTTTGTTTTTGTTTTGTGGTTTCATTGCTTTGTTTTTGATTCCAATTTAGCGATAGAGCGCAGGTTGGCATGTTGAGAATTTCGAAGGACTTGAAAAGTTTTGTAAAAATTTCCGAGAGGCGCATTAAAATGCAATTATTTTGTTTGCTTCGGGAGTGGGGCTTGACTGGACTTGGATGATTTTTTTCGAGTCTTTCCAATGCTAAAAACTCGAGATAAAAGCATTGATTTGCTCATTGTGTGCAAGTTGGCGTGAATTCCTGCGCAGAAACCGTGCAGTAGTTTTTTACGCCAGCAGAATTTTTGGTGAGATTACTGTAGTTCCATTGACTTGAAACCGAAAGATTTTCTTAACTTGTAAAAATCGAGAACAGTCATTCTTGCAAGTGTAAAGTTGTTAGATTGATTCAAGCCCGAAAGTGTAAATTTTCTCGACCTTGTTCACTCCCTCATGCCCCTTATCAGATTTTACGTTAAACTTGATCATTGGCTGGTGATACGGCTGAAATACATTCTTCTTTTACTCTTTCGATCCATTTGGATGAATTCTGTGTGTTTTGACCGATAAAATCTACTTCTAACTTATCAAGGTGAAACTAGAGACATATTTTTTATCTGTGAGAAGGAATGAGAAGATACATGAAATATTTTCCAATTTGTGACGCATCCTTGATTTGGTTCAGCACGTCATCTGCTTCCCATCTTTTTATGTGATTATTCTCGGTCTGTGTTCCCCGAACACAAGCAGTATTCTGGATCTTTGACCGAAATTGTATTATCTAAAAAAGCCACGTGGTTTATATTTTACAGTAATTTGTGTGCTGATGCGAAGCTTCTATAAAAGTTGATTCGTCTTTTAGAGGTCACACTTTCCATGACGCATTCTGAAACTTATGAATATTCCCCCTACGAAGGTCAAGTGATAATATAAAATGACTTCCGGTGACCCTCGACGCCTTCTCTTGACATCTAGACAATCAAGAAAAGGAAGAGAGAAAAGTGGTTTTGGAAAAGTGTCCAGGGGAACCATAAAAAGATCGAAGATTGTGGCCGAAAAGTGTGTGTACTAATAAAAAAAAGAGAATCGTTGAAATGAGGAAAGCCACTCTTCGAACTGTTCGAAATGTTGGTTTTAGAGGGTTTTTTTGGGTTCCGGCTACCGTTTGTTAGTGTTTCGGTTTTCGAGCAAGCCACTGATGAATAAAACCGGCAAAATCATAGCCTGAAAATTATTCTTGAGCGTGTAGTTTTTGTAGGCATCCACAATTGGGAAAAATATATTTGTGACGTCCCGGTCAAGCTACAGTACCTTGTGGTTCGTAAAATCAAAAATTCATTTTCGTTAATGTAGTTTTTGTAGGTACTCGTGGCGACATGGTTAAACTACAGTAACCAGATTATAGAAAAATCAATATTGAGAATTCATTTCCATCGTGTAGTTTTTGTATCCATACATGAATATAATTTTGAAATACTTGTGACGTCCGTGGAGTCCCGGTCAAGCTACAGTAATCTAATTTCGAAAAAGCAAAATTTAAAAATAATTTCCCAGATAGTAGTTTTTGTAGCAAGGTCAAGCTGCAATAAACTCAATGCTCACGTGGCATTTATACTCCGCGAAGTATAAAAGCTACAGTAACCCTCACTAATCATAAACCATACTTTAAGGTCCAAACACCGATCAACAAGAAAATAGGAAAAAGTTGCAACAATATTTTGGAAGTAATAAAATGACATAAATATCACAAATCACACTAGTCACAGTAACTCATTTCAAAAACCATATGTGTTCTTTAATTTGCTTGGTCCACCCACTCAACCCAACAAAAAACAAGATTCCTTCTAAAACTGACGTATTTTTCATTTCTCAGCTGACCGGTACTTTTGAATCCACTCGAAAAGTGCACTTTTGGAGGGAGAAAAACGAGAAACTCAAGGATCCTCCAACAAAAAATGACTGGACATGTAAATTAGAAAAGTTCTGGTTAATTGCGGGTGGAATAGTATAAAAAGGGAGGGCAGACGAGTTGGGAATCAGTCTACTGTTGACCTAGAAATTCGGTTTCACAAGAATGAATTTTCCCTACGTAACTCCCATTTGTCCCGCTGTGAGATTGCAAAAATCCCTAGTGACGTCACGTCAAGTTTGGCGATCTTCCGATTCTAGAAGATAACAGCGCACCAGCAGTAGATCATTTTCAATTCCTCGAGAAGACAAACACATCCGACTTCTTCAGATCATTTAGGACATTTGCCCAAGTACAGTAATCCCATTAGGTGAACCCCTATGATGTTTTAGTGGAGAGTGCGTGGCGATTTTAAAAGTTGCTTTTTTCGGTGACGACATCAATTTTCTTCTATTTTATCATTGAATCCTGGAGAGCTATTTCGCCAATAGGGAAATTCACAAAATCACAAAATTTCTGTTAAAATGGCGCAGTAGGGGGTGGGGCCTATTTTTCGAACCAAGCTCTCAGCTTTCCGAAATCTGAAGCAATTTCATAACAGTTTTCCACAAAATACGCGAACGAGATCATTGCACAGTTCCACCATGTGATCTGATCGAAACGGTAGCATTGATAACACGTGGTGATCTGATTTTGCTGAAGACTTCGTTCCGATGATCCCCCGTACTCATTGTTCGACGTTTTTTGGACCCATCGGTCAGAAAAGAGAACTTGTAGCAGATCACCAGTACGGTGATACTATTTCAGTGTTTTCTCGTTTTCCTTGTTCCTTTTTTGTTCCTTTCGCCCTCTGAAACCAACTGGTTCTATTGAAAAGTAACTGATTCTCTGTGATCCCAGCCCCATTTGTTGGCTGAAGGGAACTCGATTTCGACTCGTCCTTCCTTTTTGTGTTAATTTCGTTTTGTTGCCATTCATTTTCCATTTTCACTCGCGTTCGCCGCTTCTTCATTACCATACTCACCCTTCGTTTCTCAAAAACTTTCTACTTTTTCCCATTCGTTTTTGAGTATGACCCTTTTTGAAAACAGGTAATATGGTTCATTTTCAGACGCTTCGGTTCATAATTACAAATTAGATAAAACGACGGTCGGGTTTTCCTTTTAAAAGGAGAGGTTTGTTTTTCAGTTTTTCAGTTTTTGAATTCTTACTCTTATTTCTTCAATTTGAAAAGCCTCGCTTCAGAATGAAACACAATGTAAACGACAACACATGGTTTGTAAGAGGTATCCATTGGTTCTTTACCAAGTGCTCAGATGTTATATGGTGAGCTCAATAGAAAATAGGGAGCTTTCAACAAAAAAATGAGCTTTGTCCAGCTATTGCCCATGGACATGCATGATACTCACTACAATCATCACCCTAGCATTGGCTGCTAAAATTCCGTTGACCAGAATGCAAAATGACATCAGTGATTTCACACCCTTCGGAGCAAGATCTCGCGTTGAACTTCAGGTACAATTCTATATCCGCTACTTTCAAATTCCCTCTACATAAAAAATTTTTCAGACGTATCGTCAGTTTTTCAACAATCACGGAGAACCAAAAGCCATCTACGCATTCATCACTTCCAAACACGGCGACAACATGTTGGGCATCTCGCAGTTGAATGATACTGTCAGAGTGTTGGATAAGATTTCACGTGACTTCTACTTGAAGACTTCGGATGGCCCAAAGAATTTCGAAGAGTATTGTGGCGGATTTTGTCTGCTCAATGAGCCGGTGCGACATTTTTATGTGAGTAACACATTTTATAAAATCATGTGGAGTTCCTTTTTCAGAGTGGAATGTTGATATCCGGTCAGCATGGAACCGACTTCAGCCATTTGGATTTGGGATACCCGATAACTACAGTACTCGGAACGAAGTTGTACATGGACCCCAACTTTTTCGGAGTAAAAGTGGCCACAGAGAACAATAAGGTCGAGTCGGTCTCGGACAGCAATATTCGACTTTTCGGAGAGAATTTGGTGGGTTACATACAAATTAGTAGAAGTTTTTATTATTTTCATCTTTTGACTTTTCAGAAACAAGTTCCTAACAATATTCGCGAAGTATCACTAGTGGTTCTTCAATTCCGCTCGGAACTCGGAGATGAAGTGAAGCCTGACGATCTTCGCAACTACGAACACGAGATTCTTGATTACATTCATGATGAGTATCACTCGGATCATATCAACGTCTACATTCTCACTGATTCCTATATCACTGAGGAAATCGTTCGTGCTGGACTCACCCTCCTCCCATTTTTAGTGATAGGATTCACTATCATGGCAGTTTTCTCGTCTATCACCTTTGTGCTCAGTGCGTATTACTTGAAGCAGTTAAACGTCTATAAGGTATTTTTGTCAAACCCATTAGAATTCTGACAGGACCTTTGCAGATCGTCCTTGCCATTATGGCTTGCGTGGTCCCGTTCATGGCATGTGGCGCCAGTCTCGGAGCAATGTTCTTTGCTGGCTTCCGCTTTGGATCGATTCTCTGTGTCACTCCATTCTTGGTACTGGCTATCGGAGTGGATGATGCTTACTTGATGGTGAACGCGTGGCAGAGAATCACGTGTCAAAGGCGGAAAGAGGGAAGAGCGAGGAATGTGCAAGTGGAGTTGAAGCATAGAATAACTGAAATGTTCATTGAAACTGGACCGAGTATCACCATCACTACAATTACCAATGCTTTGGCGTTCGCGATCGGAGCAACTACCCCTGCTGCTGAAATTCAATTGTTCAGCATTGGAAACGCGTTAGCTGTAACTGCAGACTTCATATTCACAATTTCAATGTATGGAGCACTCATGGCAGTTGTTGGAAAATATGAGATATCCAAGGAACTCGAGAATTCACCCAGTGATGACTCCAAATCCGACACCAGCTCCACCAACTCTTCAGAGCCCGAAAGCCAAAAACACTTGTCGCCAGAGAAAGAAGAAGACTGCAAGTTCCGTCGATTCATCGCTAAAGTTTGTAACTTTCTCACGAACACCTGGGTGTGCTCTGTGGTCCTTGGCTGCTTGGCAGTCTACTGGTACATTTGTATAATTGGGACGGTGAACATCAAGTCGGAACTGAGCCCGAACAAGTTGTTCCTGGAGGAGAGCAACATTGTGAAAATATTCAAGCAGAGAAGAACTCATATCATTCCCTACTACTCGGCATGCTGGATCCTTGTCGAGAACCCTGGAGATATCAGTGATCCAGCTCAACGAGCAAAGTTGGAAGAACTGATCACCGCGTTCGAAAGTCTCCCATCTGCAAACGGAAAGTATTCCACCAAATTCTGGCTTCGCGACTATGAAGACTTCCTGAAACAAAGTGAAGATATTGATCTTCCACTAGACGAAGAGGAGGAGGAATTGGCAATTGAGTTCAGTATTAACGGAAGCCAAGTGGTCACTCCATCTCAACCATTCGGAAGAGGGAACGAACTTAGGCAATTCTTGGAGTGGCCAGAATTCTCCTTCTGGAAGGGATTCATCCAAATCAATGAATCCGAGTATGAAATCACCAAGTTCCTCGTGACAACTGCCTATCATGGAAATGAGCTGGTGGAGTGGTCAAACAGAGCAAAGTTGCTGAATGAATGGAGAGCAGTCGCAGATCAGTTCCCCGCTTTGAATGTGTCAGTCTACGAGGAGGATGCGAAGTTCCTGGACCTCATCGAAACCATGTCTCCAGTAGCGATTCAGTCCGCACTCTGGACATTTGCTTCCATGTTCGTCGTTGCCGCTCTCTTCATCTCCCACCCACCAACTCTATTCGTCGCAACCTTCTCAATTCTCAGCACATCACTCGGAGTCTTCGGAATAATGTCCTGGTGGGGAGCCGATCTCGATCCCATCATGATGTCCGCTACTGTGATGTCAATTGGATTCTCCGTGGACATACCCTCTCACGTCAGCTATCACTACTATCAGACTGCGAAAGAGACAACAGACATCAGGAGACGATTACAAATGACCATCGAAGCCGTTGGTTTTCCGATTTTCGAAGCTTCCCTCTCTACGTCGCTTTGTGTAATGTCGCTGTTCTTCGTGGATTTGAACATGGCACAGGTGAAATTTAGCTGGACAAAGATTACAAAACTTGACGAAACTTGTTTCAGATATTCGCGAAATGCATGCTGCTTGTCGTGATAATCGGAATGATTCACGGCATGCTAGTAATGCCAGTCATTTTTGCACTTCTCGATACAGTGCCTCGAAAACTAACATCCAAGATTCGAAGCGAAAATCAATCGACTGTCACAGTGGTCACTGTTGTTTCATAATTTTTTAAATCTTAATGTTAGAATCCCAATTTGTGTATATAATTGTTTTTGATAACTCTCCTCAGATTCAGAAATTCAGATGATGTCTCTAGTTTTGAAATGTACGGGTTCCATGCTTGTTTTAAGTTTTCACAATGAATATTTTTCTTTATTGAGGTTTTTCAATGCAAATGATCACTTTCAGAAGGTCCAATAAGACTTCCAGACAAACTGGAAGAAATCAATAGGAAAACAGCAGCAAGTACAGCGATCCAATAGGAATATCCCAGATAGACATTAGCTAGAAGTTCGTAGGTTGTTGATTGTAAGTACGCTGAAAACTTTTCTGTTACTGTTTATAATGAAGAAAATTTCGAGTTGAACTTACAAACTTTGTACTGCATTCTGACTCCATACACCACAATCGCTACGAAAAGGCACAAAAATGCCAGCGCAGTCAGACTAAACGCAGGCATTCCAATTCTAGCTCGTGGGCTGATTCCAGCAATAAAACATCCCAGTGAGACTACTTGAAAAACGACGGAAAGTATCATGAAGGCCAGTGTGAACTTCTCGAATGGAAGTTGATAGCGACCGTAAGCCTTGCAGTCGTAAGTAGGCACTTGACGATTTCCAGTCCCACAGTTTCGGGAGACAAGGCCAATGTCAGGTGCTCCATTGCCTAAAAACAATACAATAATTTAAATAAACTTTTTTTTGTACGCTTGATCAATTTTCATTATCACTATCACTACTAACACTATAACAAAGAAAAATGTGAAAAAGTGACTATTACTATGAAGACTCCAAATGAAAACATCGTTGAATGTGAGCTTATCTTTGTAACTCCGCCATCCCGGAGTGAACAACGCCACCAGGGTCAACAGCAACGCGACAATCAGAAAAAATCCGTATCCACAATGTGCTTTTCGAACCATTATTGAGGAATTCAAGTGACCAATAGAAGGAAGAATATATTTGTTGGTTTATGGAACCTGGTTGTCAGGTCAATGCCACGATGCGCACTTCGTATTCAGAGCTCTTCTTTTGTGGTGAGCCGTTGTCAAGAGAGACGGTGATTTATTATGAAAACGGGAAACATGTTGAAATGTAAAGTTGAATGGGGGGAAGGGTTGGTGTTGAATTTGAAAGTTATTGATAAGGAATCCACCAGTATCAAAAAGAAGTGGACTACAGTACGGCCAAAATGGAGGGGTAAAATATTTGAGAACTTATTTCAAACAATTTTTCTAATATGAATTAATGGCCAGTACTGTAGCAATCACAGTTTACTTTAACTACACATAAATCATTATTATCTCATCCGTGTGGGTCTGGCTTGATCTGTCTAGCAAGACCGTATGGAGACATTCCTTTCTGCGAGGCGCACTTGTTGGTACCGTACTGCAATGGGATCACCATCTCGCCTCTTCTCATCACCGCTTCAGGAAACTGGCGGGGGCTCGATTGAGCCAACTTGACCACCCAGGCGGGATGCTCCAGATGAGGGGATCGCATTTGGGCTACTGCGGCGAGTAGTCGGAGGCATTCGATTACCTGAAAGTTTAGAACTTTAGAATAGATATAGAAAATATGATAAAGAATCGTTAAAGCAATGTTCAAAAGATCTCTGCTAGCCCAAAAACGAGAGAGGGAAAACAACGAGGAGAGAAAAAACAATACAAGTTTCCAGAAAACCGAAAAAGACTCACTTTATAGCATTGTTTGTTCTCGTACAAATCAACAGTTTGGAAGCAACTGATCTCCATGACACCGTACCGCTTCGCAGCTGCCAAAAAGTTGGAAATGTTCTCCATCTGCAAATTTCAGTTATTTAGAGCGCTCTCTCACAGAGTGTGGATGGAGAGTAGATGAAAGTAACCCACCATATGGAACGGCATCTTTGGCGCTTTCTTGTACACAATTTTCCCTTGAGGGTCAAGCTTCTCAATGAGCTTGCACAACATCACACCGTCTTTCAGGAGGTTGCTAACGTCAGTTGAGGATTCACAAGTTGTCACGTCAAATGAGAAGCGTTCTCCTGTGATGTTCTCGATCCAGGAGAGCACTTCGATGGCTTCTTCCAGTACGAAACGAGCGTCATTCTGGAGAAGTTTTATGAAAAGAGGAAAGGAAACATTTTATTATATTGAGAATAAGGGAAAAATGAAGAAGATTGATTATTTGCTAAAGAATCATACCTTTTTCTGAAGCTCTCTGCTCAACCCATAGCTGGGTCCGTGGTTGGCCATCTGGAAAAAACCAAGTTCAACGAAATCAGTATTTCTTCCAATTAGAAAAATAAATGATAACGAAAAACGATAAATCCGCAAAAATTATGATCAGGAACGAGAGTTAAGAGCTTTTATAATAGAATTTAGAATTTCCCAATTAAAAATTGTTCTTAAAACGAATTTTTTCGAGGAAGCGAAAAGATTGGAATTTCTGGAAGAAAGTGGTTGTGGGCGGAATGTGTCATCTGTGGCCATAATACGAAACGTTCGCCTCTCTCTGCCCGCGTACAGGATGCTTTTCCCGGCGTCTCTCGCACTCGCCCACTCTCTCGCCCCCACCTTATATCTGTTATCGTATATTCGTGTGATGAAGAAGATGGCCGAAATGAGGAAAAGGACAGTGGGAAGATGTATACATTTGAATATATGGAAAGGGAATTCAGAGGGGAGTGGAAAAAGTCGATGGGACAGGTAATTAAGGGATTATGAAAGGGAGAAGACGACATGGAAGACAGGGGATGAAGATTCGGAATAGGAAGGGAAGCAGCGCGGGGGAATTTTTAATACTAGTTCGACGAAACTATGAAGTTGTAATAGATAATGTCACGGCCAACAAATGATCTTCTTAAATCTTCGGATTGCTTTCAAGTGAAAACAGTTTAGAATCAAGAAGGGAATGACTATCTCTGGGCAAAGTTTTGTCAAATGCTAAACTTCCCAGACAACTGTGTGTAGTGGCAGATCAATTCTTATTCAGTCACTTCTCAGGAACAGAAGATTATATTTTTTTATTAAATTAAAAATCATTTTCACAGGAACAAATTGATAAATATGTAATGTTATTCCAAGACCGTCATTTTGAAGGAAATACCACAATCTCCAATAGCTCCGAACAAGCTTCTCAAAAACGACAAACTGTTCAAGTTCCTTGCGAAAAAAGTTTCTCTAGGGAAACGAGGTGACGACGGCTAATCCGTAATCATGTTTACCTCCCCCATCCCTGTCTTCCCTTCCATGTTTGCTCGATGTCTTTGGGACAGAAAACCACCCCAAAAAACGCGCACACTCATCAGTCATCAGGAAGCCACCAAAAAAAAAAACAACAGACACACTGGCAAGTGACACGAGTTTAATTTCATCGCGAATTCTGAATAAGAAGTGGAAGTGAATTTCATGACACGATCAAAAATTCAAAGCGGGGGAGCCGGCATTATTTATGTCGGTGTGCCCCGTGTTTTATCTTCGGCGGTATCTTGACCCATTTTTTTGAGGACCTATTCTCTTTTTCCATGTCTTCCGGAGAGCATATTTTCAATAAACAGAATATCTGCCTTTCACTTCACCCGAGACGTGAACAACAAGACCCCCTTTATAAAGCTGGCATGAAATCAAAGTACCCCCTGCCGAAACGAGTCATTTAGTTCCCGGTTAGAGTTGTCATAATCCCAGTACCAAATCAAAGTAGAACAAAATACAAACTTCTGATTTCACGAATCCGTTTCGTCACGAGTTTTTTCGTCAGAAGGCAGAGTACAATATGCGCGAAAACATTTATCTTGGGCTCTGGATGTTAGAATTGGATTTTTCCTGGTAAGTACGTCTGGCATTTGATATGCTACGAGCAGACTCAACCTGACATTTTAGTAAAGTATGTCATTCTGAATGTAACTTTTAGAAAATGTCGGATTAGGGGGAAATATGCTGTTAGGATTTTGCATGAGAACATAATCTGAACCTGAAGTTTTGTTGAACTGGCTCTCAGCTCTGACTAGTGAGTGGGAAGTGTTAGAAAGTTTACAAGAAGATTATCCAGAACTGAACAATTTTGACGGAAATCTCATTAAGCGCATTACTATAAGTCCTTTATAAGATTATCTAGACTAAAATTCGGCTTGTGATTTTTCTGATCCGAGGATTCCTTCTCCCAAATTTTCTGTTGAAGTGGTCTAAAAGATAACTTGATTTTCGCCTAATTGACTCTCACAGTTCGATGTTAATTGAAGAAAAAGTAAAGCAATAAAATGTCAATAGAGATTACGGTAGGAGATTGGAAGTATGTTATCGGCAATGCAACCAGTTGAGAGTTCAAGCATAGCCGAACGCACACACAATCAGTCGTCAATCATGATACCCCCGCCGCGACACCGTAATTGGGTCGTTCGACTTTCACTGATTTCCCTTCTCCACTCATTCTCTCCCGCGCTCATCAGCGATAAGAAACGGGAAGATGAAAGAAGCAGAAGAAGCTTGGTCAATTGTGTACATTTGTCGGCTTTTAACTGGATAATTACTCGCTAGTTTGTCCCCTTTTTGCTCATTCTGCTCCACATGATGTCAGAGGATCTTAATTTAAGGTGAAAGGAGGGAGAATAGTCCAGATTTGAAGGGCTCATGACGGATCGGTTTTCATTTTTTTTTCTGGTTTTTTCGGGCGTTTTCTTCAATTTCCTCTGAAATTTTTATTCGGTTTTCTATTCAATATTTCTAATCAAACTCGTCATAATTCAACTAAAACGTATTATTATGCCAAAACACAAGCCCCTCAACACTTGTACCCAACCGGTCTTGATATACCAAGTGGATACTCAAGAAGCTATTGGCGAAGAATGTTCTTTTTTCGCCCCCATTCTCCAAATTCTTCCTCGTCGCCTAACATGTTCGTAATCTTTCCAGATTATGCTTATCAGCCTTAATCGTGTGATTCTTGAGTCTGTTCAAGTTCCCACGCATTCTATTAGGTCGAAGTCTTATATATTCAAAACTCCTTCACTTCAGAGTGCACTTTGTGATGTAAATTTTGAACTTTATTTATTTAAACATTATCAAAACACAAAGAAACAACTTATCAATATTTTTGCATCAATTTTTCAGTAGAACTCATATTATTAAATTGTTGTCTAGCTTTCTTCCTTTCATTAAAAAATGCTAAAATTCTGAAACCGATTTAACGAGACTTTTTCGATGTTTCCAGATCATTAATCTAAATGAAAAGATCAAAGAGTTCTAAAAATCAACCCGTTCACTCATGACGTGTTTCCCACGTATTCTGAACTCTAAACCTTCTTTTTTCTGAACACGTCTTCTGAATCCCACATCCCCCTCTCTGCTTCTGATGACGTCCGAGTCCGAGCTCTCAATGTTTAAATATACACCGCTTCCTGTGAAATGCGCTCTTATTTCAAAATTCTAAGATATAAGTGGGGAGCTTGTGAGTCACGAGCGAGCCGCCGCCCTTTCCGTACTTGGTTTCTCTATAATTAGGAATTTGTCTTTTTCGTCATAGAGAATTTTCTCGAATTTATGAACTTTTCCGATACCTACTTATCCTCTCACTCATTCTCAATTTCAGTTATGCGGATAACGGTGTTACTCCTATTAAATTTACTGGTACTTCTTCACGGTTTGCCTATTATTCCTGGTGGGTCACATTAAGAGTCGATAGATGATCCTAATTTTGCTTCCAGTGGTCGAAGAAGATGGTCAAACCGAGATGATGCCAGTGGAAGAGGAGCGCACAGTACCCCCGCCACGCGTCGTTCCATCTCGAGTCGACGTCAGTGTGGATGTGAACGAAGACGGCGTGCTGGACATTGACGAGATACGATACGCGGCGTTCGTCCACCACGGACTGTCCGCCTCCGTCGTCGAGGACATGTTTAAGCAGGTTTGATACGGGTATCATTACTAGTTCATCCGATAGTTATGTAGGTCGATACCAATCATGACAACGTGTTGGATGCCAGAGAATTCGACGCCATCCGAATGCTGGTGTTGGAGAAGGCCGAGAACGCGGCTCTGCGCTATTTGCAGAATGTGGATACTGATAGGGATGGGCTTTTATCGTTGCAAGAGGCGCAAGCGTATCTGCTGAGGGAGTATGGAATTGGTAGGTGTGGGAAATTAATATGAGCAATATCGGTGGGAGTATTCAACGTATGATATTGTAATTCTTCAGCTTCTAAAACATTTTTAATGTTTCTATTCACATTTATTCAGGCTACCACGACGTAACCCGACTCTGGAAGCTCGTTCCAGCCGAGATGAACGAGCGAATGAACGCCACCATGTTTAGCAAACTGAGGCGGAGAGTTAGAGGAATGACGATTCGGCTCGCACGACAGATTATGAAAATGGCTGATCTCAACGGGGACGGACACATTTCAGTGGATGAAGCTCAAGCGGTTGCCTTTGAGCAAGAGGGAATTGGAGCTGGAGATGTTGCCTCGATGGTGGGAAGTGTCGATGAGAACATGGATGGAGAACTGAATGCACCTGAGTTTGCCGATTTTGAGAGAATCGTAAGAGCAAGAGCGTTGGAGAACAGCAAGTGAGTTCTTATTGTTTCAACCCTTCGAACCCTCTTTTTTTTAGGAAAGCCATGCGAGTAGTGGATGCTGATAACAGTGGAACCCTGACTCTTGATGAAGCCAAACGAGTTGCCTTTGAGCATTATGGATTCGATGAGAACACATTGTCCCCATTCTTCGGACAGGCTGATGAGAACGAGGATGGTCAGTTGGATACTGTAGAGTTCGCCGGTTTTCGATCTGTTATTCGCGCGCGCTCCGTCAGAGATGCCATGGAGAAGATGAAGGTGAGAAGAGAAAATTATTATTATCAAGAGAAAATAACGTGTTTGAATAATTGCAGAGGATCGACACAAATCACGATGGACTTGTGAGCACTGCGGAGGCGATAGAGTCGACGAAAAAAGAGGATGATATGGATTCCGAGGAGACTTTGGCGCTTTTTAATATTGCTGATCAGGTGAGCGAAACTTGTGGAAGAGAATCGGAGAACAAGGTAATAAATTTTATAGAACAAAAGTGGAAAACTGGACAAAGTTGAACTAGCCGATTTCAACAGATTAGTAAGATTGAGCTCTATCAAATTCGCCACGGACCATTTCAAGGTTCTTTTAAATTCAATGATTATTTTATTGAAAAACAACGAGTTCAGGAGTTTGATCTTGATGGAAATGACGCCGTGACATTTGACGAAATCGCCTTGCTCATCGAGCAGAAATATGGAATACCACGGAACATGATAAAAACTTTCTTCGAGCAAATTGATGTGGATGGCTCGGGAGACTTGAACCCTGCGGAAATTGTGGACTTCAGGTAGAGAATAATGCATTTTTTGTTCTAAAAATTAGATTTTCCAGGCATCTAATTCGCAATCATGTATCTCAACAACGACAAGAAAAGGTCTTCCTTTACACCCTTTAATTTTTGTTTCTTTTTTCTCACCTATTTGTGACCGACTTTTATTAATAATAATAATATTCCATTAACACTATGGGGGAACGGTTTTGAAAGATTTTCTGGACAATAAACTAACGTATTTGGATTGGGCTTTGTTTTTGATTTGGTTGTTGTTATTGGTTGAATGTTTGGTTTATCAAAAAACTTTTGTCCTTTGAACTTTGGAATTGGTTTCTGTTAATATTTATGAGAGCTTTTACTATTGGTATTGGAGATTCAGTTCCTAAGCTCTCAACTTTTAGTTTATGATAATTACACCTCCATTCCCAAATGTTTCACCTCCAGGTAGTCGTCACGAGCACCATACCCACTACCACCATAGGCACACCACTCATCACCACTCTCTCGGCAGAAGTAGCTCTGGAAAGCACAGAAGCTCCGACGACCACCCCACGACCTTCCCGATCGCCTCCACCGAAGAGAAAGCTGAAGCCAGTCGAAGTAGCAGAGCTGATCGATGGGATCGCGAACGACGTGATCGCTCAGGACATTGCTGCACCCACAACTACACCCTCCACCACCACCACAACCACAGCACCACCAACTACCACTACCAGGGTACTGCTTTGCTAATTCTACAAGTTTCGATAGATTTTTTACTGAAGACTCACTTTATACAGACCACCACTACCACCGCAACCACGACAACCCCCACGACCACCACCACAACCACCACAACCACCACGTCACCTGCAACCCAGCTCATAACTTCAACAAAGGCGCCGCGGACAACAAGACGACCCACTTCGACGACACCGCCTCGTTCTGAAGTTGTTGTCGAGGAGATTATTTACGAGGACGAAAATGGTTGGTTGAAGCTTTCATTTATATCAGACATAAACAAAATTCATTTAGGGAACCCGATGAACACGAAGAAGCGAAAAGCTGGAAAAGCGGAAGATGTTTCGTATGAGGAGGTGATCGAGTACGTCGATGAGCCATCAGTGAATTGACAAGGAGCACAATGATAATAAGTATTATGCACTGTTACGGTTATTTATTTTTATTTTTGATGTTTTATAATAAAAAACAAAACTTTCAAAATCGAGA
The DNA here is from genome assembly GCA_963572205.1 of Caenorhabditis imperialis. Taxonomy (NCBI): domain Eukaryota; kingdom Metazoa; phylum Nematoda; class Chromadorea; order Rhabditida; family Rhabditidae; genus Caenorhabditis; species Caenorhabditis imperialis. The sequence goes on along the minus strand of OY751540.1, from coordinate 245,498 downwards.
ATTGGCTTCATGATATCAGGAAGAATTTATTGTTCAGCGAGTTCAGCATTCAAATAATATGAGGTACAAATATACAAAGTCTTCTGACGGTTCAAAATCATCGGTGTCAATCACCCTTCTTTTCACGGAAAACAAAACATATGATCAGTTCGGCATAGTCGGAGCTCGCATCGCAGAATTTGACCGCTTCTGAATGCTCAAACGATTTCCACCGGGATAAGTGACAGCGACAGACGCGGACAGGAGACCGCTGGACACTGGAGGGAAGATTCGGTGTGGACTAGACGGCGAGGTGACAGGCGGGGAGTTCGCTTGTGAGGCACGTCTTCTGTGTGTGGAGGTCGCCATGGCTTCACGAAGTTTGATGGCACGCAGTTGTTGGCTCAGGTGGGTGACCGTTTGGTTTCTGTCGTTTAGCTCTTCGTTGAGTTGGCGAATGCGCTCGCTCTGGAATATAAATTTTGTTTTTGGGAAGATACTGTTTCTTCTTTCGCATTTTCATTTCACCGACTCCAATCTCTTACCTGTATCGTAATTTGCTCTTGCAACTTCTGAATAGTCGTCGTGACCTTCTTCTCCAGCCCCTTGGTATACGCCTCCTTCTCCGCAATCTGCTTCTCCAACTCGGCAATCTTCTCCTCATCACCGCCATTCGCCGTCTTTCTCTTCTCCTCCCTCAACTCGTTGGAAAGTCGGTTTATCTCGTTGTGCAGCGATTTCAACATATTCGACGTCTCGGTTTGCAAAAACTGAATCTGTGCCTTCTCGTGTCGTCGCCACTGGTCATCTCGCTCACGAAGCGCCTTCTCGATACGTAACTCGAGCTCTTGCAACTGAAGATAGAGTTGCAAAGATGACGAGAAATTGATAAAAAAAACTCACATCCGACGACTTTTTCGATGGGATAGACGGGATGGACTCGGAGCTGGAAGAGGAGAGAGAGCATCTGTTGGGGTGGGGGCCAGAGTAAGACGTGGTCTGCGATGGTGGACGACTTACAATCACTGCAGTTGACATTATCTGAAAATTATTGAGATTTGTTGGAATATTCAGAAGGAATTTGTGCGAAAAAGTTAAAGAGCAGTATTTACTGTCGAATACGCGTTTTCTTTTTCAAAATCTTAAAATTTTCTGTATAAAAAAGAGTGCCATGAACTTCACAAATCGGCTCATGCAATTGCAGCTCAAAAACCAATTTCCAGCCCATTCAAAAATGGCAAATAGTGAATGGGATAGACGTCAGCTGACGTTCACGTCCAAGTACTTTGCTTTTAGGAAATGAGGGAACACGAGAGAGCGGCGAGGCGCAGAGAAACCGGGAGATTTAGTCGATTTGAGGGGTGTGCGGCGAGGAGGAGGGGAAAATGAGGAGACCGCTTCGCGTCTCTCCTTTTTGCGCGATGCGGGTCTTGGAACGATGATGGAAGAGCTTTATGATGGAACACATGATACTTTCGAGAAGAAAACTATTATTTGACTTTCCGGGGCGAAACCAATTCAATTGAAAAAAAACTTTAACACTCCCTCACAGAAAACAAACAGAACGTTTAATAGAATATATACCGACTATGAGAAACATGTGTGTCGACAAGAAAATAAAGTTTTATGGAAAAATAGAGAGAAAACTGGTTTTCGTGATGTTACACTATCATGTGTTAGGATGACATCGATTCGGAAGTGGGGGAGAATTTTTAAAGAGGTATTCCTTTTCCAAAACAAAAATGTGCAGCAGCTCCTAATGAACAGGGAGAACTTCAAAAACAGACAAATGGAATGAGCAAGAGGAGTGAGTGTGAAACGCGATAGGGCGGAGCCCGAGTCCAGAGACCGTTTGGACGCAAGTGCAGCTCAAGGTAAAAAGAGCACGAGGGGGACCAGCAGACCTAATTGACGCAGGAGTTTGATCCACGTGGTTCGGATGCACCTGACAATTGGTGGAGTTCGCTGAGCAAATTTTGAAAATCGCAGAAGACTTTTTTGGTTTCTGATCGTTTCGAATTGAGCAATTTTTCTTGGAGCAACTTAAGAATTTTAGAGCTGAATTTCGATCGAAAATAGTGATTCCGGAAGGGGATGTTATCCGAAATGTTTACAAGGAAAGTATTTTTACTCACACTTTTAGAACTTCATCATGTTTGGTCTATAGAAAGAATCGACAATGTTGATTCAAAGGCAAAATTCGCAGGTTGGAAAGACAGATTCGGTATTTTCTATATGTAGATCGAGTTTCACGATGCTCTTAACGTATAAAAAATACTTCTCTTGTTAGATATTTGTCTCCAAAAATTTAAAGAATTAATCTTATCGATCATATCAGCAAGAAAACGAAAATTATGTGATATTTGCAGTAAGAAATGTGTAAAACACTCTCTGATCGCCATGCTATTTTCCCAGTTTTACACTGCCTTTCTTCTTCTTCTCTGCTGTGGCTCTCAACGTTTGTTGCTCTTATTCTCCGGATATTGATTTCATAATGGATTCTGATGAGAATATATCGGAAGAAAATGCAGATAATACGTTAGAGGATGAGGTAACTCTGTTTTCAACATTCTTTAGTCAATTTTCCAATTCAGGTAACGGGTCTCCGTGCAAAACGACTTTTAGCAATGCTAGTGTGTCTTTTAATTTTATTCCTGCTAACTTTAATTTTACTGATAGTAAGTTTGCTTCCTCCTGAAAACTGACAACGCACTACATTCAGCTCAATATTCTGATCATCACTACACTGCGCATGGACCCCACTGGTATCAAATTTCTTCGCTTTCATCACAGCGTCAATGTGCAGAATGGGCAAATGGAGAAAGTATGAATAAAACTAGAGTGTCATTGAGAAATGGTTGGTTTCAGACAGTGGAAATGACTGGGGACAAAATTGAGTTTGAGAAGGTTGTGTCCAATAAAGTGGTTGGATTTCCGAGCAAGGATATCACCATCAGTGCTCCGAGAATGTTGATGACGGCGAAACCAAACGATAGTTTGTTGGCAATGAATGAGAAACATTGCAAAATGGAGAGGATAAACAATTTTCAGGTAAATTTATTTGGGGAGCAAGGAAAGAGCCAGATGGAAGCTTTTGGAGCTTGTTTACCAACTTTGAAATTCTAGAAGTGGAGAGCGTAAATAACAATAATATTGACCACATCGTTTTAGCAAGGTGTCGAAAATAGAAAACTTGCATAACATAGAAACTATTAGTACTAAATATCTATCAAATCAATTTTTGTCTTATTAAATTTTTTATTTTGATTTTCTACGTTCTATCCAAATTGTTTCATCTACAGTAACCTCCAAAGGATTAACATAATTTCATCAGGTTCTCTCACCAAACGGACGAACTCTGTTCTCGGCCCGTCACCCGACTGTCAAAATTGATAAACGGATTAAAAAACTGGCGGCCGAGAAAATTATCACCAACAAAATCCGATCGGCGGTGGATGAGTCATTGAAAATCAATGGAAACGATGTGGTGCTACGTGGCAATGAGCAAGTGAGGATAGATGCGAGGAATGTGAACTTTGAGGGGATGAAGAGGATGGTGTTCAATATCTCGGTACGTTTTGTAGTTTTTGGGGAAGGTGTAAATTCTCCGAAAAAAAAATGCTAGCTGAAATAAAGGAAAAGGAAAACAAATAAATTTTGCAGCGAGATGGTGTGTTCCACATGAAAGGCCGTGTGCGTCTGGGCGACGGGACCACATCCCTGCCAATGTCGACGAGTCCGTCCCTATCGGCGAGTTTGGACGGAATGCGGCTGTGTGCGTGCGCCCAGCACCATCATAAGTTATTCATAGTTCCCGCCAACAAACATTGCTTCACCACCAACACTTTTTGCTCTTGAACTTATTTTTAAATATATCTTTCGAATAAAGCTATAAATTGAATTGGAGTAGTCTCTAAAAGAAAAACTCGGAAGACAGTTGTTTGATTGCGTATACCCCAGAACATTCAGAATCAGCTTTATCATTTCCAAACATTATGATAACAAAAATCATTAGAACAACAGCTCAAAAGTTAATATCTGGATTGTTCTTCTTGAGTCCAGCCTTGTCCTCTTCCGAAAGACTCTGGAATTTCACATGGAGACGTTTAGCCTCGGCGTCGTCGACAGGTTTTCCCATTGTCAATGAGCACAAAGTGTGAGTGACCATGTGGATCAGCTAAAACACAACTTTCAACTGATTACTGATGCTCCAAATGTTTATACCTCCTTGGCAAACTCGACAGCGGTTGGAGAAAGTCCATCAAGTCGCTTCTTGTTGCCCTCAAGCACATTGGCAAGTCTCTTTCCGAGTTCCGGATGCTTCTTCGACACTTCGTCGATCATCTCACCACACTGACTGAAACACGAATGCTTGGTGAACACCTGCAATTTAAGGGGAAATTTAGACTTTATGAGATTTATGAGGTATACAGTATACCTCGGCGAGAACAGGTTTCTCATCGGCTGTAATGGAGGAGGAGAACTCGAGTTGCTCCTTTGGGAAGAGGTCTGGAATTTGATTTGAAATTTCATCAAGTTGCTATCATGTTAAACGTACTCTTGACACACTCTGGGAGAGAAGTAACACTCATTGCGTGACGGTTATCTGAAGGTTGAAAAATTTTTGACCGTTGAGATCAATCTTATGATTGTTTTCTATCTCTTTTTTCAATCTCACGTGAGAAAATGGAAAATTTACAAAAGAACTTATGATAAGTATTTATAGAAGTGTTTGTTATGTTGACCGCGGAGAGTAACAACCAAATTACAACAAATTGTGAAGAGTGTGCGAAAAACAACGCCTTTTATAATAATCCGCACACACGAACAAATGGGCGGTGCCAGTACACTGAATGTTTTTGATCGTTTCACACACAAATAAACATAGAGAAATTTCGACAATCGGTGATTCGATTTGTGGAGGGGACAGAAAGAAGGAGGACAAAACGATGATGATGGCGAGTTCACCAAAAAACAGAAATGGAGTGGAGGGCCAAGTGAATGGCCACAGAGACTGTTGTGGCATATGCAGTGTAGAGGGATGGGATCTGGAATTTTTAATGGTCAGAAAATACGCCCCGCTGGACTTTGACGCTTTTTTCGAGTTATTTTTTTTTTTTTTTTTGAAGAACCGTTTACATATTTGGAATCAGCATTAAAAGGGCTTTCAAATGATATATAGTACACTATGAAGGCACAAAAATTTGATTTTGGTCCCGATTCCCAAAATGGATTGGAGTAATGTGACTAATGTGAAAATGTTGGAAAATTTTTGTTTTTCGAATTTTTTCAAACTTTTTTATATCAGTCGATAGAGAATCGTCTGAAACTTAGATCTAACTAGTTTTCAGCTCGAAATCTGCAAAACTCGAATTACAAACGATAAAACAAAATTCGACGATTTTTCTCTGCGTCTCTCCAGTTTTCAGTGCATTACTGCGATCTTTTTTCAAAAAACACCCATTTTCAAAACCGATTTTGATCCACTTTTTGGGGGAATTTTGAAGAACCGTTTACATATTCGGAATCAGCATTAAAAGGGCTTTCAAATGATATATAGTACACTATGAAGGCACAAAAATTTGATTTTGGTCCCGATTCCCAAAATGGATTGGAGACTGATGTGAAAATGTTGGAAAATTTTTGTTTTTCGAATTTTTTCAAACTTTTTTATATCAGTCGATAGAGAATCGTCTGAAACTTAGATCTAACTAGTTTTCAGCTCGAAATCTGCAAAACTCGAATTACAAACGATAAAACAAAATTCGACGATTTTTCTCTGCGTCTCTCCCGTTTTCAGTGCATTACTGCGATCTTTTTTCAAAAAAACACCCATTTTCAAAACCGATTTTGATCCACTTTTTGGAGGAATTGTGAATAACCGTTTACATATTCGGAATCAGCATTAAAAGGGCTTTCAAATGATATATAGTACACTATGAAGTCACAAAAATTTGATTTTGGTCCCGATTCCCAAAATGGATTGGAGACTAATGTGAAAATGTTGGAAAATTTTTGTTTTTCGAATTTTTTCAAACTTTTTTTTATCAATCGATAGAGAATCGTCTGAGACTAAGATCTAACTAGTTTTTTTCAAAAAACATCAATTTTCAAACCCGATTTTTACCAACTTTTTGGAGGAATTTTGAAGAACCGTATATATATTCGGAATCAGCATTAAAAGGGCTTTCGTTAGTAATAGTAAAGATTGTATATTTGAGGTATATCATAAAGAATGCAAAAAAAACCAGAGATGAAAGCATAGATTTTCCCGTTTTGTGCAGGGTTGCGTCAGTTCCAACAAAAAGATACCTGATACATTTTATGATGAGATACAATAATTTGAGTGATCAGCTGATAAACGGTTGAAAGACCAATATGAACCAAAGGCCATCTGAAAATATCCGGTCATTCAACAACATAAGTAGTGTTAAATCTCACTTACATATGAAAAAATCGTTTTGCATGAGACTCGACTCTCATCTCATATCGTAAAATTATGAAAAGTAGGGCGACAATAATAATCAGCCCAACACCAATTATAACAAGGCAGAGGACTTGGAAGTGGGTGATAACTGGGATGTTCACTTTGCTCCATTCAATCAGAAGAAAGTAGAAGATAGCGAGATGTGCCACTGAAGCTAGTGAATGGGAGTAGAGAAGGATTCGGTGCTTTCTGAAGGATGGAAATTTTTATAAAAAACAATTAGTTCTCTTTAAAAACTTCAGGTGCTTTGTTTCGAAAAATCGCGAAGAAAAAAAATTAAAAATCATGAAACTTAATTCCAATACAAACTCACAGATCTCGGTAGCTTTTCGACGGAATAGCTTGACTTTCCGCGTCCACAATATGTTCCTCCATTATCAGTTAACAAATGTTCCAGCTTATCATTTAACTCGACTATTTATCAATGCTGACCTTGTTATTGTTGACACCAACAAACACGGAAACATCGTGACACTTCAATTTTCAAATTTTTATAACCCTGAATGTTCCCTTCTTCCAGTGAATTTCAACATTCTCCTCTTCGAAGTGAAAGTGCGCACATAAACAAGAGCGATGGGTTATGGTTTTGTATAATTGTCATATTCTCTGTTTGTTTTTTGGTCGAATTTCAAATTCCAAAAAGTCTCCACTAGAAATGTCTCCTCATTTTTTACCGTAAGTGTTTTCAAGATGTATATTCATATCCAGAAGTCGTTCCAAACCCTATAATAATAAATCCTTTTCAACACCTTCAATTTCAAGTGTCTCACTTGCCCACACCGCCTGTCAGCCATAGAGACACATACCGGATCCGGATTTATTGGTAGAATTCTAAAAAGACCGCCCCATGAAGTGAACAGTTGTATATAAAGCTGGAAGTGAACAATTGGTTTCCATGAAATATGATAACTTTTTGGAAGAATTTCACACTACCTACCGTAGTCCGTCTTGCTTTTGTCTCGTCGTCGTTGTTGATATCATTATGTTTGTTTCTGATAATGATGACCTCGAGAGAGATTAGCGAGTTCAGGGAGCAAACTTTAGATGACTTGAAAGAGTGGAAGGTAAGAAATTATCTTGGATAACTTTTTGCTAGGTCTTAAAAATTTAAAAATTTATTTCAGTACTTCTCCGATGCAGCCTGGAAGGAAATGTCTAGTGTAACCATCAGAAAGCCACGTAGCAACTCGGGAAATGCAGGAAACAGATTCTGGAGCAAAAGGAGCTACGATTCGTACGCACAGCCACAAATTCAGAGCTCATACGCGAGGGTGAACAGTTATGCAACGGCTCCCGTCGTCCAAAACCAACAGCAAATTGATCAGTGTAGTGAGTTTTTTTTAGTTTAAAAAAAATATTTTCCGCTCTATAATCTGCAGATTGCGCTCAACGTGCGAACAATTGTCCATCTGGACCACCTGGACCGCCCGGACAAGCTGGATTCAACGGAGAGCCAGGAATGCGTGGACTCGATGGACGACCCGGTGCAAACGGAGTGTCTCTCGTTGCGTACGATCAAGAAGTGCCCGGATGTATCGTTTGCCCACAAGGCCCACCCGGACTGCCCGGGAACACGGGACCGGCTGGCCCGCAGGGTGTTCCGGGACTTCCTGGCAACCCGGGATACGCTCCACCGCCTGGATTGCCTGGACCACCGGGACCCTGTGGAGATAAAGGAGCTCCAGGAGGCGCGGGGACGCCTGGAATCAAGGGCGAACCTGGGCAAAACGTTATTCGTCAAATTTGTCTTCCTGGGAGGAAGGGTCCTCCAGGACCACCGGGAGCATGTGGTCCGCCTGGGGCTCCTGGATATACCCCACCACCAGGCCCGCCAGGTGTTCCAGGAGTTCAGGGAGAAAGTGGAGAGGATGGAGAACCAGGGACGCCTGGTGTGCAGGGATATCCTGGAGTGCGTGGTCCGCCTGGCCAAGACGCTGAATATTGTCCATGTCCGCCGAAAAATGCTGGCATTAACAGGGCCAATGGTTATAGTGAAGCAGGTAAGTATGATATTTGAAAAACTCTATCTTTAAAGTCCCTCTTTTCCAGTTTCGATGAACTACGACATCCCGCAGAGTCGCTACGTCACAGAGTACAATAAGGAAGACGAGTATCGGAAGAGAGTGCTCGCCAGAGTGCTCAAGAAGCAGAGACGACTTTTACTGGCAACCAGAGCAAAAAATGTGCGCAGGAAACCTACAAATCGTCACGCATTTGCCAACTCTACAACCAGTTTAATTTGAATCTTTATTCGTTTTCCAAAAAAAATCTGCTTTTTGTGAATGAAGAATCGTCTGGAATCTCACGTCGACTTCAAAAAATCGAGCACCTTTCCGGAGAACCACTTCGGGTACTTGTGATAGAAATCATGCCCTCCTTGCGCGTGAACCTCCAACTTTGCCAAATCCTTCAACACCGAGAGATAATTGGTGTTCGGGTCCCCGCAGAAGCGATCCATTCCGCCGTTCACGATGAGCGTAGGACACTTCACCTGAGGAAGCACTAGGTCGCATGGGAATCGTCCGCCGCAGAAGGTGTGTACTCTTAATTGAAAGTTCAACGGGTTTGAATGACATTGGTGCTCACTGATCAACTACATCGCAGAGAGCACCCCATTGAGTTCGCAGGAAGTCTTCTGGGTAATGATCGAGGTAAGGCTGACGGGCGGCCGGCAGCCAGTGATTAGTTTCACGCATTCCTGAATTAGATGGTATCGACTTTCGAAAAAAAAAGAGTAGAAAATACCTTTGAAAGCCATTGCGCCAAGATGGTTAACCTTGGTGCCTCCCGCCATGACAACCATCCGATTGACCTTTTCTTTTCCCTTGGCGGCCACATGAACAGCGGTTCTTCCACCTTCAGACCAACCCATCACTGTGAATGGCTCAAGGTTAAGAGCCTAGGAAAAAAACAGAGGTTTGAAATGTGACATTTGTGTTCCATCACGAGCATCTTACCGACATGAGTCCCAAGCAATACTCGCTATCCTTCATGCACCGTTGCACCTCCTGCTTTCTATCTGGCGGCCTCGAAGTTCCATACCCTGGTGGATCTATACAGATCATAGTGACCTCCTCCGGTGGGAAAAAGGAAAGCACTTTCAGCGGCCAATCCTTCTTGTAGCACCCGACTGCTCCGCAAATGCACAGAATGTACTTGGGACCATGTCCATATCTACAGTACCCGATGTTCACATCCTTGACTTGTTCGTGACCCTCCGTGTAGTCGTCGGATTGGGTTTGAGTCATCTGATGATCAAAAAACAATTTGCGGCGGTATTTAAAGAGTAAAAATTCAAAGTCAGAAGAAAAGGTTTATAGTGTGATACGGGCAGAAAGAGGATTGGAGGAAGTGGCAAAACAATTAGAATTGGTGACATTTGCAAGAATAATGTACTTGTATTAGTAAAATAAAAATGTATTCTGACTCATTTTGGAGCTTGAACTTTTAGTTCACCTCAGAGGTAACCAAATTATGAAACATAAATACAATCGTTCAATGATGTTCACTTGAGAACGACTACTTTCCACTATAAACAATCTGTGTATAAACGCAGAAGGAAAATGTAAATGTTTCGCGGCGAGAAGTGGGACGATGCTATCCGACCGAGAAAGTGAATGGAGAAAACGAATTGACGTGGCGATAGCGTTTAGGCTAGAACAATTGTGAAAAATGGCATCGGAACAAAACCACAATCATGTGATGACCTTGATTCGCTTTCTGTTTTCCATTAACTCGATTTGTTTGTTTCAGACCGTTTTTTTCTTCTTTGTGTCGGCGTTTCCTTATCACCACAGTTTCTGTTGATCTGGAATGGAATGCATGAACGTTTGAGCTTCGATCTGGATTTATCATTCGTCATAGGAAAAGAATGTATCTGTCAATATGACACACTTTATTGAGTAACATGAGATCAAAATAAAACAATCGGAGAGAAAATAGAAATCGTCGTTCAAAAAGTATCAGAACTTGCTGTTGACAGTGATGATCTGCGGGTTCGAAGTGTTGACTTTGTTGAGAGTGAGCGTTTTCGAGCAGAACGTTCTCACTAACTCCCTCTTGACGCGGTTGGAGGTGAAGGTGAGGATGAAGCCGTTGGAAACTGTCAGGGCGTAGAAGATGGGCTGGTACTGAAACAAAGTGGTTTGATTGGGTTTGAAACACATTAGAGCTTACATTGAGTTGTGCGTACTTAATTAATGGGTTCTCCGGCTGGAAGATTTCTCCGATTTCGAAGAGAAGAATCCAGAGGTGCAAGAAGCCGTGGATCATGACCATATACAACAGCGACTGAAAGATCAACTCAAAATTGAAAAAGGTGTCAAGGTCTACCTGGTCACTTCGATGGTACTTGTCGGCATGGATGAAGACGGAAATTCTCTTGTAAGCCAAGAAGGTGAAGATGACGACAATACAGAAGTAGATGGTCATCACACTGATCAGGAGGTAGCGTTGAACCACCAACAAGTGTTCGGGGTGTGGGAAGTATTTTTCGGTGACTGGGTCGTAGTCGCGAGTGAGGAGGAGAGCAGGAACGGAGAGAGCAATGGACATGGCGATGGTCAAGGTCAGCAAGGCAGTGACAGTGATTTTCGAAAAGTGCTAAAGGACTATGATTACATTGGACGAGAGATCGAAGAGCTTTACCTTCACATGACTGGTGAACGTCGCCGAGTATCTGTTCACCGCCATCGAGCTATTCCCGATGAGGTGGCAGAAGTAGCAGATGCACGTCAGGTTGCTGGCGGCGTCGTAGACGTGTCCGAGGATCGTAGTCCGCTCTCCTTTATAACAGGTCTGCATGACGTGGATGAACATCTGGGCGAGCGCGTGAACGACGTCGTTGACGCCGATGTAGAAGTAAATAGTGTAGAATGGTGGGCTGTTCTTCTCATTCATGATCCGTTTGAGCACAACGCCGAGCACGGCGCAGTAAAAGCCGACCGCGAGAAGTTCGAGAGCGACTTTGGCTCCGACGAGTTCGGTGCAAGAATCGAGGAAACCGACAGTGCCATTATTAAAGTCGAGCATGGCGCTCGAGCTGGAATAAAAATGAAAATGAAGGAGGTGAATAAGCGCGGGGTGGAGCGTGCTGCCTGGTACGATCCCTGGAGGATTGGCGCTAATGAGCGATAGAGAGGTGGAGCTTTGAAATGAAAGACACGTGAACAGAGCGAGGAGCATTATAATGGAGATCAGGAAGACTAGGGAAGGGTAAACTTTTCGAACAAAAAAAGTCATTCATTGCCGGATTACTGTAAAAGTACTCCGATGAAAACCACGTAGAAAACAAAAAAGAAAGAAAACAGTGGAAATGAATGCCGTGAGGAATACCCGACCAGACAGTGGACAGATAAACAAAACGAATTCAAAGTTCTGGAGTTTATGCACGAAAAAGTGCGCTGGAGCTCGAAAAGTCATACGAGAAATCCGAAAGAATGAAGCAGTAACCGCACGTACTCTTCTGACTGCCACGAAAGATTGCAATCATTGAAATCAGAAACAATTGGATTCTAATTTCGATTTAAGATCAGAAGATTCTGCGTGCGTAATCGTGTACAATTTCGCAGAAACCAGGAAGAAGGTGTGATATCATCATGCAAACATCCATTTGTTTTCCTGATTCTAACGCAGACAGCGTGGTCCCAAAAGAGTTTGTGATCTCCCGGAAGCAAAACTGGTCAGACTGGGTTTTCATTTGCATTTGAGTCATGCGCAAAGTTTGTGCACCGCTTCTGGGGTCCTAGGAGCTTATTGATATGCAATAAAAATAATAAAATGTGGAAAAATTGCGTCAAGACAACAAAAAAAAGAGGAAGTGATTAAAATTGATGAAAAAAAGCGTGGAATGTTACGCTGCCCATCGAGCCAAGTGCTAATGTGCAGGGTAATGAATCGCACCACTGTGTCCTGATATCTTATTCGGTGGTTATGTGCTGGTTGTCAAGCGGAAAGAGGCTATAAACATAAATAAAGGACTAGAAGCGCGAGTGCTGAATGTTTCTGAATCGTTTGTGCGATATTTCCTTCTCAATGACAAAAATGATTTTATTCAAATAATACATGCAAATTCCAAACGGGCAAAATATTCTACAATTTGAGAACCATCGGCTCCACAAGCTTTTCAGCGGCATCCTTGCCGACGAGCAACTCCACGAGTTTCAGCGCAAACTCGAACGCAGTTCCGGGACCACGCGAGGTAACCACCTTGTCGCTGACAACCACTCGATCCTCCGAGTATTTGTAGCCTGGAAAACATGTTTGTTATCATTTTTAAATGCCACTCTTCTAGACCTGCGGCTTCCAGTTTTCCCTTGACACTTGGGTGACTTGTCACCATGTCTGCGTGAATCTTGTGGCTCGCCAGAGCGATTGGGGCAGCGCAGATGGCGGCGATGAGTCCGGAAGATTGGGACTGAGCTTTGAGCAGCTCGCCGACACCCTGGTTCTGAAAGATTTCAGATTAGGGATACAATAGAGTTAATTAAATCGAATAAGCATAGCCACGCTGCTAACAAGGGAAGTGTTTGACTTCGGGGATTGAAATTTTGAAATCCATCATGAAGCTCTGGGCTCCGTTTGTAAACTTGGTAAAATTATCGATCCTTGAAACCCTTCATGTAATATCTAGACTACAAAGTAGACGGCCTGCAAGTAGCGCATCACGTAATTTTTGATAATTTTTTGTGTGAATTTTTGAATGAGAAATATTTAGAACCTACCGCAGCAAGAGTGTCGCTACCCGGCTGACCGCCCGGAAGAATGACGACGTCGAACTTTTGGCCTTTGACGTCGTCGAAAGCGGCGTCCGGCACAAGACGAGCTCCCCTGGCGCATTTGACCTAAAAGGTGCTGTCTGGTTTTTTGAGCAGCAGCGAACTGTACCGGCGCGGCTCCCGAGAGACCGGCGTATGTGACTTTGACGCCTCCACGGACTAAAACGTCACCAGTAATGACGACTTCCATCTCTTCGGCTCCTTCGGCCGCCAGCACAATGAGAGCGGTTGGAGGGGACATTTTGGATCTGCTGGAAGGGTTTTTTGCGAGTGGACGAAACATCTCGAAAAAATGAAATTTATCGTGGAGGATAAAACCATTCATCGGATTAGCGTACTGTAGGTTTTCAAGAAAGATTTATTCCAACAAAAACAACAAAAATTTAATAAAAGCTACACTATTCGAAACCATATTTGAAACATATCAGTTGCTCTCGATTTTCGGCGTGACAGGGCCGTACTTTCCCTCTTTGTATGCAGTTCGCACAGTTTCACCATAAGCCAACTCGAACAACGTGCCGGCGGACATTTTCGGAGGTGGCCATCTGGAAATAAGAGCATTTTAAATTTTCAAACAGATTGGAGATATTTACCGCTCATCTTCAACAGTATGCAGATCCGCGAGACGTTCTGATCCTTTCTCCAGCACTTTCTTCTCGTACGCAACTCGTCGTTTTTCAATTTGAACATCAGTACGATAGGAGACATAAGGACGGAGTCTGAATATTAAAGTTAATATTTAATTTTTTTAGTTGCTCAACTCACTTGAAGCCGTCAAGATTCGGAACGACGAGCTCGTTTCGCATCTCTTTCACCGGCACGAACTTTCCAGTGACTTCATCATGATATCCTTCTTCTTGAACTCCAGTGTATCTGAAATAAAAGAGTTTTCAACTGTTTAAAAACGTATTATATCATCCCACCTATGAAGCTCCTTTGGATTCAATTTTTGAAATTTTGGCGAAAGCTCCGGAAACTCGCGATTTGGACCCGGCCACTTGAACTTCTCGTAGTTCATGGGACCGATTTTCCGCTGTCCGAAAGCGCCTTTCTTCACAAATGGCCATGGAGCCGGGAAATTGGTGGAGTTTAAGGATCGAACTCCGCGAGCACTGATGAGCACCACACTGGGTGCTTTGTTCATCTAAAAGCTATTTTTGTTTTCAGGTTTGTTATTTAACAGTGTAGTAGAGGTAAGTGAGCAGCGTAAACAAACGCAAGAGCAACAAAGCTTTTGATTGAGAAAAGAAAAATACTTTATTCGTAAAACGGGCGCGAATACCGACTATGTACTTGACAAAATACTAATTATCTACAAGGCACTGGTGGCTTCTTGCTTCAGCACGATTTTGTAATATGCAGCATTCATTTGTTCGAGGATGATGAAAGTGAGCACGGTGTGTGGTCCGAGACGCATATAATATGGGGTGAAGCCTTTCCACAGAGCAAAAACACCTTCGTTTTTGATGACCTGGAAGAAAAACTTTGATAGTTGTTCGAACATGCACTTTGGCTACCTTTGCCCAGACGTCCACAGCATTTTTGTATTCTGGCTTTCCATCCACCACCTTCATAGATTGAATTCTCGTCTTCGCAATATCGACGGGCATGGAAGCGATAGTGGTGGCGAGTCCTGATATCATGGATGCCAGGAAATGACAGAAGATTCCGTCCTGCACTTTTCCGGAAGAAAGAAGGGCTTGCTTGGCTTGTGAGTACGTCGCCAGCTGGGCGGCATTCACGACCATGGCGCGAATTACTGTGGGTGTGCATCCTCTCCAAAGAGTCAACACGCCTTCTTCTTTTGTGATCCTGGTGAGTGCGTTCACGACGCCGGTGTAATTTCTACGCTGTTCCACTGGCAGACGTCCGTCTCCAGTCATTCTGATGAGTGCGAGCTCTGCGGGAGTTCCGACGAATGAACCGATTCCTCCTGCGGCCATTCCAAGACCCGCTTTCATTGCGAAAGAAAGCGGCTTGTCTCTGGAAAACTTGTATTATTATGTTATGAGTTTCCACGAAATAAACTTACTTTTCAGTAAATCTTTCCAGAAGAAACGCGTAAGTACCTAATCTAGTGGTTGTGTAAGTTGCCTGCCGCAGAAGTCCGGCGGAAAGACCATTGTAGACAGCGAACGGTCCCTCATTCTTGATGATCGAGGTGAGTGCATGGATGCTAGAACGATACTCCTTCTTCCCCGTTGTTCCTGACAGTTGCATCCGGTTTTTCACTAAATCCAGGGGTTGGACGACCAGAGTGGCTCCCATTCCAGCAATACCGCCGAACGCGAACTTTACAGGATTCGGGATCGTTGCTGCTTCCCCAGACATTTTTGAGCCGGCTGGAATTTCAGGAAAATCAATGAAAAGAGACTGAAAGGTGGTCGAGCGAACAAAAATACGAGCGTGTGTTGCTTTATCGAAGAGTGTGGCGAGAAGCAACGTTTCAAATATGAGAGCAGGTTCACACAGAGATGGGAGAGATAAAAAGGGGGTGAACGCTCTGTGCACGTTCTTTGTTTGACGACACGTGATAAAGATTGTAGCGATGTGTGAACTTGTTCGAACCGGGATTATTTCCATTTGTATTAAGTGATCCTGATCAAGGGAACAACAAATAAAACAATTAGTGTCAAAAGGGGCGATGCATAGAAGTAGAATTGATTGAATTATTCTCATCGGAAGTGTAAAACAGAAACCGAAAGAAAATCAAAACATGGAATCACGCCCGCCCAGTTGAACGGGGGCAACGGCGCAAATTCCACCGGCGCGACGTCGGAATTTGCACCGCTCGTGCGCTAAGCGATTGCTGGCACGCGTTCCGTTTTGTTGGCGCGTTTCGCAATTTTTTGAAACTTTTTTCTTGTTTTTTTTTGTTTTTCAATTTTTCAAAGCGTTTCATGTTCGTTTTTAATTCTCATAAACCATTAATGTTTTTACAGTAATGGATATATGGGTGAACCTTATCGTCGAACAATTGGAATCACCTAAATTCGAATTTGTGACGGAGTTCATCGGAGGAAAATGCATCGTCCAGGTAGGAATCATTTTCTGTAAAATTATGAATATGATCAGCGTTTTGATTTTGGCAACAGCGATATAGTTTAAAAAACAGAACATTACAATCAATGAAGACCTTAAAAAAACACGAGAAAATATCAGTGAAGCATGTGAATAATTACAGAAAGATTATCTTGAAGATGAGCATTCTCGTCAGCAGTGCGGCTGGCTCATCCATGCATACTACAGCCCTTCTGAATTTATAGATCGGCCGTTCATCGCCGATATTTGTTTCAGATGTGGCACTCAGCGGAGAGAGGTTTATCAAAATTATTTTCTTCATTCCGATGACTTAATTTTCTCAGATCATTGGAGTTCTCATTAAAAACAACAGCTTCTTTGGTCATATGCGAATCAAGGAAAAAACTGGACGGCTCTTGATTTCTGCCAGAGTGAGTAAATATATTGACGTGAATTGTGAAACTAAAATTTCATTCAGATCCGAAAAATGTTGTGTGAGCTTGATCTTTCCCAGCCATCCGGATCACGCCAATTTGTAGTCCAAAATTTTGAGAGCCAACTGAAAAATGGTCTCATTTTTTACGTGAACCTTGCAAAGTTGAATCAAGTTGGTGGAGACTTGTTCAAAAAGTGGAGAAACGAAGAGGAGCTCGCTCTGAGCACAACCACAGAAAACATGGAGAATTGTATGATAGAAGTTCTACTTGAAGCTACTGCCAAGTACGACGACATCGTCATCATCCGTCACGCGGTCGATCGGCTAATCCTGCTTGCTCAACGCTTCAGAATGCATAAATTGATGCGATTTATCGAGGAGTTTCTATCCGACACAAAATTGATGAGCTGGGATGAGAAGATTCTCTTGGCTCTTCAGTACAACATGAGCCCATTGTATGTCCAAGTTACTAGAAAGTATCTTCTGACTCCATGGAACATAGTGTGTCGGGTAATTAGGAAATTTAAATTGTTTCACTAAATGATGCAACTATGTCAGATTCAACGACTGTACTTGGCGAACTATGCACAGAATGAGCCATCGGACAGCGCTGATCCGTACACGAAGATTCATAAAACGCTGCTGGATATGGCGATGATGACGGAGGAAAATATTTGCATTGGTTAAAAGTATAATAAATTGTTGATCTCATTTATTCTTGGTCGGCACTATTTTTTTCTTTTTGTTTGAAACCTTGTTGATTCAATCACATACTTCTATGCCCCTGCTCCATTTCTTTTCATTTTTTTCATCTAGCCCAATGGCTAGCAGTGTAGTGCTCATAGAAGGCCGCCCGAACGATCATCCCCTCGGGCCCACCGGGACAGTCGGTCTTTGTGCCGATCGTCGGAACAAGACAGTGATTTTGATAGATGCGGGAGATCCATGGAATGGAAGTGAAATAGTTGATAAATTAAAAGAATTAAATGTCGATGTGACTCATGTGGTAATCACTCATGGACACCTAGATCATTGTGCCAATCTGGGTTTGTTCCCCAATGCCACGCAAATCATGGACTCGGATGTCGCTGTGAGAAACAATGGAAAGGCAGTGTACAGTGTAGTCCCTCATTGGCCGTACCAAATTTCAGAGAATGTAGAGGTCGGATTATCAAAATGAGTGGAGCAATTTTTCATGAAAGTTTTCTAGATCATGAAGCTATCCGGTCACACTGCGTCGGACACCATTCTCATCTCTCGTGAGCAAACCAAATGTACTACTGTATACTCTGGAGATCTTGTGGAGGATTATCAAGAATTCATTAATTTTGAAGACTCACAACTTGAATTGCTAGATATTGCAGAAGATGATGAGCAATATGAGCTTCTTCTTTCTCAAGAATTCATATTCTCCAGTGGAGATCACATCGTTCCGGGTCACGGTCCTTCATTTTCCAATCCGTACTACTCTTACTTTTTGTTTTTCTCGTTTTGGCGTCGATTTATGCGTTGATTTCCTCTTATCTTATAAAAACTACAATTTGAATGAAACGATTGCTTACAGATGGAGGAGCATGAACCACCATCCGGATTACGGAGCAACTGCTCAATCTGTCTCGGAGATCTCACCCAGAAGGACAAAGTGTCTGCTTTGGTGTGCGGACACATTTATCACCATGGATGCATCTCGCAGTGGATAGCCACGAAGAAGCAGTGTCCGAGTTGTCGACGACCTGTCCCGAAGAATGGATTCGTCGAGAGGCTCTTTTTCGACGTCGCTGGAACGGAGGTGGTAGAAGCAATAGAGCAGATTGATTATGTGGAAATGAGCTGCAAATTGACAGCAGACTTGAAGATCGAAAAAGAGAAAAAGCTGAAAGTTGAAGAGGAGAACACACAGCTGAAAAACACGGTGAAAGCTCTGGAAAAGAAGGTGATACGGGAGAAAAGCATTAATGAAAAAGAGATACCGAGATTGCAAGCGACCATACAGACAATGTCGATAAGTATGGAAGAGACCAATTATATAAAGAATCAGCTCAAACTGACGCAACAGAAGATAAAGGCTTGCGAGTTGTGAGTTGTTACAGTTCTTCAATTTCAAGTCTCCTTTTTCAGCTATGAAATTTTGATGAAACACACCGATGCTCCCGACGAAAAGCTATCACAGTTCTTGAAAAGTAGTGGTGGCATTCAACATGAAAAGTTTTTCGAACTTATCAAGGCGTATGTTCTGTTGCTCCAATTTCCAAGAATGGGTCAATTTCTATTTCAGACAAAACAGAGAATTAATCGAACATCGAAGAATAGCTAAAGAAGAGTCGATGAACCTCAGAACGCGAAACATTTCTTTGCAATCGAAGCTCAATGAAAGTACAAAAACCATCAAAGTAGCCGCGTTTCAAATCACAAAATTCTGAGATTTTTACGTTTTCAGAATTTAAAAGATGAGGTGCTAAGTTTACGGGATCGTGCCAACGTCAACACTCCGGTCAACAAGAGACTGCGCGCCGTCATGGCGGCTGAAACTCCGGCTGTCGCGAAACGGAAATCTCTCGGATTCGATGACACCAGCGATGATTATGGAGATGATTGGAGCTATTTTCAGGTTTCTCTCAATTTCAGTTTTGATTTCAATTTTTTTTGCAGCCTGTTGCGAAAGATGAGGAAAATGTGAAAAAACCTGAAACTTCTCAACCAGGTCCTTCGAATATCTCAGGGGACGGTGAAAAATTCACGTTTGATGTTGAAAGTGACGATGAAGATACCGTTTTTAAAAGAGTGAAGTCGACAAGTCAGAAAGAAAACAGGAAGGCGGCACCGGTCGACGAGTGAGTTTTTTCCACGGCTTATTTTAAATTCCAAAAATATCGTATTTTCAGCAGTTTCGATGATTTTACATTCGATATCGCAGTTCCTAAAAATATTATAAAAAGGATAGAGACATCGGAATCGACGACTGCGATTCAGAAGGCGCCGAAGCCTGAAAAAACACTGAAGCGTAATCTCAGTCAAGATTCAAAAATATCGAAGAATGCCGTGAAAGTGAGTATTCTGCGCAATTAAAAAATTAATTTTTTTTTCCAGGCTCCTCCTGTAAAAACAGCCAGAATCTCGAGCTTTTTTGTGCGAAAAACGAGTAGTTTGAAAGAGGAAGACTTTGTCACCCTCGACTGATTTTTTGTTTGATGTATGTGAATTATTGCTACCGGATAAAGTGGATTTTTTGATTGAGATTTTGATTATAAATTTCAAAATTAGGTTAACTCCCAATTTATTCATTTAAATCATTTCCGTTTCCACTCTAAAAACAACGTGATCCGTTTTTGTATAAAATGATCGACGTTCACTGCCATCTGGCAGACAACAAGTTCAATCAAGACGTAGATGACGTTATCGGAAGCGCCATCAGTGCAGGGATTCAGAAGATTGTAGTGGTGCCGGAATTCGAATCCCAATTTGAGAAAGTTTTGCAACTTTGTGAGAAGTATCCAAACAACCTGTTTGCTGGAATTGGAGTACATCCTATTCAGGTTAATATAGCTTACGATTTTATTTAAAGAAACATTTTCAGAAACGGGGGAAGAGTGTGCAACCGAAGCATGTCTCTAAAATTGAAGAGTGGGTTGTGAAGAATGAAAAGAGAGTTGTGTGCATTGGAGAAATTGGATTGGATCATACTTTCACCCAATTCAAGTTAACTGAAGAAGACTTGAAGACTCAGGAGATCGTATTCAGGCAACAAATCCAGTTGGCGAAACATTTCGATAAACCGGTGTGAGCTCTACTTTCGTATTTGAAATAATTCTCATTTGTCTTCTTTAGAAACGTTCACTCTCGTAGTGCCGCCCTAGAAACTATAAATGTTCTGAAATCTGAAAATATCGGAGCTGATCGAGTTGTGCTCCACGCCTTTGACGGCTCTCCTGAAGAAGCAGAGATTGGTGTGAAAGCGGGATTTCTGTTCAGCATTCCACCTTCTTTTGTGAGGAGTGAGCAGGTGGGTTTTACAATAAAAGTTTCACAGCTACAGTAATCCTGATGTAAAAACGTGACAACAATGTCTATAAAAAATTAATCAAATTAAAAGGGGCGTGCGCTGTTACAAGTGCATGAAATCACCAAGGCCAGCCTGGAGAAACAATACCTTCAGATGAGAGCTGTAATCAAAACCATTCCGATGAACCACCTGCTCCTGGAGACGGACTCTCCTGCACTCGGACCCGAGAAAGGAGCAAGAAATGTGCCGCAAAATGCAATAATCAGTGCACAACTCATTTCTGAAGTGAAACAAATTCCACTGGAAGATGTTATTAGCAACACTTCGTGCAATGCAACAAGAGTTTTCAATTTTGGAGTTGTGAAAAATAAATGAATATCTTTAAAATTTTCCATTTGTTATCATATTTTCTCTGAAAGGAAGCAGGTTTTTCGCCTGTTTTTATTTATTGCTGTAGAAAGCGAATTTCCGAATTCAAATAGTATAACATCGGTTCGGGAGCCTAATATTATTTACGCGTTCTTGTATTACAACACTGTTTTCGGCTTGCACCGAGTAAATATTGACGCATATTGCCCCCGGGTGACCTCTTACTTTTCACTTATATAGTTTCGGTAATAGATGAAGCTCCAACGATTCAACGAGCGTGGACGCTTCTCGATGCTAATCTCCGCGCGAAAACGATTGTTTTTATCTGTCCTTGTGTATTTTTGCATGTTTGCTTTTGTCAATGTGTCAACATCAGTCTGTCCTTTTTCTTATCTATACAATATGTTTCGGAATATTTAAACTTGGTTCTATAGTTTTTCGAAAGCCTTGGAAGATAATAGCCAGTCGTGTCAATGGGCAAATTGAAAAGAAAGTGAAGACGTCCTTGATTTTTCTCCCTCTGCGCCTCCTCCGAAATCTCAGAATGCGCATCCCCACGGATTTAATACTAATCCTTCAAAAAGTTCATCGAATGTTTGCACTGATCTGTTTGATGATATCTGGCACTTGTACGAGTTACCCCCACTCTATTTGCGTCTCTACTCAATGTCAACCACTTGATTTCGCCCCGTTCATTATCACTTTTGCAGATAATCCCTATTTTACTCGATCTACTTGTATTCATGAAAAGATGGAAAGGAGCGCATTCAGAAGCTCCCAACGGTTTCAAAGAGAGCCGCACAATGTTAGGGAGGCAAGTTCGTTCTTTAAAGTTAAAATGGTTGTTTTAATTTTACAAATGTTAACTTTTCTCAGGAAGATTCGATTTTCTCAATCGCCACCACCTCTGCATGTCGCTATGTGTCGGATAGCAGCTCTGAGAACACTCTGCGACTCGACGAATCGTTAAATGATCTGATAAAGTACATATCAGATGTGGACAGAGTCACTCGATTAACCCTGAAGAACCGACAGCTCAAAGAGTTCTTGACTTACTCTCCTGTGATTCTGAGTAGGTTATTATTCTAATTTTTAGAATACTATTAGTTTTTTCAGATGCGAGTACAACAAGTATAGTCACAAGGTCAAAGTTCTACAGGTTTCTTTTCAACATCGCCCACCACAACATACCATTACGAAGATACATGGCTGGAGAGCTCCGCTTGCTCGGATCGGTAGTTGCGTGCCTGAAAGCATCGCTTCGAGAGCAATTGGGACCACAGAATATGATAGATATTCTGAGGCTTTTGCAAGTTTTGAGTTATGAGAAGAACGTGCCGCTCGAGCATTGGGCCAACGAACTGATATCGTTTTTGATGGGAGAAGTGTGAGCAAATGAGTATGTAAATAGTAAATAACTGTTACTTTCAGGATATGCGAGCCAGAACCTGAATGGATGCCTTACTGTATCGCGATACTTTGTAACCTTGCATCGTCTTCAAAATCTGCGTGCAAGCGAATAAAAATCTCGAATTCCTACAAAAAGTTCAACCGGCGGCTGATGAAACTTCTCCAGCACGAAGCTCGCATCATTGTGGTGTCTAGCCTCGTGCTCATCGGATATCTCGACGAAAAGGTCAGAGACATGGTGTACTGCTCGGAGAACGTGCACGACACCTTCATGTGCACATTCAACGTGCTCACGATAGGAGACGATGACTGCATGATGACACGTCAGATTGCTGCGGACCTGCTGAGAAGGCTCGTGGTTTCCGAGAGTTCCACGACACCACAAGTTCCAAGTTTAGCATCAACTGGCAAAAACGTGCTCAATTATGGGTTCTTCCTGGGAAGCATTCAGCAGACTGCGAAACTTCTGGTGACTCTTGATCCTCGGACCGAAGAGTCTGCAAAGGTATTGTAGTTTGTAGGAATTTAATGTAGGGAGGCAAAGGTCACGCCATTAATCTTTTTATTATAATTTTTTCCATCGTTGTCCTATTTTTCCAATTTCAGGTTTACGACTTACTCCTCGCATTCTGCTCCTTGCAAGTTCTCCGGTCTCCAGTGTGTCAAGCCATCATAAGATGTGCTCCGACCGAGTCGCAGCTCACAACGCCCTTGATGGCTATCAGCGAAACGGCCGGAATCTCGTTTGAAGACTCGGTAAACGGAGAAGTTCCGTTGAAGGCACTCAAAATGCTCTCCTATCTGTTCAAAGAGATCATAGAGCCCCATGAACGGCTCGCTGACGACGTTTCTCTCAATCAAATCATTGACTTGATTTCCAACTGCGTCCGGACCAACATAGACATCGAATCGGAGAATGTGGACATGGCTTGTCAACGACTACAGTACGGCCTAAGACTTGCAGAAGTTTGCGGGAGAGACGAGGACTGTCGGAATCACCTGATGACCGTCTGCACCGCCCATCTGTGCCACCAAATCGCCAATTGGCAGTTCCTACAGAACCCGGTTGTCACCTATCTCACCAGAGCTCCGAAGGAAAGAACGGAGTTGCTCGCTAGCTGGACAATGTATGGAATAGGAATTGTTTTGGAGTTGTGCCGGCTACTCGCCGTTCTCAAGGATCACTCGAAAGTGCACAAGGATCAGTATTGGAAGCTGTTGAAGGATGAAAGGATCATTCCGTTCCTAGCCTACGCCATCTCGTTTGGCGACCAGGAAATGGTTCAGCACGCCTTTGTCACCTACTCACATTGTGCTCAAGTCGCAGCTTTTCCCAGTCATTTGTTGGTTATCTAAAAGTTTAATTTTTCGTAGTAAATTATTCTTCAGGCTCGCAGAAATGGTTGCATCATGTAAAGTTCAGAACAGCAAAGCCATTGAAGAAAGAAACAGTCAGCCCGAAAGATCTAAAGTCGAATACGAACGCCCGAGCTCTGTGGAGCCTGATGAAAAATCGCAAAAGGCTCTGGACGAGTTGCTTCGTAAAGTCACTTTGGAAGGCTCGTCGGTGAGAGATGCGAAGACGTCTGAACTATTTTCCGCCTACGAAAGGAAGATTCAATTGTTGCAAGCCCGGGAACGCGACTTGGAGAGTCTTGTGAGAGCAAAAGAAGACGCGTTGGCACAGAGTGAGAAATTGAGACAGTATCGAAGTGCTGGTATCAATCATCTCTCCGAAACTGAGGTATTTTCAAGCGGACAATTATTTAATTATAATCTTTTTCATTTGCAGCTCTCAAAAATCCGAGAAGTAACCCAAGAATGTGAATCGCTCCGCGAGCAGAACAAGCAGTTGTCTGACTACGCGGCCACCTCGAAAACCGAGTTTGAACGAGCCATTCAACGGAGCAAATTGGAGTGCGATCAGTTGAAAGCGGAACTGAAAGATGTCAAAGCAACG
Source organism: Caenorhabditis imperialis (assembly GCA_963572205.1). Lineage (NCBI taxonomy): Eukaryota > Metazoa > Nematoda > Chromadorea > Rhabditida > Rhabditidae > Caenorhabditis > Caenorhabditis imperialis. The sequence continues at coordinate 221,060 of OY751540.1, read as the reverse complement.
GCAGACTCGTATTCGAAGACGTGTGCCGACCTGGAAACCAGTCTAGGGCTGTCTATCACAGAGACAACGAGATTGAAGACAGAGTTAGAAAGTGAGCTCAAGAAAATTCATTCGGTAGATCCTAAAACGGGACAACTTTCCAGGTGCAAAAGCACACGCCGATCGAACGGCACTCTCGTGCCGGACAGAAATCTCAAAACTCAACGCAGATTTGGCTCAGAATGTGGCTAGAATTGAGCAATTTTTGAATGAGGTTCGTTCTGGAAGTCATTCATTTTGAGAAAAAATATTGCTGAAGATGCTCATTTTTAATTAAACTTTTGAAAAAAAAACACATTTTTGAGTTTTCGAAGGCTTGGTTTTGACTACCGTAACCCCTAAATTTTCATTTTGAGAACAAAGGGCTCCGACGGCAACTCGATGAAAAGTCAGTAGAATGTGAAGCTCAAAGGGAACATGTATGTTGCTCACACTTTCCTCTTCATGTTGATTTTTAATTCTTCAGATTGATCAAGTCGAGGCTCAGATCGTGCTCATCAAGAAAGATCTGGATCGTGCTACTGTCCAGGTACTCAGTTAATAAACAAGACTTTTAACTCCCTTTCTCATTTGTGTAATATATTCTTTTCTACTCCCCCACCATCTGATTCCAATTTCCCATTCATGCTCTTCCTTTCAGACTTCCAACGCCGAACAAAAGGTGGCGGCGAAAGAAATAGAGTTGATGGAGGCTGAGAAACATGTTAGTTATTACATATGTCACCAGATGACGTAAAACGTTGCTTATAGTTGGGAGCCTATGAAACGAGACTTTCGGATAAAGAGCGACAGTGCGGAGAGCTGAACTTGACCGTGGAGCAGCTGAGAACAGAGTTGAATAGTGCAACACAGCGGTTGGAGGCTTTAGAAAGGATGAAGGCTGACATGCTCCTGCTTATGAAATGAAAGAGTGAGCAATAAAGTTGAAAGCATCTAAAATTTAAGTTTTTTTTTCAGATGAATTTGCAGACATATCCACATCTCACTTACTACTTGAACATCATTCAAATTTAACGGGAATTAGTTGTTGTTTTTTCGATTATCATCAATATCATTTTATTCTCTCATATCCCCCAGTTCTTTCTTGTACGATGTGCTTTTGCTATATAAACTCAACACAAATCATTTTTGCTGCTCGAAAAGGGAAAATTTGAAGAAAAAAGAGACCATTCGTTAAAAATTAACTATGAAAAGACGGATGTGATGTCGAGATGGTAGCTCCGGGAAATCAGCGACGTCCCTGGAAATGGGAAACATTAGAAAAGTAAGTTATTGATAAATTACCATTTTCATCAATAGTCTGCAAATGGCTTCACTCTCTTGCTGTGCTCGGATCACTCGCTCACCGAGAATCGCTCGTTTCGCCAGACGTTTTTGCTGGAATCAGGAGATCACTTCATAAAGCAGTGTTTCAGCATTATTCTCCCATTCATCTCACGTTTCTCGCGTGTCGAAAAACGAATGAAATTCTTGGGAAATAGTGCTGAAAAATGGCTTGGACACAATTTTCTCAATAATTGGAGCAATTATAAAATTATGAATTCAGATTCAGAATCATCGGCGACCAAATTTCTGGAAAATTCTCAAAGCCTTTCTAAAAATTGTTTAACAATATACGCTTCGGAGGTCAAAAATGTTGATTCTTTGACCTACTACAGTAGGCTCGCTAGTTCAGTTTCATACTATACTCGCAGCGCGCAACAGTAAGTATGCTCTATTGCACAGCTGGAAAAATCGATGGCTGTGGTCGACCGACAAACCGTCATTTTCTCGACCAGTCTCATCATTTTATTGGAGCAAGTTTACTGTCGCGTGCGGCGAGTGCTATAGTAAGGGCCCCGCTACCGCAGTGCGAAACAGTGCATTTTTCAAAAAATATTATTTTTGATCTATCGCAACTATGGTCACTCGTCGAAACTCTCGAATTCACCCCAATTCAGAAAAGAGTAATACTTTCTATTGACCTACTTATTTTCTCTCTACAGTCCCTTTAACTAATATCCCTTTTTTCTTTAATTTGATTCATACTAAAAACTGTTTCTCCGATTTGCTCTTTCGCTCACTATTCTCTCACTACAAACCGTTTCTTTGCACAGCGACACCATATCCCCGAGACGACGTGATGGCTCCCCCATGGCGTCCTCATTGAAGTCATCTGAAATCGTTCACTCTCGTTTATTACGGTACTGTGCACTCACTGAACGAGAGCCAAGTTCCAGCGTGTGCAATGGTGGCACTCAACAGAACAACGAACAACAGGGTGAGCAGTTTATTCATGTTTGGAGTTTTTGATTGCTAATGGCAAGTAATGAAGGACTTGCGATGGGTAACCCTGCAAATCGGGAGTTTTTGAGGATACAAATCGGAAGGGGAAAAATATACGAAACTCGGAAGAATGAGAAAAGCCCATTAGACGTAATGAATTTTATAGGCCGAAACTGAGGAGATGGTGACATTGAAGGGGGCGTGGTCTGGAGGCACAGAGGAAAAACACAAAGTATGACGAGGTGGGATGGAAGGGGGAAATTTGAGAATATGTTCGGAAAATATTGACCTCATATTTGGAACTGGGAATAGTTACTTATTTTCTTCATCAGAAAGTCAAGTTGTTAGAAAGATAAGTTTGCGCTCCGGTACTTTTTTTGCGATATTATTCTTTCCTGACGGAGTGATAGTGAACTGGAAAAAGGTGTACTCATGGGTCTCGCCGCGAACGATACTGTAAACCCCGTTTTTCTTTTTGGCGAAATCCGAAAGGATTTTTTCGATAAAAAATGAAATTCAGATTTTAAAGAAGAAACAAATTGGAAACATCGTCGAAAAACTCAGAAAATTTAAAAAAACCCTTTGGCCTCGCCTCCTTGCAATTCTGTTCTCGATAATAGCCCAAATCCAAATGCATAGTTGTCTTGGTTCTCTTTTTGATATTGTTTTGCTCTTTCAAATTATAGAAAATCCGTTAGTTTCTTCCAATAGTCCACACGAAAGCTCTATTTTCTATGTCTCAAAACTTTGAAATTGTAATTTCTTCATTCTTTCTAAAGTCTCAAACGACATCGTGGTCTTTTACGGATGCTTTTTAATTTACAACACTCTTTGACGCGTCACCATATTGGATTTTCATCCAACTCGCATCAAAAACAATAGAAATCGGAAGATTTCATTAGGCGCCCTTCTTTTTGGCGAAAACAGAAAATGAAGGGAAACTACAAGCTTTATTTCGGAAACATCAGCTAGATACATTATGGTCCTAAAACTAGATGCATTGAACTCTTCAGACGGAAACGGATATTTTCATTCGATCGGCTGCATGGGTGATGGCATTCAAATCGTTCGATAGACGGTTGAATGCTTTTTCTAGATCCGCACTGGACTCGATTGTCTGTAAATAATTGATCTTTGCACAGGCTGTAAGTAGGGAATGGTTTGATCAGTCCGAATGAGACTTATTTTATTCGAAAGCTCTTGTTTTAACGAGTTCAGAACTGTGTTCCATTTTTTCATACCGAGATCTGTGAGCCGTCATAACAAGATCTTTAGAATGATGTAGATCTTATTAGAAGAGTCATCAGACCATTCCCTTGTAAGATTGAACGGAAACATACCTCTATCGACTTGGTGAACGGATCATAAACCACCGAGAAGGGGCGGTCCATAGAAGAGGCGTACCTTCGAAGTTTTGAAAGAGCGTCGATAATGCTGTCAGCCACAAAGTACAACGGCTGATAGTCGTCGTCCTCGTACTTCTGCACTGCTGTCACCGCAGGATCAAAGTCTTTGTGCTCGGGAGTGTTCGAGCATGCGTGCTGTTTAAAAAGTTTTCTATTTTATAAAACTAGAACATACTTACCACGAGCTCTCCGTACGCTGAAAGTAGTCCAGCGCCGATTGCTTTCAACTTGCCGTCTTCTTTGCAAAGTCCAAACTCCACAATGAACCTAATTTGTTTTAAGTGTTCGTTTTGACAAAAACAACTTCAGGATTACCAGTATACTGTAGCAAGTTTCTCAATGTGCTCATCACTTGCCCCCAAACTCATCAGCCCAATGTCTTGGCTCATTTGCGCTAAAAGAGGATCAGAGAACATTGGTACATGTCCGAGGAGTTCGTGGATCAAGTCGGGCTCGGGAGAGTGATGAGGGCTCTTGTGATGACGGAGATAGGTGGTTGTTTGGAAGACACGGAACGCCAGAGACGCCAGGAAGTCACGAGCGGAGAGAAGCCCGCTGCATGGTCGAAGTTCGAATCCGGTTTTTTCTGGAATAGTTTTCATTCGAATTGCTTACGGTAGTTTTACTAGAGGCAAACATATTTGAAAATACAGCTTGAAAGTAGAATTTTAACTTCAAATTTTACAAATTTCGGAAAAAAACCTTTACTATATCATCACTAACAAGGAAATCGTCTGATGAATCTCCGGATTCTTCTAATAAGGCCTATATTATTAGAAAGCTATTTTTATGACGATTTCGAACTATGTTTCATTTTCCTTACTTGGCTCTGTGAGCCAAAATATTTATTCGAAAGTTGAAATAGGCCCCGCCCCTTGAGCGGTCGCCAACACTCCCCACACAAGCACCACTTCGGTGTCGGGGGCGGAGCCTATTTCAAATTTCGCGCGTTCGCCTGTTGTCGCAGGAATATTTTTGCTCACACTAAGTCTCATTGGGAAACTCCAGGAACTCACTAGACTCCTAGTAAGGGCTTCCTTCTAAAATGGTCCTAAACCGGTAATGTTTTTTGTAGAAACTCTTACTTTGTAAAAACTTGTTCACATCTCGAATCTGTGGGATCTTATCCGCTGTTAGCACGCCTTCATCTTGAAGAACTTTCAAATTCTGGCGATAGACTGCACAAGTGTGCGACTCGTGGAGATCACCCAACTTTTCGTAGACAGCTTTCCACGTGGCATGCTCTTCTTCCGTGTACTCCACGTAGCCGATCTCGTCACCGCTAAGAAATTAAAGTCGTTTGGTTATATTGACCTCATTTTCTTTCTATAGTTACAATTTCCACTCACAATTTGAACTCTAACGCATGATCATTCAAAAACTTCCGCCTCGCAATATACGCCTCGTCGCCATGACCTGGATGACGTGGATCCGTAGTCGGCTCGTACTTTGTGATGCACTTTGAGCACCTATCCAGCTCACTGATATGCCGCGGGAACCATATTCCACCATCGTTGCACTTCTTCTTGTACACGGAAAAAGCGGTGAGCAAAGTGTGGTTTTTCGTCAGTGAAGAGGCTGCTTCGACGAGCTCCGTCTTGGTGCCACGACAATCAGCTAGCACGTCGAACCCGCCACTTTTCGCCGGACGCGATTCGACGTGAAGGATTTGAATTTTCGCCGACTTGAAACTGCTCACAATGTCAGAAAACAAGTTGGGCAGCGTGTCAGTGGAGGACATTATTACGGAGAACTCTATGCAGCTCTCGCTGGCTGCAAAGATCACCTCGATGCCTTCGTCGTTCAGTTGTTGGAAAATCTGAAAAGCAGTTGGTGTCTTGAAAAAATGAATCTAAAAAGTGTATTTTTTCCAAGGGTGCAAAGTATCTTCCTTATATTTAAAATTGGGATGGGGTTTGTGTCTGGGTGTGTGTATGTGTGGGTAGACAATTCTGTGCGCATTTATCGCGAGCCCGGATGAGTGTCCGCCGCAGCAAAATCGTTTCTTCGGTTGACTAGCAGATCAAAATTTCCAACGGTAGATCAAAAGTAAAAATACGCAGCAAGGCTGCGCGAGCAGGCTTGTTTCGGATGAAAATACCCTACAAAATAGGGTTATTATTGTCATTGTCAAATTAATTAAATGTGGACATCATTCGAAAGTTCACCACCACGCCGACACGACAAATAGGCTCCGCCCCCTGAACGGTCCCACCGCGCCGCACTTTTTTGAACTCGAAAAAAAGACAACTTTTCCGGATTTTCCGTATATTTTTTGTACATTTTCAGATTGAGAAAAAATTTTTCTATGTTTCCTATTGAAAAACTGAAGTAAAATCAGTCAATTTACCGAGTAAAAAAAAGAAAAACGTCAGGCACGGCACTGATTGCAAAATTAGGGGCGTGGCCTATTTTTCAAAATTTTGGGATTTCGCGCATTTTTTCATGGCCACATTTGATTAATTTGACAATAGTAGTAATAGAACACTTGGTTTTATCGAAGTTAAATTGGAACTCTAAACTAATGTTAATATTCTATTAGGTTTTCTCAATTTTATTGAACTTACAGTACTGGCCATAAAGAATGCGACAACTTGTTTTTGGACTGTAACTTTTCGAGAATCCAACCTTTCGACTTGAATTTTTTATTGTATACGTAGAAAATACTCAAAATGTTGTTCAACAAACAGTTTCACATCAATTCAAAAAAAAAAATTTTTTCCAAATTTTTTCGACTTTCCGTATTTCACGAAGTTAACCACCCTTGAAAACTTTTTTTGTAAAAAAATTATTTTTCGAGTTTTTGTTTCAAACTTTTTTGAAATCTGTTTACAAGTATCTTAAAAATTTTATAAAAATAAAACCAAGACATTAGATGTTTGGAGAGACATCCGGTCCGGGCTCAAAGTTGACCGCCTACATTGTAGCTACTGGCCCAGTTTAGAAGTGGCAGGCGAGCTATTCAAAGGATTCTACAGAATCAAATCATTATAAACATTATGAAAAAGACTGTTTCTTTCAAAAAACGTGATTTGAAATGGTTTCCGTATCACCTATCGAGCGGGAGACCCCGATTTGCAAACACCACTTTATCTCAAAGTATCAGTCAATGATAGAGATTTAACCCCTAGGGCTCCCGATTTAATATTCGACGGATTTTAAATGTTTGGATCAATTGACAAAGACTAGAAAAACTGTTTGAACACTTTTGCGAGATGCCAGACTCAATTGCTGACTTCTAGCAATGAAATCATTAGCAGACCTCAATATTCGCAAAATGCGAGTTGGCTCATCTCATCTGTAGGGGTCAAAAGTGAACGAAATTCGTTTCAAATGACGTAAACAAGTTCAATTGAATCAAATCCATAAAAATAAGCTAAATTCATCGACCCATTGCTTGCCACTTCCATCCCAACTTTCAACTTCTAACTGCCTGCAATGGATGGCTTCGTCATTGCTTTTAGGATGCTTCTCAGACTCTTTTAGGACTATTATTAGAGTTGCCAATAAGCTAATAGACCGATTGGTAAACTAACATTACCTAGAAAGCACGAAGAGACCAAGGGCTCGCATATTACTAGGTCAGAAGTTCGTTTTTTAAAACCTCAAAAATCGGAAGCAATCACAAATCGGGGTCTCCCGCTCGACAGAGGTTACGGAAACCATTTTGAATGACTTTTTTGGAAAGAAACAGTCTTTTTCATGATGTTTATCATGATTTGATTCTATAGAATCCTTTGAATAGCTCGCCTACCACTTACAAAAGCTATAATGTAGGCGGTTAACTTTGAGCCCGGACTGGATGTCTCTCCAAACATCTAATGTCTTGGTTTTATTTTTATAAAATTGTTGAGATACTTGAAAATAGATTCCAAAAAGGTTTGGGACAAAAACTCGAAAAATAATTTTTTTACAAAAAAAGTTTACAAGGGTGGTTAACTTTGTGAAATACGGAAAGTCGAAAAAATTTGGAAAAAAAAATTTTTTTTTTGAATTGATGGGAAACTGTTTGTTGAACAAAATTGTGAGTATTTTCTACGTATATAGTAAAAAATTCAAATCGAAAGGTTGGATTCTCGAAAAGTTACAGTCCAAAAACAAGTTGTCGCATTCTTTATGGCCAGTACTGTAAGTGTCCCATATCTCGACTATCAATTTGGTAAAAAGTTCAACACTTGAGCTCAAACACTTTCCTAGTAATAATAAGAAAAATATTAGTACCTTTTGACCCCGCATCTGATCAGTCAACTGTTTGCGGTGTTGAATCGTATTCTGCCTCCGAACGCCAATGTGGTGCTGCGTTTCGCAACTCGCTTGATGCACCAAACTGTACCTCCGCGGATTCTTCTTTTCCGGTCCTTTAGGAGCTTCTTCTTCTTCCTTCTCCTTAATCGGACTCTTTTATAGTTTTAATATTAATTTCTTTGGCTACCATGATGGTATTCTGTGTTAGTTGGGAGTATTTGTTGGTGGACATGTTAATCGAGACGTTTCGCGCCACGTGCACCGCCGTGATTAGTTTCGAAAGCGACGACAATTCTGAATGGTTAGTCATGGATTGAGGAGAAGAGAAATAAGAAGTGTACGAGTCGAGTGATTCGGAAAGTTTATATACTTGTCATGAACCCGTCCACGATACTTCTTCACACTTATTACTGGCATTGTCGTGTAGTACGTGCGGGACGTGACGAATTCCTCACATTTTCACACATTCACACAAAAAATCTACATGGAAAGTCAGTTACTTCAGTAAGATGTGCGCTCCGGGAGCAACGTGCACAAAAGATGAAAAATAAGCATCTCCATAAGCGGACTGAATCAGCTCCCGAAAGATAATTGTTGCGGTTGCTCGTTCAGGTGCACATTTCCTTCCTGTAATCATGCATCGCCCACCAATATGTCTGTGTCATTCATATTCGTGATCGTTCCATAAAATATGACGAGTTCTTTCCATTTTCATTCATACACTCGTTCATGGATTAAGAAAAGAGGTTGTGGATACAATATAAAATTGGGATCTCACGGAAAAGCATTGGAAAGCATTCAAATGAGATAGGCGCTAGAGGAGATGGAGAGAATCGACTCGGCCTCAGTTTTGGAAGTGCATTTACAACAGAAAAGGGGAAGGATGGTTGGAGGAACAGTCGAGTAGTTGTCGTTAACAGAGAGGAGAGCACGAAAGTGCTCAGCAGGCTTGAAAATACAATGTGACTTGATAAATGAATGTTGAATACAGTTGAACAAATTGGTGTGGGTCGAAAAGTTGAAAGGGGAGTGGTTCCAGAAAGAAATAAGATGAACGCAAAATTGGGTATCACCCGTACATGATCGACACCGCGGGGAAATGACAGTGTTTAGATTTCTTCGACGAAAATTTGTTCGCGGACTGGCCACTTCGAATCGGCGAACTTCGTGGACAAATTGAAGGCTCCAGTGATTTCTTTCTTCGGGAAGTCAGAGTTAAAATATTTGAATCGGTCCGGAGAGAATCCTTTTGATGACAAATAATCGATCACGGTTTGGATTGGCTCGGTCTTGCGGAAACGGCGCATGTCCTGAAAATAAGAAATGAGAAATGAACTACTTTTTATAGATTACCTGTCCGCCTTCCGGAAGACGGAACTTGACGTTGATGACGTCGGCATCTGTAGCGGCGGGCTCAGTTGGCAGTGCCGAAGCGATGAGCTGTCTTCTCATTTGCTCCTCCTCCACAGCCCTGAGCTTCTCTTCTTCTTCTCGCTTCTGCTGATCAATTTCGCGCTGCTTCGCCTCAATGCGAGCACGATCGGCCATCAACGAAGCTTGATACTCTGCTTCCTGCTGGCTGCGGATCGCTTCGCGTTCCTCGCGTTCACGACGCACAGTCGCTTCATTCAAACGAATTCTAGAGTATTCGTCGACTCCGCTGACCAATTTTTCGAGAACCTGATCACAGGTATCCGTGCCTCTGCAGTAATCGACGAGTCTGTACGTGCTTCCATCTTTGATGACAATCGCCATCATCGGGAACGCCTCTATTCTTCCCGTGGCGAACCGTTGAATCATACTTCGCATTTCGACCATGTTGGCAGACTGAAGGAATTCCATGAAACGGAGCAAGTTGGCTCTGAAAAATTGAAAATGATGAAATAGAATTGAAGTGACTGGTGCATTCCACCAAAAGTTCGTTGACTAAAATACTCACTCCGTAGAAATGTCCCATGGGAAGAGGACGTACTGATGTCTGAGCAGATTCCAAACAGGCTCGCTGCACAGAACTTGAGAAGCAAAGATATTTGAAGCAATGCTGCCATCGTGATTGATGTAGAAAACGAGTGGACGACGGCGATTACTGTCGCGGTTCTCGAACGCCTCGTTTACGGCGTTTGGCAGTGTGTCCGTGTAAAATGGGGGAATGAACGCCTGTGTGCTCGGTGTCGAGCAGAATCTCGAGCGAAAAGTGGCTACAAAGTTTTGCAGAGCATCCGGAACCGAATCGTAGTTTTCGGGAATCATGGGTGCACGGCCATTCGATCTCGCGCTCTGGAACAAAAAATCTGTGAATATTTATATTTTTTCCAATTGTGTACCTCGATAGCTGGTACTTTATTCCATGGTATCAAACTAGTAAAAAAGTCGCGAACGAACGTATACATTATGCGCAAAAGCCGTCGAACCATAAAAATAAATCTCGGCTTCCACGAAAAAATCGTGGAAGCGGACTACGGTAAGTTGATGCGCAGCATTTGACGAGAACAACTCACCTGCTGAATGTCGAGCGCTGGTGAATGGTAGTCGTCGTCGTAGACGACCTGCATGTCGTCATCGTCATCACTATCCACTTGGAACACCGGTTGGCCATTGTGACGGACGCGAGCTGGCACCGGATGTGCAGGCTGCTGCTGATGAGAAACGCCCAGAGGAGCCGCGTTGTTTCCGCGGCGGCGACTCGATGAACTAGCTGATGCGCCGACTGGCCCCGAGCTTATTTCTGGAGCTCTTCCTGTAAAAATGGATGGGACTGAAATGAGGGAAATGTAAGGAAGCGGTTGGAAAGAGCTCAGAGAGAAGATTAGTCGCTCGGACATTTTGAACGATACATTCTCAACGACGAGAATGCGGTTTCCTTCAATAACCGATAATCGTGTATTAGGGTCATCATTGCTCTTTTTTAAAATGCAACTCACTTCCATGGCGAGGAATCGGATCGCCTCTTCTTTGTGGCTCGTTGTTGCTCATGCGAGAGTCATCAATCTGGAATTTTCTTCGTCACTCGGAGAACAATTGATGATTCAGCAGTCATGTTATAGAATTTAGAAAAACAAAATTGGGAATAAAAGCTAATTTAGATCTAGTCAGAAATTCTATGATTGCATGTACAGTTAGTGTTCAAGATAAACCCGACACACCCGCAGTCTTTTCACCTGGTTATCGACCGTCTCTTCTTGATTTCTACGGCGGCGTGGGCGACTGGATACGCCGTTGCTGAAAATTTGATTTTGTTTTCAAAGCTCATTCCAAACTGACTCGATATCGATGACTTCTGGTGCTCGGCTAGACGGACCAGTTCTCGGTGGAGGAACTGCCTCGATTATTTCTGGATCCTCTTGGATGTCCTCGGTGTCTTGCATCAGATGAGCTTCGATAGCTTGCTCAAGATTCCAGTTCAACGACGCCAGCGTTCCTACGGCGACCTCGTAATCGTGCATATGCGTGAATTCCTGAAATTAGATTGTTCTTTTGAGAGCTGGCAGGCGAGACTATACCGTAAATTGTCTGAGTTTTTCTTTCTGGTCATCTTCCAAATCCATATGATCCATTTTTGGCTATTGAGACTGTGTGATCACAAAAGGAAGGATATGACGTGATATCTGTAAAAATGGTAAGAATTTTGCGTTAAAATAAGAATTTTCTGAGAAAATTACGAAATGTTCAATTATCATCATTTTGACCCCAATAGATATTTAGAATCCTCGTATTCAAACAATTCAAGATTTCAGGGATCAAAGAAAAATGCTACTCTTTAGGACGCTAATAGTGCCAATTTTCTTCAAGAAAAAGCAATCTAACAGCGCTAAAATCATCATTGAAGGGCAACGCGGAGAGTGGGAGCGGAAAGCATTCGACCGAGGTTCCTCTGCGTCTCTGCCCTTTCGATTGTGGGGTCCTCTGCTTGTCTGGCGCACAACGCACCTGTCTGCGTCTACTCGTCACGAGTATTGCCTCTGAGAGGACGCAGAGAATTGATTGATGAGTGGAGGGGACGGAAAGGACAATTTACAGCTGTTACAGGTTTTTCGGGTCACAACGATTGAGGGCAATAGTGCATGAGCTCTGAAGAAGAATATGAATGTGTGTGGCGAGCGGGGTAAAGAAATAAAAATGGCAGGAGAACAAAAATAACAGCTTGCTGATATCCACAAAAGAACTTTTAAAACCTGAAATTAACGCAAAACTGTCGCCGGAGTACAGATTGCTCGCTTTAAAATTCCTCGAAAATCAATACCACACTCCGGGTCTCATCACGAAGCAATGATACTGTAGTATTTTCTAGGAAGAGAAAAACCCAAACAACTTCAAATATCGTTAATCAATATAGTCAATGATAAAGTAAATCGAAAGATATTGAGCGTACAATTAATACTTTCAAAAAAAAATTAAAAAATTCATCGTACAAAATCTCGCATTCATTGTAGAAAAATCGACAAGAAAAAAAAGTGAAGCAACTGGAAAAAGTTCACTGAAGAAATTTGGAGCCCACAAAAAACGGCCGGTTGAAACGAATACAACAAAACAAAAGAACAAGGAGAAAAGGGAATGGAAAACAATAAAACCAGCATTTAGATTTTACGATAATGAAAATGATATTGATATGAAAGAAACTAGGAGTGTGTTCAATTTTCTAGAGCTAGTGGTGCGGAAGAAGGCGGCATTCATAACAAAACCATTTTTCGGATTTCGGTGCAGCAGTCAGACCAACACAGTCGAAATGAAACCATTTATAGCGGCACTAGAAAAAGCTGATCAATTTTTTCAACAAAGGATGGAAACCCACGTCGTCATTCTCGCACATCACCATCATGTCGGATTCGGCGTTCTGCAAACAATTTTTAGAGGGAACTGTTGAATTTTACTCACCTGTCCTCCGCAGACACACCATTCATCTGTCCCACGCTGCTTTTGTTTTTGATGACGATCTTCTTTCTCACGATTTGATATTAGCATTTCAGTGACGCGGTCGGTTAGTCTGAAAAACGTGGTCTTTGTAAAACTTGAGAACGAACCGTAAAGAAAACATGCGCCCACTAACTTTCGGGGCCTTCCGCAGAAACTGGTTTCGGGTATCGAGCCGAACAACATATTTCGCTTGCGCTTCTCAACCGATTCGCTGCTGCTCGAAGATGTCGCCGCCTACCGTTTTTAGTTTTAATGCATATGTTTACTCTGATTCGAGACACCTCGTGCGTGTGACTTACATTTGTATTTTTAAAATTGGATCGTGAATCGCCTCTGTTCTTCGGTGTTGCTCCAGATGTGCCTTCGTTGTGATTCGGCGGGTACATGTCCATCGAGTAGAGTCCCGTTTCAGTGACATCCAACGCCTCCATCATTCCTTTCGGCGGAGAGTTGAGACCAGCGAAGTCGGTCAACAAGCAGTCGAGCAGTTCTCGCTCGTCGTCTGGCCCCAGATCCGCCTTTTCCACCGCCTCTTCATTACTGGCAACATCCCAACGACCAAGAGATAAACCAAACGGATCAAAGTCATCCGCTTCAATCTCCTTCTTAACTTCGAAAGACTTGGCTCTGTTACGTTCCTCCTCCTCGCCGGCCAGTCGCAGTCGTTCCTGCTTCTTCCTCATGTACTTTGAGAGTTGCTTTTCCTTGGGACCGCAATCTCGTTCAACGCTGGATCTGGCACTGGAGAACGCGGATAAACTGGTTTGAAACCTCTCTTTGTACTCTCGATTTCGGGGACGTCCGACGCCTCGCTTTTTGGTGGATCTGAAGAGTAACAATACATGAGAAAACAAAAAATAAAAACCAACTTTTCTTTGCCGGGAGCTGGTGTACCGCTTCTAGTAGAATCATCTGTCATCACTGACATTTCCCGGTTGCGTCGACTGGTAGTCACTGGGATGCTCTGGAGGATCTGATGAACTTGAGCATCTGTATTATTCTCGAAATGCAGCCCAGAAGATAGAGACTGATAGAACACTGTAATTTCAATCATGATATCAAATTTTGCATTTGAAACAGTCTTACACTTTTCCCTATGCTCCGTACAGCCAGGATTGTCAATTTCCACTTCGCATTTGCAGTGATATGCCAGTTCGCTGAGTTTTGCATAAACCGCTGCCACTGTCTTCTGATTCCTCTCTGTCAACGCGCATTTCTTTTCGGCCACGTCTCTCACTTTCGTTTTCAACTCGGCGAGCTGCTGGAGCTTATTTTTTCTCTCATCCATGGGGTTTGAAGTATCGAAGATGAACTTTTCTAGTTTTTGAGTTTCTTCTGAATACTTTTGACACTGGACATCCCACTTGGCCACCTTCTGCATTCGTTTTTCCATCTCTTCGTTGAGTCCATCCAACACTGGAAGAATTTATTTCGAACATTAGAAGGGAACTGAATCTTACAGTCGTGGATATCATCCATGTAGTGCTGCATGTTGGTCATGGTCAAAACCCGTTTGTTATGAAACCAGCTGAAAACAAGTTAATTGCGACAAAAAAGAGTTAAAAAAAGAAAGTATCTGAATGGTTTCTTTAAACCATTTTATAAACGATAGAAGCAATGTAAAATTCACAAAATACATTTTATTTTCAAGACTTCGAGATTGTCTCCGTGACAAGAAAATTGATCGAGATGCTCTCGAATCAGAAGTTTGATGACAAGGAGAATCGGACTAGGTCAAAATCACATAAATACATAAAATGCAATAGAAAATGAAACGTGTTCAGTCAGAATTGTATTCTGAGACATACTGTGAACAATAGTTAGGTGGATGAGTTGAAAAACAACGTTAAAGGGGTAGTGAACCGTAGTGCAGATTGTACACAAGGCATTTTCTAACCTAGACTGTACGAATCACAATAATACATGAGGGGTGAAGGAACACAAATTACAGACAAACAGCTTTGTAAAGTAGTCAGAATGGGAAGATATGTTAGTGAGTGTGATTAGAAAAAGAAAAGTGCCAAAAAAATTCTGAACTCTAATCAGAATCTTCCTGAGCGTTAAGAAGTCCGGCACGTTCAGTGTCATCAAATGGCTCAGTCTTCTGACGATAGTAGTAGTACTGAGAGATGATAATGGCATCGAAAGCGCAACAACCGAGGCTTCCAGCCAACCAGGGGAGGTGTCTGAAAATATTTTTTGAATCCAAAAGATCGCTATCACATACCTGAGCAAATAGAGCCAGCTGGTAGTGGCCATTAGAACCGAGACTCCGTATGTGAAATTCGCGGCAACAATAATGTAGAACATGCAGAGTGAAAGGCCTTCGCAAGATCTGTGCTGATAATTTTTGATAATCTGCGGAATTCTTCCACCAAAGTAGCACACTGCAGCCAGAGAGCCGATGATATATCCAAGCATATCAGTATAGCTAGTGAAGATGGGCCACATTTCGAGGACTCCTTCCAGCGGCAACCCTTTCTGGTTGTTGAGATCTTCGAGGAAGGAACGCTTGAAACGCGTCGGCTCTGGCAGAGATCTGTCGAACAGACAAAACGAGCCAACCGAAGCCAATGCGAGCACGGGAACGACGATGGTGTTAGAACGGGCTGACGAAACAGGGCGAGTCACGTAGCAATAAGTATAGTATCCATATTGTCCCCACAAAATGAGATCTTGAAATATGTAGTAGACGCCGATAATCTTCTGAATCGGCTGCTGGTTCGTGAGGATGGCTCCGAGCATATTGCACGTGTCTCCGACGAGCCAGAAAAAGAGGAAAGCGAGTGAAAGACCTTCACACTTTTTCGTCTTGTAATTCTGCCACAGCTGTGGGATCAGTGGGATGAGCCAGAGGGCGAGGGAGACAAGGCCGACGATGAATCCAATCAGCTTCATGTCCGTGTCGACACAGTCAGTGAACACCTGAAAAAAACACTAAAAAAATTAATAATGTATTGCTTACATCTTTGATCCACTGAATTCCCTGCGTGCAGTTCGCGTCCTCGTCGGCGTAATCCGCGAAGTCGCTCAGCCCACCCTTCTTCATCAGGTTCTGAAATTATTCAATCAATGAATTGAAAAAGAAAGTGAGGACGAAATGGTATCGAAAGAAAAATGCGAGAAGTTTTCTTGGGAACTTATGATGAAATAACAGAAATTAAAAATCACTAGCAGTGCAATAGAGCACGAAGGCCGCCTCGTTTCCTCGAAAAATAGATACCAACGTTGCACACTTGATATGATAAGAATCTTAAAAGATAAAGAGGTAAGTATTAGACGGGCGACAACCCACTTGACACAATCAAATAAAAGCGGCACAATTTGAATTTTATGAACTGAAAATAAAGAGGTGAATATTGGAACAGCGATAGTAAATGGGTGTGGGCAGAATATGAAAACTGGGTTGTCAAACATTCGAAATTTACTTCAAAGTCAAAAATTGACAAAACCGACATTAATTAATTAAATTACTTCCCTGAGGCACGGACAGAGATCTGTACAGATCAAAATGTGTAGGGGACCCATAAAATTATTAAGTGAACATTCGGTAAAAAGGGAGAAATCGATGGGAGAGGAAAGAAAGGGTGGGTCGGGGTATTTTAACATTGACAGTATTGCACTACTATGTTACAGTTGCATATTCAATCTATTTGTTGTGGTATGCCTCCAGATTCGACACATTCATCCTCTTCGTCGTAGTCGTCGTCCTGATTGGTGGTCACGGCGTTGCCTTCGACCGCCACATCTTCCACCTGATCCAGCGATAGAAGCATTTTGCGGAACTGGAAAGTAACTGTTTCAGGTTTTACGAATCATCAATAACTCACCGAAGCGATCTTTTCTGATAGGAAAGCAGTGTGTTCGAAGGATCCATGGACGTACGGGAAATTGAGTGCTTCCAATGCGGTCACTGGTTTGAAGATGTGAATATTCCGTCGAGTCACTGCTTTTTCGTAAACTTTTGCGGCTTCTGATGGTAGATATTCAGCTACTTTTCTGTAAGTCTTTTATTTTTTAACTTCGTTGTCGTTTGAAACTTACGCTTCCGTGAAACCGTAGAGTTGCATCAAGAACGTCCGGACGTACAGAAGAATCGATGGTATCTGACTCGACAAGAACAAATTGTGGAAAACGTCAGTCTGATTCAAATGAGAAAGTCGCTGCATAAGATTGTGATCGATGAACACGATATCTTCGTCCTCTCCATCCTGCATTTGCAGGTAGTGCTTGTACTGGACTAACAACGCTTGGCCAGTCTGAGCCACATTCTGATCGATTTGACGAATGACGTAGAGTGGCTCGTCGATCATCTGGTACGGTAGCATGGCAAGGTTGTCCGCGATAAATAAATATTCCATGAGGTCAGGCTTGTCATGAGTTTCTTCACTGAACAGTTTCACAATAGACTGAAGGAAGGAACGACGTTGCTGTCGATTTCCTCGAAGACTCTGATACAGTCCACCGAGAACAGCAATCCCGTCATGAGTTTTTTCAGGAAGGGCGTTTGCTTGGGTGTTCACATGGAAGTCACAGAAGCGGAATCCTCTCACCAACTTGCTTTGAATATCAGCAGCTTGCCGTAGCTTGGAATGGAGATTGTATGCGAGACGTACTCCCTGCATGGCTTTGCTCTGCACCATTCCAGAGTACTTCGAGTCAATCTCCTTGAGCTGAATATCGATTCGATTTCGAATAGCTTCAACGGGATCCGTTGTCATAGCGATCAAAGTGGGGATCGAAGCTCCCGGGGTGACCAGTCCTTGATTGAGTGTCAGCCATACAACTTGAACCGCTGCTCGACGCAGTGGGATGTCGGCATCCACATACGCTCTGAGAACAGCTCTCCAATAGTGCTGGATGACTGTCGATCCGAGACCGGAACCACTGAGCTCCATTTCCTTGAGATTTTCCGATTCCTTGTTAGCCTCCCAATTTTCGTGACTTGCTGCCAACTTCTGCTCTTCACACTGCAAGAACATTTCGAGATTTTGGAGCACCAAAACTCGCTGTTGAAGTCCTTGCTGGGTGGTACACTGAAGAACTTCGAGATATGTGTTTTGAAGCTGTCGGTTGGTCAGGTACGTGGAATGCTGAGCGCAGAAATGACCTGAAATATTTGAATAAATTATTTATTCTGGTATTTTTCTAAACGTACCCAGAGCTGTAATTGCTTTTTGTCGGACACCACCTCTGTTGTACCGAGAAAAGAACTCGAGGAGCACAAAAATGCTATCTTTTAACTGTTCAACTTGTTTCTCCTCGACGTTTTCCACCTTCATTTTCAGAATTTTCTCAAAACTGAAATATCGTGACAGCACTCCGAGTGTAAAAGTTGCTCGAGACAGCATTGCGTACATTTTCGGATCCAGAATATACTTTGGATCGTTATCGAAACGCTCTTTGATATTCTTCAGATGTCCTGAAATTTAATCATTCAAATTAAATGTAAAGTCACAATGAAAATCTTACTCGAATAAGTGTTAAAAATGTCCATAGTTTTCGTGGCTCCTCGATTAAACTTCTTGTAGATAGATGCCACACAAGAGACGGCCGAAACAACCAAAGCCATGCCATTGTGAACGATGACTTTCGACAAATTCTCGTCGATAGATTCGAGAATCTCAGTGCTCGGATAGGGAATCAGCGGAATGACACGCTCCAGCATGCCGATCATTTCTTTGGTCACTTGATTCTCCGTATTCGTCTTGGCGCCGGAGAACGTAAGATACGGCAGAAGAACCTCGACGTGTGTCGTCAGAAGGTTCGGGCGAACCTTACTGAAAATTGCGAGAGTGGAGAGATAGGCCATATACTTCTCTTCTTGTTCTTTCAGCTGGGCCATCTCCACCTCCGAAGACTTGTCTTTCGATCTTCTCATTTCCAGGTTCAGAATGTGCTCGACGAGTGAATCGACGATTTGTTTGACGGCAACTGCCATTGCCGAACCGTCATTTCCATTTTTGACAATATGTAAGATGAGCATTTCGAGATAGTCGCTCATAGAGTCTTTGATGCAGTGCTGAGCAACACTGCACATAGTGGTCACTTTCGTTGAAACCGCATTCGGATGTGTTCTCGGATCCACCGGTTGAAACCAGAGAGTGGTGAATGTCTCGTAGACCAACTTCTTGACGCCTTCCTCATCGGTCACTCTTCTGATCATGCGTGCCAGCATGTCCGGAATCATTTCGAAGGTTGGGAACCTCTCACAAATCTCTCGCATAATGCGAATCACTCGTTTTCTGACAGCGACTCCGGTGTCCAAAATTCTTTCAGCAATCTGGCTATAATATTTGCGGACGTAATCCTCATCGTACAGAACGAATCTCCCGATGAGCTCAACTGCAGACTCTCGAACTTGAGCATGGGAGTCGACCATTCTCGAATGAACTGCCTGTTGGACGTCATCCTAAATTTGATAATCTTAAATTAAACTTCTATGTTTATTTTACCAGGATAAGCACATCAGAATCAGCTTCAATAATCGAGCTCAGGCACTTCAGTGCTTTTGAACGAAGAGCCACTACAGTCTCACTTCCCGCTCCGAAAACAATCTGAAATATCGATATAAGAAAATAAGCAACCAGATAGGAATCATTACATGTTTCAGATACGTCTCAAATGAGTGACTGAACTCTCTACTTTGTGCTAGATACTTCACAGCCCATCTCGCATCAGAGTCCATCATCTTCACACGGCTGCACTTTTCGAGACGTCTTTTGATTTCTTTTTTGTCGAGCAACTTGGTAAGAAAAGCTTTCATGGCGGCTCCTTTCTGCACAAGTCGATCATATTTCTTTTCTGCCTTTCTGATTTCCTTTTCAGTTTCCTTCTGCTCGAGATTTTCTTTATGCTTCTGACGAGCGCTCTCCAAGTCTTCCACAGTCTCCTTGAACCACTCTCCGACATAAAAATTGCAGGCGTATATGATGACGTCGGATGAATTTGAGATGACGAGGTAATCGACAAGAGAGCTCTCCAACATTTTCAACTTATCGTTTGTCAGAAGCTGAAAAAAAAATAATTTGATTGATTAGTTTGTGAAAATAATACCTCCGAAATATCAACAGACTCATATGAATCGAAACCGCGATCATCCAATAGAAATAGTGCTTTTTTCACAACAGAATCCAGACGTCGTTCTCCAATGACCTCTTTGGAGTCTTTTCTCAGACGTGCGGTGATATTACCCAAGTAATCAAGAGAGGCTTGTCTGATCGTCATATCAGTCGACTTTGCTCTGAAATTTTTGACGAGTAGTGTTCCGAGCGAGGTGAGAATCATTTCGGTGGCGGGCCATTCCGGTGAATAGAGTGCGACGAGAAGCTCTTGAAGAAAGTTGGAGAAAAGAATACGGTAATCTTCTTCTCCGTCCATTTTGCTGCCCTTTTGAGAGCATTTCGCGAGAAATCCGTTCAAAAACGCATTAGTCACTTTGGATGCTTGTAGAAATGACTCCTTGACAATAGCCTCTTCCTGCTTGCTTTTCTTCGCCGAGTCATCCTCATCGGAATGTTTCTTGTACTTAGGAACTTTGATGGTACTCTGTACAAGCTGTATGAAAAGAGCCGTAGTCATAGAAATCCAGTTTCCATCTGGCATCAAATAACCGTTGCTCGTGTTTTTCTGAGTGAACTGCGGAGCTCGATGAAGTGATGCCAGCACATCAGTGATCATCGAGAATCGGAGAGTATCGTCACCACCTGAGAATATGTTTGCTGCCAGTAGCATTGCCTGAATAATTGAAATACTCAAAATTATTCTCAATTCTGAATGTTTACCGCGTTCTGAAGAGATCCAACATTGGCCACAAAGAATGGAGTGATTGCAGCTGACGCGATGGTATGAATCGCAGTGTCAGGGATGGAATCGGATTTAACCAAAACCGCCAGCAAGCCGAGGATTTCCGTGATTCGTTCGTAGATGTACTCGGTGTTTCTGTCGCGATTACACACTCCTACTTTTTTCCTCCGCTTCGTTTCATCGGTTCCTTTGTCTGTAAAGTTTTTGTTTTCACGTCTACATTTCTTTTTTCTCGTTTACCTCTCTTTTTCGAGTTGGTAGATTTGTAGACACTGTCCGAAGCAGGATAAATATGATGAATAAGCAGTAAGCGTGTCAACCCGATTGCTCGCTCAATCACGTCTTCAATGATAACTTGTTTGTGCATCTTATGACTTGACATAATGTTCAGTGCTACTACCGCCGCATCAACCGCACGTTTCACTCGTTCATCGCAAATCTCCTTTTCGTAAATGTCGCCAACTTCCATATCATCATCACAAGGTACCAGGAGACGTTGATTGTCGGCCGAGATGGCGTCCCGCATATTTCTATCCAACATAGTCACAAGCTTCGTGAGTCGCTCTGCGCCAATCGCTTGGAGAGCGTGATTTTCTCGCAACCGAGTCGAACCTCTACGTAGTTCCTCGAGAAGGTTGAGATCAATGCGCAGATCTGGGTCAATCTCATCCAGCTCTTCTTCCTCTTCCTCTGATTCAGCATCTCCTTTTTGAGCACCGGTGTCAGATTTTCTTTTCCTGGGAGCCAGTAATTCAGCATCCAAACTTTCACCTTGCTCTAGAATCCCATCGATAGACTGTGCGAATCGGACGTATGTATCATTATCCGAAAGTGCTTGTAGACTCCACGCAGCACTATCTTCATCGGTCTTCTTATTCTTCTCGCGTTCGTGCTTCAGTCGCAATCTCTCTTGCCACTCGGCCTGTCGAGCATCGATCACTTCAGACGGTGTCGGCGATCGATCTCTTCGTTCCTTCTTCTCTTCCTTTCGTCGTTTTTTACGACCGTCAAAAAACTGATTGACGTCTTCGTCAGTAACCGTAAAACCAGTAACACTACTCGGAAGTTTTTCACCCGCCTCCATTGCTGCGATAAGTTCCAGGTCTCTCTGAAGATCATCGTCGTCGTCATCGGATCCGGCACGATTGCGTCGTCTTCCTCGACGTCCACCGTCGGATGGAACAAAGTTATCTGTGAGGGAATCATACAAGTTCTCCACCATGTCGCGCTTCTTCCTCTGGGCTCCTTTCCCTTTTCCCTTGCCTTTTCCAGCTTTCGGCGCCTTGCCAACCGACATCATTTGTCTCCGTTTTTCAATTGAAATGGGTGCAGACGGATCGCTGGTGCAGGCGGAGCCCATATTCGTAGATATCTGATGGTTGGAATGATTTCCAACGATTTGGGCGTCCACCAAAACGGACGTGGTTCTGGTAATGTCCTCTGCCATCATAACGTCTTCGTTCTCCAGCAACTCGAGATCGTTATGCGAATCCACATCGAGAGCACTTGTACTGTAGTTCACGACTTGTTGAATAATTGGCGGAAGCTTGTCGAGGAAGAGGTCATTGTTCTCCTTGTCGTCCGGCAGCAATTTATCCATCCGTGTTACACTGAACGCCATTTTTTAATAATAAATACGATTGTGATGAAAAAACTCACATATCATCGACGTTCGTGGACGACAACAAGTTGCTGATAATTGCAACCATGTCTTGATCCGTATTGTTGAGAATGGACCCCTCTTGTTCCATATCAAACACTTGCGGCATTGTTGAAACGGCCATGCTTTCATAAGGGAGAGGAATCATGTCGAGAACTGTAAACAACTACAGTTTATGATCCCTTAACATAAAAAAGCTCACAGTTTGGCAAAAAATGCGTGCCGACGAGCGTGAACGGTTGCGGAATCATAGAGAATCTCGTTTCCATCCCACTCCTCTGCTTCTGAGCTTCATTCTCTCTTTTGTATTGCTCTTGAGCGAACTTTTGCATCTCTTCGTGTGCGATCCTATCTTTCTCTGCTTGAATTCGCAACTCTTCGGCCAATCGCGCTGCTTCCTCTTGCTGAAATAAACAAACATCTTGCTACCGTATTCCAACGTTTTCGTCGCGAGACCATTGTGCGCCTTTGAACGTTGGTCAATTTGAATTATAAAACATACTCTTTTCAATTCCTCTAGACGTTCTCTTTCCATATGCTCCCTCAGTCTTTGTTGTTCTTCTTGCTGACGACGTTCTTCGAGAATTCGCTGTTTTTTAATTTCCTCTGCTCGTTTACGTTGCTCTTCAAGTTCTAGTTTCTTCTTTCGTTCCTCTTGCTCCTTTCTTTCTTTCTCCATTTGACGACATTGCTCCTCGAAAAGTTTCTGATGAGCAGAAGAGATGGACGTCGGCTCAAAAATGAGTCCAGCTTGTTGTTGGAATTGATTTTGTTGCAATTGCTGAAACTTTTAAGGAATTCCAAAAATTCGTTTAAAAAGTTAACGCACCGGCTGAACAGAACGCTGAATGTTTTGTGATTGCTGTCTTTGTATTTGTTGCTGCGGAATTTGAGGTTGAACTGGCTGAGACTGTTGCATCAGCTGCTGCATCATTTGCTGCTGCTGCTGAGTGAACATGGTATTCATTCCATGGTGCATTTGTTGAGCTTGATGCTGGTGTTGAAGAATAGGTTGCTGTTGTGGTTGCTGCTGTTGCATGAGATATTGATGCTGCTGTGATTGAAAATCGAACAACTGAAAATAAGAATTGTACAAAAAAGTAGAAAAAAGGAAATTTTTAACCTGATTATTCGGATAGTTTACTCCGAAATTAAAGCCCAAGTACTGCTGTTGTAACAGCATGGGATTGTATTGGCCAGAGACGCCGGGTTGAGCCATGTTGTGGCCGAAACCCTGGTTTGGCTGGACATTGTTGAAGTTTCCATGAGTCCCGCTTCCGGTCCCATTCAGGGTGTTTTGCAGATTGTTTTGATCCATATATCAAACACTGAGATGTTTCATTTGTGAAAAGCCAATTTTTCTGTAACACCAGTATATTAATCGCCGATTGGTTTGATGAGTAGAAATCGATAATCGCAAATGTACAATTAAGACACAAGAATGAATAATATAACAAAGAGAAGTGTACAAAAGTTACTGTTTGAATCAATGAACAAGATTATTTTTTGAAATCGAACGAAAAATTGATTGAAATTGAAAAAACTTTTTGTTGAAAAAAGGCAGTAAATGCGCTCCATTGAAGCCCCGCCTTTTTGCAAGTGCCGCACACTTTTCACCGCAATAAGCACGCACTTTCCACTCCTAAAATCTTTTGGCGCCATTTGTTGTGCCCTTCGATTTCGTGAACGGAAATAGTGTGGTGGGCGCGAGAGGAGATGCCGTGCCTGGCAGAGGGCGCGCAGTTTTCTTTCTGCTGCTCTCTTCTCCTCTCTCGTCGTTTTGACCGCGGTCACTTTCTAGACTGGCGTCTCTTTTTTCCTCGCCATATTTTCGCCTTTCGTCGCTAAGCTCGGCAATCGACTAGCAACGTGGGGCTTTTCGCACCACATCTTTGCTCGTTTTTAGACGTTGAGTGGTTAATGATTTCTCATTTCAGTGATTACCACAAACCGAAAATGAGCCGCCCGCAAGTCTTCTTCGACATCACCATTGGTGGACGTGCCGCCGGACGTATCGTGATGGAGGTGAGAATAGCTCTTTTAAATCCCAGTTCGATTTTACTTTATTAAAACTGCTTTTTTCAGCTGTACAGCGACATCGTCCCAAAGACCGCTGAGAACTTCCGCGCTCTCTGCACTGGAGAGAAGGGAATCGGAAAATCCGGCAAGCCACTTCACTTCAAGGGATCCAAGTTCCATCGCATCATTCCAAACTTCATGATCCAGGGTGGAGACTTCACCCGCGGAAACGGAACCGGAGGAGAGTCCATTTACGGAGAGAAGTTCCCAGATGAGAATTTCACCGAGCGTCACACCGGACCAGGAGTTCTCTCCATGGCCAATGCTGGACCAAACACCAACGGATCTCAGTTCTTCCTCTGCACCGTGAAGACCGACTGGCTCGACGGAAAGCACGTTGTCTTCGGAAAGGTCAAAGAAGGACTGGAGATCGTGAAGACCGTCGAAAGCAACGGATCTCAATCCGGAAAGCCAGTTGCGGACTGCGTGATCGCCGACTGCGGACAGCTCTAAACACATACTCTGCATCAGAGGCCCCTGATAATCCAATTCCATTGATCCATTATTTATATTGCTCTTGTATTATTTTGATCGTCAATAAATTCAAGTAAAGAGATCTGGTTTATTTTTCATCATAGAAGTCCTCAAACATCCGACTTTCCAAACGCCTCGAAAATTTGAACCAAGCTCGCGTAGGTTCCTGTCGTGAAACCCACTAGAGCAAAAAGCATTAGGGCAATATTACGAATCCAGACCCAGACAGTCAGCTCTTGTCTGAAAACTAGCTTGTTGGTTTTCAACTTGTCAGCCTCAAATCACCTCGAATAGCAGCACAGCAGCTCAATAAGTGGTGGGAATACCAATGTGAGAGAAGTTCCAGCGACACTTCCAACAAGTGAGATGAACAAAGCTAGATGAGGGATGAGCTGCGCCATCGCACCTGATTGAAAATAAATATTTTTGATTGATTAAAAATGAACCTTACAAGTAAGAGCGACTCCACCGAATCGGATGGCGTAAATCATTGGCTCTTGCTTAGCTTCAACCACCTAAAGTTGTTCAGTTAAAAATTTGACTACGTTCTTTTATACTTTTCGTTTGATCCACTTCTCAACTCTCTCCATTGGAACGTAGAACTGAAGTGGGTACGATACCAGGATGCACAATACAAACATGATCTTGATAGCCTGGTAGAACCTGGAAAACTCCATGAGCACATATTTTTCAGACAAAAAAGGCGAACTAACGGAGTTTGTGGCAGGTTCAAAGTCAAAGTATCCTTGATGTCGTTACCGTATCTCAAAAATCCGAAAAATCCAACCGTCATGTAAACGAGAAGCACGAGCACGCAGGACGTGTTCAAAACTCCATTCGGGGTGATGAAGTGGATGGGCTCATTCATCTGGTTCTCAATGGGGAGCACCACCGCGACACCTTCGAATGCGAACATCACAGTTCCGAAGAAAAGTGGGAGTGATTCAATAGATCCGAACGCTGGGAGCGACTGCCATGGTTGCCACTCGGAGAAAAGATCGGCTAGAACGATGATGACCGCGATAAGGTAGACAAAATTGGCGATAGCGGCCAGAGGGGCAAGAGCTTTGAGCTCTCGAATAGTGCACAGAGCAGCGATAGGAATGAGCAGCAAAGCGATCCAACCGGCTTGGGAGATGTGGATCGAGGATGTTTGGTCGAAGAACTGTTTCAGGTTATCCGCCATAAAGACAAAGTAGACGCAACAGAAGCCGAACTGTGCGACGAACATGTTCAGGTTGACCATTTGTTTGAAGAAATATCCATGGCCTCTGATCCAAGTAGGTCCGAGTTCCACGGCACATCGCATCACATTTGCGTAGTCCATTCGTTGTTCTCGTTTTCTGAAAGTGGTAAACTGGAAATGAGTTCTGTAGAGGGAATATTAACTCTGAAATTCTAAAAAAATCTCAAACTTACATGTAAGTGATGTAATGTTGACCAAAAATTAACTGTCTCGTACAGTAGATGCAGATCAGGCAAATACACGCGAGAAGAATCAGGCCCAACCAAAGACCCGAGTGCTTGAACGCCAATGGAAGTGAGAGCATACCAGTGCCCATCATCACTTTAATCATGTGGATCAGCGCTTGATCGGCACTAATGGATCTGGAGTCGCGGACTCTTGAGCCGAACATCTCTTGCATGGTTGGCTGGCTGGATCCACGCAGAGGAAGTAGCTCGTTCCCACGCGAAGTGCCGTAGGAAGAAACCGACATCGTGAAAAAGTTGTCTTGTAAAGTCAAATGAATTGGCGAATCGAATGAAACAAAAACCTTCTGATATTATGATAAGAAGAGCATTTGATAAGGGAGAGAGTTGCGATGAATGTGACAGTCGGCTGTTATCATCTTGTAAATTAATTCTGCAAATTGAAACAAAGGAGAACAAAATGAAAGTTCCTTCATAAAAAAGTGGAAGTCAAAAAATAAAATAAAACGAAAATCTGTGAAAAAACGCTCACTTCTTCTTAGGATTTCACAAACTCTCTGCATGACATGTGCGAATGGCCGAAAGTTGAGCATTTGATGAAAGTTTGAACGAAACCGGCCAAGCTGATAACGAATATGAAGTCCGTCTTTCCGAATGTCTTCTGCTTCTAGATTTATAACATCTTCAAGCTTCACAATTTATTCGGTGCCCGCCCGCAGAAACACTGAAATTTCGATCGAACGTCTGCGTTCGGACAGAAATCTTTTTCTAACCCTTCGTCTATTTGGAACATGTAAACATTTTTTTCGATAAAAATTTGACAAAAATTGATGTGAAAGAAAAATTAATATACAATTTTAAGTCAGGTGAATATTTGTTTTATTTTACAAAGTGGTTTAATTCTGAATTTCAGAGCCCGGCTGTGCAAATCGCTCAGTTTTTACTGAAAGTTGGAGAAGGTGCTCTCTGCAAAAAAAGCAAAAAATTACCTCCATTCTCTATTTAAAAGAGACATGAACTGAGAGCCATTGTTGTAGTTCATCTTTCCTACGGTCAATGTCTAAAAAGTGAACTAAGTTTTTTGAGAAAAGCATGTTCACGAGAACAGTCATCTGAATTCGCCCCCATTGATTGTTAATTGTCAGAACGACTACCCTCTGTACATCATCCTTCTCGCCGTTTCACATCTTTCTCGAGAAAAGAGAATACATAACAGTTATCTTCTTTTCTCTTTTCCTCTTTTGTGAAACTTCACGGTTTCCTCACAGCAATCTATCACCTTTTCAATCATATCGCTTTCTCACACATTGATTGATTTATATTTCTATTCTATAATTACCGGTATACTTTTTACTTAGAAAAAAGCTACCATCTGATGAGCATCGGAATTGATCTTGGTACTACCTTTTCCTGTGTTGCCCATTATCAAAATGGACAAGTCAGTGTTCTAGAAAATGAAAATGGTGGGTCCGTTTCTCTTTGCAATAATTGCGAACATATTTTGCAGGATGTCGGACGACGCCATCAGTTCTTGCAGTCGGAGAAGATGGTGAATGGTTGATTGGTCAACATGCGAAAGATGTAGTCACCACAGCAACAAATGCACTTTTTGGTATTCTTTGTTGTTTATATAGAGGAGCTTTGAAGTTTTAGACGTAAAACGAATAATTGGTAGACGTTACGATGACATTTTACTGCAAAGAGATATGCTTTTGTGGCCATTTCGAGTGGAACAAGAAGATGGATTTCCATCTCTCGTTGTTCACAACGGAAGTAACAAATTCAAGTTTTCCGCGGTCAGTGCATCAGCTCAAATTTTGGAATGTCTCAAAAGGAATGCGGAGAGAAAGTTGGGGATAGACATATCCACTGCAGTTCTTACAGTACCTGCATATTTCACAGCGGCACAGAGAAGAGCCACTGAAGAGGCAGCGAAAATTGCTGGATTAAAAGTTCTCCGAATTCTAAATGAGCCAACAGCAGCAGCAATTGCTTATAGTTTGAAAGGCCAACGTTTATCGAGAAGAAACATTTTGATTTACGATCTTGGAGGTGGTACTTTTGATGTGGCAATTGTGAACGTTGATGGCCCTCGTATAACGGTGAAAGCAAAAGGCGGGGATACCCATCTTGGCGGCCAGGATATCGACAATATCATAATGGTTAAAATGATAGAGAGTTTTAAATCTAAGTTTGGTGTGGATCTACAAGGAAACTATCGAGCGCTTAAGAGACTTCGAAAAGCAGCGGAGACCGCGAAAATCACTTTATCATCTGGAAGTGTGGCAAGAATAGAGGTTTGTTTTTACTGCGAATGTTTTTAAATTTGACCGTTCTATTTCAGCTTGATTGTTTATCTGCAGGAATTGATTTTACCATGAAAATCAGTCGTTCTGAATTCAATACATGGGTTGAGAGCTTGTTCATGGCTACCATTATACACGTAGAACGTGTAATCCGTGAAGCAAACTTGAAAAAATCCCAGATAAATGAGATTGTGCTAGTGGGTGGATCCACTCGGATTCCTCTACTGAAACAGATCATTCGAGACAATTTTGAGTCATCTACAAAAATCTGTGAATCTATTCACCCCGATGAAGCCGTTGCACATGGCGCAGCCATAGTTGCAGCAGTTCTTACAGGTTTTTTTTAGAAGTTTTTGATTGTGATTTTTAATGTTTTATCAGGAGTAGAAGACGTTCAAGACATGCGGCTGAATGACGTGATTCCAATGTCAATTGGAGTGCAGTGCAATCGAGACTATATGTCAGTTTTGATTAAAAAAGGAACAGTTTTTCCATGTTCGAAAAAGAAGACATTTATTAACAGCGAGGATTTTCAAACTTTCATAGATGTGCCAGTTTTTGAAGGTTCGAATTACGAAAAAAATCCGACTTCCCTTATGATAATTTGTAGGAGAAAGAGCTCTCTGTTCACACAACAGGTTACTAGGAGAAGTTTCCCTTCAAATTTCACCCGCACGAAGAGGAGAGTTTGTTGTGGAAATCACTTTAGAGGTGGATCACAACGGAATTTTACAAGCCACTGCTCTTGATCTGAACACAAAAACGGCAATAACAACGACAATCAAATATGATCATTGCACTTTTACGAAACAAGAAATAGAGGAGTTGACGAGTCATAGCGAAGAAGATAGATTATTCGATGAGACGTTCAGGAGGAGGTACAAACAATTGCAGAAGAGTGAAGATATGGCTTACGATTATAAGTACAGACTTGAGAAAATACAGGTATAAGAGCGACAGTAGTCTTCGAAATAAACTTATTTTTAAATTTTTTTTACAGGGAAGTGTTGAAGAAGAAAAAATTAAACAGCTGATGGAAGCTGTGGAACGGGAAATCATCTGGTTATCGTCTTTTCCTAAAGTGTCCTGTCAGGACTACCGTAGTCGGAGAAGAGCTCTCCGATTGAAAGTTTATCCCACTCTTTTTATCAATTTATCATTCTTTTAGGGGTTCTGTTAATAAAAATAGTTATAATTTATTTAATACTTAGTTACGATTTCCGAAACGGTGGTTTCATGTGGATCATGAAAGCCGCTCAAGAACCTCAACTTTGCGAACAATATCTCTTTACTTTTATCACTTGCTCTTCTCATCGTTTTGTTTCTGACAAACCAAACAACTCGCTTTTCGTGCCAGCAGAGTCTTTCACTCTGCGGATTGTGTAATCCGTGCCGTTCGGTTGATTCTCTTCATCCCTCACCCTGATATTTTCTTGCGTGTTGTGTTGCCATTACGTTTTTCATATGCCACCTGACGGTTCTCAATAGAAAAGATCCTCACACTCTCGCATCTACTGCCTTCCTTTTCTCGAGAGCATTCGCTTCCGTGGGAAGATGAAGTCGTTTGTATTTTTGTTGGCCTTACTCGGAGTTGTTGTGTAGGTTTTATTTATGCTCTGATTGTGAGTCATTTTCAATATTTTTATAGATCCCAAAAAGCATTCCATTCGCGTCGAATTGGAACTGAAGGTCAAATCGTTGGAAGAATACTGTCTGAATACGATGCTAATAGCCGTCCGCCAGTTAGAGGTGTGCAAAAAACAGTGTAAAATAATGTTTCCTGAATTCAGATCACGCCGATAACTCCGCTATTCTTGTGATCACGAACGTTTTTATCAACCGATTGATCTGGCATGCTAACCATGCAGTTAGATTTTACAAAAGATGATTTTTAATTTCAATTTTTGAACTTTTCCAGGAAGTCGATCTTTATTTGCGCCAACAATGGCAGGACAGCAGACTGAAGTACGATGTCGACACCAGAGAAGGTATCGAAGAAATCCGTCTGCCATCTAACCGAAGGATCTGGGAACCTGACACCTATTTTACCTCCGGACGAGAGCTGAGCAGGAATGACAAAAACTCGAAGAACATCATCGTGGAGCCAAATGGTTATGTTCGTGCGTCTGAAAGGGTTCTCTTGGAACTTCCATACACTTATGGCACAATGTTTCCTTTCACCAACTCCAGACAGTTCACAATCAAGTTGGGCAGCTGTGAGTTGAATAGTTCCGTTTCTTCAAGTGCTGGAGCTATATTCCAGATAACTACGACATTGATGACATTGTTTACTTGTGGGCAAACTCCCCTCCACTGGTTAACCCAATCGAAGTGTCTGGGGATCTTCTGAAGGGAGATCTCACTTTCGAAGAGGCTAATGCTGGAGACTGTGTCGGTAATTACACTGTCGGAGTATTCTCATGCATCGATGCAAATGTCACCTTCTCTGCTAGTGCTCTTTCTGGGCTCATGTCGTGGTTCCTCCCATCGTTGTTCCTCCTGATTGGCTCTTGGCTCCACTTCTGGATCCATGGTAGTTGGTCCGTTCCAAGATCCATCTCCGCAGCTGTTCCTTTCTTCATTCTCGCTGCGTATTATGTGGGTTTCGAAACAATAAAAAGAAAGAATGAAAAATTAACAACTTTACAGATTTTCATGAGCGAAGACTCTTACACTCACGCACAAAACGCGTGGCTCGGATTCTGTCTGATCCTCACCTTCTTTTCTTTCGTCGAATACTTCCTGGTAATTGGATGCGGCGGAAGAAGATCGATCCGATACAAGACTCTCGGTGCTCAGGAAGAGCACCCGATGGGAGCCGCCAAGGAAACCGTTGAGGTCGCCTACAACCAGGGCTGCTCGTCGTTCGCGGATAATAATGGAATCGATGTGATCTCTCGGGTTCTGTTCCCGATTATCACTGTTATCTTTTTGGTCATTTATTTCATTTTCATTGTCTGAAATATCAAACAATTCTAAGAATGTTTAGAATCTTAAATTAGAGAAAACGTTTTATTATTGGATTCAAAAATAAATATGAATAACAATTACTGAACTGAATTTGTAATTTAATTAAATTTAACAAGAAAAACAAATCAAACCATATTTGAGAAACCGAATCGAAAAAAAAAAGAAAAAACACTATAACAGGAAACAATTACCAGTCGTCATTACCACGATTTCCCTTCTTATTCTTTTTCTTCTGCCCGCCTGGTTTATTTATGAGAAGTGTAGCATGACCAGTCTCTTCGAGATGAGAGAATAGCTTTGTGCGGCTGTCGAACGTTTCTCTACATCTGTCGCAGGTTGTCGTTTTTGGCTCTGTGGATGGCTCTACGGCAGTTGGAGCTGGCTGCTTCTTGTCGGCTATAAGAAGATGGTATTTCGCAAAAATTGGAGTAACTGATCACCTCTCCTCTTTTTCTTCTCCTTTTTCACATCAACTGTCACTTCTTTCTCGATTTTCCCTTCCTCGGGCTCAACAACAGGTTCTTCCGGCTCCTCAATAACTTCTATCGTTGTTTCCTCTACGTCAAATATTCCATTCCCCTTTTTTCTGTCTTTTCTCTTGTTTCGTCTTCCTTTCTGTGGTTCGTTCACCTCTTCTTCTTCCTTTTCTTCGAACAAAGTGGCATCTTCGTCTTTCATATGTTTTTTGAGCTCGGCTAGCTGCTTTATATGCTGTTTTGAGTTTTCATGGTTTAGTTTGGCGTTTCTAAATTGAAAATGTTATCTATTTGTAAATGAAAAATGCTGAGCTCACACAGTCTTGAAAGATTTGCTGCAGACAACACAATAAGGAAGTTCACTGCCCTCCTCGTCGTACTCGTCACTGCATGAATCGTAATCCTCGGCCATTTTCATACTGACTTCGATCAGATGTGCAAGACGAGCAGCTTCCGCTTCCTTATCGTTGAGTTGAGAATTAGCCAGCCTACATTTTTTTTCTAAATTAGGATTTAAAAAATGTTAACGCTTACTCCAGATTTTTAGCGATCTGCTTCTTTTTATTATCCAGTTGCTTTTGCAAAGCTTCTTGTTTTTTCTGCTCCAGCATTTCACGATAAGCTTTGACTCTTGGATCTCGTTTTCTGACGAACGCCACAAGTTGCTGAAAACGACTTTCACAAATTTAAGTTGAATAATGTGGTTACCCGGATCTGATCATTCCTCTCCTGTTTCCCAACGTCTCTATATTTTTTGTTTTCTTGGTCAATTTTCCTCGATTCCCACCGATTCGAAGCCTGTGTGATATCATAGTGATCGAGCCAAGCGAACGAGCGAGTTGTGGAAAACGAGCTCCAGAAGCCATAGAATTCATTGACAACTTTTTCATGATCACTGTCTTTATCACCAAAATCGGGGTATACCGTAGTATTTTCACTGTATGGGTCATACTCTTCCGTTACCAGAATATTGAAGACTTTCCGGTAAACTGCGAAAAATCCCTGCAATTTCCAATTGTGACAGAATAGATTTAATTAGCTCTCACGCTTTTATCATTATCATAACCCGAGTAGCACGAAGCACTAAAGTATGGGAATAGATCGACGGATTGCTCCTCAAAGTCCGAGCTGGCTCCTTTCAAAATACTTTCCCTATGACGATCGTAGAATTCTCGCTCGCGCGCATCGCTGAGCACATCGTAAGCTTGTTGTAGCAGGCGAAACTGGATGGTGCACTCGTCGATGTTGTCTGGATTTTTGTCGGGGTGCCATTTCAGAGCTAGTTTTCTGGAGTGAATAAGAATATCAGGAATAAATTATCTCACAACTGAAACTGACCTATAATTTTTCTTGATCTGATCGTCCTCGGCGTCACGCTCCACTTCGAGAACTTCATAATGACACTTCATGCTCTGCAAGTTTTCAAGTGAGCCAAAGAGCTATTGGGTATTAAAAAAACAATTTGAAGATTAAATGTTTCCCAATGATGGAAAAAACTGTCTAAGCTAGCCGGATAAATGAAAAAAAAGCGACCGAAAATGAAAAAAAAAAAAAGAAAAATGGGATGGCCTAGTTTTCCCACTTTCGCGGCCACACAGCCACCGAAAGGGGGGCTGTTGCTGACCAACGGCGCCGGCCTTATTTCATCTTTTGGCCAGGTTATGCTCAAGCACTATTTTTCAAATGTTATTTTTCAGAAGATGTTATAAATGATTATCAGCAACTGAGCTTCTTCATTGCGTTCTTTATCGAAAATAATGTTTGACTTGTTTGAATGATTCTGATTTAATGATTCTGTCGCGCATTATTCTCGGAAGCTTTATTCTGACGGAAAAAAAAAACTAAAAAATCATGCCGCCATGTTCTTCATAGTACTTCATTATTAAACTTATCAATTCTGGAGAAACTGTTCCTACTTTTCGTATTTTAAATTAATCAAACTTTCTACCGTATCTCTTCAATTTTCCAAAACGGTTTACTGGTATCTGTATCACCTCAAATCAACCAATCTGACCTTGAATTGACCACAAAACAACCTATTTGTCCTCGCGTGGCCATTCGTATTCCCCTGCTGTCTTGAGACAGAAATATCGATCTGCAGAAATGTCGAACGGAAAAGTGATCGTGTACGGTGGAAAAGGAGCACTTGGATCGGCGATTCTCGAGTTTTTCAAGAAGAACGGATTTGTAAGTAGTTCATTCGAACCGGAAAAGCAACTTCTAGATTTCAGACTGTTTTCAATATTGACTTGTCCGTCAATGATCAGGCCGATGGAAATATAATCGTTGATGGCACGAAAAGCTGGGTGGAGCAAGAGGAGTCAGTGCTCGCACAGTAAGCCTTTTTAATTTTTTTAAAACATCAATATGGTATTTGAGATCATTATTTCACATTGAAAAGGCATTCGATTGTATTTAACAGTTTCCAATAAAATTTCAGAACCGCCGCATCGCTCTCTGGAAATCAAGTAGATGGCGTGTTCTGTGTGGCTGGTGGCTGGGCTGGTGGATCGGCCTCCTCCGCAGACTTTATCAAAAATGCTGATCTCATGATCAAGCAATCGGTTAGTTTGGCAGCTAAAAACTTGTAAACTGATACCCTTTATAGGTGTGGAGCTCTGCCATTGCTGCAAAGATCGCCACTGTGCATTTGAAGCCGGGAGGTCTTCTTCAGCTCACCGGAGCTGCCGCAGCCACTGGCCCGACTCCAGGAATGATCGGCTACGGTCTAGCCAAGGCTGCTGTTCACCACCTGTCCAGCTCGCTTGCTGACAAGAGCAGCGGACTTCCACAAGACGCGTCAGTGTTGACCATCATGCCTGTCACCCTGGACACTGCCATGAACCGCAAGTGGATGCCAAAAGCTGATTTTTCCTCGTGAGTGTTCTGTGATAATGAACTGTTGAACTCTTATCATTTTCAGGTGGACTCCATTATCTTTCATTTCCGAAAGCCTACTGAAATGGACTGTCGAGTCATCTAGTCGTCCCGGATCAGGAGCTCTTCTCAAGATCACCACTTCCAATGGAGAGTCAACCATTTCTCAAGAGTGAATATATTTGGAGTTTGATTAAGATTTTGATATTTTCCAGTCTCGTGATATCTTCCTACATTCCTATTATATTGTATGAATTTTCCCTGGAATCTTCTTTTCGCCCAAAAATAAAAAAAAATTCATTGGTTTCATCATTCTCTACGTGGCATTTCGCCTCGGCAATCGGAGGAGATCCAGTTTAGAGATGTGGTCAGCCTTCTTTTACCCCTCCGTTTCCGACAAGAATCGAACTTCCTATCCTCCGTCCGACGTCGAGTCTTATCTTTCGGTGCGCATTCACCTTTTGATACTCACGTACGAATCTCACTATTCACGTACAAAAAGTCGCTGTGAGATGCGGCACACACACAGGTTTTATGCAAAGGCATCAATTTTTCGTGATGATGGATTTAGCAGGAGAGTGATAAGAGAGGGAGGTGTACTTATCAGACGTAAGGATTAAGAGAAGGCTATTGTGCTCAAAAAGTAAACTCATCGGGCTATGGAGAGTAGATGGACAAATGGAGGATTATCCTAAATTCTATTTCGAACTTGTTCATGTGAAGATCAGCATGGCGAAGTGTTGGGATTTCAAGTGTTAGAATTGAAAATGCTGCGAATTCAAACCATAAAATCTATCAAATTTAGGAACTACTAGTTTCTACGGAGCAGCCAGCAGATCACTGAAATAGAATAGAAGTTTCCCGTAGCTCACCATTCAAATATCCAGACAATGAGTGATATTGCCCAAGAACAAGTCCCAAATTATTCTTTGATGTCGTTAGTCGACTACAATAGGAATGATGCATCCATGGTCTTGACAAAATCACAATAGAAATCAATTTTTGAATTAAAAATTAGCGGGAAATTTCTAATGGGTTCTGATGTTGTTCCTTGAATGTACGGATGTTGTATTTTGTAGTGAATGATGATCGAAACAAAAGGTGCTTTTCATCTGTTCGGTATTTCTTAGTGGTTCATTCTCAATAGAGCACACTTTGTATGTTGTGCAACAATTACGCGACTCTGCAGATGACGTCGACTGTCTTCAATGATACTTTTTAGGATTACCGTTGGCTTTCTTAATGTCATGCCAATAACGTTTCCTTTGTTCGCAAGCAGTATTCAAAACTTCAAACAAGTACAAAACCCGCATATTGCGATTTTATGCCATATTTGCATATTCAATGCACGAATAAAATATTGATCTACTTTGTGTCGGTATCATGAACAAATTGACCTCCCCGTGATTTATTGGACTTCGAAGGCTTTCTTCTCCTAATGATGGGCGGTTTCGTATCAACATTCCATATTTCACAAGGAAACAATTTGATATCCCATCCACAGCTTTTTCTCTGCCTTTCTTATCTCTTCTCACCGAAATAGAAGAGTGTATGTGACCAAATTGAAATTGGTCCTAATCATGTACAAACAACATATCAGTTTCCATTTGAATCATGTCAATTTGCAACATCTGGATGGGAACTGGGTAATCGAGCGGAAACAAATGGGGGAGAACCTGCGCGCACGAATAATTATGAAGATGAAATAAACTACAATGACGGATTGCACGTGGCAGTTCTTACTGTAGCTTTTCAAGCTTTAGGATGATAGATGTCCTGTAACATGATTTGTTTACGAAAATGCACAACGAGCACTAGAAAGTTGATACTCCATCGATCGAAAATCTCAAATCCTGTCTGACACGGGTGGATTCCAATATCGGGAATTCCTTGGAAGAAAAAATTGGAAGAAAAAACGGACGCGGTTTTCGATAAGCATCGAACCAAAACCCCTGTCCACAACCGCACTTTGACCTTTCCCTGAATAGTCACTCCTACCAACCTGTGTTGCGGTGTTGGTTACCTTGGTATAACTAAGGGATCACTTCCAAGCACTTTTAAAGAAGGAATCGAAAAGTGCCGATTTTCTAAGTGGGCGGAGCCTCCAGGTGAACTGTGCGGCAAAGTGTGTAAAGCGCATCATTGTGTAAAAATAAGTGGATTCTCGTATAAAGCCGCTCCCACAAATCCTTATCATCTGCATTATTGTCACATCTCCTGATTCCTCCGCCTGTACGCAATTTTGATTAATTTCATTTTTGCGACATGAATTATAGGCTTTTCTTAATCTTTGGTTTATCCTTGGCAGGTAATGTTCTTGAATAATCCAGACTAAGTACAAAACTGTGTTTCAGTGGCAGCATCTGCGAACGTTCAACCGCATGATATCACATCGAATCAAGCAGTGAAAGAGGGCAATCACTTGAGGGTTATTTGCACAGATGCAGTGTCTGAAACAATCCGTTGAGTTTCAGGTAGACTTGAATGAAACTTCTTCGGAAGAGCTTCTCGACAAATGGCTTTCTCAAGCGTTTTCCGGATTGATGGCTGCAGTCGCTTCGAAGAAGATTGCCAAGTTGCCAGCAGAGCACAAGGATCTGATTCAAAAGTGTTCGAAGGAGGCTAAGGACGTTCCATCTCATGCCAGATGCATCGTTCAACTTTTGGATGCTGAAAAGACCATTCTCCCCGTGAAAAATCAATCAGGAAAGAAGACTAAGCCGTTTGAGAAAGTCGACAAGGAAGTTGAGTGGATCGGCTCTTTTGGAACTGCTCGTGCCAAAAGAGACACGTTTAATGTGGTTCAACGATCGAGTTACACTCTCCGTGACCGAGACGATGAGGATGTGATGTCTAGGCTTGCTAAAGGAATGACGAAAACTATCAGAGCCATTAAGAACAAGGAAGGCAAGGTCGAGTCTTGGAAGGATGCCGTTGGACGCATCAAGAAGCTCGGAGAGGAAGCCAAACGCGAGAAGAAGAACCGTGAGGTGATGAAGAAAAGACTGAGACAGATGATTGACAACACTCCGGCCGAATTCATCGATCCCCGCAAGCCAATCGCTCTGAAACAAGCTGAAATGGAAGATGAAAAGAACGAAGTCGCCAAGATGATGAGAAAGAAGCAAACTGACGAGATCAGAGTTCCTTTGAAGTTCTTGAGAGAAGCTGTGAAAACCGCGATGATTCTCGGAGGACAAAACGTTACTGGATTCGATCAAAAGACACTGAAGATGGTTTCTCCACGAATGATGTCTATTGTACCCGAACAGGAGGATGACACTCTGGTGGGTTACTGTAGTGTACCATATTTAAGTTATTTAATGTTTAGTTCAACTTGCTCTCGCCATCTCTTTTCTCTCTTCACGACGAAGGAGAAGGAGTTGAAAAGCTCACATCGCTCCCGCATCTTTTGAAAAAACTGGATATCAACGGGCAGAACGACTGGATGGACTTCATCGTCGAGGCCGCTGGTTCGTCAAGTTTTTCTTTTGGTTTTTTGTTCCCTAATGCACGTATGACACCAATGTGATCATTATGATTTTCAGGAGTTAGTGAACACGTCGAGCAAACCGAGAAGGAATTCAGAGAGAAAAAAGAAAAGGAACTCCGTGGACCGGATGGAGTTCCACTGTATTTCACAAAGGTTAGTCAAGTTGAGAAAGTAACTACAGAAAGGGACATTTTTTTCATACAATGAGATGGGTCATACGGACTTTCCAAGATGTTTTTCGCTTCTTGTACTGGAAAAAAATAATCATATTTTCAGGAAAATGCTACTCAAATCATCGGACAGGAGGAGAAATCCAAAATCGAAATTTTCGAGCATCTCGATAAATCCTACAGCGAGGAGCAAAAAAAAGCTCTCAACGATGATGGATTCGCTTTCCTGACGCAAGCGCAGTTGGAAAAACTTTACGGAAAAGGAAGTCCGTACAACCACACTAAAGCCCTTAAAAAGTTCAAGAGAATGAGAGACGATCCAGAGAAGTTCATCGAGACAGAGTGAGTACTCACAATTCTAATTGAGAATCGTAATTTTTCCATCTTTAACTATTTCAATTTTGCAGTATCCGTGCTCTTGCTGAAGCCGAAAAGTTCCGTGCCGCTCGTCGTGCTGATATTGTCGGATCGCCCTTCATCCTTACCCCACTCACCTTCGCCTCCGCCCCACTCTCCAACACCTTCATTGTGCTCTCCCCATTGGTTCTTTCGCCCATCACTCTTTCTCCTGCCGTTCTCGGTCCCATCATCCTCTCCCCATGGGTGTTCGTTCCACTTATTCTCTCCCCTCGTGTTCTGTCCCCACTCATTCTCAATCCTTTGGTCTTCTCCCCAATCATTCTGTCCCCACTGGTACTCCATCCTCTCATTCTTGTGCCAGGAGTGTTCAACCCTATCATTCTCTCCCCACTCGTTCTGTCCCCACTTATCCTCTCCCCACAAGTCTTCACCCCACTCATCCTTTCGCCATTCGCTCTCAATCCTTTGATTCTCACACCAATGGTGGGATCTCCGCTGATTCTCTCACCTTTCGTCCTCTCGCCAATTATTCTTTCGCCACAGGCTCTTTTCGCTGTGGTTCTGTCACCATATGCTCTTTCGCCACTCGTCGAGTCCAAACTTATCGCCGCCGAAGTGGTTCTCTCTCCATCGTGGCTCTCATAAGCAGCAATATCTCCCCACTTACGCGAGTACAAAACTTGTGCAATAATAACTCAGTCTATCTAATATTAAATAAAATGTATGATCATAAGTTACGAAACTGTTTATTTTTTTAAGCAGATAATATACCGGGAGAATTAACGTAGCCACCAAAAATGTTGAAGTTAAAGTTACCAGGGAAAAAAACTAACTAGAAATTCAATTGATTATGCGCAAGCTGGATGTAGTTCATTCTGACCTGTAAGTACTGAATAATTGTAAATGACTTACAAAGAAAAATTAACCTGCTCAAAATTTCAGAGCTCGTTGCAGTCTGGCTTCCAGGAAAAACGTTTTGATACAACATCATTATTGACGGGTTCATCTGAAGAGTTTTTGAAAGGCACTGTTGGAACATGGCCTGCTGAATGGCCGATGAATGGTAATAATTGGACAGCATCAACGGGCTCATATCAGTGGGACTGCGTTCTCTGAAAAATTTATCTTTTTGAAATGTTTGAACACTTTTTTTGAAAGCTCACATTTCATCAGGAGATCTGCCGGTGGGATCTCGAAACCCTTTAGCGAACGGATTCTTTTCAATCTTCAGTTTTGTAATCTATAATCATATTTTTATTTTTTCAATTCAACTATTATAATTTACCAGTTGATTTTGATAAGCCGTCACCGCCATGAACTGGGTCTCTGGGAATGTGAACGTGGCATGAAGCTCATCAGCCATCACCACCTTGCTCGGATCTAATTGATTGTTCTTTGCTCGCTGCACGATATGAATCCTGGGTTGATACTTGTGCATCGAGTTGAGAATGAGCTGTAATTGGAACTTTACAACTTTGAGTTTGGAACGATATATTTTTATGGTAAACGTGTCACCTAAAAAGTAACTCACATGTCCTGTTTTATCCACTTCATTGTTAGTGAGCTTCGTTTTCTCAAAAGAGATCACGTGTTTCAGAAGTTGTTCTCCTGTGAATGGCGAGTCTGGATGCAGATAATATCGGTTCTTTGGTACAGGTTCGGCCTTTCCTGCTGTCAGCCACGCTGATTTGTTATAAATGTAACGGTATCTGTAAAATGTTGCTGATGACGTGATAAAGACATCCGAAGGCTTTGCTGACCTCTTCGAATCCACCGGTACCACGTCCAGGAAAATGTAATAAAGGGCGTCGAGAATGACATTGGTGAAAGACACCTTAACAGTGGGGAACATCCGCCTGAAAACCGTTCGTGTAGTTTTTTCAACACAATCAATTAACTACAGTAGGTAGCGCGTTTTGCCGCTTGGCCTCAAGACACCCATAAGAAATTCAATCAGAAATCACATAAACGATTTCCTAGAAGGCTGAGAGTGGTGTATCTCTGCTGAATTGATGAATGTGCTTTGAGGCAAAAACGAGGAGGAGAAGGGGTGTTTTATGTTGGCGTCGGTATTCAGACGAACCAATTAGAATGAGCGACACATATTACGCTGATAGACAGCCAAATCGATTGGACGTGACGGAAGTCGGATTACTGTAGAGCGACAATCGCCTTTTTTGCAAATTTTAAAACAAAAAGAGCAATAAAAATCACTTTTCTTTTGTACTTTTATTACAATTAACTAAATATTCCGGTACAGAAGTCAACTGCAAATTTGAAAGCTTTCTCATTGCACAGTATGATCTAGCAATCAACTTATCAGAAAAATTTCAGAATTTTCCAAATTTCCAGACTTGTATAAAAAGCACTACAGAGGATTATCAGACTTTGAATAACTGCCTGCTTTGACGGTCTATGGTTCAATGATGGGTTTGAGTCTATTCTGGTTTAAATTTTCGTAAGCCGCAAAGTTTATATTACACTCATGGATCAAATATTCAGGCTTATAGACAAAATCAACAAAAACAAGGCTGGGCTTGTTCATAACTTCAATATTTCAAAGAGATATAGGCAAAACGTTCCTAACACAATAAACTTTCAGTAAGCGTCAGGAACATTTGAATAATTATATTCCCATCCAAACATTTAGCTCAATAATCATTATCAAAGTGTCAGGATCTGTATATATTTCACAACTTTCAATAAATAAAACTTTCTCTTGTTTCATCATGATCATAACACAGATCCTTATGGAGCAATTCTTTTAAAAAACACCCTCGTTTTTCTCTCAACCCAGTATTTTTTCTCACTTTCTTGCCAAAAACCATTCTTGCTCACATCCCTGGGATCTCATTAGCCAAAGCGACAAGTGTGTTTGTAACATAACAATGTGCCCACGTTTTTGGCAAATTAGCTTCCATTTTAAGGGAGAAGGTCGCGTTAACGAGTTGAAAGTAATCAGTTTGAAAGCATTACCTCCCGCTCTTTGTGATGATCATCTCGGTGCCCAAGTCGTAGAACTTGGCCCACAGCTCCGAGCCTTCCAGTTTACACTCGACAGGTAGATTTCCTTCCTGTAAGATTAATCATAACACATCATAATAGTATCATAAAACATTATTGAAAAAAAAAGATATTTGTAAAAACTGTGTACCTTTTGTTTTGTTCCAATTTTCAGTCGAGGTCTAGGCTTTTCAGGGGCTGGTTTGAGACAGTCAGCTTCTTCATCTAAAATGTCAGCGATGGTGAAACGTGGCTTCTGAAAAACATGTTGTATTTGAAGAATTGTTATCAAATTGTATTTGGTTTGAATAAACCACCAGTCAACTTTTCCCAAAACTTCAATTGGATAATTTTAAGCTAAATCAAAATCATTCACCAAAATTTTGGAGCTCTAGCGCAGTCTATCGCCTCACCTTAACAACCTCGTTAGTGGATGAATCCGAGTCACTTTGTGGAGACACTGCTCTTTTTGACATACTGTGATAGCGAGCAGAGTGGCAAGTGTGATTCACACGTCTTCAGCAGCTTTGTCTTCAGTAGTGAAGACAAGATGGGCGGAGTCCTCCAATGGTGAAGAGGTTGCGAAAAAGGGGTGGACACGGTCGTATTCAGATGGCGGCTTCCTTTGAAGAGTCGAATTTAAACTTCTCATTTTGAATAGAAAGTATTTCTTTAAAGTGTGTGTATACTCAGAGCTTGAAAATTATTTAAATTTTAGAGATGTTTCCATAAATTAAGGTTAAAGAGGAATGGGCTATGTTATATTTTAACTATCTAACAATAAGATTTACTTCACCTTTAAGTTTTATCTTGAAAATTGCACTACATAAGCTGAAATTCAAAGCCCAACGTGGAAAATTGCTCATCTTTAATTCTTAAATAGATGAGTTTCTAATATGAGACAACTCTACTACACTCAATTCTTGAAGAATGCTTTCTGTTTTATTATAGTATACAACCATCAGATGCAGATAATCTTAGTTTGAGTTTTCCTTTATAAAAAAAAATGCTCAGCTTCGCTGCCAAAGCGCTAGTTTTTCTGAATCTATTTTCATTAATAAAGCCTGCTGAAACAGTGCAAAACGAGTATTTATAACTAACATGTGAAGTCACGAGAGATGATTATTGTGATAACCATAAAATGCATATTTCGCTCTAGTCATAAAAATGCGCGAATTCATGGATATGTGTGATAATTAGTAGTCGCGTCACATACAGACTTTATCGTTTTTCACGCCGCGGCTGTGGGTGGTATTACGGTAGGTCCGAAATGTGGAGAGGAGGTACTGATTGAAAACGGCGAGAAAGAATGGCGAAGGATCGTAAAAGAAATGGCGGTCGGTGTCTTGTGGTAAAATACGGTTGGTTCGACACATTGT
Source organism: Caenorhabditis imperialis (assembly GCA_963572205.1). Classification (NCBI taxonomy): domain Eukaryota; kingdom Metazoa; phylum Nematoda; class Chromadorea; order Rhabditida; family Rhabditidae; genus Caenorhabditis; species Caenorhabditis imperialis. Next base: position 177,710 of record OY751540.1, on the reverse strand, counting down.
TATGATAATGTTAGAAAAGACGGGATTAAGTTGTTACTCTTTTCGGAACACTGCGAACACGATAAAGATCTTGAAACGAGATGCACATTTCATTCATTGTTGCGGAATTTCAATTGCTCATAATGCAATCACACTGATCTTATCTTGCGGATCTTCCTCGTTGACTAATTCAATAGCCAAACTCGAGATATGTAATGTCGTGAACAGATTTTTTAATCAAATTATTAAATACAACAGAGCTAAACAACATAGAACTAAACGTTTTAATTAAAATCGTTGTATGAAGTTCGATGTGATAGTTTGAAACGTAACACTTTTTCATATTCAATATTCGATAAAAATATTCATTTTTGCTACCCTACAGTAGCATCACATTTCCCTTTTTAGGAAATGCCAAAATCGTAAATTTCATCCAGCCATCCTTTTTACTAGAAAATGCCAACCGGGTGGTGCGTCGTTTTCTCGCACACAAATGATCATGACGAACAAATTCTGGTAATCCCTTTCTTCTTTGTGGTGTCATCCCTTCTGTGGTGTAGATGCGGCGACAAGAGCGACGAAGACGACACCCACTTCGTTATCACTCACACGAATCTCTTTTCGCGACGAGAGCACCCGAATTTGCACATTTCTGGAGACAGAAAGCCCCTATTTGAATGATGGCAAATTCATCAATCGTGCGACAAGAACAATGGCAGCTGAAATGTTAGGCAATCTCCAACATGCATTCACAATTTATTGCATTTTCAGATAAAACACCGATGATTGATATTTGGGATGAAGTTTCAGATTATATTGTGGTTTTTCACACTTCACTCGTTTCTTCAGGATAATTTGATAGAGCATAGACAATATTTAAGCAGTTTTGTAAAAAAAAACTGAAAACTACAGTACTCCATGAAGCCTTTGAATTACACAAGCTCATATTCGAAGAAATCGAGTGTTGTTTGAAGTTGAAAATTTGTCGACGTGTGACATGTCATCTCATCGTTTTCTCGTTTTCTCGCACATTTGCGACTTTTACTGGAACGCTCCCCAGGGATGATGTCCGTCGCTTGTAGGGACCATCGCGTTTAGAAATGCGTTTATCAACATTGGAGGAACTCAGATTTCGAATTCGAGAACAAAAGCAGGCTTAAATTTTTTATTAACTTTTGTTTTTTATTAACTTTTATTAACCGTTAATTCTCAAATTACAAACTTCATAACAGTTTGGAAAATGTTATCAGTGACAAAAAACTTGATAGAAAACCAATTTTCAGGATGGGTATACAAAGGCAGCAAGTATTTAGGAAGAATATAACCGAAACAAAGAAAGTCTTTATCTTTTTGATTGCACTTTGGAATATCACAGTGAAAGAGAGTTTTTCAGACAATTAATTGTGAGCAACAACATGGATCTATAGACTTCATTTCCGGATATAATGTTGCAGTCAGCCGCTTCTAAATCATGTCAAAAATGTCAATATTTGGCGTGAATGATTAAAAAATGCATTTTTGTACTATCACATGAAACAACAATAAATGAAAAATAGTGATGAAACTTCATCTTGAAACCCCAAAGCTCGCAAAGTTTCTAGTAAATCTGTTTAAGAAATCTTCTTATCTTCCAGAACAGACAAAAATTCCTCTCCGGGTACAATAAGCACACTACTGAAATAGAGTCAAAACCGGTTGTGACTACTGTAGTTTGTTTGACTTTCTTCCCCCGGAGTTAGTAACAAGTCAGATCTTTATTTGAGAGTGAAATGTAAGTCAGAAGAATACCTGGTGAAGGCAGATAGAGAGTGCGCGAAACGTTTGTTCTAATCAAACAAACTCGCAAAAAATGAGAGCGAGAGAGCGAGGAGAAAATGGCACAGATCGAAGGAGAGCTTTCGGTATGTGTGCCAGAGAGAGACACTCATTCACCTCTTGTGACTTTCTGTGATTTTTTTCTGTGCCAGAGTCACGGTTCATTTCAATGTTTCAATATTTTCTAGTAGTGCTCTGTGTCACGGTTTGATAACATTAGATTGCAAACCACAATGTTTTCATGGTCACAGATCAGACTTTTTATCAGTTTATGTTTCATAAAAAAGGGTTTATTACACATTTAGGAGCTTGTGGAAGAATTTTTTTCGAAACAGATCAACATCAAATTCATTTTTTCCCTCACTTACACGGTATATTTAAAACTAATTTTCTAGAGTTCAAGTTCGTTCAAATCTCTCTATAAATTTGAAATTCTATAACCGTAAAGTCAAGCAAACTGATGTGACTGATCAGCAGACATAGTTACTTTTCCGTTTTTGTAAAGAACAAATATGACTAACTAAACTTCCTAGTTCGTTTGCTCTTTCTACCTACAGAACACATTTTATAACTGATTTTATGAACAAAAAAAGTGTGTTTTATTTTCAGTGTTCTATGTATATGAATTGTGTCATATTTCATTTCCGGAAAAGTGTCGACCCAATTTTTTAGATTATAGACTTCTCATAATGACTTCTTCATAGATATCATATTGTCATGAAACATGGCTTTGCATCACTAATTCCAAAGTTTTTTCATGAAGTTTGCCCTTTGTTACCCAATTCCATACGTGCATTATTGAAATAACTGATTAAACCCAACATCAAGTTCGCTGAACTTGCGATTCCCAGAGCTCAAACTTCTAAACATCGGTTCCAAACTTTTCCAGCCTTCTGCTTCTCACACGCACATATTAGAATCAGATCTTTGTGCTCACTTCACTACTCAATTATGCTCTCCGCATATTTTTTTCGCTTTTCTTTTTCCGCACCTAGCAACATACAAATGCTGAACCATTCCATGGAGACCTTAGCAACCGCCACGCCAACTTTTTATTTTGTTTTTTTCGTTGTTGCTCTCATGTGACTTCAAGCTTGATGCAAGTCTTTGTGGCTTCAAAAAGTGTTTTCAGATGAAAAAAATGGCCGAGAACGAAACGTTACTACCTTACGAGCATGATGAAAATAGTAGCAAGTGAGCCATTCTAATACTTCGAAAAAGAATATATTGATTCAGGTATTTTGTAAAGCCCGATTCACGATACTATGTTGATGATAAAGATGTGAAAGCGGTTCGGAAGTGGCCAACGATATTTGCAACTTTATTTGTGGTGAGTATTGCCAGACGAGGTTACTTAAGACATTAAAAAATATAAAAACTGTGGAATTGCATCTCTTTCGATATTCTTCAGAAACGGATTCATCAATAAATGTTCCTTCATTTTTTTAATCTATGAACGAAACAAATTTTTCAGGGCGTCGGCTGGCTTCTGAATGAGGTTGCACTAGCATGGGTACACGAAAAAGTACCATATGACTACCACCCGCTTCCCGATTTGTTTTTCTCTCATTTTCCCGAGATACGAGGTGCAATCAGGATAGCCGAGTACATCATGATCATACTTCTCGTCAGTGCTCTTTTGGTAATGTTCACCCACCAGCACCGATGGATCGTTGTGCGCAGAACATTTTTCTGTATTGCAATGTCGTACTCTTTTCGAGCCCTGTGTGTTACAATATTCCAGGTAATCATTCAAAAATATATAGATACAAACTTGCGGTTTCAAGGTTCCTGTTCCATCCGTGAACACTTATTGTGCTCCGAAATCCAACTCTTCATTTGAACTTGTGGCTAGTCGAGTAACAAAAATGTTCTGGAGTGCTGGAATCGAGCAGCTTCGACCACGTGAATTGTGCGGAGATCTTATTGTTTCTGGACATACCCTCACAATTTTCACCGCTTTTCTCGTTTTCAAGACCTATGCACCACAGAGAATACAGGTTAGAACAAAACTTCTAAAAATGAACGGATATTGATTCTCTAATTTCAGATTTTGTCCCATGTGTATCATGCTTTCGCGTTCATGGCGGTTTTCTCAATCCTGCTAGCAAGAAAACATTACATGATCGACGTCGTACTGGGATATACAGTCTCTACCAGAGTTTTCATGGAATATCATTCTTTGGCAGCATCCTACCACAACCAGACATTTGATACGGATGCTCTTGCATGGCAAGTATTGTGAAAAAAAAATTCCTGCGACATCGGGCGAGCGCGCGAAAATTTGAATAGGCCCCGCCCACCGAGCGGTCGGCCGACGGTCCCCACACAAACACCACTGCGGCGTCGGCCGACCGCTCGGTGGGCGGGGCCTATTCAAATTTTCGCGCGCTCGCCCGATGTCGCAGGAATTTTTTTTTCACAATATACTTTTTAACTGCAGAAAAAAACAAAAAATTAAAAAATCAACTTGAAGGTCATGGTGGTCTTGTCTCATCCCATTCCTCGAGCGAGATGCTCCCAGTAATTTTCACAACCACATGTTGCTCTACCGGTCTGCCAATCTTAACGTGTCGAAAAAATCCAGACGATCTTAGGACTAATTTTTCTGCTTGTATATAATTAATAAACGAATCTGAATTGATTTTTGTTCTCTCAATAAACTGAGCTTCTCACTTTTAGTTCTTTATACTTAATTGTTGCCGTCTGTTTCAGTTGGCGACGCCATTTGTGTACTTTGTCCCAGCGTTGGCGGCGGCGCCGCGGCCGTCCGCTACGCCGCTGTAAGTGCGCCCCAACGAACAATAGCGGGTAAAAATAATTTTGAAAAACATTTTTTCATTGAATTTCGTTCTAAATTTTGAAGTTTCCAGTCAAGATTTTGTTCGAATAAACTACTGTTGTTTATTTGTTAGCACTATCAATTTTACTACTATATTCAAAATTTTTTTTATAGATAAACCGAGGTTGCAAATGGGTGATGAGGAGTATAAACCAAGTGACCGAATAAGAAGTCATTTTAAGAGAAAATCAAGCAGCAGAATCTGTGTTGAATCAAATCCAGAAATCGATTCGTTTATAACTGATGTAATTGCATTTGAGAGTTGTAAGAGGCCTTCTACGTCTAATCCGTTCAAGGTGAGGCTTCCCTCTGCGAGTTTTAAGCTCATCGCACAATTTCATGGATCAAAAATTCAGGTTTCGTCACCATCTAAAAAACGACGACACACGCAAGTTACGTTTGCAGAATCAGAGGACACACGAGATTTGTTCAACACAAGGAAGTGAGTATAAACTATAAGCAGATAAAAGTTAACTAGCATTTCAGCTGTGACGAAACGCAACAACGACGAACTCCGTCTCCGAAAAAGCCAACGGCAAAAAGAGCAAAAAATGTACAACTGGAAAGATTCAAAAGCTTTGATCCGGTAAACTCTCGTTCACACTAAAATTTTTCAGACTTTGTATTTTTAGAACCTGATAAAAGAGTTTCACGCGGTCGACTTCTCTCACTTGTTCGGTGGAACGTCAAGTCAGCAAGAGCCTGTGAAGAGCGAGGAAAGTGAAACGGTTCCATGGGATCTCCGCATAGGAAGTAAATTGCGCGTCGTGTCCAAGACATCCTATCCATGGATGAGTACGCGGAAAACAACGGGAATAGTGTCTGTGAGGATTCCGGCGGCCGAAAGATTCACTGGAATGAAGTACTTTAACGAAACATTCAAAACTGGAGCAGAGGCAGGTTTTCAGAAAAAATAATATAATATCGATTTTCATTCAGAACCTGTCGGTTGCAATGCCAGTAACGAGTTTGTCGTTGCTGGAAGCTGCGTCACTTTATTGGCAGTTCCCCATTGTCCCTGGAATGTCACTGTATCCGCGCATCACATCAGAGTTGGGATCTGTAGACCGTGTCCCATTGACCCCTTTAGCAACAAACAAAATTAATGATCAGTGGGTGGAATGCTTCGAGCAGCTGTTCATGTCATACAAAAAAGGAGAAAGAGACTCATTTTACGTAGCCTCTGCAGTTTTCAACGTATTGTTTACCAAAACTGCTATATCTGACGAAACGGATATAAGCGAGGAATCGCAGTCTTGCTTCCAGTCGTTCTGTGGACAGAAAATGGTTGCGCTCGTATCTCACACGAGCACTTCCACCAGAGAGCACTTGAGAAATCAAGGTTATATAAAAACTGATTCAGTTTGAGCAAACAACGAATTATTCTAGGTGTGGACTACGAAGTTATTGGTGGAAAAACATTGAAAAAGGCAAACAGCTTTTCGAACATCAGCCAACCATCTCAGACAACATGCGATGGATTTGAATCGAAAGAAAATGCGATGACCAGCGAAGCAGTGGAAGTGAAGCCAACTGATGTGAGCAGTGATGAAAATGATAGTCCTACAAAATCCAACAATGAGTGGCTGAAAAACATTGGTGTGTCTCCTAGACAAATACGTGGCGGAACATCAAGAAGGAAACTCTCGACGATGGTTGAAAAAGATGGAATTTCTTGTCTTATTATCAGAGTACGTCATTCAGATTTGGCAAAAATGCTTGGATTTATTTTTTCCAGGGAACTTCCGTGCAATCTCTCTATAACATGCTCATGTCTTCCGATATTGTTCACGAGAAAACTGGTCCTTATACGAAGATTCCGCCCACCCTCATCGCCACTTCTCCTTTTCTCTATGGTCAGCTCCTCAGTTTGAACGTGAGCAACATGAGAAACAAACTTATTGATATCGAAGCTTCCAGAAATCTTCTCAAGTGATTAATAAAACTAGCACAAAATCCCCAGAGTATGTTTTGGAGCTCGATGGAGGGCCGATTCTTCCCCATTGTGTGAAAATGGTAACCTTGAAACATTTTTCGTTTATTTCATTATTCGTTCCAGATCACAGTGTTCCTGAGAAAAGCTCAGCTATGCGGGGATAAAGGTCTCTCCTTGCAAGTCTCTGAACGACACTCCTGTAACGGGATGAACGAGTGGACGGAACGAGCTGAAAACTGGAACACTGTTCAAGTGATGCAGGAATTCGTCAAGTGGACTAAGAATTCTAATTGAACGACTGTTTATAATATCGTATTCGTCTCTTTTTGCATTATTGCTGTCCTTAAAATGTAAAAGTGAAATCAATCAATCAATCACTTGTTATGCTTTGACATCATTATAAACTATCCCATACGGGCACCTGCAGAATGAGGAATATTATTGAATAATACTGTTCAAAACTAACAATTTTAAGAATCCTGACGCCCGATTTCTAAAGCCCATTTGAGAACCACAAAGTATACATCACGGAAAAAGTTGGACATTTCGGGAAATGATTGTGTCGTGTGTGTAAACCATCCGTCCCCTCCTAGACAGTGTCCTCCGTTGATCTGCGCGCATCATTCAGTCTTCAAATGGGGGCCGTGACCTATATTGAGGAACGATTTCCTTCTCCCCCTTCTCTCCTCTCGTGAAACACTATCAATGTACATTCAACTATTGAATATCTGAACTTCTCCACGGAATTGCCAACATCCTCCTCTTAAATGATCTATGAATCCTCTGTCGTCCCACCCCCTCATTTCCCTTTCTGGTTGTTGCGACCACTTGCCTCAGCTATCACTTTCAAAGAAACACTTTCCCAGTCTACACAGATTAATGTCCATACTGTATATCTGAAACACAGGACTTCTTCTCTATTAGAAACCCAAATTCTAAAGATTTTTGTCTATTAACAAAATGCAGGTTTTGGGATGGCAAGAGCCACGTAAGTAATCACTGTTTATAGACATGCCTCTCAGCCGAAAAAATACTGGATAAGGGGGACGATCCATCCTTGACGCACTGATAATAATCTCGTTTAGTCGTTTATCGTCGTGAACATCTCCATCTCCTTTCTCAGTTTCATCTTCTATCATATCTTCTATCAGTCTCCATTCCTGCCATTAATATCGCAATCTGAACGTTTGCCTGTTCGTCACTTTTTACACATTTTCCACTTTTCAGGTAATGGTCCTCTTACTCCTTTGCCTTGTCGTGGGAGCCTTCGCTCAAAACCCACTGACCAAAGCCTGGAACGAGGCGGTGCCGGGAGTACAACCGTTCTGGGAGAAGTATCAGACGGGGCCACATGGAGTCGTCATCAGAGGTTGGCAGTTCAGCAGATGCGCCAGTGAGCAGTGGACCAACTACGTCGTCAACGTGTCCAACATTGTCATCTGGCCAGACTACCCGCGATTCCCGGGTCCGATCTTCTTCAATGTCACCATGGATGTGAGCGAGGATTTGCCATTGGACAAGATCGAGATGGATCTTGAAGTGAGGCACGCTGTGACAAATAAGCAGGGATCGAAGGGATGGCAAGTTATTCCATGCCAGGGATGGAACATTATCGACGGATGCGATGGAGTTGGATCATGGTAAGTTAAAAGAATGAAAATGCACTAGCCACTTTTCGTTTTGAAGACTACTAAAGACCTGACATTTTTTCAGCCGATACTGTGATATGCTCGACAAGTGCAATGAGGCCGTTAGTGGAGCTCACAAGTATGTGAAGGATCGCAAGGCTCTTGACTTCCTGAAGCAAAATAAACTTTGCCCTCCACCAAAAGGTCATTGGACTATGACTTTCTCTAAAGTGTTCAGTTCGGAGGACCTTCCAAAGTCCTTCTTTGGACCATTGCAATCGGTAACATATTTATTTTCTAAGAGCCCATGAAAATCAATTATAATATTATATTTCTAGAACGAATACTGGCTCACATTCTCATTCACCGACGGCAAAGACAAAAAGCTCGGCTGCGCTCGTTTGTGGGTGGATGTCTGCAAGTACCACCTCCAGGACAAGTCGCAAAAGTGTCTCCGCGACCCGAACGCCTTCAAGAACTTCATCAACGAGATCTCCTCTCAAGCTGAACAAATCCGTAATAGAAACGGCAAATAATCTTGTGCCGCTTATAATATATTAAATTATTGTGTGAATTCAATTTTTCGCACCTCTCTGATCTACGATGTGGGTAGGACTTTTTTCGTTTTCACAGTTTTAACTTTCACCTAACCGACATGTGACCAATGTTGTTCTTTTTTGTAATATCTGTAGTAAATTTACATCAGCAGACAGTTGATTGAAATGATTATGTTCAATAAAAACCAATTGTGAGAGCTTGGCGTTGATTCTGAGTATGTGTGAGTAAATAAACAATTACTACATTGAAGCTGCATTCCAGATGAAAGATCAAAGTAATCAAAATAGTACTAATTTTAAGCCGACACGAATTGTTTTAACCGGTGAGTACCCAAGGGATGCATCCACAAGTCTGTCCCTCCCATTCAAAAGCTCAAGCGTAGTCTAGTTTTTAGGAGCGAGCTGGAGTGTGAGTGAGGGACGGACAACTCTCGTATACGAGGAGCACACGCAAAAAAGCGCAAAGTCTCCACTAGACGCCGTGCTATTTCGGAAGAAACGGGGCAGGACGACGGCGCAAATCTCTCGCTTTCTTTCTGCTACTACTTCGTCGCTAGCTAGCTCTTTCCCTCTTCTCCATCTTTTTCGTCCGTAGTTTTCCATTTTCTTCCCTCTCCCTTCCCCGCTCACTATCTTCAGCTTTTGGACCACTAGGTAGTGGTCGATTGTGTATTTATAACCAGCTAAATTCTTGAGTTCAACCTAATGAACGATCGTAGCCATTTTTCATCTCAAAAGTCCAGCTATTCTTCATATGGACTCTTTTTATAATTTGAGTTTCACTGCACGTATTCGAAAGAGCTGTATGTCTTCATCTTTAAATAGTAGTGCCACTTTGATAAAAAATGATTATCATCTATACTGCTCACAAGAATAAATTCATAAATACGATCCCAAAAGACTAGCTTCATTGATTTCAAGGCTTTTCCAAACAACATAGCTTCATTAGTAATGGATATATAACTACTATGAAATTACCACAGCTTATTTATAATTTCTAGAAACTTATGAGTTTTTTAAAGTTTTGAAATCGTATCATCCTCTTTACCTGCCCCTGTTCAAAATTACATTTTTATGCTGGTCCATCGTCTATATTCAAGCTCCAACCAACCCCCTCCCTAATCCCATTTTTCTACTGAGTGCAGTAAGGGAAAAAAGAAAAATGAAAAGGAAAAATGGGTAATGGGTATTGACAAGAGGCCCGCTTTCTCAGTTCTCAGCGTCCGAAAGCTTCCGGAATGCTTTTTTCGAATATGATATCGCGACATTTCCAACTGGAAGGAAGCCCCTAGAATTTAGTGCAAAAATGGGGTGGACTTTGAGTAGAAAAAAGAGGGGCCTGAAATTTGATAGTACTCCATCTCGCGTAAGCATCTGGCTCCTATTCGCTTATTCACAACAGTAGACTCTTCCCACACTTTTTAAATGTATCCTGTGTCTCTCTCTCACTCATCACCACAACTCTCCTTTCTCCCAATCTATTATTCTAGATTTGTGGCTCTCGTTGTAAGACCAGGGGAGACGGCTGGGCCACTCGGCCACACATGCAATGATCCATCCGCAGACATCTTCAGTCTCCCGAGAACGGTCTCGATCGCCGATGGGACTAGGGTATGAGACCGTTCCATGTCAGCCATCCTCCTCAGCAGGTATCTCAAAGGCAAGATTCAAATCAGGAACAGAAGTTTTAAGGACCGCCTGCTACGGGATTGCCATATCAACCGACAGCTAACCACATCGAGATATCCGTAGACTTCACTAGGCCAGATGGACAGAGAACTCGCCCCTTACTTGTGGAAAATAGACGACTATATGTAGATGAACATTACATATCTGTGTGGTCTCCAGTTTTGAGGTACATTTTTGTGTGGTTTAAACAAAATTTAAAAAAAAACATTCAGAGCTTGGTGTGTGGAATGTCCGGATAGAGAGTTAATCTTAGCGAATGTTCAATATGAACATGTTTTAGAAATGTTAGAATGCATCCATCCAACTTATAAGGCTGTCGACGATCAGTCCGTCCACATTCTACTTCCCTTGGCATACGATTATCAGGTATTTTTTCAAATAATCCAACGTCACTGAACGACTTTTACAGATGGAAGGCCTTCTTCACCGATGTGAATGCTTTTTAATCAGTCATAACCTGCCTTTTCTAGAAAAAGTCTGGATTGCTGATAGGTACAAACTGAATCGTCTACTCGTGCTCTGTCTTCGAGAAATGAAACCCAATAGCAAGGTAGACCTCAATGGCTCAAGATACTATGCTCTGTCTGATCGCGTAAAAGTACTTCTGCTTGAACGACTCCATGGAGCAGCAGCTCCAGAAGAAATTCTGGAGCCACCTCTAGATTTAGAGCCATATCAAAGGGTATCGGACGTGAACTTCGCTGCAGTGAGAGCCAAATCAGGGAGGCTTTACTATGTGAACCCATACTATATGGCAGCTTGGTCAAATGTATTCGAGGTAAATGAAAACTATAGTAATACAAGCTTTTCTTCGTCAAACATACTGCTGAAGCATTTGAAGTAATAATAGCTCCTTTCGCAAAAATAATATTCAAGTTTGAAGTTTACAAAGCGCAAAATTAAGGAAAAAATATGCACGACTTCTTCGGGAGTGGAAGAAATGTTTTGTCCTTGCACTCATGAAGAACTGAAAGCGTTTCTGATGGCGATTCATCCTCCCCAGCTCAGAATTAATGGTTCGTTCTCTAATTTTACTTCATGATTCAATATAAATGGTTTTTCAGAGACTAACATTGGGCCCATTCTGATGTCAGCCTGTAAAATGGAATCCCCAGCTCTCCTCAGAAAATGTGCCAATTTACTTCTCTCGCCACACACACAACTCTCGGTGTTTGTACGTCTTTCTCTTCTAGACCGATGCTTCCTACATGAAATGCTTCCACAATGTCTACAAATGGTATTGCGACCGGAAAACCTTATTCAAATGACTCAACAAACAACTTGTGAGTGTTCTACGTCTTTCAAACATGCGAAAGATCGTACAAGTTTTGAAAAAACATTCATAACTTTCAGATGACTGTCTTTCAACAAGAGCGAAGGCGGCAATGATGGATCGGTTAGGAGTATTGCTAGAGAATCCGGGTCTCCAGACCCACCATTGCACAAGGTGCAAGTCAACAAACACGTGCGGATCTGTGACCTGGATGTGCCCGCAGTGCAAAACGTACTCCACCGACTCTTCTCTTCTCCGAACTGCCGGCACTAACAACGTGTCCACCGCAACTACAACAGTTCCCGTCAGTAACCAAATCATGGGCCTGAACCGCTAGGCTTTTTCAAAATTGTGTCGTATTTTAATTTAATTTATGATTTTCAAAAACTTTCACATTTTTCTGCCAGAGTTTAATGCCTTTAAAATGCATGAATCGTGAACACTTCATACTCAACAGATAATAAGATTTTTATAATCTATGAAAGCTTTTAGGACACTGTTAAAAATTAGCTATACAGTAACAAGATGGAGTAACTAGAAACTATATAACATGCCATAAAACAATACAAAACAGTACATATAATTTTTCTGGATGCAGTGAACGGTAAGAACTATTTCCAAAAAAATCACTGCCAACAATTGTTTTTTGACATCCGCCAACGAAACAGGCTTCAGGCTTCTAGGGAAACCAGCTTAGCCCTCTCCTTCTCACCTCTTCCCTCACGCGTCTCACCATTTTTCTCAAATCGATTTAAAATGATTACTAGATCCCTTTTTATTTTCACGATCAGCTTCCTACTTCTCCCTTCTGCGTTTGCTGACTTCACCCCCCATTTCCGCAAGTTTCTTCATGATAGTTATGGGATCGCTATCACGGACATGCTCGAGCGCACAGATCTAGGTCTTGACGCCTCGTTTGGAGGGAGGGAATCGGCTAGTGAAACATCACAGAATCAAGCTGTTATTATTGTTCATGGCATCACAAACAAGGCATCTAGGTTTTCAGTGAGTTCTATTTTCATCTGAAGCATCCAAGCAATTTTCATTTCAGGGTACAGTAAAATATTTGAAATCAAAAGGATATAAGAACTCGGAAATATACGGGACGACTTGGGCAGATGGAGGAAGAACGCCTGTAGGCTTAGTGGATATGAAGTGTAATTATGTGAAACAGATACGGTAAAAAACTTGAAAAAATATGGGAGAAACTTCATTTGGGACTTTTGTGGTACATATATTTCGTACAGTGAAGGTTTTAAAGTCTCAGAAGAAGTTCCTTCGTGGCAGGCTTTATAAAAGAGAACGTTCTAGACGTTGTTATTTTCATCATCGTTTTCCAGTGCTATGATAATCGCAGTACGTCAGTATACCGGAAAGCAAGTGGATGTGATTGGCTATTCGATGGGGGCTCCTCTCGCGCGAAAAGCCATTCTGGGAGGACAATGCGTTGATACCAGAGAGATTCTAGGTAATTTTAATCAACAATAGTCATAATTATTCAATTTCTTCCATCAAGGTGCTCCATTGACTGAACTAGTAGACACTTTCTTATCGGTCGCCGGAGCCAACTACGGAAGTGTGTTGTGTATTGTGCCAGTGCCTGTTGGCACTTGTAACAAGTAAGTTTTTCTACAGTTTTGTCCTTGAAAGGTGAAATGTGTTTGATATGTCAAGGAGAAACTTTCTGGACTTTAAATGTGACGTCCGCTGTGGAACTTTCAATACTCCAATAATTAAAACTGACACAAAGACTTTTTCAGGCGGAATGGCCTTCATTGTGATTCTTCATTCTTACAAGATATAAATAATGACCAGAGATACGAAGGATCATACGTATTCAGTATATTTTCAACTGCGGATGAGAAAATAGGATTTCGTTCTTGTGGACGGCCAGTCTCACCAATCAAGGGTGGCACAGGGTTTGTGAAGAGAGACGGATTAAATCACGATCAAGTTATGGATAGCACAGTCGGACTGCAACGCAATTTTATTCTTTATCACTCGCCAAAAGCTCCAAAACATAATTATTCACAATGAGATATTACATGTACAAAAATAAATTATTTTTATTTCGATGGTTTTGATTTTCAACGAAAAAAAAGCTTATATATGACTGTGAAAGCTTTTCTTTGATCGATATATCGAGACGTGAGTAAACACACTCCTCACCAAAACAGTATCTCTCGCTTCGCTGTTAGATGTCTGTGTCTATTCTCTCTTCCCACGCCCAATTTCGTACGCATCGTATGTCTGCCTGGCTCTTCGGTATTTGCTCAGCTAACTCAGGTAACTCAGAGATGTATAAACAATAATTAAAAAGGCGGCGCTTTGTTGCCATGATACCACTGCTCGTTTTCAACCTGTGTCTCTTGTTTTCAGTGTAACTTCTCTTCATCGCCCAGGCAACGCTTCTTCGAGTTTATAACTTTCGAATGTGAAAAACTCGGTTAGTTTCGAAATTGAGAGCACAATGTCTTTTGAAACTTCCTCAAAACGTTTTTCATTCAAGTTCTTGTGTAAGTAATATTAACGATTTCCCATTTACAGTTAAAAACAATAACAGTGTGTTTTGATCGCTTTCGGATGCTCGTATTTTTATAACTGACAAACTAAATGCAGCATCCCGATCAACTTTATGGATACTCGATCGTTCTACTATCTGCAGCACCGTTTGCTTCACAATTGGCTATTTCAGACATCAGGTTACTTTTTAAAAAATAAAATTTGACCGTAATCGGTTTCTTTACAGATGGGTTCTTTTCTTCCCAATCTTTGCAATCCCAGCAATTGGATTGATGCTGAATGTGGGTAACTTATCAAAATCAGCTGTTGTGCAGACGTTTAGAAAACTTTCACCGATCACAGCGGGTACGTTCTTTACAACGCTAAGTAAATGAGATGAGGCTTGTAGGAATTGGGTGGGCACTGACCTGGCATGTGGCTGAAAGACTTCTAGTAGAAATACTGAGAGCTTCCCAGCTGTTTATGTACATCCTGTTTTCGATTAGGTTTTCTCTATCATGGGCAGTGTCATGCGAGCACCGTTACAATTCAGAAGTGAGTTATGAAGACAAGGGGAAGTAATTACTCCTTTTTCCAGTATTGTGTCCCTATTAATGATCTCAATATATCAGTAACAGATCAAGATAATCACTATCCAGACAACTTTTGGCCAGCTCAAGAGTTTAATAGGTAGAAACTATCATTCTTAAAATATAGGAAAAAGTATTTTTGAAGATATGTCCTTCGAGGTAATCAGCCGATAGAAAAAATGCCGGCCAAGTGGGAACCTAACATGTGGTATCTTGGACCAATAGAAGACGATTTCTATTTTACCGTGCCATCCATACATCTGTTGGCTGCTCACACACTTATCTGGACGTTCATTTTTATTGTGTTCACCAAGTATTACGAACATCTAGGTGCCATTGTAACAAAAGTTTTTGTTGCGATTCCTGTGGTACTTTACTTTTGTGTGACAATTGGTCTGACCGTCTTTGCTTTCCATTTCACTCCAGGAAAGAGCATTCAAAAAGAGCTGGATGACAAAAAAATCAACGAAGATCCCTATGACTTCTGGGCCGATCTAAAAGGAAGTTTCCGAACTTCCCTACTTATTGTCGACTACTCGTCCGCTTTCACCGGTTTTGTTTTACTTGCGACTAGTCGCTTGAGATCCGGAGTCGCTGGTCTTAATGTGTTCCTCATTGTTGCTCTTCTCATGGTTAGTTTGTTTTTTTTCCGAATTGAAATTTACTTCGAAAACTTCGATGTCTTTTTACTCGCTAGTGAAGTGTAAATTTGAATGTTGAAGGTTGTACCCGTTCTTCAAACGATTATTCGATTGGGATGCGAAGGCCATGTTGCGGATGTTCAGCCAAATTACAAAATTTATGCGTCTACTGATGAAACGATTTCATTCGATCTTCTACCAGTCTGTTTTGGAATTTCACATTTTGGTTCCGTATGGTCATTGCTTTATTTCACTGCCCAGTTCCTCTATTCATCCCTGGGACCAATGGTATTTGCATCGTGTCCTCCAGGTTTATCTCAAAACTTTTAGATCATCTACGTTTCATTCATTTACCAAGCGTTCATTGATGACTTCCCCATTATTCAGAACAGCTCCCGAAAGTTCATAGCTTCTCTGTGTTTTCTTTTCGCGATTCCGGCGGCGTTTTTGTACATGCCGGTAAATCTTATTTTGACTAATTGTGAAGAATTATTTTTATTAGATGGGAACAAAGATTACCGCTTTTCTTCGTTATACATCGGAATCATCCTTCGCGCAGCTGACAGTTTACATGATTATTTATTTTGTTTACGGTATGTTTCTATGATACGTCAGACACGATAGTCGAAAACTTGCAGGTTGGCACCGTTTGCAATCTGATATGCTTCTGACATTGGACATCTCCCCAAGACCTACCTTTATCGAATATTTCACAAAGCCAACAAGTCCAATCTTCAGTTTCCTATTATTCACAATCGTTCCGATGTTCCTCTGTGTGAGTTACAATCGGGATAGCCAACATTCGAATAAGGGCTAAAACATAATTTACAGAGCAAGTTCGTAGCGGTTTTTGATTTTCTTGCAACCGGAAATGATGTTATTACTCATGTAGACGCCGGAGTTCAATTCCTGCCTTTCTCTACAACTATTAACCGTGCCATTGGATACAACACTCTGTTCGCTCCCTGTTTCTTAACAATACTTGGAGCCGGTGTGACGGTCTACACGATGGTCATTCAACACAAGCTCCCGTTGAAAGATACATTGAAACCCACTTCGGAATGGATGGCACACGCGTCCGTAAATACACGATCTTCGCGGAGTCATTCTTTGGCAAATTGCATGTTCACCAAGATATTGCGAATATCTCATCGGAACGCCTTTTTCGGTCTTTTCCTGTTTGAAACATTTCTGGGAATAGTTCTAGTTACCTTATTTTTCTTGAACTCCTCTTCACTGATGGGTCTCCACTCTTCACGCACCAGCAACGACTACAGAAGTTGCATGTTGTTGCTGTTCATCCTCGTCCATATTTATGTTCTGTTTGACATGAGAAAAAATCAGAGCAAGAGAATGATAGAGTCGACAAGGTTACATGAAAATATGATAAAAAGGATCATAATGAATTCAGACTGACGACTTACATTGCTCTGGCTACAATCGAAACGGCTATGCTGAATTCTTATATGTGGATGTTTGCTAGTGACCATCAGTGGGGGATCGATGTACCTCCTCTTCTCATCATTTTTGGAAACACTTGTAATTTTCGTTTGAGATTCATCAAAAATCTACGATTTTTTAGTAATCCGCGGATTTTGCATCATGGTCGCGATCGCAATTCGGGAACATTCTATCAACAATCATAGACCGTCGAACACTCGAGAAGTTTCTGAAATTGACGAGCACGAAGTTTCTCCAGAAGACAACGAAGACGATTCTCCGGTTATTTTTGATCTGCGTAGTGCTTAAATTACACGGTTTCTCATTCTTGACTACTACTATTAATAAAGTTTTAAAATTTTCAAAAACTGTTACCCATTTTCAACAAAAAGAACAATGTTAAATTTCAAATAATTTAATCAAACTGACAAAACAATTAAGTGACAATACAGCTCATCAGTTATCGACCCGAAGAGAAGACCAAAATTATAAAAAAATACACACAAGCGTTTTGATATTGATTTTTCTGAACCTGTTTTTGAAAACGTTCGATTGATGCTACTTATCTTCCATGACAGAAGTTGTTGAATATCTTAACAGGAATCGTTTGTGCATAAAAGCCGGGCTGTGTCAGAAGACTGTCTCGAATGTGACGGCGACTTTCTGAAGTATTTTGAGACGGACGGGGTGTGTGGCAAGGCAGAGTTAATCAGCAGAGCGAACAGAACCATCATCGCTCCAATCAAGAACGGAGGACCGGGGACGAACTCCCAGTCAAATGAAGCGGCGCGTTCCACTTGTTTTTGGATCTAAAAATTTCACATTTAAGATACATGTTAGTTGGGAGTTCTAATTGTAAATAAGAACGCTGCTCTCATCATTGCATCCAAACCCTTTCCAAACAAGCTAAATTTTTGTAAGTGTCGTACCTGTTTGTTTTTTTTTGAATTCACTTACCCATGAACTTTCATTCCTGCTCGGTGCTAATATCTTTTCTTGAACTTTCCGAGGCGCGACCAATGTTAGCGCAGCTCCCGGTTGATTCCTCTCATCTTCTAGATCTACGTCAAAGAGATAAAAGACGGCACCAAAAAGAGCCGGGCCGAATCCAGTGCACAACCCTCGAATTCCAGTAATTACTCCTTGTACAGTTCCTTGCTTATCCTTATCGGAAAGTATGGAGACAAACGCAGAAATAGACGGATACGTGATACTGCTCATCGCAGCAAGGATTCCTGCCGACCACATCATCCAGTATCTAAAAGATTATCACGTGATGGTACGTTTTCGTTGGAAACAACTTAACACTTACTGTGTTCCGAGCCCGTACCAAGTGAGTTGAATCAGTTGAAAAATGAGTCCCAAAGTAATCGTATGCTTCGTGCCGATTTTGCTTGTCAAAACATGCAGAAAACCTGTCTGAGCAATAACGGAGAGAATTCCGACCATTCCAATGTACAAAGCCACTGCTTCTGGTGAGAATCCGACAATCAATTTCAAGTAAACGAAGAAACATGAGAATTGTCCGGATTCCGGTAAGTATGATAGGAACACAATTGTGGCAAGTTGGAGTACCTGACATACAAAAAATGAAGACAGACCATGCTTTCAAATTTTAATCTCACCAGTTTATCTTCCCATACAATTCGCAGTGATCCGAATGGATCTGCAGAGTGCCAATTGAAGACTTCATTGGGTGTTATCACGGCAGAAGAAACTCCAGATGAACCAAGGCCCGACGACATACGTCGCGAAGGAAGTGATTCGGGAACAAACAAGACAATGAAAAACACATCCACAATCGAGATAATGGTTGCCAAAAGTACGACTAGTCCGTCTCCATAAACTTCGGATAAATATGCTCCAAGAGCTGGGGACGTAACCAGAGAAGCTGCGAATGTGGCTGATACTAGACCGTAGGCCGATGATCGTTCCTGAATGTTATACTTCTGCATTGTATAGAGCTTTTAGGTGAGCGATATGCTCCTACTTATTTGAATCAACCAAATACAGCAAGAACTATAGTTTTAAATAATGACAACTTACATGTTTCTCTGTTATATCAGCGACATACGCCAGAATCACACTGAACGTGACCGAAAAGAGCCCGGACAGCGAAAAAAGAGAAAAATACCACCATGGACTGATCTTCAAACATGGTATAGGCATACAAGTGAACAGAACAGTGACCACCAAGAAGGCTTTGCGCCCCCACACATCTGACAATGCTCCAACGAGAGGGGCGGACAGGAATGACAGTAATCCCTGTAACTTTTGAAGTTTTCTTGTTATTTTTTCATTTCTCATAATAATCCTTGAGTTAATTGAGAATATAACTCACTTTTACTCCTAAAACGAGCCCATTCATCAAAAACTTGTTGGTAGGGAAGGTTTCCGCAAGAACCTGTAACATTCAGCTGTTATGTAAGAATTAAATGAAAGATAGTATGTAAATATCTTTGAAAAGCGGAACCGAAAATATTTTAACTTCTTTTCCTTTTTATTAGAAAAATTGCTCACATTTATACACGGTACCGTGAGAAGACCCCATGCAAAATATTCTAGGAAGATGACGACCAGGGCGTGAGAAACTGACGCCTAAAAATGGCATAAATTTTCATAAGTTGTATTCAGAACATGAAACACAGCTCAACAGTATATATGTGAAACCGTAACAACATTTAATAGCTAACCTCAACATAGGCGTGCCCTTTTTCAGCACGTTGATTTTTCAGTTTTCGTCTTCCGAAAATCATCGAAACTATCGACCGACTTCTTCTTAGCATACTATCCTGTAATTCTCGTTTGAAAACTTGATCGATAGCTTCTATCGCTGAACATCGGGGTGTGTAGCACTAGTTGTTATTTTCAGTGATTAGTCAGTGATTAGGCAATGAGAAATGTGAGTGAGTTGTTCGGAAAAAGAGAGTAAACAGAGAAATGGAAGAGTAAATCTTAGGCCGCGCCTCACCCAGTTGGAGGGTATTCGATTGTTATGTATCGATTATTTCAGACAATGTGTTGTGCTAATGTTGCGTGGTGTTTGAAAAACATTAATGGACAGAATTTCATGAAATGATTACTTTTTATTAGTTTACATGGAGTTCTTTATCATATGTGGATTATTTATAGGAACGCCTATTATTCAATACAGTTTTGTGAAATTCTTCATCTGAAAGAACATAAAGATCATCGAGTAAAGCTTTAATAATCTTAATCAAAGTTACCTCGAGTTTAGTAATGAGCACACGAGTATTTTCTGACAAACGATCGTCAGGTTCCACCTGAAAAAATCGGTTACAGAATTTTGTAATGAATAATAGTTCAGTACCTTCAAAACCTGATGAATGGCTGTAGATCGGGGCGAAATTTGCTGACTCATTCCATTTTTTTGCACACTGAAATTTCGTTTATCAGCTTCTATAATCAGTGTTTCAAAATTGTATGAACGAAAATGAATGACAACTGGATTTCGTACTGTTTTCGAAAATCACATTTTCTGGATCATTTTGTATCGGGAAGTAGAGTTGATTCAGTTCAATCAAAAAGAGTTCAAGAACCATCATACATACACTTCTGGCACTATTCGGCTTGAAGCTGTTCTATCTAACGTTGAAATCATGAAATCTTCTTGTTGAAGTAAGTTTCTCAATTTCAATATAATCAGTACAGTAATATCATTATGAATATAAAAAGGAAACCAAGTGTTAAAAGTAGATATAATGGATACATTCGAATATCTGACCATACAACAGAATGATAAACTTAAATGAGAAATACACTGTTGTACAAAAAACCCTCAGAAATATTCCAATAAAGACTTTCCTCTGAAGAAGCGAATTCAGCCGGTTTAGTCCGCGACGCGAATACAGAGACAGAGAGAGAAGGAGAGATGAATATCAGAAGAAGGTACAAAATAGAGATGCAAAGCGACAAGGAGGACTTAGAATATAGGGAAAACGAACGAACAGGTATGGACTAAAGGAAGCAAGATTTTGGTGATCAGATAAGAAAAATGCATAAATACCGTTCAAGTCGCGAAACATTTTCTAGCTACTTTTTAGTACTATTTTATTATTCACTACGTAGGATTCCCTTTCTCTTCGACAAATTTATTTTCACATACTGAACATAATCGTAATCATTTATTGAAAAGAGCTCTGGCATACTGAAAGACAGAGTTGGGGTAGAAAACATGATCACAATGGTAAATTCGAAATAATAAACAACAGCTACTTCAAGTATGAAAAATCTGACCAGAGTTCCAATCAAATCATTTTCGCATTTTTTGTGCACATTGCATGAAGCATATTGGATCCTTAAATTGTTTTTCTTTTAAATTGAAACTACCTATTAAAACCTCAATCAAAACTTCTCGGGAATGCGCTGAACAGTCTGGCGTCATGAATGCACATACGACCTGAAAATGATTGTTTTATCCATTAACGATAATTGTTAGCTGGGCGCTGGGTTTTGAAGTCAACGAGCTATTTCACACACGTACAGGAGAACTGCCGATCGGGTTGAATATTTTATTTTCTCAGAATTAACGAATAGAACTTACTCCTTCACTAGTACAAGTACACTTCGTGCACGGACTTATAATAACTGTAGAGTGGATTTCGATCAGCTTGTTTTGGTATAAGCAATTCTTATCATCTCTCCAATGCGATAAATTAACTGGTCGAAAAAGGTCGCACGGAATAAGTGGATTTCTGTAAACAGGTGGCATGATAAATATACATCTTCGGAATAAAAAAACATACTGCATAGAATCTGGAACTGAAAAGACATCTCTAGCTATCATTTTCGTTTTCGTGTTGGCGCATATAAGTGCACTCAAAGATGTTTTCCGAATTTCTCTCAGCTGATTCAGTGAGAATTTAGTAAAATCTCTTCCATTCTCGTAATAGTAACGATCACATTTTTTCAACCTTCGAAATTGCTCGGCAATGATACATGCAGCAGTAGGTCCCACTATGCCACCTTAAAATTCACCTAGTGGATAAAGTGAAACTTTATTTGAAAAATACCGTTTATTGTTTTCTCCGCAACTATTCCAGTGAACAAATCAATATCATCAGGAGCTTCGTAAACCTTTGAAATTGCAGCAAGCCCATCTCTGTCAATGTCGCTGAATATAGAATAAAATGAAGTCAATTGGTCCAATCCACAGTATGCTCTCAAATTGAAAAAGTAATATGTGATACAATCATAAGGTTACCTATAATGATTATAAGAAGGGATTCCGTGATCTCGACCTCGTTGAATGTTTATGGCTATCAGGTCTAATCCAGTGCCACGTTTTCCACGATCAGAGAATAAGAAGTTTCTGCAAAAACGAGTTTGTAGAAGCGCCTGAAAATTTAGATCTTATATCTAATCAATTACTCCTGCTGCGTTTAGTATTCTGAAAAATCAGAAAATTTCTGCGATATCGCAGAAATTTTCAATAGATTTCCAATAAATGTGAGCAAATGTGAAAAAAATATGAAAGCTTCGTAGCGAACACAACCTCACAGCATCATCAATAAACCGATCCGTCATCATTTGATGTTTACTATGCATTCCTCCTAAAATCTTCTCAACTTCTTCAGAGCCTCCATATATTTTCGACATATTCAAAAAGTCCGAAGCTAAATCCACAACCTTGGCTGCCGGCGCGGATTTCGTTTTCTGCATAGGTGTGAACCTAGTGACAGTAGAATGACCAAAACGAAACGCTGCCGTAGCGAACGGCTGAAGAATGGAAGCATCGCAAGATTCGTAATGATCATAGTAGCCTTCAAATAGTGGTCTGATATCATAGAGATCAACCATATTTTCGCCAATTATTGCTGGAAGGTACTCATTGTATACTATATGAGTGAATTGAGCAGAAACGAGTTTTCTGGTCTCCTAAATGGGATTTGATGACTTGAAGAATTATATGAATTTCATTCCTAACCTGATATATTCTCTCATCGTCCCAGTTCTTATTCAATTCTCGTAGAATGTCAGTGATTCTTTCGTGTTCTCTATGAAACACCGTATGCACAGCAATTAAGAGCGTCTGTTGAGAATTTCGATCATCTCCGGCAATAAAACAAGGAAACTCTGGTGAAGAAACACATCCATCTTGCTCTGACTCGTCCGATTGAGGTAGAGTTATTCCATAGTGACCATGATGTTGCGAAATAGGAGTGGCTTTCAACTTGCCGTTAGCGAAAGTTCTCAGTCGATCTCCTTCGCATTTCGTGGAGCCATACATCACCGAACCGTCGAGATAAGCACTGACCTGCGACAATTTCTTGATTCTTTTATTTCTTTTTCAGGATCATTGAAATTCACCTGATTCATCTGATTTCGATAACCTAACTTTTTCTGCGCTGGTAGACTTCGGACAAATGACAAGCAAGAACGTGGCTCAAAGAATACATCATCTTCTGGAACTCGGATAGGAAAACACGACGAGGAGACTTCACGCCCCGAATCGCATCTCGAACAGTTTAATGGAGTTCCATCGGGATTTTGATCGACTGGTGAATGTGTGATATCATGATCTATAAACTGGCCGAACTCCATCAGTAAATGTGAATACTTCACATGCTCGACATTCCTTTGGTTGTGTACATTATTGGATATGGCTCGTGGAGAAGGAAGAGGGTTCCCAGAAGACGATTTTGTGCGAGGAATACCGATACCGTCTAAAAGAAAAGCTTATCATTTCCGAGCTAACTTCCAAGTACCTTCGTAATGAGGAGGCAACAATCTTTTCAGCTCTCGAAATGTGTTTGCGGCGGATGGATTTTTCAAGTTATTACACCAACCAGTGTACGTTCTATAAGGATCTGTGGGATCACACGGGTAGCTTTTCGGATTGCATCGGTCGTCAATTTTCTTTTCAAGACTGTCACCAGTAGATACTCCTTGTATATTTTCGAGGTTAATGTTCTGAAAATCATATTTTTACAATGATTGTGATCATCATGCACGTTAAAACGTTCTTACATTCACAGTTACCAATTTTTTTGTGGCTTCCAGTAAAATGAAGGATATATTGGCTTCAAGGACCGCTTCATCTTTTGCTAACATCATGCTGCCGTATGACTTCAAAGCAACAGAATTGAAATGACCATCACGAAGTTTTTGATTATCACGATTTTGATTTCTTGCTTTGAAAACATTTTCAGTGCACTCCTCCAGAATTTCAGCGAATTTTTCGATCTTTGAACTAGGAATAGAAAGCGACGACTGGACCCAGTTTGCAAAGTGTATTTGAGGGAAAACTGTGGAGTTGCAGCTAACTGGAATATTTTGGAAAGCGTCTGGGACCCTAAACGCATTCCTTTGAACTTCCAGTGACTTTTGATGCCGACATAGCATTGCAGATATGGATGTTTTTTCAATCTCCGCTAGCTGTGCTGGTAGCAGTCGAGAAGAGTACCAGTATCCATCACCGAACTTTGCTTTTTGGAATTGAAGAGCAAGGATACATCCAAATGTTGGTCCTAAAAGACTCCCATAAACTGTGTTTTCCGCAAGGCCAAGAATGAGCAAGTCCACGTCACGTATCTGAAAATCATGATGTTGAGACCGTAAATCACGTTTGACTAGTGTAAAGAGTGTAAAGTAAATCTCAGAACAATGTAAAGAATTCTTAGTTTGTTCAATAGACTGAATTTTTCTAACTTTAAACATAGTTTTAGCATTGTGCTATTTGTTTTTCAACTAACTTACATTTGGATACAAGTTTCGGACCAATTTCAAAACACGAGAGTCGACCAATCCTTTCAATTGTTCGTAGTTACTGAGCGTTCCACCACCGCATTCCTCCCTCCATTGAACGTAAGTTCCGATTCCATGATCTCTCCCTTTCATCACAAGTTCTGCCAAATCAGCAAAGGTTTTTGTGGAAAATCTACAATAAAACATTGTATAAATTGTATAATAGAATTATTTTTAAAAACGCACGATGCATCTTCGACTTTCATGAATTTGTAGAATAAACCAGCCGTAGTTCCGAACTCATTGAGTGTGTTCGAATCTATCTCATGACATGACCCCCTCTCGCATGAAGCAGAATAAAGCTCATATTTGTCCTGAATGAAAAAACAAAGTTCGATTTATAATTTCAGAATTGTCATTACCATAGTCTCTTCACCAAGTAGTATTGGTAGAAAATGTTGAATGGTAATGTGTTGTATTTCGGAAATCAAAAATACTCGGGTCTCTTCAAATAGCGTAGCTGTCGACATTTCGGGAAAATGTTTTTGCAAGTTTTCAAGAATCCAATTATGTTCCTCAGTGAACAAATTCAAAATTGCGTTCGACTCGACTCCCATCAGATTTGTAGATAGTTTGCCTGAACTTTATAATGTTAGCCAGTGAAGACATGTTGATAAAACCATTAATATCATCTTTTAAATCTTGATAGATTGGTCCTGCGTCAATAAAAGCGGTTACCAAATTCATTTGTTCACGCTGCCCAATCGCACAATTCGGTAAAGATGCAGCAGCAGAGCGTTTGTAGCAGTTGAGATTGCTGCAATAATGAAATCAGTTTAGTACGAAATTTTTCGTGGTATTCACTTTTCTCCAATTTTTAAACACTCCGGATTGTTGGTTGCGCAGCACTCCAGTTCGTTTTGAAGTTTCATGAACTTCGCCATATCTTTATATAGAAAGTCAGCGAATTCCAGGAACGATTTCGTTATTCGTTGAGGATAAACTGAGGGTACTCTTGAAAAATGCTCCTCTATCACTTCAGGGAATGGAAGTGGGTAGTTGCGATTATTATGCAATCGTGGTGATGAAACGCCTCCAATAAATTATTTGTTCAAATCATAATTGTATATAAAAATACAATACTTTCTAATCGCTTACCGTCTTCGTAACTTGCAGGAACCCTCCTAGAGAAAGGAGAAAAACGACTGCCGGAAGCTGGAGAGAAAAAATTTGTACATCCACCATCATAAGTCCGATATTTTTTGAAATCACATGTATACTGCTTCAATGGACAAAAATTTCGCGGAAGTTTGTATAGATCACTAAAAACTCGAGTTAGTTTTTGAAAAAATCAATTTAAATAAAGTTTCACCTGTTTTTCCGTCCAATGTTCAGAGCTGCAAGAGCAGCAACACTGTAGTTGAGCATTATGGTATCATCCGTAAAGTGAGCACGAAATGGGAGAATATTTCCTTCAGCTTCCCGAAAAGCGTTGAATATTAGTTCATCTTCCCCTAGGAAAAAAGTCAGACAGTACCAGACAATTGCAATTAAACATTTAGCCAAGGTATACCTCTTTTCTCGCATTCATAACATCTGGCGGTTTCCACAAAATAAAATTGAATGTTAATAAGTGCTAAAACCTTCCAAATAGGTATCATTTGTAATTCTCAGATCTAGTGAAAATTCGGGACAATGAAAGAAAACTTGTCAGATGCTAGCAATGTTCATACAGAAGACTCGTGCAAAGAATTGCGGAGACATGGTAGAAAAAATCGGTTATAGTGGAAGAAACCATCTAGTTTCCTTCATGCATAAATGCATTGTGACTTCGGACGGAATGTTTTCCGAAAATCTTTTTGCATCGTACCAGATAGACTTTATATACATATCTCGAGGACAACAGCCAGAAGAAACTGTTTATATTAGTTGAAATTCAAATGTCACATTAAGAGTTAGAATCATAACATAATTAACATCCTTTTTCAGCCTGAGCATTCAGTTTTAATGTAAGAAATACATTTAATGAATGTTTCCCAGGACACTGAAGTAGATCCGATAGTGCAACAACATTAAATCGGAAAGGCGTCAGCTCTTTCAAAACAACAAGATCAACAGGAAAGTTAATAGTTTTGATTTATTATGAGGATATTCATTTCAAAAGTATATTATTTATTTTCTACATATTTTACTTCCACGAATTCGTTTTCTGTAAAATATTTTTGGACAAAACTTTACTTCAAAGCGGTCGGATACTCATAAAAGGATAATAAATTGTCATACAAATGATTTCGTTGGCCAAGAGCATATGGACGCGCTCTCTAGGAAAGCTTGTGGAGCTCATGCCCACCCTCCTTTATTTTTTTTTATTTTTTTGGATTTGTGAGATTGGCTCACAAAATATTTTTATAACCATATATGATCTTCCATGATTCAATAAAAAGAGTATCAGACAAAAAATAAAACCGTTTTGAAATCAGGAAGAAGGACTATCTCTGGAAAAGTTTGATCAATTTCTCACTCATCTAAAATGATTTACCAAAACAATTGTGTAAGAAAAGAGCAATGAAGAGTGGAGAAGGTTTTCTTACATTGCTGTCCATCTCTGTTTTTCGAATCATACACCACATTACTGGAACAACACGTCTAACTCCTTTTCCGCTACCCAGAACCTTCTCTCCATCCTTTCTACACTTGCACATCTGTTTTACAACACCGACGTCGTCTTGTGTATGCCTCGATTTTGTGCCAGGACGACGACCACTACTAAATCATCTTGTTTTATGGCCTTTGCGTATGTGTGTTGCTATACCCTCTTTCAAATCCTTCATTCCACACTTCCCAGAGCAATGGGAGCTATCACACATTGTTTCTTTTCAGCACACTTCATTATGTGTAGTTTACCCTGTTTTTTTTTTCTGTAAAAAAATTCAGGACTAACTTTATTTTTCCTGTTTTTTTTCTGCGCATATCTTACTTACCTTTCTCACCTTGTAAGGACTGACACCAACAATTTTCCACCGGTTTTTCATAGATCGAAGAAGAAAATTTTGGCGAGTATTCATTTTTTTCTTCTGTTTTTCAGCTTTACTATGAAATGTTGACTCAACGTCTGTTCCTACTGTATTTCATTTATTCGATTGCCTTGTCGGAATGTCTTTCTTGGATGTCATTGGGATTAGAAAATGGAGCTTTCGACAAGGACAAACCAGGCAACTCTTGTAAATCACTGAAAGGCTTAACGAGAAGACAACACAGGTTTGCACTTTCGTGTTTAACGCCAAACTCGTATGCCACTATTTTAAGGCTGTGTCGGAAGATGAAAAAAAAAACTGCTAGAATGTTGCCAGTAAAAACGAAACGAATATTTTAGGTTTTGCAAAAAGAATATCGACTTAATGGAAAGTGTCAAAACAGGAGCTCTGGCCGCTCATGCAGAATGTCAGTTTCAGTTTCATAAAAGGAGGTGGGTTGTGGTTGTATTGATGATGATAAGAAAGTTATTCTATGCTATCATTTTTCTGGTAGTCTTTCTTATTTATCCAATGATCTTAGAGCTGACAATTACTATTTATACTTTTCAGGTGGAATTGCACTTTGATCGACCCAATGACTCATGAAATACTTCCGGAAATTTTTCTCAATGAGAACACTCGGGAATCAGCGTTTGTTCACGCAATTTCATCAGCAGCTGTTGCTTACAAGTGCGTTTTTTCTTAGGGCGGGACTTGCTGCGAGTTTTGCACTACTCCATGGTTTTGCACTACCTGTTTTTTCTGGTTTTGCATTACTTTTTGACGTATGGTTTTGCACTCCCATTAAATTGGTTTTGTACTACTCCCATATTGGTTATTATGCATTTCTGACGAGAAGCCAGTTGAGTTCAAATCGCTGCGGTGGGTCTCGCAGCGAACCTCAAGCTCCTTTAATCTCTGTTTTTCTCGACTCTCTCGCATGGCCGCGCTGTCTCACTTTTTTGGCGCAGCGAGACCCGCCTCAGCGATTTGAACTCAACTGGCATCTCGTCAGAAATGGATAATATGCACTCTCAGCCTAACTTGTAGGGGAATCTCAAAAGTGGTTGGAATATGAAAACTGACGTGCGTATCGAAAAAATAGTGCAAAATGGACGATAGTGCAAAACCAATATGGGAGTGCATTACCAATATGGGAGTGCATAACAAAAAGTCTAAAAGTAGTGCAAATTTTTCTCGCGATTTTTGGGAAAATTTCAACTTCAAAAATTATATTTTTCAATTTTAGATTTTTACAAGTTGGAAAAACTGAAAAAATTAATGAAAAACGACGAAAATTCGAAAATCACAAAAGTTTTCGTTGCGAGATCTTTAGCCACGCCCACTTGCAATTTCTGGGCGCACTATCACTTCGTCAGAAATGGATAATAGTTCAAGACCATGGAGTAGTGCAAAATCAAGGGTAGTGCAGAATTAATTGCCTCTCAATAAATCTTATTAAAAAAACAAATAAGTTTTTACTGGAAAAGTACCACAATCCCTGACCCTCATCACACTGTCCCACAAAATGGGCAATTTGCCCGACATAAGGGCGGAGGTGCCCCCAACAAGTAGATATTTATGATCTTTGCCATCCAGTTTCTGATCTTTGTCCACATTGATAGAGCTCTACCGAAAACACCAATTCGATCACCATCTTCAAAGTTCTTCTATTTTTTGAATGCAGTATGATGTTCTACAGTATTTGAGAACGATATGTGATCATCACGACTCCCAAATTCAGAGTCGTGATGGTTCTACTAACTTACAAAAGCCAAATGGATAACTATTTATCCCTAAAACATCAGAAAGTTGAAAGTGGTGATCAAATGTGTGTTTTCGGTAAAAATCTATCGATGTGGGCAAAGATTAGAAACTGGATATCAAGGATCATATTCGTGACAATGAGGTCGAAGAGCTTTCTGCGCAATGACAAAGCTCGCGATTTGCATGGGCAAAGATCAATGTGGATAAAATAACTTTTCGGGGCAAAGATCGTGTGGCAGAAATAGTACGGCTGATAATGATAATGATAATGATTACAAAATGGCAGAAGACGGACAAAACAAATGGGATCCTTCTCAATAAATATTACAGTACTTCAGAGTAACACGTGACTGTGCTCGTGGAATCAGCGAGCGCTGTGGGTGCGACTACTCCAAAAACGGAGCTGGGGTAAGTTTTCGCGGTAGCAGGATGCCACTTTTTCCGCTTGTACAAAACAGAAATGAATGCTTTTGCATAGTGGCACTATTATTTTCAGAAAGGCTCGTACATGTACCAAGGCTGTTCCGACAATGTGAAGTATGGGATCGGAGTATCAAAGGAGTTTGTCGATTCAGCTGAAAGGCAACTACTCCAAAAAGAAGAAAATGGAACATCACAACAATCAGCAGATGGAATGCGCATGGTCAACCTTCACAATAATCAGGCAGGTCGCCAGGTTGGTAAAATTTCAACTCTATTCCGGAGAATATAACGAATTCAGGTGCTCGAAAAGTCTCTTCGTCGGGAATGCAAATGTCACGGTATGAGCGGGTCTTGCGAAATGAAAACATGCTGGGAATCTCTTCCAAGTTTCAGGCAATACAATAAACATATCAAATGTAATTTTGAAAATTACAGGCACATAGGAATCGCAATTAAAGATAAATTTGATGGTGCTGCCGAGGTAAAAATCTCACTGGAAGACGGAGTTGAAAAACCTCGAATTGTTATGAAAAACTCGCAGTTCAAGAGGCACACTAACGCTGACCTGGTAAGTATATTTGAAATCTTCTAAAAATAAGCAGTTCTCCATACTTTATAAATGACAATTTGAGCCGAGATATAAAGCTGTAGAGGTACTGACATTAACTAAAACAATACTAAAATGGCTTGATTTCTCGAGCATCATATTAGCTTTTCGTACCGAGCCATTCCACTAGGGACCATTCCCTAGTGAACATTAACGCACTTATTTCTAGGTATTGGCACGGTACCAAAAATTGCCACTTTTCACACAACACGGTAGTTAAATTACTAATTAGTTTGTAGACTTAACAACAAAATATAACATTTTGAAAACAAAATTTCAAATGATTGTCATAAAACTTGTTTTCAGGTTTACATGAATTCAAGTCCTGACTTCTGTGAAGCTAACCCGGCCAGAGGAATTCTTGGTACAAAAGGAAGGCAATGTACGCTTGCAGCTAATGCAATTGATGACTGCAGCTTGGTATTATGCTTCAAACACGATATTTACATTCGTGGATTCATTTGTTTCAGTTATGTTGCGGCCGTGGATACGAGAGAAAAGTGCAGATAGTGGAAGAGAAATGCAACTGCAAGTTCATTTATTGCTGTGAAGTTCGCTGCCAACCGTGCCACAAACGCATCGAAAAGTTGTACTGCCTATGAGATGATTCTTTTTTCTCTTATTTTTTTCTGTGCTCTGATTTTTGGATCTTGTAATGAAGATAAGAGTGCATAAATTTGAAAGAAAAAACGTTTTCCTCATGTTCTCATAAATGATTGTTTCTTGTGAAGGTTGATAATTCCCAGGAGTTTTCGATTTTCTGAAAATTAGACTCTATCATTTTTCAAGTCATCTTCCAACTAGAAAAAAAAGATTCAAAGAGCAACTGTTTTTCGATCTGAAAAATGAGCTTCATCGAAAAAGCGGAAACTGGCCTACATCGAAAAATAGTTAAGAGCATTCAACAAAAGTAGGAAAATGTTTTTTTACGCTTCACTAAATCACGATTATTAGGATGATAAATAATAAATGTAGCAAAGGCTACGTCTTCCATAAACGGATCACAAACATAATAGAAAAAGAAAAAGTATGCAGAGTTGTTTTCCCGTCTCTCATTTGTCCCTTGTTTTTCGAGTCTTTGAAAACATACAAATTTTTCTCAAATGTGTTCTCTTTCTGTAACAGCGCCTGTGTGTTATTCTATTCGTATCTTTATAATGAAAAGATTAACATTGAAATCCGCTCTGTGATTAATTCTATTGTTCCGAATTCTTCTGTTCTGTCTCAGGTAGCATATCAATGACGCCTGAGCAACGATCAAGCTTTTATCGGAGAGTTTTAAGAATTTTATGTGGGAGACGACTTCCTCAAACGTGGAACACAGTTCTCGTTCTGCTTTCAATCCATATGTATTTGACGGTTCCTGTCATACTAGCTGCTGGTATAAATGACGACAGAACAGGTATTATTGCCATTTTTTAAGTAATACTGCTTTATTAGGTCTACTTCGACCATTCCGCGAGATACAACAGAGAGGGATATTGCTTGGAGAAATTGATGATGATTTACTCGACTTGTTTTACGAAAGATGTCACGCAGAAAGGATGTCAGTTGCCCGATAGTACTGAATGTTTATACGACTGTATATCTACTTTATCATTTTTATATACTTATTTTTATCCGTTCATAATCTCATATAAAGACTAAAGAATCTGGTAATTTGAATTTTATTTTTTGTGTCATATAGGTGCAAATTGAGCTCATTGAGCAACATTGAGCTTATATTGTGCAAAGCATACATGATGCACAAAAAAGAACAAATTAACTGCTAACAGAAATGCTTAACAATAAAATACATGGTATTTATTGAAAATCTACCAGCTGCTGCATGGACAGCAAGAAATGCAAGTGGCTCGACTGTCTAAATCAGAAATGAACCAGTTTCGAGCTATCTGTATGAACGTAACTCCCCATACTATGGACCAGATGAGCCCAACAAGAAGTGGCCACGTGAGAAACTAAAATACTATTCTTGATTATTGTCTGAAAAGAATATCAAGAAACCTGTAGAAATGCAGCCAACATGTTTATGTAGAAACACCGTGCTTTTGAATTTCCTCTTGAATCTGAACAACAAATCACAGACAAACCAGCAATGAATGTGCCTGAAACTAACTCTTGAAAGAGCCATTTTTGTAAGTTACCTGAACCGGGGATCACGAAATTGATGGTGCAGCAAAAAACAGCTAACGACAACGGCATTATGGGAATAGCTCTCCGAAAAAATCCATTATCCTGTAGATATGGAGATTTTTAATGTATGCAAAACAAAAAACACCTGAGCGTGGAACGAAGCTCGTTTTTCAATAAATGTCCGAGATTGAGGCTCTTCGTCAAACTCCATGCTGGAAGTTTATTGATTTAAAGTCTTTTATAAAAGTGGTTGAACTATCAGAACTGTTCTTCTTTCTTCCAACATTTTTTACATTCTTCAAATTTTGTAGAGCATTGAACAGTTAATGGAGGAAAAGGAATTTCTTGCATTTTAGTTTTTCTTCTTCCGAACATTCGACCTTGCTCACTTTCTTCTCTTTTCGCAACTCCCTCCAACTCAGAATTTTTGGCTGGTTCCGGAATTCAATAAACACATTTCCGTGAAGCAACCCCGTAGCTTTGATTTTCCCTCCAGGAGATATTTCCCTCAAACTCACTATTCTTCATAATCTTTT
The DNA here is from genome assembly GCA_963572205.1 of Caenorhabditis imperialis. Classification (NCBI taxonomy): domain Eukaryota; kingdom Metazoa; phylum Nematoda; class Chromadorea; order Rhabditida; family Rhabditidae; genus Caenorhabditis; species Caenorhabditis imperialis. The sequence goes on along the minus strand of OY751540.1, from coordinate 144,631 downwards.
TCCATCGTTCCAGAATACAATGCCGTTCTTGCCATTTTTATGTTTGGAAAAGTAAAATTGTAGCGGTGAACGAGAAATACTTGTGAAACAACGACTTTGGGATTCTCAAGAGCTCGAAAAATGTTACGTGCTTTATTTACACTACTGTCCTCTTTGTCAGTTTTTTTTGTTTATTATCTTTTGAATCTGTATGGAAATGTTTCCTTTAGAAGCACATAAACTGCATAACATTAGGAGCGTTTATCAGTTTGTTTTCATAGTAACAATTTTTAAATACAATGGTAGGAATTACAGTTAGAAAACTGCACACTTAGTTATTTCTCCTTTTTGAAAAAATAAAGGGCAACTCTAATTGTAAACAATAAAACCAAACAACTCAAATTGATGATTAACTTTCATTCATGGTGATACATAATTTTTCTTAAATACGCAACACTTCAGGTAGCATTCTTCAACGTGATGGTGCTCTCCACACTGTTTCAAGATAATAAAGAGTGTACAGGCTTACAGTCTGCGCTTCACAGAACAGTTCTCCTTCCTTTCTGAGACACCATGGAGCGTCCCATATTTTTTTTTTCTTGAACAAATTATGAGTGACAGTATCCAGAACAGTTGTATTTCTTCAAAAGACGGACCAAAATCGGTCAGAGAATGATCATCCAGCAAAAATAGAGATTACCGAATGAAAAAACAAATTTCTCGAAGAATGAATACCCCGCTTCACAAAAATTTTAAATTCTAAATTTGAAAGCGATATCATATTTCTCGTCTTCATTTAAAAGTTTGCGTTTCTTTCTTTTGATTTGTCGCTACTATCCTCAATTTGTGTCTCTTTTGTCCCGTGTTCTTTTGCAAACATCTAGTATGAAAGCACTCAAACTAGTCAAATACTTACCTTTTTATATTATAGTCGATTTTTTTCAATTATTCATTTGGAAAAAATGTCTTTCTGTAATATTTATTTTGCTATCATCTAGTTTAAAATTCTCGAACTGGTTTTTACAAGTTTTTTCCTTAAAGCGATGTTAGGATTTAAATCCAAAGAGACATAATAGAATAAAAATAAGTTTATGTTTTTCAGATTTTCTTATCTCTTATTATTGTTTTAGTTCAAGGTTCAAAGTGCAGTGTTCTTCCTCGAGGAAGAACATTGCACTTCGATCCGTATTTTTTTCTCACTGCAAAATCAAACTGCCGATGAGGCCGATGCCCCCTCTGAGAATCGTGTGAACTTATTTTTTGTTTTGATTACTCTGGAACAATGCAAATTTTGAAGAGAGATCTGTAATTGAATGAGTTAAAAGGAAAAGAAACCAATCACCGCTGTTTTAAAAAAGCAAGAGCAGTTGACAGTTATTGAGAACAATTTTGAAGGCTTAAGAAATGCATTGAGCGAAACTAATAAAATTTTGGTAAAGCATCGAAAAAATGAGTTATTTATCAGTTATGGGAAGTTGTCGAATAACATGAATTGTTTACAACATGACAATTGAAATAGACCAGTTCGAAACAAAACAATCGATTTTTCCTTGTCAGTCACCCACCACTATTTGGTTCTGCATAATCGTACAGCAAAAATTAGCAATTGCAGCGTTGGATTACTTCATGATGCGAACATCAACTTCCATCAACAACGTAACTGTTCGACTAATTAGTGGCACGGACTGTAATGTTATGACCGAACCCTCTTCATCGCCGAAAATGTTGGTTTGTAGTATTTACATCAATCATCCAGATGTATTAGAAAAGTCAGCATCACACATGGGTGTAAAGAATTATTCAAAAGTTTCATTTTTTAAAAGAGCTTCACACTTCAAACACACGCACACTGCCATACAAGAGCCAGGCCGTCTTTGTCTGTTTCAAATATGCAGAAGTAGGAGATTTCAGCTAACTCCCTAGTGAAATCGCTTCTCTTTTTTTGACTTATGGAACTTTTTACCAGCTGTCCTTATTTTAGACATTCAATAAATTTTTGAGACGTTATCCTAAAATCTATTGATGATAACACCCGTGAAAACAATTTTGTTGAGGGGAAATTTCTCCAAGTGAGTGATAAATTGTTTTCTTGTTTCAATGCCAATTGTTGAAACTATAGTGTCTGAAAGACAACTGACACACTTCTGGGCAAAAATATAATGTGTTGTGTTCGAATCGATGAAGTGTTCTTCTTGACCCTCAATTGAATTACGTGAAAACATACATGAACGATTAGTTATTAGATTATCTGCTTCAGAATGGTTTCGTTGAGAAGTTTAACTTGGACTTTCATACTAATGCAGTTAGTAGTTTCCTGTGCATGCTTTATAGCATCTTTGGCAATAATCAGTGCAAAGTTCAATTCAGAATCGAAATTTGAAGATAAGCAATACGTGAGGTGAGTTCTCATATATTTATAGACAACGAGGATAATTAAGTTTCGAATGGTGGATCTTCTGCGCATTGAGTTTTTCTATGATCCTAAACACTGTGACAGCAATGTATGCCTTGTCAGAGCACAACAAAATGTTATTGATCCCTCATATTATAATACTGGTATGAAGATTGTGCTTTTCTCTAGTAAACTATTTGTTATTAGATTAAGTGAATTCCGAAGTTTGATTTCACTTGATTAGTACTAACATAACGCAACATTATCTATAAATTGTTTTCAGATTCTCTGCAATTCGCTAGCTTGTTATGTAATTCATTATACAGTCTTGAACTTTGACTCAACAGATTTCAATTGGCACATCGGGCTAATAATAATCATACTGACTGGTAAGTGAATGTTTTGTTTTCTGAAATGAATAAACAAAAAAGAGTCGTCTGTTTGGCAAACGAAAAAAAAGTTTCAACATTTCTTGCTGGTTTCCGAATCTTAAAATTGCTTCAGTAGTAATGGACACTTTCAAACAAAACGCATGATCAACGAAAACTAATCTCTCCCGAGCCCATCGAAAACTTTTTTGGATTTTCCGTATATTTTTGAACATCTTCAGATTGTAAAATTTCTTTTCTATAATTTCTATTGAAAAACTGAAAGAAACCCAGTCAATTTATCGTGTAAAAAAGAAACCAGTACGGCACGGCACTGGTTGCAAAATTAGGGCGTGGCCCATTTTTTAAAATTTTGGGTTTTCGAATTTTTTCAGGGCCACATTTGATTAATTTGACAATACTAACTTTGATAGTGTTAGGCAATTTAATGTATCCCTAAAAACATATTAGAACGTTGAAAGTGGTGATCAAAATGGTATTTTCCGTGAAACTATCAATGTGAGAAACGATCAGAAACAGGATGACAAAGATCATACCCTTAAAAATCAGGGCAAAGATCATTTGTGGGCAATGATCAAGCTTACGATTTATATGGGCAAAGGTCAATGTGGGTAAAATAACTTTTCGGGGATCGTTTTTCCGAGTACACGATCTCCTAGACGATTAAATATTTAGGCAAATGATCTTTGCCCACATGATATTTGCCCCGAAAAGTTCTTTTGCCCACATTGATCTTTGCCCACATGATTTTTGCCCATATAAATCGCAAGCTTGATCATTGCCCCAAAAGATCTTTGCCCACATTTTTTCGGATATGATCTTTGCCATCCTGTTTCTGATCTTTGCCCATATTGATAGAGTTTTACCGAAAACACCAATTTGATCACTACTTTCAACGTTCTAATATGTTTTTGGGGATACATTGGATGTTCTAACATCATCAATTTGGCTTTTGTAGTAGAACGATTATGACTCTGATTTTGGGAGTTCACAGCACACTAGCAAGGCTGCAATGAAGACTCAATTTAGAGGGGTTTTCTCGGTTTTTAAATGTGTCAGCAGATTTCACAAAAGGAAAAACGCAAATAATGTGTACATTTATGAGATAAGCGATGAGATGATTCACTGCTAACCTGTGTCTCGTTTATGATCCCCATCTAACAAGGCTTAGTTCGGGTATAGAAGCCTGTTGAAAGTCCCTGCACATCCCACTAGTATTACTATCTCTTTGAGAAACATGTGCATGCTTCTGAAGACGAGCTAAGCCTAGATGGCTGGGAAACTAAATTGGTTCCTGGATGGGACGTGAACCAGCTTGGTTCATATTTTGAGAGTCGTGGTGATCACATAATGTTCTTAAATAATGTAGAACATCATACTGCATTCATAAAATACAAAAATTTGGAAAGTGCTGATCAAATTGATGTTTTCGGTAAAACTCTATCAACGTGGGCAAGGATCAGAAACAGGATGGCAAAGATCATATCCGAGAAAATGTGGGCAAAGATCTTTTGGGGCAATGATCAAGCTTGCGATTTATATGGGCAAAAATCATGTGGGCAAAGATCAATGTGGGCAAAAGAACTTTCGGGGCAAAGATCATGTGGGCAAAGATCATTTGCCAATATTTAAAATATTAAGAACGATTAATCAATGTTAAACTTTTTCAGAAAGCTTCTTATTCTCTTGTCTTGTATTTGAAGTAAGAACACTTCGATCAATGGTATAATCGAGATGTTTTTCTCGCAAGAATGGAAAACGAGTTAAATGTACGGTTTCGAGGACACTACTGGTTCTCGGTTTCACAATAGCCAATAACGAGGAATAAGGAATGAACAACTCTCTTGTTCACTTTTTCTACTGTAAAAATGGAACAGAAACTATATATCATCTTTATTATACTCTCATTATGTATGGAAATTGTAGCTGTGATTGAAAATTGAATTGTTCTATACAGTAAACATTCAAAACTTAATTTTGGCCACCTAAACCGTTGTATTGCCTAATTCAAAGAATGTGTTCTTATCAGTGCTTTTTCATTATCACAGCTTACTGTAAACAAACACTCAATTTCCAAACATAAATTCAATTTTAACAAATAAACTCGATTTGAATCTACTTCCTTTTTTCGAATTCAGCTTGAATTTGCTCAATGGATTTTCCTTTTGTTTCTGGGACGAATCTCCAGGTGTAGAAAATGAAGAACGCCAGGAAAAACGAGAAGATAAAGAACGAGAATTGGTGTAGAAGGTTCTGAGAAAAATTGAATCTGTTTTACTTTTCCTAAAGACACTCACATTAATTGGCAAGAATGTAAGCCCAACGAGCAGATTGGCTGCCCAGTTGACCATAACAGCGATCGAGTTCGCGTTACCACGTGCAGATGAGTCAAAAATTTCTGAAACGAAGAACCAAGGAATAGCACCTGGACCAGTAGCAAAGGATATAACAAAAAGAAGGACGAATCCAATCGCAGCGTAACTGGCCATCTGAAATATCGGTGAATTTTAAGAGCTGTTCACAAGCATTAAAATGTGCGCCCGATGTCGCAGGAATATTTTCACAATAGAACTACTTACTGGGTGATCAGCTCCTGAAGATTGGATAGTCAGGGCGCCAACTAGCAACAATGTCGAAATGAGCATTCCAGTGAGACCAGCGAGCAGAAGAGATCTTCTTCCAAATTTGGGATGATCCACGAGCCAAACCGAAATGACTGTCATGATGACATTAACAGCTCCCATTCCGATTGTTGCATAGAATGGTTCGTTTCCGGTGAGTCCAGCACCACGGAAAATAACCGTGGAATAGAACATCGCCACGTTGATACCGGATAACTGTTGCGCGAGCATCATCATTATGGCAATTGACATGGGCCATCTCAGCGCTCCCTGTGTGCGAAACTAGTCAATAAAATTTCTACAGTATAAGAATGGGGATTCTTGTGAGTAGTTTTTATAATATGAATGAACTTCATGAAAAAGGGCTTCATGAAACCAACCTTAAACATGTCTGACATGGATGGCTTTGGCTGTCCGGAAGCAGAAGCAGCTTCTTCTTGCATTGCCTCAATTTCTACAGTCACATTTTCTGTACCTCGAAGTTTCTTAAGAGCTTTCTCAGCATCTTCCCGTTGGCCTCGCACACCCATAGTGTATCTGTAATTTTTTTTGATCTTCGAGAAATAAAACTCGAAGACATTTCTTCGGACGCAAAATCTTTACTATTAATGTCTGCGCAAAAAACATCGAGCAGGTGAACCTGTGTGGTACCCGACGCAAAGTTACATACTTAGTTCAAAACATTTCCTCTGCCCGTCTGCGTCTCTCGCGGTCGCGTCTCCTTCAGAACTGGGTCTGTGACTTTGCGTCGGGTACTATTTACACAGATTAACCTGCTTGGTGTTTTTTGCGCAGACAATACCAATGGATGAATTCTGTGTATATGTCCGTGTATCTGTGAGTATATACCCTGGAGAAGTCCCCATAAATAGGAATGGGCTCAATTTTCGGTTACGGCCCTTTTTTGCTGCCGCGATGATGCTCGCCTAAACTAGAAGTTGATAGCTTCAATTTGAAGCGTACTGTATCTAAAAATCACGTTGCGCGGGGACCCAAAACCTCGTGCACATGTACACACCTGCGATGCCCTTTTCAAGTCTGTCGGGGTAATCCCGGCGTTTACGCTGGCGGACGGTATGCAGAGGGTCAAGGGAATGATACTTTTCGAGTGAATTTTTTTTGCTTATTTTGTAAAGGTGTATTGAGACACTTAGACAAGTTCACGACCCCATAAGAAGCCAGCCGAAGGGCTGCGGCAGCAGCTGGACCGGCTGGTAGTAATAGTGAATGAGCATTACGGTACGAATTCACCGAGCTTGCGTTGGTTTCAGAAATGAATCAAACCAGCCGGTCGAGAGGCTGGCTTCATTTGGACCGGGAACTCGCCTAAATGTCCTAATATACTTTCCCACAAACAAACAAAAAAGTTTTCATTCGGAAAGAATCGAGCCCTGATCCTCTGCAAACCGTCCGTCAGCGTCGGGATCACCCCGACAGACTTGAAAGGGGTTGCACAGGTGCGTACATGTGCACGCGGTTTTGGGGCCATTTTTAGAAAATTTCAGGTAATGTACCCTTCAAATTAAAGCTCTATCAACTTCTAGTTTGGACGGGCATCATCGCGGCGCCAAATAAGAGTCGTAACTGAAAATTGGGCGTATTCCTATTTCTAGGGACTTCTCCAGGGTCCGCTACTCACAGAGATCCCGACAGACACACAGAATTTGTCCGTTAGTAATAGTAAAGATTCCGCTCACTTTGGAGATTCTGGGATGACTAAAAGAAGAGCGAGTTGGAGCACTGCTGGAATGATTGTGAAGGATAGAATCAACGGCCAACGATCGCTGGTTCCAAGAAGATGAGGCAGTCCGAAAATTTGTGACACCAATATAGCGATTGTAACTAGCAGCTGATGCAATGATCCCAACATTCCACGAAGATTATCAGGAGAAATTTCGGTTAGAAACATTGGTACGAGTCCAGATGACAATCCTGGTAAAAATTTATTTTTACTCTAGCGGTGTTTGGAATCGAACCACAGTTGAATCCAACAATCAGTCTTCCTAGAATGATCATTGGATATACGCCCACAGACTTCGCAAGCCCCATAAGTGCCGCGGCAGCCAGAGCGAAAAGATTGTTGTAGAAAAGTGCTCCTCGTCTTCCTACTTTATCTGCCAGCCACCCAGAAAGTAGTCCACCAGCCATACCACCAACGGCAAAGACAGAAACAGCAACCGACCTTGAATGAAACGGATAATTCAGATAATAAAAACGGTTAACAAACCAAGCTAAATCAGCATTCTCCCGTGTCAGTTCTTTGTCGAAAAGGTCTTTATGAGAAGAAATAATCCACTCGGTGATTAGCTGAAGATACGACGTTCATAAAGAATTTGTATCGCTTAACCATTTACTTACGCCTCCCGGAGCATTCACACAACCAATATGATAACCGAATTGGAAAGAAGCTAGAGTAATCACAAAGGCAGAGAAGGCCAGCCATTTTGTGAGACGTCCCTGAGCGATTTTGATATAATAAGCAAAAAGCTTTACTCATTATTGCAACTGAGATATAGTGAAAAAATATATATTTGCGAAACCGGGCGAGCGCGCGAATTTCGAAATAGGCCCCGCCCACAGAGCGGTCGGCCGACGCCGCAGTGGTGTTTGTGTGGGGACCGTCGGCGAGGGGGACGGTGCCTATTTCAAACTGCGCGCGCTCGCCCGATGTCGCAAGAATATTTTTTCACAATAATAATCTTGTATCAAAGCTAAGTAAAACTATTTCTGAGATCTTTTTATATTTAAATCCTGTTAGGGGATGTTTCTGTATGTGTGGGTAGTCAACTCTGTGCATGTAGGGGAACGAAAGAAATAACGTGAAGTGGACAAAAGTCGAACCAGCGACCTTTTGAACGATTGGCAAACGTGCTACCGAATGAACCACCCATGCAAACATTTTCACGTGAATAGTTCTGAATAACCTCTCAGCCATGCTGAGACGGCGTGAGCCGCCCCAGCAGGCTGGTATTATTTGAAAATTAATAAAGTTTTTAGAAATTATTCTTCAGTGCACAGAAACTGCATGGAGGCGTGTCCACGGGGCTCGCCGAAACGATAAATATCAGACTCCTTCTTGCAATTTCTGCGCGCTCTGACCATGATGGACAATTGTACCATTTTTGCACGTGAAACGCATAAAAACACCCACTTCCGCGGTCGGCAACGAAGTCTGTAGTGGTACTTGTACATCGACGTCTTCGTTCCCCATTCTGGAATAAAATAACGCGTGAGGAGACGAATGAATGTAGTTCAGAAAAAATGTCAGGTGTAAATATTAGTCAGTTTCAAGTAGTATTAGAAGTTTTCATGTAAAGTATCTTTCAAATTAAAGGTATCAACTTCTAGTTTAGAATGGTCATAACCCGAAAAATGGGGGTTTTTTCTGGGGACAGAGCTAGGGTTGAATAATAACAGAGAAAACGACAGACGCACAAAACTTTTCCACTCTTAAAGCTTATTCAAACTGAAAAAAGTTTAAATAGTAGGGCAGTGTGATGCGAATAAGTTTTGCAGTAAGAAGTAAAAAGCGCAACTTCAAGATAACATTTTTACATTTGCATCATGCCTGCTTCTGACTAGATTGTGAAAAACTCGTGAGCCGAGCGAGAGATGATTGAGAACGTTGTGGATATCTACTGAGAAAAGAGTAGGCGGTTGGGAGAAGAAAAAGATAGATATTGAAAAGATAAGCGTGCTAAAGATTTTTTCATAGAAAAAACACATTCCTCTTGATTCTATTGAAGAAGACATTGTTTCATATCGGAAAATATGAAGAAGTTCGCATTCCCTCCGAATTCCGATGTATTTGATGCGAGCATTTTTCAGATTACTTGAAGAGATAGAATAGACCATACTAATGAAATTTAAGTACTTAATCTAGGTTTAATACAAGCTAAGAATCATATAATCTCAAACATACAGCTGTCATTACTCCTAAAGAGTACACAAGCGAAGAGGAAGAAAGAGTGAGAGACGCTCGACGTCAAACAAAATGGCCGAATTCTCCACACGTCGGTCAGGCAGAGGGCTGTTGCGGCACACGCGAACGGATATTTGATACGACCCATCCGTAAACTTGGCGTTGTAATTTGATAATCATTGACTATCGTTGCGTTGAGGGACTAATGAACAGAGATTATATTATACGCATGAAAAAACTATTCAAGTTTCTTTTCAAATGTTACCAGCCGGTCGAGCTGCTGGCGCAGCTCTTCGGCTGGCTTCTTATGGGGTCGGGGATTCACTAAAATGTCAAAATACAAGTTTCCCAATAGAAGCAAGAAAGTTCTCACTCGAAAAGATTTGAACCCCTGACCCTCTGCACACCGTCCGTCAGCGTTACCACTGAGACCACATCGACACTTTTGAAATGAAATAACACGTTCGTACAAATGAACGCGATTTTGAGTGTCCGTTCAGGGTCTTTTTCAGAAATTTTCAGGTAAAGTACCCTTCAAGTTGAAGCTATCAACTTCTAGATTGGACGGGCATCACCGCGGTATAAAATAAGGGCCATAACCGAAAATTGGGCTCATTCCTATGGCTGGGGACAGCGCTAGGGTTGGCGACGGGAAAACTTCAATATAGCCTCCCACCCTGTTATATCCTCCACCACCCGGAACAGTCCCCCACCCAGTTGAAAACCAGCAGCTCGACCGGCTGGTAACATTTGAAAAGAAACTTGAATAGTTTTTTCATGCGTATAAATAACAAAAATACGGGGGGGGGGGGGGGGGGGGGGGGGTTTATCTGAAATCCATTATAACCCCCCACCGTTGATTCGCGGGATCTAATTGAAATACCCGGAAATTTTTCAATTAAGCCCCCACCGCATTTCAGTATGTCCCCCACCGAGAAAAGTGGGGGACTATGTTGAAATATTGGAGGGATACTCAGCCTAATACTCACAAGCCTGAAAAGAAGGCTCGTTATTCCGGTGTTTACGATTGGGTGGTCTTAATGTAATGTCCCGGGAGGTGTATATTGAAATGTTCCCTTGGCGACACACAAATACAGCGACAGTCCTACGGGAAACGAGGCGGTTTTGACGGGAAATGAGGCTGTTTTGCTTTCTTTGTAAAGTGTATTTGGGCATTTTAACAAGATCCCGGCTCCATAAGAAGCCAACCCAACAGCTGCGGAAGCAGCTTGAACGGCTATGATTTTATTCAAACTTGCTATTGTCAAATTAATCAAATGTGGCCCTGAAAAAAATGCGCGAAATCCCGAAATTTAAAAAAATAGGCCACGCCCTTAATTTTGCCATCAGTGCCGTGCCTGACGTTTATCTTTTTTTACTCGGTAAATTGACTAATTTTCCTTCAGTTTTTCAATACGAATCATAGAAAAAAATTTCCCAATCTGAAAATTCACAAAAAAATATACGGAAAATCCGAAAAATTTGCGTTCAAAAAATTACGGCGCGGTGGGACCGTTCAGGGGGCGGAGCCTTTTAGTCTCGTCAGCGTGGCGGTGAACTTTCGAAAGATGTCCACATTTAATTAATTTGACAATATCATTTCCAAGTCTTGCGATAATCTGTTCACTATTAAATGATTGCTATAGGGTTGATGTCTGAAAACAGATTTCGCTTGTCATCAACAAACAATTTATTCTTACGAAACAAAAATGAAAAGGTAACAACAATAACAAAGTATAACAAAACGGTCTACTGCCTCCACAGTTTTAAAACTTTATCCTTTCCTCCACTGACTACTTTCGTTCCCTCGGGACTCCAATCAACAGTGTAAACTTCATCTCCGTGGCCAGGCAAGTCATAGTACAGGGAACGTGTCTTCAGTTCGAACACTTTGAGAGTCGAGTCCGCCGATCCCGAAACTAGTAAACGACTATCAGCAGACCAGGCCACTTGATAAACTGGACCAACATGGCCCCTGAAGCGCATTTTATGTTTTCGGAACAAATTCAATGTGACCAACCTGAACGAAGCGATATACTTTCCAGTCCGACCGCACCACAGTTTGATTGACTTGTCGAAGGAAGCGGAAGCTATGTATCTCGTGTCTGGTGAGAAAACAACTTGGTTGACAAGTTGCATATGTCCGGTCATCCTGGCGACAGACTGCTTTGACTCCTTTGGATTCCATAAAAACATGGTAAAGTCGTCGGAACCGCTGACAAGCCGCTCGCCACCGGCAGTTTTCATAGCTGCTTCATAGCGACCTTTAGCGACGTTTTGGCACTGAAAATTGTAGCTTTTTTAAGCGACTTTTTTTAGCAGATACAAGTCTGCTCGCGCAGCCTTGCTGCGTATTTTTCTCTCTTGATTTACCGTAGGACACTTTGACCTGCTAGATAATTTGCTTTGTTAGTCTGTGGTTCTTTTTGTTAGGGTCAATTCTGTCTGTACTTTCATTTTTTGCTTGAAACTTTCCACTGGTTTTGAACATAAAAGAGATTCTATTTTTATGAAACGCATCAACAAAACTACTTCATAGACAGACTCACTTCTTCCAGTGTGCCTGGTTTTACACAACGCTTGCTCGGATCGAAGCAAGATGTTCTCAGGGCATAGTCGGTGTTTAATGCCAGAGTATTAATCCAGTGAGCGTGACCTGTCAGTGTTCTGCACATGACGCCATCATCCGCCCTCCACATTTTGATTGTTCTATCCTGAGAACCGGAATAAATCAGGCCCTCACCTCCCCAACGTAAGCAGGTAACTGAAGCTGTGTGCCCGCTGAGGCAACGGACAGCAGCACCTTTGACGACATCCCAGATGAAAATGTTACCATCCTTTCCTGATGATGCCAACAAACGACATTGAGCGTCGATGTGAAGTGGTTGCCATGCAAGGCTGGTCACCCACTGTTTGTGGCGTTTCAGCGTCTTGCCCAATTGTTCTCCAGTTTTAGCATCCCAAATATTGATTTCACCGTTTTTGCAAGCGGACGCAACTTTTGAGGCATCCGGTGACCACGAGATGCAAAGAACCCAATTTTTGTGTGCTTTGCAAGTGTGTAACGGCAGCTCCAGCTCAATGTCCCAAATTCGCATAGTGGTGTCGCCCGATCCACTAGCCAATCCACGGCCGTCCGGACTGAATTGGGCAGAAATGACAGGCTCACCATGACCTGGAATACTGGCCGAACACCTCGTTACAGGACGAACGCGGAAAACTGCTTGCGGCTGATAGACGAGTTTCAGTGTCTATGAAAATGTATTTTGAAACGATATTCTAATTCTTGCTCACCTTTTCAAAGTCAACAGTTTCCAATGACTTGCGGATGGATTCAACAATCTCCACTCCATCACTAGTGAAGAACGAAATGGGAACTGGGTCCTCGCTTGAAATTTTATTGGTTTTTTAAAGATAGCCAAATTTATTAATCAAAACCTGTTTCCTAGCAGCTGGTTACACAAAATTTGAAGATTTCCGGTTGAAATATCGACGGGAACCAGCACTCCAGCTCCACCCAATTCATTGTTATCTTCAGAGATGAAACTGATCGATATTTGTGGATCTTGTGTTGATTCGCTCATAATTGTTGGAGCTCCACTCGTAAGCTGTTGAAAGAAATTATTTGATGATATTTGGCAAAAGACTTCACAATTAGCGATAATTTTAAGCAGTTTAGTTTCTCTCGGTTTTGTTGAAAAATATTTAATAAAAAATTCATAAATTCTCCAGACGAATAGAACAATCAATATTTTATTTAAATAAAAGCGATTCGGGCCCAAACTTTTTTGCGATTTTGGTCGAGCCGCTGGCCTAGAATCATCAACAACGGCGCGCGCAGTTTTGCGAAAATGCATGCGGGTGTTGCTGAATAGACCCGCCCATTTTTTTGAATCTTGAAATTAGTTCTCATTTTTCTGACACCGTTTCAAAATATTCCTTTATATTTAAAATTTTTCCCTAAAATATTTTTTTTCTTGCATTAAATAACACTATTTTCGGTGTTTGATTTCCAATGAAAAAAAGTTCAAATTTGTATCTTAATCAACAATCTGATTTTCTGCTATTTTTCACAAATGTATATTTCAAAATTGTTCATCTGTAGGCCTATATCCGATTTTCACAAATACATATATGAAAAGTCTTCCATCTCTTTTTGTTTACATTCTGTGAATTCCTATGTGAATTTCCAATACTTAATTATAAAAAAACACAAATAATCAATTTTTCGTTTTCAGATGAGGGCTGCTGCTGTCTCAAATCGTGAAGAAGACTCCATGAACAATGAACCATCATTGTCCGGAAAAACTATTATCGGACTGATTTACCCACCACCTGAAATTAGAAGTATGATTTTGAACATGCTAAAGTGCATTTAAATTGTTTTTCGTTTTACAGCAATTGTCGACAAAACTGCTGGATTTGTTGCAAGAAACGGAGTCGATTTCGAGAATAAAATTCGCGAAAAGGAAGCCCAAAATCCGAAATTCAACTTCTTATCTATAACAGATCCGTATCATGCATACTACAAAAAGAAAGTTTACGACTTCGCCGAAGGAAAAGTTGATGCACCAAAACCACCGACTGCAGTGAAAGAACATGTTCAAAGAGCTGAATTCATTCCAACTCAACCGCCCCAAGCGTTTGAGTTTTCTGCTGATCCCTCAACAATCAACGCGTATGACCTGTGAGTATTCAAAGAATTCTCACAAAAAATGATTTTAATCACTTTTAGAGACTTGATTCGACTTGTGGCAATGTTTGTAGCCCGCAATGGACGTCAGTTTTTGACACAACTGATGACACGAGAGGCTCGAAATTATCAGTTTGATTTTTTGAAGCCTGCTCACTGCAATTTCAGCTATTTTTCTAAACTAGTTGATCAGTACCAAAGGGTTATTGTTCCTGCAACCAACATTGTGGATCAGCTCAAGGAAGATGCTGGAAATAGGAAGAAGCTTATGAGCGAGTTGAATTACCGCGTATCATGGGAAAAACATCAAAAAAGTATGAAAGACAGAGAGGAGGCCGAAGCCGAAAAGGAACGTCTCGCTTATGCTCAAATCGACTGGCATGATTTCGTTGTTGTGCAAACTGTTGATTTCCAACCAGGAGATTCTTCTAAATTACCTCCATTGTGTACCCCTAAAGACGTTGGAGCTCGAATCCTTCTGGATGCACGCAATGAGCAGCAAAAGGCAGCAGCTGAAATGCAAGAGATGGACATGGAAGATTCGGACAGCGAAGAAGAGCGTGAACCTACTGATGCAACCGAACAGCCAGCATTTACTGCTCCATTGCCCCCAACAAAACAAAAAGATGTTATTGTACGCGACTATGATCCGAAAAGAACACATCCACAGAAGAACAAAGCCGTTGAGAACTGGATTATTTCTCCTCTCACTGGAGAACGAATTCCATCAGACAAACTCGCGGAGCACGTTAGATACAACACGGTCGATTCTCAATACAAGGAAGATCGAGATCGCCACATTGGAGAACGCAGCACGGAGGAACCAGTTCTTGCACTCGGTGCCGATATCAGCAAAAACCTTGGGCAGTTCGCAGAACGACGTACTGATATTTTCGGTGTAGGCGGAGAGCAAACAATGATTGGAAAGAAATTAGGAGAAGAAGAGACGCAACAACAGCAAAATAAGTTCATTTGGGACGGTGCTGAAGAAAGTCGAGACATGATCACTAGAGTGGTCCAATATCAAGCGAATTCAGCTGGTGAGTCTATCATTGTGTTTTTCTATCAAATATTTTGGGAAAAATAGTCGATTTTATGTTTTTTTCACACCGGATTGTCAAATTAAATATGACCCTTAAAAAAGTTTTCACTCAAAAAGAATCGAACCCTTGGCCCTCTGCACACCGTCCGCTCGCGTAACCACCGGGACCACCCCGAAACACTTGAAAAGGCAGCGCAGGTGCGTACATGTGCACGCGGTTTTGGGACCCCACGCAGGGTCATTTTCAGAAAATTTCAGGTAATGTACCCTTCACATTAAAGCTCTATCAACTTCTAGTTTGGACGGGCATCATCGCGGCGCCAAATAAGGGCCGTAACCGAAAATTGGGCTCATTCCTATTTCTAGCGACTTCTCCAGGGTCCGCTACTCACAGATACACCGACAGACACACAGTAGTAATGGTAAAGATTCATCCGTTAGTAATAGTAAAGATCGCTATGACAAGGCGATATGTCGTAGAAGTGAAACTGTCGAACTATTTTTATTATTACTAGCGAACAAATTCTCTGTATTTGTCCGTGTATCTGTGTGGCGCTAACCCTAGCGTTGTCCCCAGCCTTGGGAACGAGCCCAATTTTCGGTTACGGCTCTTTTTTGGTGTTGCAGTGATGCCCGTTCAAACTAGAAATTGATAGCTTCAATTTGAAGGGTACTGTATCTAAAAATCACGTTGTCGGGCGATGTGCAGAGGGTCAGCGTTTGATTCTTTAAAATAATTTCTTTTCGAGTGAACACCTTTTTCGCTTTTTTGAGGACATGTATTGGAACATTCAGGCGAGTTCCTAGCCCCATAATCTACCAGCCGAAGAGCTGCGGCAGCCGCTCGATCGGCTCGAAGTAGAAAGTGCCCCGCTAGATAACAACAATTTTCAGACCAAGCGGGACACACCAGTGATACGAACAAGGAGAAAATTGGTGCTCAAGTCCCACGGCAAACGACTACTTCCGGAAGTGTTACTATCACTCAGGGTATCGCTCCTCCATCAAACATTCCTCAATGGCCTCAACAACCCATGCCTTTCCCTCAGACATCCATTGTAAGTCTTTTTAGACATATGAAATAGGTAAATTTTATCCTGGTATGAACTCCAACTTGTCGATTAACCCCTGGTTTACAAGACATAATAAATTGGAAAAACATGAAATGTTGTATTCAGGTGCCAGGTGCAGGACTTTCTGATGGCCCTCCAGCCAAACGGCAAAAAACCGAAGATGATTTGGAGCCAGAACAAGAATGGCTTCGTAAAGTGAATGGAAACATCGATGTTATTGTTCAGCTGCCACAGGCACCTGAGCACGGAATGGACGGTTCATTGGTTCAGTTTACAGTGAACTCATCCGCTCCAGTGAGTGAAAAACAATTATCGAACTGAAAATCTCTTTTTTATGTATGTACATATTTTTCCTCAGATGGGAGAACTGAAACAACAAATCCAAGACAGATACGGAATGATATGCAGCAAACAGAAACTTGTTTCTGACGGATTTTTCATCAAGGATAACCTGAGCAGTGCTTTCTACAACCTCACGAGCAGGTCATTGGTCATTCTTCAAGTGAAGGAACGAGGAGGAAAAAAGAAATGAAAGTTCATTAATTTTCGTTATTTATCGTTAACCATATATATGTTCCAGCTTATAACTAAACCGTTTTGGAATGAAGAATGAATGTTCCGTATTTCCTTATTACTTTTGAATGTTGTTCCAGCCATAGCCATATTTTAAAAAATGTATTTCATCGAGTTCAATGGAATAGTATCACAAATACTTAAAGGAAGTCAAATGCAAAATTTATTGTGGTTCCGAAAATTAAAAAGCGCTGTGCATGTGAGTGATACGTCGCCATCACGTTCTTAACATGAATTACTTCAAATTCATGGAGAACAATTGATTGGGGAATCATTTCACAACATTGTGGTCCGAAAAAAAGCCGTGAGATAATTATGGAGATTTCAATGAGTGTTAAATTAATGTGATTGAGACAAATATGCGTTAGGTTAGGATGAAGAACCATCTTTTGAAATCTTGCAGTCATTCAACTGTTGGTAGTCATAGAATTATTGTTTGTAGCAGTGATTGAGTTCTTCTTTTTGTTCCCCTTGATTGTTTTTATGAATGGGAGAAAAACACTGCATATTTGTGACGGCCGGTCTGCCGATGAGTTTGATCTAACTTGTTTTCTGAAGAGAAGCATATGACAAACGTTTTAAACAGTATTAAAATCTCACAAGTCCGATTCACGGTTTGCTTCCTCTTCCCTCTCAATCCGGTCTAGCTCGTCGAAGTCGATGTTCTCTATTCTCGTAGGCGATACCAGTGAATAAGTAGAACGGTAAAAAGACTTATCTGTAATCATAACATGAACGCCGCGTCATTACTTTTTTGATTACCTTGAATATTCAACTTTGAAAGCTCAGAGTTTAAGTTTTTGTGTGCTTCCAAAGGACTGGGAGAGGAGATCTCTTGCTCAATCTTGTGCGCGAAAGAGCGTAAGAATAGCTCCTCCCATAACTTATTCGGCTCGTCCGTCCCTTCCTCTGTCAATTTTCTACCGTCCTTCAAATACTTTGGCTTCGTTCCTCCCTTTTTCTTAGACTGTCCAGTGAAAATTGGCCTCCAGGACGGAGTTCGTTTGGTAGAGTTATGACGACTTGCTAAAAAATTAAAGTCCAAAAATTTTTGTGCAAAATCAAACCATTCGCTGATTCGCTGTCTCCACGCTTTCTAACTGATGTTTCCCGACTAAGCAGTGTTGGTGCGGTTGCGTAGTAGTCGAGGGGAGTATCACATTGCACATTAACCATCCCAATCATAGTGGAACGGCTGAGCGAATATTGAATTTACTCTTGAAGCAGTAGGAACAAATACGGTTTCAATCTCGAGAAATGAGAAGTGGGGACTGCGGGGTGTTGTGAACAGGAACCCGAGCAACCGCAATTTAAGGATTAGAAGGGATTTTCTTGAGAAGAATGAATGGAAAACGAAAAACTATGATGTTAAAAAATGAAGAAAAGTGACGAGGCGTTAGCCGCACTACACAACGGCCGATTCGAAACACGGAGATGACAAAAGTGACGACGGTTAAGACGATTTAAAAGCAAACATGAAAATGGTATTGAATGGGGGAGAACCAACGTATGACCATTTTTGAAGCAACAAAGCTACACCATTGAGAATGACGAATTCTGGGAATAGTTCTGTCAGAGAATCTTCAAAAATGATCGAAGTCGACTAGGAAAAATAGTATTCAGTTACTTAAAAGTCACGAAAAATATCAATGTTTCACGTTTTTCTGGCCCTGGCAGGAATTCCTGTTGGAATGAGAGCATCATAACTGATAAGAGTTGAAATTTTCTGCCTAGTATTGATGAAACTGGTTCTATCATTTCACAAAGCAGTTTCAACAGTTTTTTGATAGCGTCCTAGCGTATTTTTCATTCAAAATGACTACTATGAAAATTATTAGAACATGCTTGAAATCAGACACTGGAATACTTAGTGGTTATAGAGGGTCGTGTTGCGAATAGGTGGAGTCAAAAAGACCGTAAACATTGGAATGCAGACCCCTTTCAAGCCCTTGTATCATTTCTGTGCTTCAATATAACGCCTGTACAGATAAAGTAAACAAATGATAGAATGGGCCGCAACGTCACATATTTGAAGTTGTCATGCACATGTAAGATGATTCGTGAACACTGCATGTGTCACTAAGAACTAGAGCATGGCCACCCACACAGTTGACCCGAATGTCTGACGTCACATGCTTGTTCTATCATCCTGAACATAACTTGTTACAAAAATTGTATGGTTGTAGCTTTATCAATATGAAATTTGCAATACGAGGCGACGCCTACGCATAATCATCACAGCCAAGTCCCGTTCAGTTACGAAATTTTCAGTCATCGAATCTGAACGCGGTACGAAGTGTAGAAAATGTGATAACAAGCAACATATTTCTTGGAATTTAGAGAATTTAATGCAGTTATATTGGTTTTGTCACCTTCTCCTGTTTATACCAATATAATTATACCTTCAATGCGTCGATAGCACCAAGACCCTTTATTTAATACAAGCTTGTAAAAAATCATCGTAATTTAAAACGAACAAATTTATTGTCGGCGCAAAAAAAATGAGTGCAGCGGGAGGGGGTCTGCAAATGCGCTCCATTGGACTGCGGTCCTTTTTTCGAGTTTTTCCAGCTTGTGTTATAAAATAAACGACGGATATTGGTTAAAAATAGTCAATCAATACCTACAGATTTTATATTTGAGGCAAAAAATGCGAAAAACCCATTATGAAGGCATCGATTTTCCCATTTTGTGCAAGTTGGCGCCAATTACTGCGCAGACACCGTGCACTCATTTTTTTGCGCCGACAATAATCATGTCGGTATTTTCAGGTGAAATGCCATTCTACGACATTGCAAAGTCGTCTATAACGATAATTAAAGGTCAGAACCGTATTATTGTTTTAAATTCCTACCAGCCTGCTGGGGCGGCTCACGCCGCCTCAGCATGGCTGGGAAGTCATTTAGAAATATTCACGTGAAAATGTTTGTATGGGTGGTTCATTCGGTAGCACGTTTGTCTTTCGTTCAAAAGGTCGCTGGTTCGACTTTTGTCTACTTCACGTTATTTCTTTCGTTCCCCTACATGCACAGAGTTGACTACTCATACATACATACATACACACACACACAAACATCCCCCAACAGGATTTTAAATATAAGAAAGATTGTCAAATTAATCAAATGTGGATCTCATTCGAAAGTTCACCACCACGACAACCAGGCACGTAGGCTCCGCTTCCTCAACGATTCGCGTGAAATTGAATGAAAATCGTTGAGGAGGCGGAGCATACGTGTCGGATTGTCGTGGCGGTGAACATTCGAATGAGGTCCACATTTGATTAATTTGACAATAATATATAATGCTGAAATTCCTGCCAAATAAAACTCTGTTATTATTCATTCCCGGAGCGAGCAACTCCGTAAATCGACGCGCCGCGACTCTCGCAGCGCCGAAAAAGTGAGACAGCACGCCGGCGTGAGAGAGTGCAGAGAAAAAGAGATTAAAGGTACTTGAGGTCCGCTGCAAAACCCACAGCTGTGATTTGAATTCCAGTCGGTGGTCCCGGGGAATGGATAATATCCGTTCACGAGAACTGTGTAGTTGAGAAAAACTTGATGGAAACGCTTAACGAGTTTTGCTCCAGAACGCAGAGCAGTCAGCCGTTCTTGTGAACCATTTAATTTCTGACTTGAAGCCAGTTGAGTTTAAATCGCTGCAGTCACCGAGGAAGTGATACAGTACGACGGCGCGGGAGAGTCTAGAGAAAATACAGATTAAATATTATTTTCTTCCGCTATGAAATAGATTGATGTTTTTTTCTTTTTTCTGTCCTATTCAAAACTTCAAGGTGATGATATTTCGAATGGCTTACAAGTTGCACTCGCCACTTTGAAAGATGAACCAAAACGGTTTATATGCCACAGCTCAACGGAGAAATGGAACCGTGAAATTCATAACGATCCGGCGATAGTATTCACTCAGTTCTCTAAGGATGGCATATCAAGCGAAAGTATAATCGCCTGTTCAATTCCTAACATTATTTTTGTCGATTTTGACATTCATCTCGCTTTGTGCGGAGTTCATGCTACACTAAACTTCGTTAACAAAATTAGAGGTTGGTCTTTTTATCCAGGATTTTACCCTCTGATGTTATTTATCTACTTCAGATCACAAGAAAACTTTCATAGCTTGTACTACTTCGCTTCCGTTTTTGTCACAATTCGAGAAAATTGCAAACCATGTGATCTCACTGTCAGTGTAAGTGTAATAAGGAAAATAAATGTGGCCCGCACATAGGCTCCGCATCCTCAGCTGAAACTGTCGAGGAGGCTTGTCGTGGCGGTGAAAATCCGAATGAGGACCATAATTCATTTACTTTGACGAGCTTCATTAAAAGCTATTTCTTTCAGGAAAAGCAGTTGTTTTGCGGATACTTTCGATTGTAATTCTACTGTTCTCGATAAAAAAGGATTAACGAGCTATCCGGTAGGTGCATTCTATAGTCGAATGGGGACTGTTTTCTGATTGTGTGTTTGGGAGATTATCGTGGTATTTTGTTCTTGTGGTGTCTCTCGAAATCTGAACGTTTCCATTATTACAGATGCATAGAATAACTATGAAAACAAATGGGAGACCGATCATCACTTCACTCCGATTCGATAAAACTGATATTACGCATATTAATTATAAGGAACCTGCAACCGAGCAGTCTGTTGAACTTCCGTTCTTCACCTCACGTAGCGAAAACGGTGTTGCCGTTCGGGATGCAGCAAATAAGAAGATCAGAATTGGCGGACAGATTGTGTATGAGCCAGATCGAGATGACGATTTAGATGATAGCGATCCGGATGAAGATTTGAATATTTGAAACAGAAATGACCGCAGATTACCGCATTTTTCGGAAAATTATCTTTGCCCCAAAAAGTTATTTGGTCCACATTGATCTTTGCCCATATAAATCGCGACCTTGATCATTGTGATCTTTGCCATCCAGTTTCTGATCTTTGCCCATATTGATAGAGTTTCACCAAAAACATCAATTTAATCACAATGATCTAGGTCGCGATTTATATGGGCAAAGAGCATGTGGGCAAAGATCAATGTGGGCAAAAGAACTTTTCGGGGCAAAGATCATTTGCCCATTTTTCGATAAAATGTTTCAAGATTTATAAATATGTTTGAATCATTGAAATTTTTATTTGATTGTGGAACGTCCGGAAAATTTATTCATGTAATAACACAGCTTGATGGTGTCACTGAGTTTGACTCGAGAGAATAGGCGGTGGAGCATTACTAGAATGGGGTGCTAAAACCATTTTCTTCTCTCTGAGAGTGTCTAACAGCATCCAGCATGCGACAGGGTTCTGAAACAAATTCGAATTGTTGTCATACAAGTATTATGCATTTCTGACGAGAAGCCAGTTGAGTTCAAATCGCTGCGGTGGGTCTCGCAGCGAACCTCAAGCTTCTTTAATCTCTGTTTTTCTCGACTCTCTCGCATCGCCGCGCTGTCTCACTTTTTTGGCGCCGCGAGACCCGCCGCAGCGATTTGAACTCAACTGGCATCTCGTCAGAAATGGATAATATTTATTGTCGGCGCGAAAAATGAGTGCACGGTGTCTGCGCAGTAACTGGCGCCAACTTGCACAAAATGGGAAAATCGATGCTTTCATCATGGGTTTTTCGCATTTTTTATATCGAATATAAAATCTGTAGGCATTAATTGACTATTTTTAACCAATTTCCGTCATTTATTTTATAACACAAGCTGGAAAAACTCGAAAAGTGTCGAAGTCCAATGGAGCGCATTTGCAGACCCCTTCCCGCTGCACTCATTTTTTTGCGCAGACAATAAAGCTTACGTACAATAGCTCTCTCCGTTTCTGGTTTCGTATGTGCCATGGCTGCACGATTTCCCCACTTTGCGAATAATGAATCCTGAAAAAATAGTTGTATTTTTTAGTTTTACTTTACCTGAAAATTTCTGAAAATGACCCTGGAGTCCTAAAATCGCATTCATATGTACGCACGTGTGGTTTCATTTCGAAAGTGTCGCTGTATTCGCGGGGGTAACGCTGGTAGACGATGTGCAGAGGGTCAGGGGTTCGAATCTTTTCGAGTGAGAACTTTCTTGCTTCTATTGGCAAACTTGTATTTGGACATTTTACTGAATTCCCGACCCCATAGTGTATTGTTCCAGTGGGGGCAACAGTGTTATTTAATATCCTGCAAAATTACCGAAAAATGTTTTCACTCGAAAATAATCGAACACCTGCCCCTCTTCACACCAGCACCAGTGTCACCCTCAAGGCCACTTCGACAGATGAAAAACGGGCAGCGAAATTTTGCATTGACATATTATGCGTTCAAAAAATCCTGTCAGTCGCCCGCAACGACGCTCCGCTGATTCCGCCTTGTTTAGCAAGCCGATTTTCAAAAAAATTGTATCAAAAATCAACTGGCTAAGCATCGTGACCTACTAGGCCAGGTGATTAAGCTCCGGTGATACCGCATAGTGCACTACACTAGGCGGAATCAGCGGAGCATCGTTGCGGGCGACTGACAGGATTTTTTGAACGCATAATAATAACTTACTCTTGCGTCGTAAGGAACCTTGATGTTCCCCCAAAGTGTTGGAGGAGAACCAACCACTTGTGCGTTACTGGTTCCTGGACAGATACTTATTTAAAAGCCGAATGTGTCACTATTTACCTGGAGCAGTAGAAGCAGTTGTAACTGCTGCAGTGACGTCGTGCATCAGCAAATCAGAAGAATCTGAAAAATTGGATTTTATTTTTTCGAAATCTCCAAAAGTTTTTATTACTTCAAGTCGGGTATTTTCAAGGAAACCAGCCTGCTGGGGCGGCTCACGCCGCCTCAGCATGGCTGGGAAGTTATTCAGAAATATTCACGTGAAAATGTTTGTATTGGTGGTTCATTCGGTAGCACGTTTGTCTATCGTTCAAAAGGTCGCTGGTTCGACTTTTGTCTACTTCACGTTATTTCTTTCGTTCCTCTACATGCACAGAGTTGACTACTCATACATACATACATACATACACAAACATCCCCCAACAGGATTTTAAATATAAGAAAGATTATTCCCAAACAATACCAAATCTTTTTGTACACGAAAAATTTCGTAATTTTCGTGTACAAAAAGATCTAACACCCTACGGTAATGTTACCCTGTGGACGTCGAGAAAATGACTGCATAAGCTGTTGTTGTTGAACAGCGGCTCTTTGTTTCAATTCCGCTTGTTCCATAGCTTTGAGGTGATGTGTCAAATAAGCTTCTTGGGACTGTGCATAGGCTGCTGCAGCTTCCGCATCCTTTTCATCAACTCCTGAAGTTGTCTCGTGCTGTCTTTGATTTTTTTGCTGCAAATTAAGTGAGTGTCGTGTGGCGATAATCAAATATTCAAGAACCAGTGTGAAGTTTCACGCGAAAAATGAAAGTGCGGACAGAATTGACCCCGGACAAACTAACAAACGAACAAACAGACTAACGAAGCAAATTATAGTATAAGTATGATGATTCATCGGTCAAACTTCAATTGATGAAAAAAAGTTCTTATTTCTAAAAAAAAGTTCAATAGTTTCCATCAAATTTTCAAATTTATTTAGTTATCGAGAAAGAACAACTGTGAAAACCGCATTTTTCCTACCAACCTGTGCTTTTCTAGCCTCCACTTCTCTCTCCCATTGCTCGAACTGCTTTACATAGGAATTATAAGCATCCGTACCAATCGAGGATCTGAACAACGTCACATGGTTAGCGTATATTTTATCTTCCCACTTGTTATTCTCTTTCCATTGTTCGAACTGTGCACGGTAGTCCTCATACTGCTTTTCAAGTTCCTCTTCGGAAATCTGCAAAATGAGAAAACTGAACCATATCTATTTTTTTATTTAAAATATTTTTGAAAACTAAAAGTAAAATATGACTAGCAAGAAATACAGATGAAATGGTGCTCACATATGATCTAATGGAATTTTCCACAGCAGATTTCAATATCAATAAATAAATCACCGCGATTTTTTTACAATAAATTACTTTTATCTTCCATAACACTAAACATAATTCCGTTAATATATATTTGTTTTTTTAACACTTCAAAACTTACTTTCTTTGACATCTCTCCCATTATTTCTGAAGCAGAATCTTGTTTTTTGAATGAATAGTAAATTTATTATGGGATTCCAAGTTTCTGTCGATTTTCAGCTTTTCGAAAATAGTATTTTCCTAATTTGGTTTCTGCTGAAGAAGGTACTATATTTCTGAGAACAAAACAGAACAAAATTATCAAGAACGATATTCAAGAAATATATAGTCTTGGTAAGAAAAATAACAACTCCAGGAGAAACGAGACAGAAGGAGACAGAAATCCACGACTGAAGAAAACTGTTTTCAAAGAATAATTTGAAAGAGGAAGTTTACACGCAACTCGATCGTCCAAATTCCAAACAGGGCGGAGTCCAAATTTGAATGAAAAGGCAACTGCCGCACGCTCTATCGCAACTGCCGCACAAAGAGGCAGAAGAGAAAAACAACATACACAGTAGGAGGGCCGAGGACCTCTCATTTCAAAAACTCGACCACACGGCCACGGCCATCTCAAAGGGAGTTTTACATCCAAACTTTATCGTTCACTAACTTCGACAAAACGCATTTTTAGTCACAGATCTTGTAATTTACAATTTTAGAGCAAGATCTAAACATGTTAAACGATTATCAGTGTTTTCCAATGTTTCGTTAGACTCAAAGAGTGTCGCAAAGGTGCAGTACATTTTCATTGCTTCAACTTTCCACGAGAAATAGGCATTTTAACAAAAATCGACGTGAAGCTATTTTTAAAAATGCTTTTCTCTATCGAGTCCACCCAAAATTTTTCCCCAAAAATGCTCTCAGCTTCTGAAAAAATTTTTGGAAATTTGTCGTTTCGCGTTCAGTGTGGGTTTCTCTTCCACGGCCGCGACGATTTTCTCTTCCATTTCGAACTGGAAACTTTTGTTCGAATTTTTTCGGTCGACGAATGTTTAGATTGAACAATTTACATCGAACATTTTGTTTTTGACATATTTTTCTATAAAATGTTCAAAAAAATTATTCTAATTAACATTCTTAACTTCTGGAAATTAGTGTTTATTGATTGCTTCAAATCCTTGGCAAAAATGCGTGCGGCGTTTTTGCAGAATTAGGCTCCACCCTTCCCACTTTGGCTTGGAGGTCTCGTTTCTCCCACTGTGACATACAAATGCACATTGGGATCGGAAAAAGTTTATTCCGAAAACTTCAGTGAATTTTTCTTATGTTTTATTAAAGTCCAAAAAGTGTTTTTTGTCTGAAAACATTCCCACCTTCTTTACTTTTATGAAAAGTTATCGCGAGCAACTTTTGACACTTGTGGACATCGACAAAATATTTATATTTAGTGTGTCGCGCTTGTATAGTTTCGATTCGAAAAAAATGTAAAAAATATTTTAAGAGCGTGCGCTGGCCTTTTTTGTTGATTATCTAAATTTTCCTTATGTGCTGGGTACTTTTGCAAAACTTCCATATTACTTTGCCGATTGAATTTCTCTGATTTTTTAATACAATTTTCAGTATTGTTAATGCATGACAAATTATCGTGTACAGTTTTTGTTAATGCCCAGCCAATCAAGACGAGAGAATCTCGATCAAACGAACAAAAAAATGAGGAACAGTATGATGATTCACCAGTTGGCCCATGTAAGGCTTTTTGTGTGGTTTGAAAAAATGGTTTAAATATCTACGTCATGAAAAATTGCTCGAAGATAAGTAAAACTCTCTAAATTTTTTCCTGAAAGCGATCCACTCCATGAAGCGACACATTATTATCGGAGCGCAACAAGACTTTAATAGGGAGAGAGAATTTAAAAGAATTTTAGAAAGAACTGGCTCGCTTTCCCAAATAACACATTGTGACAACCAACCTTTTACTTCGAGATCTGACTTTTTGATTTTCAGGTTCCTACTCCTCAGGAGTTGTGATATGCTGCGCAAACAATACCGGCGAAGTTCTAACACAGGAATCATTCGATGTATATATAAGACAAAAGAAATAATGAAAAAATTTCAATTTTCCAGGATACTGGAATTCATTTTATCTTCTCAAAATCCACTCCTATTTGTTACTCGTCTAATCACGATGATCTCGGAATCGGATCAATTGTTCAAATTTACTGGACAAGAAGTTTCGAACGAGTTGTCAGGGGTAGCCATATTATTGTGCAAATTGAAAAAATGGATGTTTTTAAATGTTTGTTCGTTTTTCAAATTGGAATTTCAAAACATTAGCCTTATATACAGGCTGCACGTTCATAAGAGAGCATATTTTCATCACCTTCAGTTCACAGTCATCCCCTGGTATAGCAATCGGTGTCAGTGAGGTATATCACCAACCCATACAGCAATAACCTTCGTGCAACCGTTCAGAGAAATATGAACGTGGCGTTCCACCCAAACTGCTCTACTGGGGCAAGATACGAAACATTACGCGCTCATTATGAATACCGGACAGAGTTTCAACAGTCATGTAAATATGTGAGAGAATATTTTTAACCAAAAAGTAAAGTAGTTTTTGCAGAAATACCGCGAGAATATAAATAGAATGGTCGAAGTCATCATGGCATCAGTTCCTTTCAAAGTTGAGATTAGTGGTGGTATTGAGAAAATTCATTTTGTGGTATTAAAAAAATGTGGCGATGTTCCTGGATATGGAGGTGATGCAGTCATCACTAAGGTTTGTCGTTCACTGCTGTTCGCCCATCAAATTTCACGCAGGTTGTTAAAAACATCTTCATGGAAGCTGTATTTATTGACACGTCGGAAGTTGTTTTTTTTGATTCAAACTCGTGTCACTCGAATATTTTGGTAATTTTTTTTTTGAAACGTATAAAAGGAAAATAAAATTGTTCGTATTCAGGACAAGGTGACAGTTGGCTCGATTATCAGTGTACTTGCTTCTCCCACGTTTCCGAGTTCGTGCTTCAAATGGTACGGATATGATGTGACCATGCGAAGTGTAAGCGGTTATGGTAGTTAATAGGTTGTATTTTATTTTGTCAACAGAATCACGGCTCGTTCAAGGAAATTGACGAAAAAAATATTTTTATTGAAAACAGAAAAGGTTCGAGTTGGAATTATTTGTAATCAATTTTGCTGTTTTAACAGGATCTGACAATGTGAACTCGATGAATTCAGCATTCAAAGCAATCTCTACCATGACAAAAGAGCAGCGAATAGATGATATGGAAGTCGTGTTCTCAAGAAAGTACGAAATTCTGTCGTTTTTGTCAGTGTTGTTGCGGCGATATCGGGCGAGCGCACGAAATTCGAAATAGGCCCAGCCACCCGAGCGCTCGCCCGATGCCGCAAGAATATTTTTCTCACTATATCAGTAGTAGCAAATTTAGTGCGATTGTATTGTCAAAAAAATAAAGATGCGACACGAGACGAGCGCGCGAAGCTCAGCGATTTCAAAAAATAGGCTCCACCTTTTTTTGCACCGCTGCGGCGCGCGTTTTTAAAAATTAATTTTCTCGGTGACGACAAATTTTTTCTTTGATTTTTTAACTTTGAATCCAAGAGAATTAATTTCCTAATAGGGAAATTCAGGAAAAAGTTACGAAAAATTCAAGAAATTGCCAAAAATCCGATATCAAGAAAGTGCGGCGCGGTGCCGACCCGAGGGGGCGGGGCCTATTTTTCCATCTCGCTCGGTTTCGCGCGCTCGCCCGATGTCGCAAGAATATTTTTTTGACAATAATAGAGTTTTCAGATTTTTCTCCAACTCGTTAAGACGTAAAAGCTGCACAAGAATGGCAATAAAACCTTTAGCAATTTCTTTGCAGACTTCTGAAAATTCAAAGTCTTCTTAAAAGCGGTGGACTATCTGTGCTAATCTTGTCCTATAGATTTAAATCAATTTTGAGTACCTTTTTCCGCAACCCTCATGAAAAAACGGAAATAGGCTCAACTTTTCAATTTTTTAATGTATGTCTACTTTGAGTTGGTTTCCTGTCTCGTAAGAAAACTGAAAAAAAGTAGAGATATTTTTTTTACTCAAAACTCTCAAAAATATCAATTTTTCAGAAAATCAACGATATGTTTACCAGCGCATACAATTCAGGCACAATTGAAAAATCGGCATACTTTGGCGAATAATTTTATTCCGTATACCGTGGCTTGTGGGAATCAAAACATATTGGAGGGTATCAAATTTCTGGATGACAACAAGAACGTCAACAATCTTTATTCTCCAAAATACAGTGAATCGTTACAAAACACTATTCAAGAAGCACTCGGTATGTTCAAACAATTCTACGAACATCGTAGAGCACTGTATTAATATTTTTAAACGAATTCCAGAATTGCATGGACTGAACAGAAAGAATAATAAAAAAGGCTATTATACAGCCCCTGGCCATCTTCAAAAATCGAAAATTAACTACAATGATCTTCGCATGAAGTTCTCGATGATAGTGGACTCAGATGGATTCGCTATAAAACAGGTGAATAAACTTTAACCAGTCGAGCGAGCTGATATAAAGACCATAGTGGTCTTTTGTGGTCTTTTTATACTCATATTTAATGGAGAAAAATTCTTACAAACTGTTTTTTCAGAACGTTAAACATCAATTCGCTCTTCCCGACCAGTCATGGGCCCCAAGAGAACGTCGTTTCATAGGTACATCATTTAAATTTTCACGAGCAGGGAAAATTTCAATATAGCCCCCCACCCTGTTATACGCCCCACCACCCGGAATAGTCCCCCACCCAGTTGAAAAGTGGGGGGTTATAATGGGTGGGGTGTTTAATGGAACAAAAATGCGGGGGGTTTATCTGAAATCCATTATAACCCCCCTCCGTTGATTCGGGGGATCTAATTGAAATACCCGGAAATTTTTCAATTAAGGCCCCCACCACATTTCAGTATGGCCCCCCACTGTACAGTAGCCGGAATAGTCCCCCACCGACAAGAATGGGATACTATGTTGAAATATTGGAAGGATACTCAGCCTGAAAAGAAGGCTCGGTGGGGGATCATACTGAAATGATTATGACGTGGTTACTGACAGGCAAATTTCTTGGTGGGGGGTTATTCCGGTGTTTATGATTGGGGGGCCTCAATGTAATGTCCCGGGGGTGTATATTGAAATGTTCCCCTATTTTGAAATGTAGACTATTGTTGTGTTCGTACGCTCACTAGTACGGGAACACTTTATAGAGATGGGACAAGAAATAATAGTGGGGGAAGTGGCGAAGAGCCACGTGGGGAATAAGACTAGTGAATAGACTAGCTACACAAACAAGGCGATACAAAATGGCGGGTGATGAAAACTGAAAGTGCGCGGGGCGCGCGCACGCCTCTTGTAGATCAAAACCATGGTCCTACACTTTTGACCTCTAGAGCGTTAGAGCAATGGGGGACGTTATGTAACGGGGGTTACAACACCTCCCGTAATAAGTTGAAAAGTAGCTAACCTAATTGGGGACGAATATAAAACGAAACTATGATAAATCGGGACTGGGGGGGGGGGGGGGGGGCCTAAAGTTAAACATAAGATTTATCAGATGGGTTGACGTTGAGCGTACGTGGAGTCTGACGAATCCTTGTCGATCTTCTCGGCGATGGCGGCGCTGCTTGCGGTGGGGCGACGACAGCTGGAGGAGCACTGTGAGTAGCCGGTCCCGTTGGTGGAGCGGAGGGGATCGATGAATCCAGAGCTGGCGGCGCGTCGTCGACATCCAGAAGGTCGGCGCCGAAAGACAGTTGAGGGAGCGAGTCACGCCGTCGGAGTTGGTTGGCGTGTCTCGTCCAGACGAGGTCGTGTACTTGCACCTTGTAGAGTGTGCGCCCGAGACGTTGGAGCACGACCCCTGAAATCCAGGTAGCATCATTCAGGTTACGGAAATCCTTCACATAAACCTGATCTCGCTCCTGGAACTCCTTCTGTTTGGCACCGTGTTGCCTGTTGAACTGAGCCTCCATTACCCCGTTCTTCTCATCGAGAGGAGCTGTGGCGGTGGGACGTAGGAGATCCAGGGTGGTGCGGATCTTCCGACTCAAAAAGTTCTCGGCAGGTGTCAAATGGTTGGGACTCGAAGTGCACGGTGTTGCTCGATATTGCTGGAGGAAAATCTGGACTGCCGTGTCCGCTGACTCCTCCCCTTGCAACTTCAAGAGTGCCCGTTCGAACGTGTCCACAAATCGTTCAGCCTGGCCATTCGACTGCGGATGGAACGGAGGGGAACGCACGTGGTTGATCCCGCTGGCTTTGCAGTAGTGGCTGAACTGGGTGGAGGTGAACTGAGAGCCGTTGTCGGTGACCAGTGTCTCCGGGAACCCGAACTGCGCGAAGATCTTCCGGAACAGGGAGATTGTGGCTGACGAGGTTGTTGATTTCGTCGCGACGATCTCCGGCCATTTTGAGTACGAATCTATAATGACAAGATAGTAGGTACCGTTAATGGGTCCGGCGTAGTCGGCATGCACGCGGGTCCAGGGAGCTTTTGACGGGCTCCATGAGCAGAGAGTGTTCTTGACCGGGTCCTTGGCGGCCATGGCGCATTGGTCGCAGCTTCGGACGATCGACTCGATGTCCTTGTCGAGGGACGGCCAGTAAGCGTAGCTCCTTGCGAGTTGCTTCATCCGAACGATGCCAGGGTGAGCACGGTGGAGCATTTTGAGCACTCGGGCTCGCAGACATGCTGGGATGACTGCTCGATCTCCCATCACGAGACAGTCGCTGACGATTGACAGCTGGTTCTGGCGGCTCGAAAATTTCCCGAGGTCTGAATGCTTTTCGAGTTTGGAGGGCCACGAGCCGTTCCTGACGTAGTTGAGCACCTTGCTGATGATCGGGTCGGAGAGCGAGGCCTTTTCGATCATAGCAGCGGTGACTGGGAGCTGGGAGCAAGTGTCGGCGAGGCTGGCGGACACGTCGATCTCCATTTGGGCAATGACGAGATCTTCCTGCTCTTTGCTCCGGCTCTGCTCCGCTATCAGCCTCGAGAGTGCATCGGCTTGACCGAAGTCGTTCGTGTTGATGTACTCGATGCTGAAATCGTAGTTGAGCAAAATTGTCGCCCACCGTTGTAGTCTATTTGCGGAATAGACGGGAACTCCTTTCTTATCTCCGAAGATGGATAGGAGCGGCTTGTGGTCGGTTCGCAGGGTGAAGTGTCGTCCGTGGATGAAGCGATGGTACTTGATGACGGCTGTGACAAGTCCAAACGCCTCCTTCTCGATCTGCGAGTAGTTGCGCTGAGCTGGTGTCAGTGCTTGGCTCCCGTGGTACACCGCCTTCTCTGTGCCATCCGGGAATCGGTGAGAGATAACGGTCCCGACTCCGTATTGAGAAGCGTCGGCTGCCACGATGATTGGGAGGCTAGGATCGTAATGAGTCAGAAGCAGGTCTGACTGGAGAATCTCCTTGATCCGCTCGAAGGACTTCTGACACTTGGTGCTCCAGATGAATTCAGTGTCCTTCTTGGTGAGCTCATTGAGTGGCGGTCTCAAGTCGAAGAGCTCTTTCACGAAACATCCGTAGAATTGGATGAGTCCGAGGAACGAGCGCAGTTGTGCTACGTTCTGGGGAGCAGGCATGCTCTGGATGGCTGTGATCTTTTCAGGATCTGGACGTCTTCCGTTCTCATCGATGACGAATCCGAGGAAAATGATGCGATTCATCAGGAAGTTGCACTTTTCGAGACGGACGCGGAGCCCGTACTCAGAGATGCGTCGCATGACGGCGAGCACTCGGTCGTTGTGCTCCTCGATGGATGTGCCAGTGATGATGATGTCGTCAAGGTAGGCAGCGGCTCCATCGATTCCAGAGATCATGGTGTCGATGACACCTTGGAAGATGCCTGTCGCCGGCTTGACACCGTACGGCAATCGGTTGAACTGGAAGAGTCCACGGTGGGTGTTGATGCACAAGAGCTCTTTCGACTTGTCGTCGAGCTCTATCTGTAAGTACGCTTCGGCCAGATCGATTTGCGAAAAAATTTTCCCACCGTTGAGCGAGGCGAATATGTCATCCGCCGTTGGGAGTGGATGCTGGTCCGGAAGGACTGCGTCGTTGAGGCCAGTGGAGAAGTCGGCGCACATTCGGAGTTTGCCATTCTTCTTCTTGACGACGACGATGGGGGCCGCCCACTGCGAGTGCTCGACTGGTTTGAGGACTCCGGATTGAGCCAACCGGTCGAGTTCCTCCGATACCACGGGCAGGGCTGCGTATGGCACGGGGCGAGCCTTGCGGAACACGGGTTGTGCTCCGGGACGAAGAGTGATGGATGCCTTGGCCTTGGAGCATTTTCCGAGGCCGGTCTGAAAAACACTGGAGAACTCACTTTT
The DNA here is from genome assembly GCA_963572205.1 of Caenorhabditis imperialis. Lineage (NCBI taxonomy): Eukaryota > Metazoa > Nematoda > Chromadorea > Rhabditida > Rhabditidae > Caenorhabditis > Caenorhabditis imperialis. The sequence goes on along the minus strand of OY751540.1, from coordinate 111,619 downwards.
CAGAGCCAACTTGAGCTTCTCTCGCGCGTTGTCCAGGTAGTCGCATGCTGATCCAACGGGAGAGTAAGCTGCGTTGACGATCTGAGTGTCTTGTAGCAGTCTCCACAGGTTCGGATCCTTGGCAATCCAGTCGATTCCAAGAAGAGTGTCGGTTTCGGCGACGTGGGCGGTTCCCTTGGCCGAGTGTCCGTTGATCACGAACTCGCATTCGAATGATCCCTTGACGACGATCGGCTGATGGCTCGCTGACTTTATCGTCACGGTAGGAGCTTCGAGAGGCGGTTTGCCTATCTTGCTCCAGTCCATTGTGCTGATGAGCGTGACGTCGGCGCCAGTGTCGAGCTGCATCTTCAGCTTCTTGTCGTTGATGGTGACTGTGCGGTAGAGACGTCTACCGCTCGGAGTTGTGGCTGCTCCGATCACCACGGACTTGACTTTCTTCTTTTTCTTCTCTTCGTTTTTGCCTTTTCGGCAAAACTTCTCGATGTGCGAGTCTTTCCCACACTTGGAGCAATGAACGAGCTTCACGGGGCACTCCTTGGCCCAGTGTTGGCCGCCACAGCGGAAGCATGCTGATGGTGGAGGTCCGGAGCTCTTCTTGTCCTTTTGCTTGTGGAAGACGGCGTTGACCTCCGCCGGCTTGGAAGATGGCTTCGCGACGTACTTGGCGTCGGCGCGAACATCCAAGAGGCGCTTGATCTCGGCTTCGAGTTGGAGTAGAGTGATATCAGGTTTTTGTTCCATGATCTGAAGGGCACGGGTGCGGATGTCTCCATGGGCTGAGTCGCGGAGCCCATTGATCCAGATCATGCAGCAAAACTGATCGTCGGACATCTTCTTGAATTCAGATGATGCGAAGCGACGCATCACGATGCCGGTGTACTCTTCCAAACATGCTCCAGTGAACTCGGTCCTCAAGAACTCTTGTCGTCGCTGGAAGATCGACGACGTTGATTTGAACGTCTCCGTGAGCTTGGTGATGGTCACGTCGTAGGTCAAATCGTGCGGTTGCTGAGGTAAAATTCGATTAGAGTAGTGACTGTACTCTTTTGAATCGATTTTGGAAAGAACCAACCGAGTTTTCGCTTCTGACGAGAGTGCGCTTCCATCCTTGACGATGGTATCCTGGTACCGGCTGTACCAGGAGGCGAAAGTCCTTTCATCTTCGGGTTCGTAGATGAATTTTGGGATGCGCGCTGAGATCGAGTCGAAGAGTCTGGAGTCGCTTGCCGGGGTGGACGGGGTGTTGATGGATCCTCCATTGTTGGCCAGTTTCGTGAAGGCCGCGATGAGGGATGCCAACTGCTTGTTGAGGTCCGCCGATTCCATTCCGATTCCTGATCGCCAGTTGTTGTGTTCGTACGCTCACTAGTACGGGAACACTTTATAGAGATGGGACAAGAAATAATAGTGGGGGAAGTGGCGAAGAGCCACGTGGGGAATAAGACTAGTGAATAGACTAGCTACACAAACAAGGCGATACAAAATGGCGGGTGATGAAAACTGAAAGTGCGCGGGGCGCGCGCACGCCTCTTGTAGATCAAAACCATGGTCCTACACTTTTGACCTCTAGAGCGTTAGAGCAATGGGGGACGTTATGTAACGGGGGTTACAACAACTATGAAAATCGTCGATAGATAAAGATTGATTTATAATATTAGAAAAATTGTGATTCTCTTATCTACATTTTTTTCCAGGCATATTTGATGATCTACAGTGGATTTTGATGGGCACATTCAGCTGTTCATCTGGAGATGAAATAGAAGAATCGAGAAACAATGCGACTAATGTAGGAGTAATAAAATATTTTTATAAATTAAGAAAACAAATAATATTTTTAGTGGTGGTATCGAAGAATTACCCCGAGGGTTATGCCAGTGGGATTGATTAAAGAAATGGACACGAAGCGCAACGTTTTAAGGGATTGTACTCAATTTATGTGATAAATGAATATTTATTTAATAGCTGTTTTTATTTTTCATGGACACTATGGTTGAAGCACCTAATTGTAATTTTTCTTTGAATTTCTAGAAGAATTGCAGGTCATTTTCATTAATTTAGATGGTAACTAATAATCACATTGATTTCTCCGAGCTGGAATATGGAAATACGAAAACTATCTGTGATCTTCTCGGAATAAGTTCACTGGATTCTTCAGCTGTTGGGCTAACCGAACGCATTGTAAGTGAAAGTTGATACCGTCCAAAAGTCACAAAAAGTTGTTTGTAATCGCTTTTACTCTGTAAAATGTATAGACTTGATCCTTAACCGTTGATAAGTTTGCACTGATATAAGAATAAGAAAGTAGCACTAACAGAATATCCGACACACAATTGCGGATTGCGGTTTCAGGACTATTTTCATTTTAACATCGATCACGCAACTTTGCGTCGGATATGTTGTTCGCAGTCTTGTCCCAACTGCTTTACGCCAAAAAAACTGGTGCAAACCGCAAACACCAAATTTTTTCTCACTCTGCGTATCGGGGTCAGCAAACGCACTCTATTATTATCCATTTCTGACGAGATGCCAGTTGAGTTCAAATCGCTGCGGCGGGTCTCGCGGTGCCAAAAAAGTGAGGCAGCACGGCGATACGAGAGAGTCGAGAAAAACAGAGATTAAAGGAACTTGAGGTTCGCTGCGAGACCCACCGCAGCGATTTGAACTCAACTGGCTTCTCGTCAGAAATTCATAATATTTATGAAAATAGGTCAAAAAAATTGTAATCTCTTCCTGTTTTCAATCGTTAAAGTTATGATTTTCTAGCGAGAGATCAAAAATGAATTAAAAAACAGCCGAGATCACATTATTTTGACCCATTTTTTAGAGTACGAACAGTGAGGAAACAGTCTGCACCAGTTTTTTTGCGCGGACAATAAATCTAGGTTGTCGAAAAATCTATAATTTAGGCTCGCGATGCTCTCGAACAAACAATTCGGTTGATTAAGAACTGGACTAATAAATGCGGACGTTCTTTCGTTTCTATTGGTGATGTGGAGAGCGTGATCAAAAACTTTCAAACCTTGGGATACCATTCTATTCCTTCGACGGATACACTGAATTATGGAATAGATCAACTGACACATGTTACGAATTCGAACATTTTCGCTCATATTCATTCAGACATAGAGGTGGAGAAAGAGGACATCGAATCTTGTGGATTAATACCAAGAGACATGAGATTAATATGTAGGTTGTTTCTTAAAGCTGTTAAATAAAATTTTAAAAAACACGTAATTGGAATGATCATCATCACGCCATGGCGAGAGGAAGGCCTTGTATAGTCCGAAAAAAGTTCACGAAAAATAGATATAATTCCCAATGAACTATAATTTTGATTGAAGTTAATTTATAGCTTATCCATTGGTGAATGAAGGACAGCCAGTATCATCAGAGTTCACAGTCACAAACGAAGATGATATAGATAATTTTTACGACAGAAATGCATCTGACGGATTCGTTCAAAACACTTTCGGGTTGTGAGTTCTGTACAACATTTTCTGATGTCCTGATTTTCGGTTTTTCACAATTAAAGTAAAAACTGAGACTATTGTTACATTTCCTGAGAAAAATAATATTGTGCGCAACACTTATATTGGGGAAGCGTTTCGAAATTTCCTAATGCTTGATGACAGCAAGAAATTATTTTTTCAACAAGACAGTTTGAAACATATTTCTTTTCAAATCGAACTTTCTCTTCAGAAATCACAATTACGATCGCACGTGCATGAAAACGTTTCGTAGCGCATCGAAGTTCGCCAAAGAAGATCAAAAAGTGGGGTTGAAACCTACAGCTGTTGAAACGTTGACGCTCGAGCAACAAGTTTTCATGAAAGAAATAATCACAATATGTATGGGGCAAGATGATAAGAAGCGACACGAGGCGTTATACACTTTGGAAACAGACGCCGGACTTCAGGTATTTAGTCTCATCATAATTTTTAAAGAAAAATTTTCTAGGTATTTCTTCCCCATTTGACAGAGCGTATTTGTAAATCAATTTCGGCAAATATCTCTCAACGATGTTTGTCACTGATAATTTATGCAGGAAGAGTAATACGATCTATAAGTCACAATAAAGCATGTGACATGACTGTGACGGTGAATTTAAAGCTCCAAAGAAAGCGTAAGAAACAAATGCTTAATTTCCAGCTCCACGATGTCATTCCCGCACTTCTGAGTTGCTGTGTTGGACGAAATATTTGTTTGAGGCCCGAAATTGACAATCATTGGGCACTTAGAGATTTTTCCTCCAAAACGCTAGTTGGACTAATAAGGTAATTAGAAAGGTTTTGAATTTTCTCGAAGTTTGTTTATTCTTCAAACATTAAAGCAGTTTTTCAGAGACCAAGTGGATGGAAGAGACAATGGTTACACCAGCAGACGTCTTTTTGCATTCGCGTATCGCATTTTTAAAGAACCATCGTCTACGTTTGCTATGATCTATGGAACAGTCCATATTCTGCAAGAGCTTGTTCCGTGCGAAAAGACCGCGTGGTTACTCAATGAGCTGAGTGAAATGACTACGAGATGCAAGCATCACTGTGATGTTAATCGGAATTCAGCAGCCTTGTCTGTACAAGAGGCCAACAAATTGAATCAACATTTATTGGTGAGTTCGATTTTCCGTGAAATGTCGTTCACTTCTTTATTAGCCGGTCGAGCATTTTTTTCCAAATGCCTGCATTTCGCGCACTCGTCTCGTGCCATAAAAAATAAATTCGTTTTCGACAATTCTTACAATTGTCGAAAATTGTTTGGGATTCGAATGCATTCTATTCTTCTTTATTTCAGAAATATGAAAATACTCTTCGCAACAGAATGAAGTTTCACAACCGGGCTTAAAACACCGCGCCAAATACTTTCAGTCATTCCTGGCAGTTGTTTCGCGCTGCGAGATCGACGAAAATTTTTGAACTCAGTTCGCTCATTTACAGAAAAGAAATAGATGTTTTACATTTAGATATACTGAATTTGTATTGGTCATTCCTATTCTTTAATCATTTCCGGCCTAGTGTTATTTGTATTTTATTTTTTCAATAAACAAAAACATTATTGTTAATTTTACATTTTCATTGCGCTTTTTGCGAAGATTGGTCAAAAACAAAAAATTAAATAAATAGATTATTACAGAGTCAACGAAAAAATCGGAGGACATATGATCTTCATATGAAAAATACGGAATGATAAATTAGAACACAAGTTTCGTAATCTAAAAAAAAGACACAAGAAAGGACACATTTAGGCCCATTGAGCAGCGAGAGCATTCGAACGAGCGAGTCGTTTTGAGGCATACGAACCGATGATGAGGCCAGAGAGCACGAGGGAAATAAAAACATGATCAAAATCGTCCTGTAATTGAAATATGATTTTCAGTAAAATTATAGCTTTCATAGAGGCCGTCCCAAAATCGGGGAAACAACGCAACCCGCGCGAGACAAAACCGTTGGAGACAAAACAGGCGAAACTCCGCCAATTTTTTGCAGCCCTGCGTAGCGGTATTGTTTCTTTTCTATTAAATTTCAGAGCAAAATTAGCAATTTTATGTCAAAAAATAATGCGTGCCACAGCGCTGCAAAAGTGGGCGGAGCTTACGCGGTTTTGTCTCGCCCGGTTCGCGTTCTTTCCCGATTTTAGGACGGGCCAACGCGGTCTCCTTCGATAGCGTCTACTCCCTTCACTTAATTAATTAGACAATCTGTGTTACGATTTGTGTAACAGTTCTAACGTCGAAACGCTCTAAAAAGTCAATGAATCGTACCTACTTTGGTACAGCACGTCCGGTAACTATAAAATAAATAAGAAAAAAATCACCTTGAGAATATCGAAAGTTCCAGAAGGTACAAGACGAGTAAAGAAGAGATCAGTTCCGTACGCAAGAAGTAGACTAGTAGATTCCAGACCCGATGGACTAAACGAAAATAGGTTTTTAATAGCCTCATAAATGTTGAACTCACGATGTTTTGATTCCTCTTATTCGATTAACAGTTTGATTATAATTTATCATTTCTTCAGAAGCAATAGCTATTTCAGGCATGTATCCTATCATCATTTCTTCTCGCATTGCTTGGGTCAGCTCGAGTGGACGTGTAGCATCAAGTAGGCGTTTTGAAACTTCGTGAATGTTTCCAGAAGGGTGTGCAAGAAGAATTGATCTTGTGGTAAGACTTTTCTCTGGAAAAGTTTATTTCAAACTGACAGAAAAATAGAGCGGACCTGTTTCTGATAGCGACATAACATCCACTCCTTGCGCATAAATATAACTTTGCATTAAAACAATGGGTGGGTGTTGATTTAGAAGCTTGGAATCAAATACATCTTTCTGCGACTGCTCAACGGTCGATTCGTAAAGCTCGAGGACGCCGAGTTCCGTGCGACGTCCTTTTTCCGACCAGTAAGAGTACTGCAATGACAATTTCAATATGGGTATTATCCATTTCCGGCGGAGAAATAGTGCGCACAGAAATTGCAAGGGGGCGTGGCCATGGGTCTCGCCGCGAACGATACCGTAATTTTATAAATTGTTCCAGTTATTTTTTTTGCGTTTTTTGGCGATTTTTTTAACGAAAAACGACGAAAATTCGAAAATTACATAAGTTTTCGTGGCGAGATCTTTGGCCACGCCCATTTGCAATTTCTGTGCGCACTATCATTCTGTCGGAAGTGGATGATATCTTGGCTACACAGACGTCAAAAACTATTTTTCAACAGAACTGACCGCAACCCAATTTTCGGTGTGAACCATATGAATTGGTTTCGCTGCTTTGCCGATTGAAGAGCTGTGAACAATTTGTCCCGTAACAATATCCAAAAGAACAATGGACATTTGCTGAGTTATTTTGTTAAGGGATGCAATAGATGCCTGAAAATGAAAATTGAATCTTTCTTATATTTAAAATCCTGTTGGGGGATGTTTGTTTATGTATGTATGTATGAGTAGTCAGCTCTGTGCATAAAGGGAAACGAGAGAAATAACGTGAAGTAGACAAAAGTCGAACCAGCGACCTTTTGAACGATAGACAAATGTGCTACCGAATGAACCACCCATAAATACATTTTCGCGTGTGTATATCTGAATAACCTCCCAGCAGGCTGGTTAAATTTGAAAAAAAAACTGACCAAATTTGGATTAACATATTTGTATTGTACTTCGCGAGTGACGAGGACTCTTCCTTGGGAATGAACTTTTTCTGTAATTTTTAGTTACCTGAGCTATTTAACAAGTTAAATCATCAAACGGCAAAGAAAACGACTTACGATTATAAGATTTGCCTTTCACAGCGACTATTTCCTCATTAAGCCCAAATCCCAAATTTCCTGTCCAAATTGTATGCAATTTATGATTCACTAGATCAACCAGCAACCCTTTAATATTGTTTGATTCTTCATTAAGATCTAAGATGTGTAATGTTGAACAAGGAGAAAGCTCTTCTTCTGTCACTTTGGGGAATATATGAACCTGGAAGAAACAAAAAATTATTCAGCCAGCTTCACGAAAAATTAAAACATTTTTGGGCTTTGGATTTTGTTACATGGATCGACGCGTCTTGTGAAGCTGATTTAAATTGCACCGAAGTGTGCAATGCAAATATCTCTGAAGCGAATTTTGCGGCCAGCGACTGGAGTTAAAATCGTTGCGACAGGTCTCTCAGCGGAGGGGAAGCTCCTTTAATCTTCTTCCTTCTCTGTACTCTCTCGCACCGCTGTGCTGTCTCACTCTGAGCCTCTGGGAGACTCGCCGGCGGACGATTTACGGAGCCGCTCGCTCCGGGGAATGAATAATATGGGCTCTCACTCTTAGGCACTTTGGGAGCCTACAATTCGGTTCAGAACGATTTAGTCCGAAATAATGCACTTGAAAAAAACAATCTATTTAATAAGATTTCAGAAATTTTGTTTTCTTATCAGTTAAGGAACCTTACTTCATTACTGCCATCTATCAGCAGAATTGGCGACACGTGTTTGTGATTGACAATAGGCAATATTGAAATCCTGGGAAAAAACGTTTTTTGTTGGATGTATTAAGAAAAAACACCTTTTGATTGGTTGAACTAGTTCGCGCATTGTTTCAATCTTTCCATTCATTGGGTTGAATGACAACACGACCCCATTTGAAGATTTCTGAAAAAAAATTGTTGGGAACATTTCAAAATACACCCCCGGGACATTACATTAAGACCCTCCAATCGTAAACACCAGAATAACCCCCCCACCAAGTAATTTGCCTACAATCAGTATGATCCCCCCACCGAGCCTTCTTTTCAGGCTAACATTGTAAGGCGCAGGCTTCAATCCCTACGGGATATTTTAGCTCCCGCAGCTAGTTGAACGGTGAAAGTGGAAAGACAATAATAACTTTTTGAAAATGGCCGTTTTTAGATTTTTCCGCATTGAGAAAAGTGAAAAAGTATTCCGTACTTTACTCGTATAAGCTACTGTGGCAATTCCATTCAGTTGATAATGAGCCGTAGTTCTTTGAACAAAGAGAGGAACTCGATTATTGTAATGGCCCGAGTTCAGCGGAACGAAATCGTCACCAAGCCATATCTTCCATAAAATGTTTCCATTGGAGCTATCAATTCCAAATAGAACGCCGTTTGTAGTTGTTATCAAGACAACTTTACGAAGATTGAAATAATCTCTTTCGAATAGATTTGCGTTTCTGAAAAAAGATCAATCAATAATGTATAACCAGCCGGCCGAGCAGCTGCCGCAGCTCTTTCGGCTTCTTATGGGGCCGGGAACTCGCTTTAATGTACTAATAAACTTTCCCAATACATGCAAATAAGTTTTCACTCGAAAAGAATAGAACCCCTGGCTCTCTGCACACTGTCCGCGGACGTCAGCGTTACCCCCGAGAACACAGCGACACTGTTTAATTGAACAAATGAACGCGGTTTTTGGACCTCGCGCAGTGTCATTTTCAGAAATTTTCAGGTGAAGTACCCTTCAAATTAAAGCTATAAACTTCTAGTTAAGACGGACATCACCGCGGCAGCAAATATGGGCCGTAACCGAAAATTGGGCTCATTCCTAAGGCTGGGGACAGCGCTAGGTTTGGCGACACACAGATACAGCAACAGACTCACAGAATTTGTCCGTTAGTAATAGTAAAGATGAGAGTAAAGGATTGAAGAACGTTATCGTTATGAATCGATGCGCAAATGCTTACCCGGAATGAGAAACGAATCGAACAGAATCAATGAATTCCGACAATCCGTTTCCGTTCTCAGAGAATGCAGAGAAAAGGACAAACGTCCGTTCGGCTATTTTCGAGATAAATCGACAAACTTGACCAAATTGTACTTGAATGCGGCGAATAAAAGCAGAGCCAATAGTATCTGAAAACCAAAACTTGGTATGGTTTACTGCAATTAATAATGCAGCAATAGGCACTTACGATCACTGTCTTCGAACTCATCTTCGATCAGTTGCTGACTTTCCGAAAGTGGTAAGTCAACCATTTCCACAGACACTGCATTAATTAAAGACTCTGAATATGGAGAGTATTAATTTTTCCGGTCACATTATAAAATATGCTTTTAAAAACAACAAGTAATATTGCTCTAATTTGGAAGTTATCAGAAATCATTACTAGAGACGTTACCTTCTTTATGCCATTCTGTAACAATGTTCTTAGATCTGACATTCACAGTAATCATCTCGATTCGGCAGTCACGACCAACAATCAAAATCTCATATTCAGTTGCTTCAATATCGGCAGAGTTGAAAAAAACTGAACGTGGACCGGAGTTATTTTCATTGCCGGTTCGTGGAAACGTCAAAATATCAGTCTTCTCAGATTCTGTTGACAGGATGCGTACAGCTTTGGGAGAGACAAGTGTCATCAGCTTCGAGTTTTCTGCAAGTCCGACGATTTCTGATGGCTCTTTGTTCAGAGTCTTTATGACGTGTAACTCTCTTCCGGCTATTTCGATGACTTGCAATTGCGTTTCGCCGACAACAATTATTTTAGAGCCAGCAGCGTAGATATATTTGATTTCGTGGTTTGAAGTCGATTCGATCACTTCAGAACGGAGAACATCAGCCACTGACAGTACGTTGCCATTGAAGCAGGATAAGTATTGATTGTGGACAAGGCATCTAGATGAATGAGGAAATCAAGCATTGTTTTATCGACAGGGTAAGTGCAAATAGTCAACTCTACTGTCGGCGAAAAAACAAACAGGTGCAGACTGCAAACACTGAACTTTTCCTCAACTCACGTACTCTTCAATGTTTTTGACACATTTCTTATAAAAGAGCGCGTTTGCTTACACTGGTACGCGAGTTAGAGAAAAATCAGTCGGTCGAGCTGCTAGCGCAGCTCTTCGGCTGGCTTCACTTGGGCCGAGAACACGCCTAAATGCCCCAATACACTTTCCCAATAAATGCTAACTCGAAAAGAATCGAACCCCTGACTCTCTGCACACCATCCGCCCGCGTAACCGCCGGGCCTACCCCGACACACTTGAATGGGGCAAAGCAGGTACATGTGCTCGCGGTTTTGGGCTCCGCGTATGGTTATTTTCAGAAATTTTCAGGTGAAGAAAAAAGCCTAAGACACACACAATTCATCCGTTAGTAATAGTAAAGATAATGATTCAGTGTTTAAAGTCTGCACCAGTTTTTTTGTGCCGAAAATATTGTCGATAGAATAAAGATGCGACACGAGGCGAGCGAGCAAAAGCCAGAAGGTTTAAAAGTAAGCCCCGCCTTCTCGGTTAAAGGCCGCGCCGCACTTTTTTTAAATATCGGATTTTTGGCGATTACTTGAAATTTTAATTTATTTTTCGTGAATTTTCTTATTGGAAACATGTTCTCTTGGATTTAATTTTTAAAAAAAATAGAAGGAAACTGTTGTTGTTATCTAGAAAAACTATTTTTAGAGACGCGCGGCCGCAGTGGTGTAAAAAAGCCGGAGCCGATTTTTTTTTAAATATCCGGGTTTTCCGTGCTCGTCGTGCCGCTTCCTTTTTTTTATACCATGAAATTTTGCACATATACAGAAAATTTAATTAATTCCAATACCTAACCATTCCATCATAATCAGTATGCAACAGGCTACTAATCGAAAATGAAGTGTATTGTGAAAAAAGGCATTATTTTATCACAATAGTTCACTTTGAACGACAAAGTTTGTTTCTCACCTTTCCTGATGAAATTTTACAAATTTCAGATCGTTAGGTTTGCCAAACGATCCACTGCCGTCTATCGGAACGATTGTCAAGCGCTCAGAATTTTCTATTATCCATGCATAGGCTTTTGAAGTTCCGGAATTGAAAAATGAAGAGAATTCAAATGCGTTATCAGGAGCAATAATGCTTGAAGGCAGTGCATCGTCTTCAGGAGCGAATTTCATTATTTTTCCAGCGGATGAAACGTAGATGATTCCATCATGAACTCCGATCGCACTTCTTCAAATAAATATCAATACATACATCGAATAAATTTCGATCACAAACTGTTTCGACTCTTTTTCACTAATTGATATTTGACGAACTAGTGATCCGTCCAGCTTCCTCCACACGCGAACGATTCTTCCATCTTCCGAAACAGTATAAACAACTGAATAATTAAATTTTTACTGTAGAAAAAATAGATAAATTTACAGTATTCATCTGCTGTTGAAATCACTCCATTGTTAGCGAGGAGTGGTGTCTCCAAAACTCGTCTCCATTCTGTTGAACAATATTACTAACTTGAATCTTGTTTCAAATTTATATACCTAATTTTCCCGTCTGGAAGCGAAGAGATGCCAAAATTGATTGATCAGTAGATACAATAATGCTGTCGGGCTTGCTGAAACCTTTCTGCATATTAAATATGCCTTTTCAAAAATCGACCTATCCTTCCAGTCGATCATGATATTTTTTGGGCATCCTATTAACTGTCTTCGCCAATCAAATTTTCCTGCTTGATCTTCGAATATCGCTGACGCTCTGCTCGACCAAAGTATAATTACCGCAAATAATAATCTCATTCTGGAAAAAAATAAGCAATTAAACTAGCAATATAGTTTGATAAGAAGAAATTACTAGGGTACATAACGCTGTCCGACAGTGGCCATATTATGACCAAAACATCGAAACAAATTTTCACATAACTAGATCAATTCCATTTTTTTCGAAGTCGGTATCATTCCCCTTTTTTGGACGGAACTTAATGGGGTTATGCACGCCTAAGTAAAAAAATTTCCATTTTAAAATGAAAAAAAAACAACCAAGCTGGACGAGAAAATTCTAGACCCTCGTCTAAAACAAAATGGCCAAATTCGTCACACTATTTTTCTCGGACTAAATTTGATTTGTGGTTAATTATTCAAAAGTGTTGCCATGTTTTAACAAAAATCGATATGCAAATGTTGTTTCCGATGAAACAGAGCACTGTTTTAGCCGCTTTAATAGCATAAAAAGTAATGGCCTAGAAACCACGAAGTGTGCTGCAAATGCGCTCCACTGCGCCCGTTGATTTCGAAAAATCATTCGTATTTTTAGGCGAGCTCGTGTTTGATCGTTCACATTGTCTTTCAAAGCTTTACAATATTTTTCATCTATTCAAAAAAAAAAAAATACATTTTCGTTATTTTCAGGGAGATGGCGATTGTTAAAAAAAAGAAGCCTTCCACAGGAAAAATAACCGAAAACTCGGATGAAGTCACGAAGAAACCGGCTAAGAGATCCCTAGCGAATGGTTCACAGAAGAGTCTCAAAAATAATGGTTCACCGGCTGCTTCCAGAGACGGTCCTGCAACTAAGAAGATGAAAAAAGTGAAGAAAATCACAAAACCGAAAAGCCAGAATGATGAAGAAAAAGAAAAACCTGAAAAGCTCCAACTGGTTTTGATAATAGAGAAACATTTATCTAATATATTCATTTTTAGATAGACGACATGGAACAGTTGGATTCGTTGATCATCAATGATGTCAACGACGGGAGCGACGATGAACTGAGAGACGATTTTTCAGACGGTAAGATTATTCCAGTGAGAGTTTCTGTATCAACCATCAGGCTATATGCTTTATTTTTGCGTTCAATTCCAAAAAAACGAATCTTGTAATAATATAAACCATTTATAGATGACCTCGAAGATGGTATCGAAGTTCTACCTATCGAAAGAAAATCGAAAGCTCTCGATGAGGCAAACAAGAAAATAATGTAAGCAAAAAATCTATTTGGATATTGGTCAGGAGTTTCGGTTAGCCGCTAACTATATTAAAGGTTTTGTAGAAGTAGGCTTGAGGTTTTTCTAGTAGGTTGGAGGAGACAATATTTATGAGAAATTCAATTTCAGATTGAAAAATTTACCTAGAATTGATTAGACTCATTATGTATTGGAGCATTAAATGAATAAAATGAAAATATTATATCAAAAATTTACAGTAAAGAAGGAGAGGAAGAACTCCAGCTGAACATCGCTAATCAAGCTGTTTTTGAATTGCCCACTGTTGAGGAAATCGAAAACGAAATGAAATCTGTCCCAAATCTTGAAATTATCAAGCAACGGATCGCAGACGTGATTCAGGTGTTGGGAGATTTCAAAGTACGCAGAGATCCTAACAAAAGTCGCACTCAATATATGGAAGTACTGAAAACCGATTTGTGCTCACAGTACGGCTATAATGACTACCTTATGGGCAAGTTCATGGATCTCTTTCCGAACGGCGCCGAGCTTCTCGAATTTCTTGAAGCCAACGACAATCCACGACCAGTTACTATTCGTGCTAACTCGCTCAAAGTTAAACGGTAACTCGAAAAATAATTTCGGGATTACAGTGTAATTTCAGAAGAGACCTTGCTAAAAATCTAATTAATCGTGGAATGAATGTGGATCCAGCCGCTGACTGGACGAAAGTCGGTCTTGTCGTCTACGATTCTCAAGTACCAGTTGGAGCTACCCCAGAATATCTAGCTGGACATTACATGATTCAAGGACTCAATTCATTGCTTCCTGTGATGGCGTTAGCTCCACAACCAGGCGATCGCGTCCTCGATATGTGTTCTGCACCCGGAGGAAAAACATCGCATATTGCTGCTCTTATGAAGAACAGTGGGGTTCTTTTTGCCAATGATGCCAGCGTTAGTCAAACAATTTGGAACTTGTCAATAGAAAATTTCAGTTCGATCGTTGCCGTGCTATCATTGGAAATTTGCATCGATTGGGCGTCAATAATGCGGTAGTGTGCAATCTTGGCGGCGAAGAGTTCAGTAAGATTCGCCCCAATGGCTTCGACAGAATTCTCCTCGATGCGCCATGTTCTGGAACGGGTGTCATTTGGAAGGATCAATCTGTGAAGACAAGTAAAGACAGTCAGGATGTACAGAGGCGTCATACTGTTCAGCGGCAACTTATCCTGTCCGCACTCGATTCGGTGGATGCCAACTCTCCGAATGGTGGTTATCTTGTTTACTCTACATGCTCCGTTTTGGTTGAAGAAAACGAGGCCGTCGTTAATTTCCTGCTTGAAAGACGTCACTGTGAACTTGTCCCAACTGGTCTGAGCATCGGAGTGGACGGATTCACCAGGTTCAAAGACTACCGGTTCCATCCGTCGCTTTCAATGACAAAACGTTACTACCCTCATGTGCATAATATTGATGGTTTCTATGTGGCCAAAATCAAGAAACTCTCGAATGCAAAAATGAGCAAACACGGTGTGATGGAAGCGGAAAAAGAGAAATCTTCTCAGAAAAAACTCGCGAAAGCAGATAGCGCCGCTGAAAACGATAATCGTAACATCAAAAGTCAGAAGAACGGTTCGACGAAAGCTGAATTTTCTGATTCGGAAGACAACGATGAAACCGCTCCAAGTGAGTTACCGGGAAGAAACATAGGTAAAGTTCTCTATTTCCAGTGAAAAACATTGGGTCTGGAGCACGCGCAAACAAGAAACGTCGCAATCAAAAGAAAGCTCAAGACAAACAAACTGCCCAGAAAGAAGACGATGGATTTAATATTGTTAGTTGACAATGTATATAATATTTAATCAATTTTTTTATTTAGGTTGGCAACGTGAAGAAGGCTAAGAAACCCACTATTTTCAAATCCAAAGTGCCGAAGAGAGCCGCCGCTCGAAAAGGTGCAAAATCTGTGAAAAATCGAAGAAAGAAGATGTTGGCTAAACAACAATAATTTTCACGTTCACAATCTTTTTTGTTGTTTTTTTAAAGATTCTTTGTTATCTGTTCTGATGTTGTTTTTGTTTTTTATTCTTCTAAAATGGTAATAGTTAAATTATGTTCTTCAATTTTTTCAAACGGTCGCAGACCTTCCTAATATTTTCGTATATCTTTATTGAATATTCCATCACATCGAAGTGTTTTGGGTATAATTTTATTTGATTGAGTGACAAACTTGTTTCAAATTGTAATTCATGTCTCGATACAGATGGCAGTCGTTGCTGACGAATTCGACAACATTCCAGATTCGGAACTTCATGAAACAATATTGGAAAGAATTGAAGGTAACAATTTTGTTCTATTAGAGGCAATATTATGGCGCTGTTGCAAATAAACTATGAAGCATTTTGACACTCAATAGTCACAGAGAAATCTTACTCCAGACACTGGGAAATACGACCTTTTAAATTTTTGAATGAACACGGTTTCGCTTATCTGTTCGTAGTTGTAACAAGTCTCCACGACTAAGTAAATAGGATTTTTCATTTTTGAATTTCTCAGGTCTCGGTGAAATGTTCCCTGAAAGTCTTCGCTCATTGGTGTCTTCGAGCACAGCCTGGTCTGTTTGGGGACTAAAAGGATGCGTAAGTAATATCTTTATTTTTCCGCTTACAATCACTTATTTCAGTTTAACCTCGCTAGAAGCACCGTATGGGTTGTTTCGACGACATCTCTGATTGCTTTTCTTCCATACATTATCGAGAAAGAGAGAAGCGACCTGGAGAAGTCTCAAGTTGCTCAACAACGCCAAATGCTTCTCGGACCTTCTGCTGCCATTCAACAGGCTAAGACGGCATAAGCATCTCAATAAGAAACCAATCAAAAAACTTCTAGATAGTTTCTTTTTTGTCCGTTAATATCCTTCATAAACATTATTACCTTTGCAAACACAGTTTTGATTACATATGTTTTAATCAAACGTTAGTATATCTTTTGATTTAATTTTTTTCATATCGTCAGATCACCGCCACGGCAGGGCGATTCCTGGTTATGGCGGTAATCTTTTGAATGAGGGCCATATTTGATTTGACTATAATAATTATAATTTCCATCGTTTTCAGTAGGCGATGCTTTCTGGAAGACCAACCTCATCGAGCAACAATCTTAACTCTTCTAATAGTTTAATAGAAAGTTCCAACTTACCCTTGGACGCATCGAGAAGAGGAGACTCCGTCATTGATCGAACTGACCAAAAACAGAATGGTTTACACTTAGGAAGGTCTGAGAGTGTTCCAAACGTAACACCGGAAACAAAAGTCTTAGGAACAACACACAATGTTTTGTTAGATCAGGAACGATATTTACCTATAGCGAATGTTGTGAGAATAATGAAGACCCAAATGGATCCACAGGCGAAGTTGGCGAAAGACGCAAAAGAATGCGTACAAGAATGCGTTTCGGAGTTCATCAGCTTTATTGCATCCGAGGCCGCCGAATTTTGTCACAATACAAAACGGAAAACGATTACCGCTGATGATCTACTAACAGCTCTTGAAGCAACAGGATTTGATAATTATGCTGAACCAATGCGAATTTTTCTGATGAAGTATAGACAGGCCCATAAAGTAACAGGCCCCATCCACAGATCGCACGCGAACTACATGCGACCAAAACAGTTCATGGATGATCAGCCTCTTCGTCCTTTCTTCTTCGATACAGATCAAGGAAGGCGCTGTAAGTATTATGAGAATGGTTTCCCTTTTCAACTGTGCGAAATAGCGTATTATATGTAGGGACCGCAAAGTGTTTTTTTAAAACTCGGAATTATGCTACGAATGCTACCCCATTCGATAGCCAAAATTGTTTCTAAAATTAACGCAGAATCCAATGAACATGGTTATATTCGTGAAAACGGCCATTATTCATCAGTAAAATGGGAAAATGTAAAATCGTCTAACTTACACGACGGACTGCATCAAGAGTTGTGGATCAATTAGTGTGATTTTTTGAATATAGCATCAGAAAAAGGTTTTCTATGAAAATATGAAATAAAAATTGGGGGTCTGAAAATCTCCAGATAATTTGACATCAATGGCTCCAGAAGGCGTGCGGGTGACTTTTTTAGATTTCTTTCTTCAAAATATGTTTATTCACACTGATTTCAGTAGTTCACATTACATTTGGTGCGTAACAACGGCCAGTAACATGCTCTTATCTCCAATTTACGACATCGGCTTTTCTTTTTCCGTCATTATCTTTCTTAGAAGACGTTTTCATGAAAAATAGCATTACTAGGCGATTCCTCGCCCCCAATTACTTAGATAAACATTCTCAAAAAGTTTTTTGAATAGCAACTAAGCTTATACGGACGCCTAGAATAGGCGTACGTTGCATAAAAACGGGCCCAGGAGAAAAATCGCGTGGCCACGCCCCCTCCATTTTGCGGTCCCTAATCATATGTCCGTGATAAAACGTCTATCAAAAACAAATGAAATGAGTTATTTAGGTACTGAGACACAATATGTGGTGAACGGAAGCGAAGTCGTGAAGAATGCACCATTGGCAGATGAATGGAACGAACAGACTGGCACACTCAATGCTCCTAAAGAAGGACCACTTGTCGGCAGCATGATGAGCGTGGTTGGTCTGAAATCGTACTGTTGTTCTTTGATAACGTATTTTGAAGCGGTGTGCTAATCCCGTTCCGAAATCTTGTTCAATAGATGATTCGGACTCGGTAATAGCTTTAGAGCAGCAACAACAAATGCAGATTTATGTGGATCCGACTTCGAAACAGCACTACGCTGCTATGGAGAGTGAGTTTTCGTGGCAACCGCATATCTTCAAATAACGCAAGTTTTCAGCGTCGAACGGAATGGAACTTTACCCGATTATGATCCAAGACACTCCAGTGCAACTAGAAAATGTCACGAATGATCTAGATGTAGGTTCATAATTTCTGGTATTGCTCACATCAAAAAGTATTTAGTCTCACGGCCAAACTATCAGCCAATCCAACGTTGGCGATAAATCTGCAAAACCAGACTCCAGCTCCACTACTAGCTCCAGAGGTAGTCAGTAATATCCTCAATGTCCATAATTCGCACTTGACAAGTTTAGGACATCATTCAACCTCCTCGAGCACGCGATGTCGTCCTGAAATGTCCCCGCCCAGACATGTACCATACAAAAAAAGAAAATAGCGTATAAAGTTTCAGTTGATATACGAGAAAACGAGTGGACAAAACCGTGAAATTGTTTCATGGCAAAAATTCACGATTCTGCAATTTTTTTCTGTATATATTTTTGTAAATTTCCAGTCTGGAAGTTTCAGATGAACGCAACTATTTTCGAAAGTTTTTATTCTCTAAAATAAATTTTATCAGTTGATAGCAATATAATGAAATAAAACGAATTCAGAAAATCCTGTTTGTCGCCCGCAACGATGCTCCTGTGATTCCGCCTTGTGCATTGCAGTTTGCGGAATCACCGAAGCTTAATCACCCTAACTAGTAAATCGTGTTCTTTGTTTAGTCAGTTGATATTTGAAGAATTTTTTTGAAAGTCAAGTGGCCTAAAGAGCTTACACTGTGCGGAATCAGAGGAGCGTCGTTGCGGGCGACTGGCAGGATTTTTTGAACGCATACTCAGGTAAATCAAAGACGATATCGCGAGAAATGTAGACAATATCGAAGTAACGTGGAGTATTTGTAATGTGCCATCATGATATTAGTGCAATTCACTCGATATTCGCTTTCGATCTCAAAATATTCTGGCAAATTATCCCACACTACCTGATCCCACACTACCTTTTACACAACTCTACCATGATCTCACTCTACCAGTATCTTACACTACCTTTTTTGAAAAGTATCTCACTCTCCCTAAAGCTAAATTTTTAGGATTTTTCCTATAATTTTTCGATATAATTTCTTCGATACCGTGGATTATGATGTGATTGCTGGAAAGGAAAATTCGCGGCAAAGGAAAATTTATGGAAAATTCACGGAAAGTTTTGGATTAACCTATTCTTCAGTGAATCTTCACTGGTACCACAATCTGATAGCACTGAATCTGGAAATTGTGAAAAATAAGGAACATTTCCTTATTGCATCCCATAAATGTGGGGGCCATCTGTAAGCGGGACTATTCTTTCAGTTCACTCTTCTCCAAATCAGCCAGCTTTTTATGTTTTTGTTTTGCTTTTGTATGGTTCTTTTCTTTTTTGGTTTCAAGGGCGGTCACTCGATATATTTATTTGATATTCAAAAAAAAAACATAAATCAATCATAAGATAAAATAATTTTTTAAAAACACTGAAATAGGGATCAATCTTTCATAAACGGGTGGCTTCTTGCTCCGACGCGTTGCTCTCCGAATCCTAAAAATTTTTTGATAATTTCGAGATGGTGTGTTTCATTTTGCGAGAAGACGTTGCAATAAATTCAACTGGTCCAATTTTCAGAATTTTTCAAACAAGACTGTCTAATTTCAAAAGGAAAACATTGAAAAGGAAAGAAATTAGGAAAAAAACCATAACATTCAAACGAAAATACGCTTTGGAAGAAGTTACCAAATGGAAGGACTTCGGTTTTTAGTAGTGTGGGATCACTCAGAGATGATCTTACACTACCAAAAACTGAACTCCTCGAATAAAAAGAACAGTGTGATAGTGATTCCACACTACTAAAAACCGAAGTCCTTCCATTTGGTAACTTTTTCCAAAGCGTATTTTCGTTTGAATGTTATGGTTTTTTTCCTAATTTCTTTCCGTTTTCAATGATTTTCTTTTGAAATTAGACAGTCCTGTTTGTAAAACTCTGAAAATTAGACCAATTGAATTTATTGCAACGTTTTCTCGCAAGATGGAACATGAAAACTCGAAATTATCAAAAAAAAATTTTAGGATTCGGAGAACAACGCGTCGGAACCAGCAACTACTGGCTTACAAAATTGTAATCCCCATTTCCGTGTTTTTGAAAAATTATATTATCTTTTGATTTATCGATGTTATTTTTCAAACTTAAAATAAATTTTTTATTTAAAAAGAGGTGATGACCATTAAAACAAGAAATTGGGCATGGGAGAATCGGAGAAGGGTCTATACAGAGAAGGTCGTACTACAGATGGCTCCCACATTTATGGGATGCAATAAGGAAATGTTCCTTATTTTTCACAATTTCCAGATTCAGTGCTATCAGATTGTGGTACCAGTAAAGATTCACTGAAGAATAGGTTAATCCAAAATTTGACGTGAATTGGCCTTAAAAAATTATGATGACAATTATTATTCAGAAATCAGATCGTAATCCACGGTATCGAAGAAGTAATATCGATAAAAAAAATTATAGGAAAAATCCTAAAATTTAACATTAGGGAGAGTGAGATACTTTTCAAAAAAGGTAGTGTAAGATACTGGTAGAGTGAGATCATGGTAGAGTTGTGTAAAAGGTAGTGTGGGATCAGGTAGTGTGGGATAATTTGCCAAATATTTCACCTTTTCTCGCGATATTCAACGAGTTTCTCGCGATATTAGCTTTTCACCTCCAGATATTCACTTTTCATCTCCCGATATTCGTTTTTTATGTCAGGACAATTGTTGTTTATCAGGATATTTTTCATCCAGATTTCAAATTTATACTGTTTATTCAATTCATGAGAAAAAACAATAGACAACATAATGAAAAAAAAACAAAGAAATTTAAGCAACGTTGGTGAAAATTTGAGTTGTGAAGAGTTCTCCGCGTTGTCGCTAGAACTTGTTGAGCATTTCGTCCTGCATTTGCGGCTCCAACTTCTGTAAAAATTATTTATTTCACAACTATATCAGAAGGAGTTTTCTTAACCTGTCATAACTTTTCTGATGTTCTGATCATCCTGTTGCTCTGCGCTTTCCATCATTGGTTTTCCGGTTGCTCAGACACATTTTACGTTTGGTGATTCTGAAACTGTTTATGTCATTTAACAAAAATGGAAAGCAGTTTTGCAATCCTCGTGGAAAGTCCTTTCAAATTATACCGCAGTCGTTCTGAAAAGCCAACATACCTGTGGAACATTCCCTAGTGAATTAAATCGTCAAAAACATAAGTAAATAGTGAAAAACAATAAGAATGAGAAATAAGAAAAAACAATTTCCGACAAACAAATTTGTGGAATATCCCGAGATGAAAAGTGAATATCTCCAGAGTACAAACTCTGGTAATCCGTTTCTAGCCTAATTAGGCGAAATGCCAATCTAAATGTAGAAATCTCAGCTACTACTTGAACCAGATTATTTTGACAAATCGGCTAATTAGTCTAACAATGTGGCTAAACTAACTTCACGGGCTAATTATTTTGACAAAGTGACTAGTTAGATTAACACCTTGGCTAAACTAGCTGACAACGCGCCTAAACTAATTTGGCAATCGACCGACGACATCCCTTTAGGTTGACACCTTGGCTAAACTAACTGACAACGCGCCTAAACTAATTTGGCAATCGACCGAAGCGCGCCTAATTAGACTAACAATTTGACTAGTTAGACTGAAAAAATTCAAATCAAAAATCAATAGATTTTATCCAAATGATTAATAGAAAAAAAATCAACAAAAAAGGAATTTTCAAAAAAAAAAAATGAACAAAGTTTTCAAAGTTTCGATGTCTTGGAGTTGTCCGCGGCTTCCTCTTGTCTGTCGCTGTTGTTGTTGTTGTTGCGCCCTCTTTCCATCGAAGCTCTCGAATGATTGCTGAAAATCAATAAAATTAACATAGCTTAATTCACAACTTTCGAAACCCTTTCCCACAAACTCACAAAGTGTTTGTTAAATGCACTTTAACGAGAAGAGCTAGGTGTGTTTGAATTGCTACCGCCTCGATTCCAGGAACCTCGATGTGACGAATGTGCGTCTCTGAAAGACACGAATAATTCTAAAAAGTCAGTTTTGTTCATGCACTTGAAAGTTGCAGCAAAATCTGGGTGACTGAGCTTCTGAACGAGAAAGATGGCAATAAGGACATCCATTTGTTCAGATAACCAGATTTTGCTAGAGTAATGGGTACTACAAACCAATGAATGAGTTGATCAAGTGACAAGGAAACTGCGGAGGCTTCGGAATCGTACTGGTTCTACTTGGCCACCATTTCTCATAGAGTGAACTCTGGAGCCGTTACTCGGAGCCGCATGTCTGTAAATGAAAGAGCATATTGTCTTTCGAAAATGTTTAATATAAGGTCAATTTTCTCCAGTGAGAAAGCGAAAAAAAAACTGAAAATCAGTGAAGATGGGGGAACATTCAGCACGCGTATTTTGAAAACTGCTGAAAAACATTTTTCGAAAAAAAAATGAAAGAAAACATTGAGGAAAACGGAAGAAAACCGTTAAAATAGGCCAAACGGAAAAAAATTCGAAATTTGTTTTTCGAAAAGTGTGCGATTCCGCGTTGCTGTGTATGCAGACAGTGCGACACACCTCACGCGCAAATCGTGGCTCGCATGGTCTGTCAATCTAATTAGGCTCGATTTAGATTGACAAATCTGGGTATCAACCTAATTAGACTCGAAACTAATTCGCAAACCTAGATGCACACGTTAATCTAATTAGGCTTGTTTTAGGTTAATAATGCAACTAATCTAACTTCACAGCTCTGTTTAGGTTAGGCTTTTCCGATTAGGCTGACATTTCGTCTAATTAGACAACTGATTTCTAATTAGGCTAGAAACGGATTACCAGAGAAGTGAATATCCGCAAAGTGTGGAGTTAATATCCCGAGATTCTGGGACCATATCATGAGAAATGTGGCTAATGTCCTGATATTCATGGTATTCCAAGTTTTCTTTCTCTACATTCGGCTTTCTCATTCTACAATCTAAATATTTATCCAGATATTTGAGTTTTCTTCCGATTTTCGCAATGCTCCGCTGATATTATCTTTTTGTCTCGCGATATCGTTTTTGAGTTACCTGAGTAATAACAATTTCAAGACATTTTAAGAAAATTTGTCGTTCAGATTTCCGGCTAATTTCCTATTTCTCGAGAAAATTCGAAAAAACTTTCTGACTATTGAGCCAAGTTGAGAGGAATCGTCAATAAAAAAAAATCTTAATTATATTTTTAAGTTGTCGTGTTCCTTTGTTGGAAAATCCTGTTTAAATCGTAAAAAATATTTTGTTTCCAAGATAACAGAAAAAAGTAGCTTCGTAGTCGAATTTCACTTGCGAGGCCGTGGCCGCGAGGTCGAGTTTTTGCACGGCACATTCGCGGCCATCCTACCGTGGTAAATAATACGGAACCGCGACGCGACCAACGGCACTGGAGAAAGCTAAACTTTTCGCGAATAGACAATATCAACTTCTAGTTTGGACGGGCATCACCGCAAATGAGGGCTGTAACCGAAAATTGGACTCATTTTGGTTTGCGAACTTCTCCAGAGTTGCGCTACACACCGAGATCCCGGCAGATACGCAGAATTCACTCGTTAGTAATAGTAAAGATCTGCGCGTTGATTATCAACGCCGTTTCGGCGCACAGCGTTATCTTTCTTGTATCAGATATTGATTCTGTTAGTTTATGAAAATGACACTGAAGTGTATTCAACATTCCTTTTGCGGGAAAAAAATAATTGTGGCTTTTCCGTTACAGTTTAAATTACACTGCCAAACTTGTGGGAGCGAATACTCCAGGAAAGTAGAGATAGCACTGATTTTTGATTTTAAATTTATTTATTCAGGAAAATGGCTGGAAGACATGGACTTTATGCTACAATCCTGTAAAAAAACTCAAATGTTCATTACTTTTAAAGCCTTCGTTCGGATCTTTTCAAAAGTATGTTCTTATTATCAATGACGTCAAGCGCTTGTTTTATTTAGATACAATTTTGGCGACGACTTGCATATTGGAATTGCAAATTCACGATTTGAAATATACTCGTTTTGGATCAATGGGGTTGAAATTCAGGGTAGGTCTTCAGATCGGAAAAATTTTCTTCCGCTATTTTGAAGTACTCACAATATTGTCGGTGAGAATATATCGAACAAGCATTCAGAAACTGTTAAAAAAAGCATTTTAAAACAGTGTACATTTAACAAAATCTAGACAATTTCAGAATGTTCATGGGAAAATTCGGTGGTTGTTTGCAATTTATCGACGTTTTTCTTCCACATAAATTGCTGGATTGACGGAGCGATTTCAGAGTTCTACAACGTATCAAAATCCACATTTTTACCATCACAATATAATGAGAAAGAATGGAACTGCTTCGACTTTGTTTTAAATTTTCTTAAATTCATAAACTTTCGGGATGAAAGTTATACAAAATCTGAATTCGTTAATGATTTCGTCCGAAAAGAGCTTGGCGATGTAATGACACACTCAAGAAGTCCGAAATAAATTGATTCATTTTACAAAGTGATGTTAACGAAACTGATTTGAGCAATCATGAAAGCGAAATTCTACAACACCCGAAAATCGATACAGACAGTGTGCCAGTATTGTGAGAAAGAACGAAGGTCGTAAAAGGAGGACCGCGTCGGAGGTCGAGGGGGTAGTAAAAGAGCACCTATACTCACCGCACGCATCAGTAAGTACGCTCCACTGTGAAATGACCGAAATGGAAGAGAAAATTGGAGTTTTCTAGGCCGCGGCCATCGATTTTTCACCGCGAAATTTTCTGAATGGTGGTGCGAATTTCGAGATGGTGGACGTGGCCGAGAAAACTCCAGTTGTGCAGTGGAGCGCACTTACTGTCGCGTGCGGCGAGTATATATAAACTCTCGTACCGGTGAGCGTGAGCGGGCAGGATGGGGAGCGGATGTGTGCGCCGTCGGCAGGAGAGTGGTCACAAGACTGAGGATGCAGGCCTAGGCTCAAGACTGAGGATGCAGGCCTAGGCTCAAGACTGAGGATGCAGGCCTAGGCTCAAGACTGAGGATGCAGGCCTAGGCTCAAGATTGAGGATGCAGGCCTAGGCTCAAGACTGAGGATGCAGGCCTAGGCTCAAGGCTGAGGATGCAGGCCCAGGATCAAGGCTGAGGATGCAGGCCCAGGCTCAAGGCTGAGGATGCAGGCCCAGGCTCAAGGCTGAGGATGCAGGCCCAGGCTCAAGGCTGAGGATGCAGGCCCAGGCTCAAGACTGAGGATACAGGCTCAAGGCTGAGGATGCAGGCTCAAGGCTGAGGATGCAGGCTCAAGGCTGAGGATGCAGGCCCGAAGACAGAGGATGCAGGCCCGAAGACAGAGGATGCAGGCCCGAAGACAGAGGACGCAGGCCCGAAGACAGAGGATGCAGGCCCGAAGACAGAGGATGCAGGCCCGAAGACAGAGGATGCAGGCCCGAAGACAGAGGATGCAGGCCCGAAGACAGAGGATGCAGGCCCGAAGACAGAGGATGCAGGCCCGAAGACTGAGGATGCAGGCCCGAAGACTGAGGATGCAGGCCCGAAGACTGAGGATGCAGGCCCGAAGACTGAGGATGCAGGCCCGAAGACTGAGGATGCAGGCCCGAAGACTGAGGATGCAGGCCCGAAGACTGAGGATGCAGGCCCGAAGACTGAGGATGCAGGCCGGCCTAGGGTTTCTATAGGGATGTGACGATGGAAATATCAAATGTGTATAGAACAGTTAAGGTAGCGGTTACGGAAACGGTAGAGCGGTTAAGGAAACGGTAGAGCGGTTAAGGAAACGGTAGAACGGTTAAAGAAACGGAAGAACGGTTAAAGAAACGGTTAAGGAAACGGTTAAGAAAACGGTAAAACGGTTAAGGAAACGGTTAAGAAAACGGAAAAACGGTCAAGGAAACGGTTTAAGAAACGGTAGAACGGTTAAGGAAACGGTTAAGAAAACGGAAAAACGGTCAAGGAAACGGAAAAATGGTTGAAGAAACGGTAGAACGGTTAAGGAAACGGAAAAACGGTTTAAGAAACGGTAGAACGGTTAAGGAAACGGAAAAACGGTTAAGGTAACGGTTGAGGAAACGGTAGAACGGTTAAGGAAACGGTTAAGAAAACGGTAGAACGGTTAAGGAAACGGTAGAACGGTTAAAGAAACGGTAGAACGGTTAAAGAAACGGAAAAACGGTTAAGAAACGGTAGAACGGTTAAGGAAACGGTCAAGGAAACGGTTAAGGAAACGGTAGAACGGTTAAGGAAACGGTAGAACGGTTAAAGAAACGGTAGAACGGTTAAAGAAACGGAAAAACGGTTAAGAAACGGTAGAACGGTTAAGGAAACGGAAAAACGGTTAAGGTAACGGTTGAGGAAACGGTAGAACGGTTAAGGAAACGGTAGAGCGGTTAAGGAAACGGTAGAACGGTTAAAGAAACGGAAGAACGGTTAAAGAAACGGTTAAGGAAACGGTTAAGAAAACGGTAAAACGGTTAAGGAAACGGTTAAGAAAACGGAAAAACGGTCAAGGAAACGGTTTAAGAAACGGTAGAACGGTTAAGGAAACGGTTAAGAAAACGGAAAAACGGTCAAGGAAACGGTAGAACGGTTAAGGAAACGGAAAAACGGTTAAGGAAACGGTAAAAAGGTTAAGGAAATGGTAAAAAGGTTAAGAAAACGGTTGAGGAAACGGTAGAACGGTTAAGAAAACGGTAGAACGGTAACGGTAACGAAAACGGAAAAACGGTTAAGAAACGGTAGAGCGGTTAAGGAAACGGTTAAGAAAACGGTAGAACGGTAACGAAAACGGAAAAACGGTTAAGAAACGGTTAAGGAAACGGTAGAACGGTTAAGGAAACGGTAGAACGGTAAATGGAAACGGTAGAACGGTTAAAGAAACGGTAGAACGGTTAAGGAAACGGTAGAGCTGATCAAGGCTGAGGATGCAGGCCCAGGCTCAAGGCTGAGGATGCAGGCCCAGGCTCAAGGCTGAGGATGCAGGCCCAGGCTCAAGGCTGAGGATGCAGGCTCAAGGCTGAGGATGCAGGCCCGAAGACAGAGGATGAGGCCCGAAGACAGAGGATGCAGGCCCGAAGACAGAGGATGCAGGCCCGAAGACAGAGGATGCAGGCCCGAAGACAGAGGATGCAGGCCCGAAGACAGAGGATGCAGGCCCGAAGACAGAGGATGCAGGCCCGAAGACAGAGGATGCAGGCCCGAAGACAGAGGATGCAGGCCCGAAGACTGAGGATGCAGGCCCGAAGACTGAGGATGCAGGCCCGAAGACTGAGGATGCAGGCCCGAAGACTGAGGATGCAGGCCCGAAGACTGAGGATGCAGGCCCGAAGACTGAGGATGCAGGCCCGAAGACTGAGGATGCAGGCCCGAAGACTGAGGATGCAGGCCGGCCTAGGGTTTCTATAGGGATGTGACGATGGAAATATCAAATGTGTATAGAACAGTTAAGGTAGCGGTTACGGAAACGGTAGAGCGGTTAAGGAAACGGTAGAACGGTTAAGGAAACGGTAGAACGGTAAATGGAAACGGTAGAACGGTTAAAGAAACGGTAGAACGGTTAAGGAAACGGTAGAGCTGATCAAGGCTGAGGATGCAGGCCCAGGCTCAAGGCTGAGGATGCAGGCCCAGGCTCAAGGCTGAGGATGCAGGCCCAGGCTCAAGGCTGAGGATGCAGGCTCAAGGCTGAGGATGCAGGCCCGAAGACAGAGGATGAGGCCCGAAGACAGAGGATGCAGGCCCGAAGACAGAGGATGCAGGCCCGAAGACAGAGGATGCAGGCCCGAAGACAGAGGATGCAGGCCCGAAGACAGAGGATGCAGGCCCGAAGACAGAGGATGCAGGCCCGAAGACAGAGGATGCAGGCCCGAAGACTGAGGATGCAGGCCCGAAGACTGAGGATGCAGGCCCGAAGACTGAGGATGCAGGCCCGAAGACTGAGGATGCAGGCCCGAAGACTGAGGATGCAGGCCCGAAGACTGAGGATGCAGGCCCGAAGACTGAGGATGCAGGCCCGAAGACTGAGGATGCAGGCCGGCCTAGGGTTTCTATAGGGATGTGACGATGGAAATATCAAATGTGTATAGAACAGTTAAGGTAGCGGTTACGGAAACGGTAGAGCGGTTAAGGAAACGGTAGAACGGTTAAGGAAACGGTTAAGAAAACGGTAGAACGGTAACGAAAACGGAAAAACGGTTAAGGAAACGGTAGAAAGGTTAAGGAAACGGTTAAGAAAACGGAAAAACGGTCAAGGAAACGGAAAAATGGTTGAAGAAACGGTAGAACGGTTAAGGAAACGGAAAAACGGTTTAAGAAACGGTAGAACGGTTAAGGAAACGGAAAAACGGTTAAGGTAACGGTTGAGGAAACGGTAGAACGGTTAAGGAAACGGTTAAGAAAACGGTAGAACGGTAACGAAAACGGAAAAACGGTTAAGGAAACGGTAGAAAGGTTAAGGAAACGGTCAAGGAAACGGTTAAGGAAACGGTAGAACGGTTAAGGAAACGGTAGAACGGTTAAAGAAACGGTAGAACGGTTAAAGAAACGGAAAAACGGTTAAGAAACGGGAGAACGGTTAAGGAAACGGTTAAGAAAACGGTAGAACGGTAACGAAAACGGAAAAACGGTTAAGGAAACGGTAGAAAGGTTAAGGAAACGGTCAAGGAAACGATTAAGGAAACGGTAGAACGGTTAAGGAAACGGTAGAACGGTTAAGGAAACGGTAGAACGGTTAAGGAAACGGAAAAACGGTTAAGGTAACGGTAAAAAGGTTAAGGAAACGGTTAAGAAAACGGAAAAACGGTCAAGGAAACGGTAGAACGGTTAAGGAAACGGAAAAACGGTTAAGGAAACGGTAAAAAGGTTAAGGAAATGGTAAAAAGGTTAAGAAAACGGTTGAGGAAACGGTAGAACGGTTAAGAAAACGGTAGAACGGTAACGGTAACGAAAACGGAAAAACGGTTAAGAAACGGTAGAGCGGTTAAGGAAACGGTTAAGAAAACGGTAGAACGGTAACGAAAACGGAAAAACGGTTAAGAAACGGTTAAGGAAACGGTAGAACGGTTAAGGAAACGGTAGAACGGTAAATGGAAACGGTAGAACGGTTAAAGAAACGGTAGAACGGTTAAGGAAACGGTAGAGCGGTTAAGGAAACGGAAAAACGGTTAAGGTAACGGTTAAGGAAACGGAAAAACGGTTAAGGTAACGGTTAAGGAAACGGAAAAACGGTTAAGGTAACGGTTAAGAAAACGGTAGAACGGTAACGAAAACGGAAAAACGGTTAAGAAACGGTAAAGGAAACGGTAGAACGGTTAAGGAAACGGTAGAACGGTTAAGGAAACGGTAGAACGGTTAAAGAAACGGTAGAACGGTTAAAGAAACGGTAGAACGGTTAAGGAAACGGTAGAGCGGTTAAGGAAACGGAAAAACGGTTAAGGTAACGGTTAAGAAAACGGTAGAACGGTAACGAAAACGGAAAAACGGTTAAGGAAACGGTTAAGGAAACGGAAAAACGGTTAAGGAAACGGTTAAGGAAACGGAAAAACGGTCAAGGAAACGGTTAAGGAAACGGAAAAACGGTTAAGGAAACGGTTAAGGAAACGGAAAAACGGTTAAGGAAACGGTAAAAAGGTTAAGGAAACGGTAAAACGGTTAAGAAACGGTTAAGGAAACGGTAGAACGGTTAAGGAAACGGTAGAACGGTTAAAGAAACGGTAGAACGGTCAAGGAAACGGAAAAACGGTTTAAGAAACGGTAGAGCGGTTAAGGAAACGGAAAAATGGTTGAAGAAACGGTAGAACGGTTAAGGAAACGGTTAAGAAAACGGTAGAACGGTAACGAAAACGGAAAAACGGTTAAGAAACGGTTAAGGAAACGGTAGAACGGTTAAGGAAACGGTAGAACGGTAAATGGAAACGGTAGAACGGTTAAAGAAACGGTAGAACGGTTAAGAAAACGGTAGAGCGGTTAAGGAAACGGAAAAACGGTTAAGGTAACGGTTAAGGAAACGGAAAAACGGTTAAGGTAACGGTTAAGGAAACGGAAAAACGGTTAAGGTAACGGTTAAGAAAACGGTAGAACGGTAACGAAAACGGAAAAACGGTTAAGAAACGGTTAAGGAAACGGTAGAACGGTTAAGAAAACGGTAGAACGGTTAAGGAAACGGTAGAACGGTTAAAGAAACGGTAGAACGGTTAAAGAAACGGTAGAACGGTTAAGGAAACGGTAGAGCGGTTAAGGAAACGGAAAAACGGTTAAGGTAACGGTTAAGAAAACGGTAGAACGGTAACGAAAACGGAAAAACGGTTAAGGAAACGGTTAAGGAAACGGAAAAACGGTTAAGGAAACGGTTAAGGAAACGGAAAAACGGTTAAGGAAACGGTTAAGGAAACGGAAAAACGGTTAAGGAAACGGTTAGGGAAACGGAAAAACGGTTAAGGAAACGGTAAAAAGGTTAAGGAAACGGTTAAACGGTTAAGAAACGGTTAAGGAAACGGTAGAACGGTTAAGGAAACGGTAGAACGGTTAAAGAAACGGTAGAACGGTTAAGGAAACGGAAAAATGGTTGAAGAAACGGTAGAACGGTTAAGGAAACGGAAAAACGGTTAAGGTAACGGTAAAAAGGTTAAGGAAACGGTTAAGAAAACGGAAAAACGGTCAAGGAAACGGTAGAACGGTTAAGGAAACGGAAAAACGGTTAAGGAAACGGTAAAAAGGTTAAGGAAACGGTTAAGAAAACGGAAAAACGGTCAAGGAAACGGTAGAACGGTTAAGGAAACGGTTAAGAAAACGGAAAAACGGTCAAGGAAACGGTTAAGGAAACGGTAGAACGGTTAAGGAAACGGAAAAATGGTTGAAGAAACGGTAGAACGGTTAAGGAAACGGAAAAACGGTTAAGGTAACGGTAAAAAGGTTAAGGAAACGGTTAAGAAAACGGAAAAACGGTCAAGGAAACGGTAGAACGGTTAAGGAAACGGAAAAACGGTTAAGGAAACGGTAAAAAGGTTAAGGAAACGGTTAAGAAAACGGAAAAACGGTCAAGGAAACGGTAGAACGGTTAAGGAAACGGTTAAGAAAACGGAAAAACGGTCAAGGAAACGGTTAAGGAAACGGTAGAACGGTTAAGGAAACGGAAAAATGGTTGAAGAAACGGTAGAACGGTTAAGGAAACGGAAAAACGGTTTAAGAAACGGTAGAACGGTTAAGGAAACGGAAAAACGGTTAAGGAAACGGAAAAACGGTTAAGGTAACGGTAAAAAGATTAAGGAAACGGTTGGGAAAACGGAAAAACGGTCAAGGAAACGGTTGAGGAAACTGTAGAACGGTTAAGGAAACGGTTAAGAAAACGGTAGAACGGTAACGAAAACGGAAAAACGGTTAAGGAAACGGTAAAACGGTTAAGGAAACGGTAGAACGGTTAAGGAAACGGAATAATGGTTGAAGAAACGGTAGAACGGTTGAGGAAACGGAAAAACGGTTTAAGAAACGGTAGAACGGTTAAGGAAACGGTTAAGAAAACGGAAAAACGGTCAAGGAAACTGAAAAATGGTTGAAGAAACGGTAGAACGGTTAAGGAAACGGAAAAACGGTTTAAGAAACGGTAGAACGGTTAAGGAAACGGAAAAACGGTTAAGGTAACGGTTGAGGAAACGGTAGAACGGTTAAGGAAACGGTTAAGAAAACGGTAGAACGGTAACGAAAACGGAAAAACGGTTAAGGAAACGGTAGAAAGGTTAAGGAAACGGTCAAGGAAACGGTTAAGGAAACGGTAGAACGGTTAAGGAAACGGTAGAACGGTTAAAGAAACGGTAGAACGGTTAAAGAAACGGAAAAACGGTTAAGAAACGGTAGAACGGTTAAGGAAACGGTTAAGAAAACGGTAGAACGGTAACGAAAACGGAAAAACGGTTAAGGAAACGGAAAAATGGTTGAAGAAACGGTAGAACGGTTAAGGAAACGGAAAAACGGTTTAAGAAACGGTAGAACGGTTAAGGAAACGGAAAAACGGTTAAGGTAACGGTTGAGGAAACGGTAGAACGGTTAAGGAAACGGTTAAGAAAACGGTAGAACGGTAACGAAAACGGAAAAACGGTTAAGGAAACGGTAGAAAGGTTAAGGAAACGGTCAAGGAAACGGTTAAGGAAACGGTAGAACGGTTAAGGAAACGGTAGAACGGTTAAAGAAACGGTAGAACGGTTAAAGAAACGGAAAAACGGTTAAGAAACGGGAGAACGGTTAAGGAAACGGTTAAGAAAACGGTAGAACGGTAACGAAAACGGAAAAACGGTTAAGGAAACGGTAGAAAGGTTAAGGAAACGGTCAAGGAAACGATTAAGGAAACGGTAGAACGGTTAAGGAAACGGTAGAACGGTTAAGGAAACGGTAGAACGGTTAAGGAAACGGAAAAACGGTTAAGGTAACGGTAAAAAGGTTAAGGAAACGGTTAAGGAAACGGTAGAACGGTTAAGGAAACGGTAGAACGGTTAAGGAAACGGAAAAACGGTTAAGGTAACGGTAAAAAGGTTAAGGAAACGGTTAAGAAAACGGAAAAACGGTTAAGGAAACGGTAAAACGGTTAAGGAAACGGTAGAACGGTTAAGGAAACGGAATAATGGTTGAAGAAACGGTAGAACGGTTGAGGAAACGGAAAAACGGTTTAAGAAACGGTAGAACGGTTAAGGAAACGGTTAAGAAAACGGAAAAACGGTCAAGGAAACTGAAAAATGGTTGAAGAAACGGTAGAACGGTTAAGGAAACGGAAAAACGGTTTAAGAAACGGTAGAACGGTTAAGGAAACGGAAAAACGGTTAAGGTAACGGTTGAGGAAACGGTAGAACGGTTAAGGAAACGGTTAAGAAAACGGTAGAACGGTAACGAAAACGGAAAAACGGTTAAGGAAACGGTAGAAAGGTTAAGGAAACGGTCAAGGAAACGGTTAAGGAAACGGTAGAACGGTTAAGGAAACGGTAGAACGGTTAAAGAAACGGTAGAACGGTTAAAGAAACGGAAAAACGGTTAAGAAACGGTAGAACGGTTAAGGAAACGGTTAAGAAAACGGTAGAACGGTAACGAAAACGGAAAAACGGTTAAGGAAACGGAAAAATGGTTGAAGAAACGGTAGAACGGTTAAGGAAACGGAAAAACGGTTTAAGAAACGGTAGAACGGTTAAGGAAACGGAAAAACGGTTAAGGTAACGGTTGAGGAAACGGTAGAACGGTTAAGGAAACGGTTAAGAAAACGGTAGAACGGTAACGAAAACGGAAAAACGGTTAAGGAAACGGTAGAAAGGTTAAGGAAACGGTCAAGGAAACGGTTAAGGAAACGGTAGAACGGTTAAGGAAACGGTAGAACGGTTAAAGAAACGGTAGAACGGTTAAAGAAACGGGAGAACGGTTAAGGAAACGGTTAAGAAAACGGTAGAACGGTAACGAAAACGGAAAAACGGTTAAGGAAACGGTAGAAAGGTTAAGGAAACGGTCAAGGAAACGATTAAGGAAACGGTAGAACGGTTAAGGAAACGGTAGAACGGTTAAGGAAACGGTAGAACGGTTAAGGAAACGGAAAAACGGTTAAGGTAACGGTAAAAAGGTTAAGGAAACGGTTAAGAAAACGGAAAAACGGTCAAGGAAACGGTAGAACGGTTAAGGAAACGGAAAAACGGTTTAAGAAACGGTAGAACGGTTAAGGAAACGGTTAAGAAAACGGAAAAACGGTCAAGGAAACTGAAAAATGGTTGAAGAAACGGTAGAACGGTTAAGGAAACGGAAAAACGGTTTAAGAAACGGTAGAACGGTTAAGGAAACGGAAAAACGGTTAAGGTAACGGTTGAGGAAACGGTAGAACGGTTAAGGAAACGGTTAAGAAAACGGTAGAACGGTAACGAAAACGGAAAAACGGTTAAGGAAACGGTAGAAAGGTTAAGGAAACGGTCAAGGAAACGGTTAAGGAAACGGTAGAACGGTTAAGGAAACGGTAGAACGGTTAAAGAAACGGTAGAACGGTTAAAGAAACGGAAAAACGGTTAAGAAACGGTAGAACGGTTAAGGAAACGGTTAAGAAAACGGTAGAACGGTAACGAAAACGGAAAAACGGTTAAGGAAACGGAAAAATGGTTGAAGAAACGGTAGAACGGTTAAGGAAACGGAAAAACGGTTTAAGAAACGGTAGAACGGTTAAGGAAACGGAAAAACGGTTAAGGTAACGGTTGAGGAAACGGTAGAACGGTTAAGGAAACGGTTAAGAAAACGGTAGAACGGTAACGAAAACGGAAAAACGGTTAAGGAAACGGTAGAAAGGTTAAGGAAACGGTCAAGGAAACGGTTAAGGAAACGGTAGAACGGTTAAGGAAACGGTAGAACGGTTAAAGAAACGGTAGAACGGTTAAAGAAACGGGAGAACGGTTAAGGAAACGGTTAAGAAAACGGTAGAACGGTAACGAAAACGGAAAAACGGTTAAGGAAACGGTAGAAAGGTTAAGGAAACGGTCAAGGAAACGATTAAGGAAACGGTAGAACGGTTAAGGAAACGGTAGAACGGTTAAGGAAACGGTAGAACGGTTAAGGAAACGGAAAAACGGTTAAGGTAACGGTAAAAAGGTTAAGGAAACGGTTAAGAAAACGGAAAAACGGTCAAGGAAACGGTAGAACGGTTAAGGAAACGGAAAAACGGTTAAGGAAACGGTAAAAAGGTTAAGGAAATGGTAAAAAGGTTAAGAAAACGGTTGAGGAAACGGTAGAACGGTTAAGAAAACGGTAGAACGGTAACGGTAACGAAAACGGAAAAACGGTTAAGAAACGGTAGAGCGGTTAAGGAAACGGTTAAGAAAACGGTAGAACGGTAACGAAAACGGAAAAACGGTTAAGAAACGGTTAAGGAAACGGTAGAACGGTTAAGGAAACGGTAGAACGGTAAATGGAAACGGTAGAACGGTTAAAGAAACGGTAGAACGGTTAAGGAAACGGTAGAGCGGTTAAGGAAACGGAAAAACGGTTAAGGTAACGGTTAAGGAAACGGAAAAACGGTTAAGGTAACGGTTAAGGAAACGGAAAAACGGTTAAGGTAACGGTTAAGAAAACGGTAGAACGGTAACGAAAACGGAAAAACGGTTAAGAAACGGTAAAGGAAACGGTAGAACGGTTAAGGAAACGGTAGAACGGTTAAGGAAACGGTAGAACGGTTAAAGAAACGGTAGAACGGTTAAAGAAACGGTAGAACGGTTAAGGAAACGGTAGAGCGGTTAAGGAAACGGAAAAACGGTTAAGGTAACGGTTAAGAAAACGGTAGAACGGTAACGAAAACGGAAAAACGGTTAAGGAAACGGTTAAGGAAACGGAAAAACGGTTAAGGAAACGGTTAAGGAAACGGAAAAACGGTCAAGGAAACGGTTAAGGAAACGGAAAAACGGTTAAGGAAACGGTTAAGGAAACGGAAAAACGGTTAAGGAAACGGTAAAAAGGTTAAGGAAACGGTAAAACGGTTAAGAAACGGTTAAGGAAACGGTAGAACGGTTAAGGAAACGGTAGAACGGTTAAAGAAACGGTAGAACGGTCAAGGAAACGGAAAAACGGTTTAAGAAACGGTAGAGCGGTTGAGGAAACGGAAAAATGGTTGAAGAAACGGTAGAACGGTCAAGGAAACGGTTAAGAAAACGGTAGAACGGTAACGAAAACGGAAAAACGGTTAAGAAACGGTTAAGGAAACGGTAGAACGGTTAAGGAAACGGTAGAACGGTAAATGGAAACGGTAGAACGGTTAAAGAAACGGTAGAACGGTTAAGAAAACGGTAGAGCGGTTAAGGAAACGGAAAAACGGTTAAGGTAACGGTTAAGGAAACGGAAAAACGGTTAAGGTAACGGTTAAGGAAACGGAAAAACGGTTAAGGTAACGGTTAAGAAAACGGTAGAACGGTAACGAAAACGGAAAAACGGTTAAGAAACGGTTAAGGAAACGGTAGAACGGTTAAGAAAACGGTAGAACGGTTAAGGAAACGGTAGAACGGTTAAAGAAACGGTAGAACGGTTAAAGAAACGGTAGAACGGTTAAGGGAACGGTAGAGCGGTTAAGGAAACGGAAAAACGGTTAAGGTAACGGTTAAGAAAACGGTAGAACGGTAACGAAAACGGAAAAACGGTTAAGGAAACGGTTAAGGAAACGGAAAAACGGTTAAGGAAACGGTTAAGGAAACGGAAAAACGGTTAAGGAAACGGAAAAAACGGTTAAGGAAACGGTTAGGGAAACGGAAAAACGGTTAAGGAAACGGTAAAAAGGTTAAGAAAACGGTAAAACGGTTAAGAAACGGTTAAGGAAACGGTAGAACGGTTAAGGAAACGGTAGAACGGTTAAAGAAACGGTAGAACGGTTAAGGAAACGGAAAAATGGTTGAAGAAACGGTAGAACGGTTAAGGAAACGGAAAAACGGTTAAGGTAACGGTAAAAAGGTTAAGGAAACGGTTAAGAAAACGGAAAAAACGGTCAAGGAAACGGTAGAACGGTTAAGGAAACGGAAAAACGGTTAAGGAAACGGTAAAAAGGTTAAGGAAACGGTTAAGAAAACGGAAAAAACGGTCAAGGAAACGGTAGAACGGTTAAGGAAACGGTTAAGAAAACGGAAAAAACGGTCAAGGAAACGGTTAAGGAAACGGTAGAACGGTTAAGGAAACGGAAAAATGGTTGAAGAAACGGTAGAACGGTTAAGGAAACGGAAAAACGGTTAAGGTAACGGTAAAAAGGTTAAGGAAACGGTTAAGAAAACGGAAAAAACGGTCAAGGAAACGGTAGAACGGTTAAGGAAACGGAAAAAACGGTTAAGGAAACGGTAAAAAGGTTAAGGAAACGGTTAAGAAAACGGAAAAACGGTCAAGGAAACGGTAGAACGGTTAAGGAAACGGTTAAGAAAACGGAAAAAACGGTCAAGGAAACGGTTAAGGAAACGGTAGAACGGTTAAGGAAACGGTAGAACGGTTAAAGAAACGGTAGAACGGTTAAGAAAACGGTAGAGCGGTTAAGGAAACGGAAAAACGGTTAAGGTAACGGTTAAGGAAACGGAAAAACGGTTAAGGTAACGGTTAAGGAAACGGAAAAACGGTTAAGGTAACGGTTAAGAAAACGGTAGAACGGTAACGAAAACGGAAAAACGGTTAAGAAACGGTTAAGGAAACGGTAGAACGGTTAAGAAAACGGTAGAACGGTTAAGGAAACGGTAGAACGGTTAAAGAAACGGTAGAACGGTTAAAGAAACGGTAGAACGGTTAAGGAAACGGTAGAGCGGTTAAGGAAACGGAAAAACGGTTAAGGTAACGGTTAAGAAAACGGTAGAACGGTAACGAAAACGGAAAAACGGTTAAGGAAACGGTTAAGGAAACGGAAAAACGGTTAAGGAAACGGTTAAGGAAACGGAAAAACGGTTAAGGAAACGGAAAAACGGTTAAGGAAACGGTTAGGGAAACGGAAAAACGGTTAAGGAAACGGTAAAAAGGTTAAGAAAACGGTAAAACGGTTAAGAAACGGTTAAGGAAACGGTAGAACGGTTAAGGAAACGGTAGAACGGTTAAAGAAACGGTAGAACGGTTAAGGAAACGGAAAAATGGTTGAAGAAACGGTAGAACGGTTAAGGAAACGGAAAAACGGTTAAGGTAACGGTAAAAAGGTTAAGGAAACGGTTAAGAAAACGGAAAAACGGTCAAGGAAACGGTAGAACGGTTAAGGAAACGGAAAAACGGTTAAGGAAACGGTAAAAAGGTTAAGGAAACGGTTAAGAAAACGGAAAAACGGTCAAGGAAACGGTAGAACGGTTAAGGAAACGGTTAAGAAAACGGAAAAACGGTCAAGGAAACGGTTAAGGAAACGGTAGAACGGTTAAGGAAACGGAAAAATGGTTGAAGAAACGGTAGAACGGTTAAGGAAACGGAAAAAACGGTTAAGGTAACGGTAAAAAGGTTAAGGAAACGGTTAAGAAAACGGAAAAAACGGTCAAGGAAACGGTAGAACGGTTAAGGAAACGGAAAAACGGTTAAGGAAACGGTAAAAAGGTTAAGGAAACGGTTAAGAAAACGGAAAAACGGTCAAGGAAACGGTAGAACGGTTAAGGAAACGGTTAAGAAAACGGAAAAACGGTCAAGGAAACGGTTAAGGAAACGGTAGAACGGTTAAGGAAACGGAAAAATGGTTGAAGAAACGGTAGAACGGTTAAGGAAACGGAAAAACGGTTTAAGAAACGGTAGAACGGTTAAGGAAACGGAAAAACGGTTAAGGAAACGGAAAAACGGTTAAGGTAACGGTAAAAAGATTAAGGAAACGGTTGGGAAAACGGAAAAACGGTCAAGGAAACGGTTGAGGAAACTGTAGAACGGTTAAGGAAACGGTTAAGAAAACGGTAGAACGGTAACGAAAACGGAAAAACGGTTAAGGAAACGGTAAAACGGTTAAGGAAACGGTAGAACGGTTAAGGAAACGGAATAATGGTTGAAGAAACGGTAGAACGGTTGAGGAAACGGAAAAACGGTTTAAGAAACGGTAGAACGGTTAAGGAAACGGTAGAACGGTTAAAGAAACGGTAGAACGGTTAAGGAAACGGAAAAATGGTTGAAGAAACGGTAGAACGGTTAAGGAAACGGAAAAACGGTTAAGGTAACGGTAAAAAGGTTAAGGAAACGGTTAAGAAAACGGAAAAACGGTCAAGGAAACGGTAGAACGGTTAAGGAAACGGAAAAACGGTTAAGGAAACGGTAAAAAGGTTAAGGAAACGGTTAAGAAAACGGAAAAACGGTCAAGGAAACGGTAGAACGGTTAAGGAAACGGTTAAGAAAACGGAAAAACGGTCAAGGAAACGGTTAAGGAAACGGTAGAACGGTTAAGGAAACGGAAAAATGGTTGAAGAAACGGTAGAACGGTTAAGGAAACGGAAAAAACGGTTAAGGTAACGGTAAAAAGGTTAAGGAAACGGTTAAGAAAACGGAAAAACGGTCAAGGAAACGGTAGAACGGTTAAGGAAACGGAAAAACGGTTAAGGAAACGGTAAAAAGGTTAAGGAAACGGTTAAGAAAACGGAAAAACGGTCAAGGAAACGGTAGAACGGTTAAGGAAACGGTTAAGAAAACGGAAAAAACGGTCAAGGAAACGGTTAAGGAAACGGTAGAACGGTTAAGGAAACGGAAAAATGGTTGAAGAAACGGTAGAACGGTTAAGGAAACGGAAAAACGGTTTAAGAAACGGTAGAACGGTTAAGGAAACGGAAAAACGGTTAAGGAAACGGAAAAACGGTTAAGGTAACGGTAAAAAGATTAAGGAAACGGTTGGGAAAACGGAAAAACGGTCAAGGAAACGGTTGAGGAAACTGTAGAACGGTTAAGGAAACGGTTAAGAAAACGGTAGAACGGTAACGAAAACGGAAAAACGGTTAAGGAAACGGTAAAACGGTTAAGGAAACGGTAGAACGGTTAAGGAAACGGAATAATGGTTGAAGAAACGGTAGAACGGTTGAGGAAACGGAAAAACGGTTTAAGAAACGGTAGAACGGTTAAGGAAACGGTTAAGAAAACGGAAAAACGGTCAAGGAAACTGAAAAATGGTTGAAGAAACGGTAGAACGGTTAAGGAAACGGAAAAACGGTTTAAGAAACGGTAGAACGGTTAAGGAAACGGAAAAACGGTTAAGGTAACGGTTGAGGAAACGGTAGAACGGTTAAGGAAACGGTTAAGAAAACGGTAGAACGGTAACGAAAACGGAAAAACGGTTAAGGAAACGGTAGAAAGGTTAAGGAAACGGTCAAGGAAACGGTTAAGGAAACGGTAGAACGGTTAAGGAAACGGTAGAACGGTTAAAGAAACGGTAGAACGGTTAAAGAAACGGAAAAACGGTTGAGAAACGGTAGAACGGTTAAGGAAACGGTTAAGAAAACGGTAGAACGGTAACGAAAACGGAAAAACGGTTAAGAAAACGGTAGAAAGGTTAAGGAAACGGTCAAGGAAACGATTAAGGAAACGGTAGAACGGTTAAGGAAACGGTAGAACGGTTAAGGAAACGGTAGAACGGTTAAGGAAACGGAAAAACGGTTAAGGTAACGGTAAAACGGTTAAGGAAACGGTTAAGAAAACGGAAAAACGGTCAAGGAAACGGTAGAACGGTTAAGGAAACGGAAAAACGGTTAAGGAAACGGTAAAAAGGTTAAGGGAATGGTAAAAAGGTTAAGAAAACGGTTGAGGAAACGGTAGAACGGTTAAGAAAACGGTAGAACGGTAACGGTAACGAAAACGGAAAAACGGTTAAGAAACGGTAGAGCGGTTAAGGAAACGGTTAAGAAAACGGTAGAACGGTAACGAAAACGGAAAAACGGTTAAGAAACGGTTAAGGAAACGGTAGAACGGTTAAGGAAACGGTAGAACGGTAAATGGAAACGGTAGAACGGTTAAAGAAACGGTAGAACGGTTAAGGAAACGGTAGAGCGGTTAAGGAAACGGAAAAACGGTTAAGGTAACGGTTAAGGAAACGGAAAAACGGTTAAGGTAACGGTTAAGGAAACGGAAAAACGGTTAAGGTAACGGTTAAGAAAACGGTAGAACGGTAACGAAAACGGAAAAACGGTTAAGAAACGGTAAAGGAAACGGTAGAACGATTAAGGAAACGGTAGAACGGTTAAGGAAACGGTAGAACGGTTAAGGAAACGGTAGAACGGTTAAGGAAACGGAAAAACGGTTAAGGTAACGGTAAAACGGTTAAGGAAACGGTTAAGAAAACGGAAAAACGGTCAAGGAAACGGTAGAACGGTTAAGGAAACGGAAAAACGGTTAAGGAAACGGTAAAAAGGTTAAGGGAATGGTAAAAAGGTTAAGAAAACGGTTGAGGAAACGGTAGAACGGTTAAGAAAACGGTAGAACGGTAACGGTAACGAAAACGGAAAAACGGTTAAGAAACGGTAGAGCGGTTAAGGAAACGGTTAAGAAAACGGTAGAACGGTAACGAAAACGGAAAAACGGTTAAGAAACGGTTAAGGAAACGGTAGAACGGTTAAGGAAACGGTAGAACGGTAAATGGAAACGGTAGAACGGTTAAAGAAACGGTAGAACGGTTAAGGAAACGGAAAAACGGTTAAGGTAACGGTTAAGGAAACGGAAAAACGGTTAAGGTAACGGTTAAGGAAACGGAAAAACGGTTAAGGTAACGGTTAAGAAAACGGTAGAACGGTAACGAAAACGGAAAAACGGTTAAGAAACGGTAAAGGAAACGGTAGAACGGTTAAGGAAACGGTAGAACGGTTAAGGAAACGGTAGAACGGTTAAAGAAACGGTAGAACGGTTAAAGAAACGGTAGAACGGTTAAGGAAACGGTAGAGCGGTTAAGGAAACGGAAAAACGGTTAAGGTAACGGTTAAGAAAACGGTAGAACGGTAACGAAAACGGAAAAACGGTTAAGGAAACGGTAAAGGAAACGGAAAAACGGTTAAGGAAACGGTTAAGGAAACGGAAAAACGGTTAAGGAAACGGTTAAGGAAACGGAAAAACGGTGAGGGAACGGTTAAGGAAACGGAAAACGGTTAAGGAAACGGTAAAAAGGTTAAGGAAACGGTAAAACGGTTAAGAAACGGTTAAGGAAACGGTAGAACGGTTAAGGAAACGGTAGAACGGTTAAAGAAACGGTAGAACGGTTAAGGAAACGGAAAAACGGTTTAAGAAACGGTAAAACGGTTAAGGAAACGGTAGAGCGGTTAAGGAAACGGAAAAATGGTTGAAGAAACGGTAGAACGGTTAAGGAAACGGTTAAGAAAACGGTAGAACGGTAACGAAAACGGAAAAACGGTTAAGAAACGGTTAAGGAAACGGTAGAACGGTTAAGGAAACGGTAGAACGGTAAATGGAAACGGTAGAACGGTTAAAGAAACGGTAGAACGGTTAAGGAAACGGTAGAGCGGTTAAGGAAACGGAAAAACGGTTAAGGTAACGGTTAAGGAAACGGAAAAACGGTTAAGGTAACGGTTAAGGAAACGGAAAAACGGTTAAGGTAACGGTTAAGAAAACGGTAGAACGGTAACGAAAACGGAAAAACGGTTAAGAAACGGTTAAGGAAACGGTAGAACGGTTAAGAAAACGGTAGAACGGTTAAGAAAACGGTAGAACGGTTAAGGAAACGGTAGAACGGTTAAAGAAACGGTAGAACGGTTAAAGAAACGGTAGAACGGTTAAGGAAACGGTAGAGCGGTTAAGGAAACGGAAAAACGGTTAAGGTAACGGTTAAGAAAACGGTAGAACGGTAACGAAAACGGAAAAACGGTTAAGGAAACGGTTAAGGAAACGGAAAAACGGTTAAGGAAACGGTTAAGGAAACGGAAAAACGGTTAAGGAAACGGTTAAGGAAACGGAAAAACGGTTAAGGAAACGGTTAAGGAAACGGAAAAACGGTTAAGGAAACGGTAAAAAGGTTAAGGAAACGGTTAAGGAAACGGAAAAACGGTTAAGGAAACGGTAAAAAGGTTAAGGAAACGGTAAAACGGTTAAGAAACGGTTAAGGAAACGGTAGAACGGTTAAGGAAACGGTAGAACGGTTAAAGAAACGGTAGAACGGTTAAGGAAACGGAAAAACGGTTTAAGAAACGGTAGAGCGGTTAAGGAAACGGAAAAATGGTTGAAGAAACGGTAGAACGGTTAAGGAAACGGTTAAGAAAACGGTAGAACGGTAACGAAAACGGAAAAACGGTTAAGAAACGGTTAAGGAAACGGTAGAACGGTTAAGGAAACGGTAGAACGGTAAATGGAAACGGTAGAACGGTTAAAGAAACGGTAGAACGGTTAAGGAAACGGTAGAGCGGTTAAGGAAACGGAAAAACGGTTAAGGTAACGGTTAAGGAAACGGAAAAACGGTTAAGGTAACGGTTAAGGAAACGGAAAAACGGTTAAGGTAACGGTTAAGAAAACGGTAGAACGGTAACGAAAACGGAAAAACGGTTAAGAAACGGTTAAGGAAACGGTAGAACGGTTAAGAAAACGGTAGAACGGTTAAGAAAACGGTAGAACGGTTAAGGAAACGGTAGAACGGTTAAAGAAACGGTAGAACGGTTAAAGAAACGGTAGAACGGTTAAGGAAACGGTAGAGCGGTTAAGGAAACGGAAAAACGGTTAAGGTAACGGTTAAGAAAACGGTAGAACGGTAACGAAAACGGAAAAACGGTTAAGGAAACGGTTAAGGAAACGGAAAAACGGTTAAGGAAACGGTTAAGGAAACGGAAAAACGGTTAAGGAAACGGTTAAGGAAACGGAAAAACGGTTAAGGAAACGGAAAAACGGTTAAGGAAACGGTTAAGGAAACGGAAAAACGGTTAAGGAAACGGTAAAAAGGTTAAGGAAACGGTAAAACGGTTAAGAAACGGTTAAGGAAACGGTAGAACGGTTAAGGAAACGGTAGAACGGTTAAAGAAACGGTAGAACGGTTAAGGAAACGGAAAAACGGTTTAAGAAACGGTAGAGCGGTTAAGGAAACGGAAAAATGGTTGAAGAAACGGTAGAACGGTTAAGGAAACGGAAAAACGGTTAAGGTAACGGTAAAAAGGTTAAGGAAACGGTTAAGAAAACGGAAAAACGGTCAAGGAAACGGTAGAACGGTTAAGGAAACGGAAAAACGGTTAAGGAAACGGTAAAAAGGTTAAGGAAACGGTTAAGAAAACGGAAAAACGGTCAAGGAAACGGTAGAACGGTTGAGGAAACGGTTAAGAAAACGGAAAAACGGTCAAGGAAACGGTTAAGGAAACGGTAGAACGGTTAAGGAAACGGAAAAATGGTTGAAGAAACGGTAGAACGGTTAAGGAAACGGAAAAACGGTTTAAGAAACGGTAGAACGGTTAAGGAAACGGAAAAACGGTTAAGGAAACGGAAAAACGGTTAAGGTAACGGTAAAAAGATTAAGGAAACGGTTGGGAAAACGGAAAAACGGTCAAGGAAACGGTTGAGGAAACTGTAGAACGGTTAAGGAAACGGTTAAGAAAACGGTAGAACGGTAACGAAAACGGAAAAACGGTTAAGGAAACGGTAGAACGGTTAAGGAAACGGTTAAGAAAACGGTAGAACGGTAACGAAAACGGAAAAACGGTTAAGGAAACGGTAGAACGGTTAAGGAAACGGTAGAACGGTTAAGGAAACGGTAGAACGGTTACAGAAACGGTAGAACGGTTAAAGAAACGGTAGAACGGTTAAGGAAACGGTAGAGCGGTTAAGGAAACGGAAAAACGGTTAAGGTAACGGTTAAGGAAACGGAAAAACGGTTAAGAAACGGTTAAGGAAACGGTAGAACGGTAAAGGAAACGGTAGAACGGTTAAGGAAACGGTTAAGAAAACGGTAGAACGGTAACGAAAACGGAAAAACGGTTAAGAAAACGGTAGAACGGTTAAGGAAACGGTAGAACGGTTAAGGAAACGGTAGAACGGTTACAGAAACGGTAGAACGGTTAAGGAAACGGAAAAACGGTTAAGGTAACGGTTAAGGAAACGGAA
Source organism: Caenorhabditis imperialis (assembly GCA_963572205.1). Taxonomy (NCBI): domain Eukaryota; kingdom Metazoa; phylum Nematoda; class Chromadorea; order Rhabditida; family Rhabditidae; genus Caenorhabditis; species Caenorhabditis imperialis. The sequence goes on along the minus strand of OY751540.1, from coordinate 67,156 downwards.
AAACGGTTAAGGTAACGGTTAAGGAAACGGAAAAACGGTTAAGGTAACGGTTAAGAAAACGGTAGAACGGTAACGAAAACGGAAAAACGGTTAAGAAACGGTTAAGGAAACGGTAGAACGGTTAAGAAAACGGTAGAACGGTTAAGAAAACGGTAGAACGGTTAAGGAAACGGTAGAACGGTTAAAGAAACGGTAGAACGGTTAAAGAAACGGTAGAACGGTTAAGGAAACGGTAGAGCGGTTAAGGAAACGGAAAAACGGTTAAGGTAACGGTTAAGAAAACGGTAGAACGGTAACGAAAACGGAAAAACGGTTAAGGAAACGGTTAAGGAAACGGAAAAACGGTTAAGGAAACGGTTAAGGAAACGGAAAAACGGTTAAGGAAACGGTTAAGGAAACGGAAAAACGGTTAAGGAAACGGTTAAGGAAACGGAAAAACGGTTAAGGAAACGGTAAAAAGGTTAAGGAAACGGTAAAACGGTTAAGAAACGGTTAAGGAAACGGTAGAACGGTTAAGGAAACGGTAGAACGGTTAAAGAAACGGTAGAACGGTTAAGGAAACGGAAAAACGGTTTAAGAAACGGTAGAGCGGTTAAGGAAACGGAAAAATGGTTGAAGAAACGGTAGAACGGTTAAGGAAACGGAAAAACGGTTAAGGTAACGGTAAAAAGGTTAAGGAAACGGTTAAGAAAACGGAAAAACGGTCAAGGAAACGGTAGAACGGTTAAGGAAACGGAAAAACGGTTAAGGAAACGGTAAAAAGGTTAAGGAAACGGTTAAGAAAACGGAAAAACGGTCAAGGAAACGGTAGAACGGTTGAGGAAACGGTTAAGAAAACGGAAAAACGGTCAAGGAAACGGTTAAGGAAACGGTAGAACGGTTAAGGAAACGGAAAAATGGTTGAAGAAACGGTAGAACGGTTAAGGAAACGGAAAAACGGTTTAAGAAACGGTAGAACGGTTAAGGAAACGGAAAAACGGTTAAGGAAACGGAAAAACGGTTAAGGTAACGGTAAAAAGATTAAGGAAACGGTTGGGAAAACGGAAAAACGGTCAAGGAAACGGTTGAGGAAACTGTAGAACGGTTAAGGAAACGGTTAAGAAAACGGTAGAACGGTAACGAAAACGGAAAAACGGTTAAGGAAACGGTAGAACGGTTAAGGAAACGGTTAAGAAAACGGTAGAACGGTAACGAAAACGGAAAAACGGTTAAGGAAACGGTAGAACGGTTAAGGAAACGGTAGAACGGTTAAGGAAACGGTAGAACGGTTACAGAAACGGTAGAACGGTTAAAGAAACGGTAGAACGGTTAAGGAAACGGTAGAGCGGTTAAGGAAACGGAAAAACGGTTAAGGTAACGGTTAAGGAAACGGAAAAACGGTTAAGGAAACGGTAGAACGGTAAAGGAAACGGTAGAACGGTTAAGGAAACGGTTAAGAAAACGGTAGAACGGTAACGAAAACGGAAAAACGGTTAAGGAAACGGTAGAACGGTTAAGGAAACGGTAGAACGGTTAAGGAAACGGTAGAACGGTTACAGAAACGGTAGAACGGTTAAGGAAACGGTAGAGCGGTTAAGGAAACGGAAAAACGGTTAAGGTAACGGTTAAGGAAACGGAAAAACGGTTAAACAAATGGTTAAGGAAACGGTAGAACGGTTAAGGAAACGGTAGAACGGTAACGAAAACGGTAGAACGGTAACGAAAACGGAAAAACGGTTAAAGAAATGGTTAAGGAAACGGTAGAACGGTTAAGGAAACGGTAGAACGGTTAAAGACACGGTAGAACGGTCAACGAAAGATGGTAAAGAAGGAGAGTTAAAAAAGAGTCACCATCCACCATGAGACAAAGTCTGAAGAATGAGATATTGGGGGAGGGGAGGGGTCAAGAGAGATGTGACGATGGAGAGAAGCAGAAATCGAAAGAGTGACCTAACATGTACCTTACAAGCCACGCCCCTTTTTTGTGACGTGTTTAAAACGGTAGAACGGATAAAGAAACGGTAAAACGGTTGAAGAAACGGTAGAACGGTTAAGGAAACGGTTAAGGAAACGGAAAAACGGTTGAAGAAACGGTAAAAAGGTTAAGGAAACGGTAGAACGGTTAAGGAAACGGTAAAAAGGTTAAGAAAACGGTAGAACGGTAACGAAAACGGAATGATAACTTCAACTCAAAAGGTCAGTTGGCATTCCAACCTTTTATCCCCCTTCACAGAGGGATCTCATTCCGGACTGCACTCCGGAATGATAACTTCAACTCAAAGGTCAGTTGGCATTCCAACCTTTTATCCCCCTTCACAGAGGGATCTCATTCCGGACTGCAGTCCGGAATGATAACTTCAACTCAAAGGTCAGTTGGCATTCCAACCTTTTATCCCCCTTCACAGAGGGATCTCATTCCGGACTGCAGCCCGGAATGATAACTTCAACTCAAAGGTCAGTTGGCATTCCAACCTTTTATCCCCCTTCACAGAGGGATCTCATTCCGGACTGCAGTCCGGAATGATAACTTCAACTCAAAGGTCAGTTGGCATTCCAACCTTTTATCCCCCTTCACAGAGGGATCTCATTCCGGACTGCAGCCCGGAATGATAACTTCAACTCAAAGGTCAGTTGGCATTCCAACCTTTTATCCCCCTTCACAGAGGGATCTCATTCCGGACTGCAGTCCGGAATGATAACTTCAACTCAAAGGTCAGTTGGCATTCCAACCTTTTATCCCCCTTCACAGAGGGATCTCATTCCGGACTGCAGTCCGGAATGATAACTTCAACTCAAAGGTCAGTTGGCATTCCAACCTTTTATCCCCCTTCACAGAGGGATCTCATTCCGGACTGCAGTCCGGAATGATAACTTCAACTCAAAGGTCAGTTGGCATTCCAACCTTTTATCCCCCTTCACAGAGGGATCTCATTCCGGACTGCAGTCCGGAATGATAACTTCAACTCAAAGGTCAGTTGGCATTCCAACCTTTTATCCCCCTTCACAGAGGGATCTCATTCCGGACTGCAGTCCGGAATGATAACTTCAACTCAAAGGTCAGTTGGCATTCCAACCTTTTATCCCCCTTCACAGAGGGATCTCATTCCGGACTGCAGCCCGGAATGATAACTTCAACTCAAAGGTCAGTTGGCATTCCAACCTTTTATCCCCCTTCACAGAGGGATCTCATTCCGGACTGCAGTCCGGAATGATAACTTCAACTCAAAGGTCAGTTGGCATTCCAACCTTTTATCCCCCTTCACAGAGGGATCTCATTCCGGACTGCAGCCCGGAATGATAACTTCAACTCAAAGGTCAGTTGGCATTCCAACCTTTTATCCCCCTTCACAGAGAGATCTCATTCCGGACTGCAGTCCGGAATGATAACTTCAACTCAAAGGTCAGTTGGCATTCCAACCTTTTATCCCCCTTCACAGAGGGATCTCATTCCGGACTGCAGTCCGGAATGATAACTTCAACTCAAAGGTCAGTTGGCATTCCAACCTTTTATCCCCCTTCACAGAGGGATCTCATTCCGGACTGCAGTCCGGAATGATAACTTCAACTCAAAGGTCAGTTGGCATTCCAACCTTTTATCCCCCTTCACAGAGGGATCTCATTCCGGACTGCAGTCCGGAATGATAACTTCAACTCAAAGGTCAGTTGGCATTCCAACCTTTTATCCCACTGTACAGAGCACTCAATCCGGAACGTATAAATCGATCCATCCTTCGGTCTGCAACAACGGATAAATTAAACGGATAAAATGGAGAAGAAAAAGAGAACGAACGGAAAATTACGGAGGAGAGTGCTAAAAATTGAAAAAACCGGAGGAATGAAAAAAGGTCACCATCCATCATGAGAGAAAGAGTAAAGAATGAGCGTTCTGGAAGGTGGGGGAGGGAGAGAGGAGGATGTGACGATAGAAAGTAGGTCAATATGTTACAAGAAACGCCCCTTTTTATGGGTGGGAGGAGTCAGAAGCTGTTGGCAAGCTGCCAAAGTTAGCGGAATTCGAAAAGTATCGAGGATTGTAACTCAACATTTGCATTTTCTGATCATATTCAAACTACATTCAAAAGATCTTTCTTATATTTAAAATCCTGTTGGGGGATGTTTGTGTGTGTATGAGTAGTCAACTCTGTGCATGTAGGGGAAGGAAAGAAATAACGTGAAGTGGACAAAAGTCGAACCAGCGACCTTTTGAACGAAAGACAAACGTGCTACCGAATGAACCACCCATACAAACATTTTCACGTGAATATTTCTGAATAACTTCCCAGCCATGCTGAGGCCCAGCAGGCTGGTAGTACATCAAAAATATTGAAAAAGTGGAAATTTTGCAATTTCTAAATCAATGAAGTCGTTAGGAAATGAATTCTAATCATTATTATTTTATCTGAATTTGATGGACAAGAATGAAAAAAACTTGAAAGATTTGAAAAAATCAGAGAAATGAAAAAAGGTGACCATCCACCATTTGACAAAGTGTGAAGAATAAGATATTGATCGGGGAAGGGGAGGGGTCAAGAGAGATGTGACGATGGAGAGAATCAAAATGGAGAATCAAAAAAGTGACCTAACATGTACCTTAAAAGTCATGCCCCCTTTTTTGTGACGTGTTTGGAAACGTAATAATCGATAAACTGTAATGATTGTAATGCTTAAAAATTTCGAAGGGGTTATCAGATTACTTATCACTAATAAATGTAAATATTAACCTTAATATATGGGAAACAATAAAAAAAAATTCGAAAAATTTGAAAAATTTGAAAAACGAGATCTAAAAAAGAGTCACCATCCACCATGAGACAAAGTGTGAAGAATGAGATATTGATTGGGGGAGGGGAGGGGTCAAGAGAGATGTGACGATGGAGAGAAGCAGAAATCGAAAGAGTGACCTAACATGTACCTTACAAGCCACGCCCCTTTTTTGTGACGTGTTAGAAAACGCAGTAATCGATAAACTGTAATGATTGTAATGCTTCAAAATTTCGAAGGGGTTATCAGATTACTTATCACTAATAAATGTAAATATTAACCTTAATATATGGGAAACAATAGAAAAAACTCGAAAAATTTGAAAAATTTGAAAAACGAGATCTAAAAAAGAGTCACCATCCACCATGAGACAAAGTGTGAAGAATGAGATATTGATTGGGGGAGGGGAGGGGTCAAGAGAGATGTGACGATGGAGACACGTAGAAATCGAAAGAGTGACCTAACATGTACCTTACAAGCCACGCCCCTTTTTTGTGACGTGTTAGAAAACGCAGTAATCGATAAACTGTAATGATTGTAATGCTTCAAAATTTCAAAGGGGTTATCAGATTACTTATCACTGAAAAATGTAAATATAAACCTTAATATATGGGAAAAAAAGAAAAAATACGAAAAATTTGAAAAATTTGAAAAACGAGAGCTGAAAAAGAGTCACCATCCACCATGAGAGGAAGTGTGAAGAATGAGATATTGATTGGGGGAAGAGAGGGGTCAGTTGGGATGTGACGATAATGAGAAATCGAAAATGTATGTTACAAGCCACGCCTTGTTTTTTGATGACATAGATGAGGAGGTGAGCTTCTTTCAGCTCTTCCTACTTTTCTTCTCGACTATTAAAAATCAATTCTATTGATATTTCCTATTTTTTTAAACGCCCAATCCTTCCCTTCTGTTTTTGATCTCTCATGTCAGGGGCGTTTTATGTAACATACAGGTCGAGGTCCCTCTTTCTTTTTCTGCGTTTCTTTGCCTCTCCATCAATCAATACCCGCACATTTCCCACGCTGACTCAAAACGGGGCGTGGCTTGTAACATCAACTTTTGATTTTTCTCCATCTTCACATCCCTATTGACCCCTCCCTTCCCCCAATCAATACCCCAGTCTTCCAGTTGACTCATTCATCACATTTTACCTACCAGTCAATGGTGACTCTTTTCATTTCTCCAATTTTTCTTTTCCATTTTTTTTCGATTAGCTTGCACTCTCCGCAGTTACTTTTTCCGACATCTCAATAATAGAATTCAACGAACAATGACTCGATAGATTTAGAAATCAGTAGAAACTTAAAAACGTCCACTTCTTTTTCGATCTAACCTCTCATCTACGTCATCAAAAAAGGGGGCGTGGCTTGTTACATACCTATTCAATTTTTCCATCGTCACATCCCTATAGACACCCCAGTCTTGGCAAATTATTCCACACTACCAAATTTCACTCTACCAAATAATTTCACACTACCTGTATTCTACTCTACCTTGATTTCACACTACCGTTTTCATGAAGTGATTTCACACTACCTTTTGATTTCACTCTACCTTTATTCTACACTAAGTACCTTTTTCTATGATTTCACTCTACCTTTTTCTTCCTCTCTTCTTTCGGTACTTGAGAAGTATGAAACACCCTACAAAATAGGCTTAGTCAGTGATAAAAAGCCTTGGATTTATCAAAGTTCTATTAGAGCTCCAAACTTTGTATTCTACTTTAAACCCACAAAAACATGCTTTCTCCATCTACCTAAGCCTAGTTGCTTGGGGTATTTCACAAGTTAGAGCGAAATCATAGAAAAAGGTAGTGTAAAATAAAGGTAGAGTGAAATCAAAAGGTAGTGTGAAATACTTGGTAGTGTGAAATCACTTCATGAAAACGGTAGTGCGAAATCAAGGTAGAGTAGAATACAGGTAGTGTGAAATTATTTGGTAGAGTGAAATTTGGTAGTGTGGAATAATTTGCCCCAGTTTTCCAGTTGGCTCATTCATCACACTTTACCTCATGGTGAACGGTGACTCTTTTTTAACTTCACCGTTTTCTTACTCTTTTCTGTTTTCATGATCCGTTACGTTTCGTTTAATTTTATTGCAGGCCGAAGGATGGATACGATATAAAAGGTTAGAATGCTACCCTGAGCTTGTCTTATCATGTTGGAACGCGTACTGGGATGTGTCTCTGTACAGGGGGAATGGAGGTTAGAATGCTACCCTGACCTTGTCTTATCAGACCGTCTTTTGACACCAACAACGTTTCCGCGCGCGTTTGATCTACCAAAAAATCACCTTTTTTGACTTTTTTCGGAAGTTTCTCCTTAGGATTTTTTTCTTTTTTGCACACTTCTTTAGCATCACTTTTGCAACCTTTCCACAAAATATCTCCAGCTGATTACTCCGGGAACCCCCTCATACAGACCCCCAAACATTTGACCTACCCCTAATCGGTGATGAAAAATTTTTTCAAACTTTTTTTTTAAAGACAGTTTTGTATGTTGATTCTAATGCACTTGTCAAAAAATCTGCTAACTTCCTTTTTGACCCGCTTTTTAGCCACTTCAATTTTTCTGATTTTCGTTTTTTTGCGATATCTCTCGTTAAAAGCTTGAGTTTTTTTCCGGACCACTATATTTGGATTCTTCGTCGAATTCCGTATCGATTGAAAAAAAAGAAACTGGCACCTTCGATGTAAGGCGGCTGAGATACGGCGGCTTGAAAGTTGCTCTCGGAGCTCTAGGGTCGGCCCCCTTTTTTTTGGCTTTTTTTTTGGTTTTACTTGGTGTTTTCAGGTTTTTGCGTTTTGCTACTTGTTTTTTTCAGCGAATTTCACCCCAGGAAGTCTTTCCTTTTCACCTTTCTTCTGGGGTATCTTTTTTCGCGGTATCTCGCGTTATCGACCCGACTTCATATTTCCATTCTTATATTCGGATTCCTCTTCAACTTGTGCGCCTATTAAGAAAAAGAAACTCCCACTTCTGATATTATCCATTTCCGACGGAGTGATAGTGCGCACAGAAATTGCAAGGGGGCGTGGCCATGGGTCTCGCCGCGAAAGATACCGTAATTTTGTAAATCGGTCCAGCTTTTTGCGCTTTTCTGGCGATTTTCGGGAAAATTTCAACTTCAAAAATTATATTTTTCCACTTTAGATTTTTACAAGTTGGAAAAACTGAAAAAATTAACGAAAAACTACGAAAGTTCGAAAATTACAAAAGGTTTCGTGGCGTGAGCTTTGGCCACGCCCACTTGCAATTTCTGGGAGCACTATCACTCCGTCAGAAATGGATAATACAAGGCGGCTGAGATATGACGATTTGAAGGTTGCTCGCGGGACCGGAAGACTTTTTCCTTTTGCCTCTTTTCTCGGTTTTTGAGGCGTTTTGCTTGGGGCGCGGCGGCGGCTGGTAGAATAGTGGCGTTGGAAAGGGAGGGGGTGCTGGTGGAACCGCGTGAGGTGTTTTTTTAGAGAGCGTCTTTTTTTTCGGTTCATGAACCGGTTCCAAACAGATTCTGAAGACGCTTCGTACGACGGAGAGCTGAGAGGAACTGTCGTTGACATGCCAGAGGCGTACATGAACGGAACCCAGCCATGGGAAGGACCCGAGGAATCAGAAACGGATCCCAACAAAGAGAGCGATGAGAACGACATCTTCAGGATGGTTTTTCGAGCTGAGACGGGTCATTATCCAAGGAGCCTGGAACTGGACGAAGTGGTAGTCAACTGTTATGAGGAGGAAATCAATCCAGACGTCAACAGCTCAGTCTAACGGAATGATGTGTTCATCGATCCCAATCTCACTGCAGAAGTACCGCCGAAAACAAGTCAAGGAATCATGAGACTGAAGTTCACTTTTCTCGGGAAAACCCGACACTCCAGGAGACTCTTCTTCACTCAGTTTTTTCAGGAAAGAACGAGGACCAGGACTCTATACTCCAGTCTACAAGCTGCCCAGTCCTGCGCTCAAAGAAACGTTTGAACAGCTGCCTTTTAAATTCGTTAGATGAAGAGGTCAGACGGAACAATGGGAGAATTTCTTGGAGGAGTACTACGTCTCGGGATTCGAAAAAGGAATCATGGACGACTGGCACCCGTCAGTTGTCTTCAGAGCTTTAAGAAAGGCGAAGATAACTCGGAGAACGTTGCTGAAGAAATTGACAATTGGTGAGCTTGGAATTGATCTTTGCGGCGATGAGATTCACGAAGGTCACAGTGAGAGATGGATATAACACATCCTAATACTCAGCCTGAAAACAAGGCTTGGTGGGGGATCATACAGAACTCATTATGGCAAAGTTCCTGAAAGATGTACCGCTGTGGATGGGGCGGCCGAAGGCTGCGCCGTTAGATTGCGTTTGTGAAGGCGCGAAGCGACTTCACGAAGGTTACAGTAAGAGATGGTTGTACCGCTGCGGATGGGGCGGCCGAAGGCTGCACCCTTAGATTGCGTTTGTGAAGGCGCGACTTAGGTCGCATTAAGAGACGGATGTAACACAACCTAATAATCAGGCTGAAATAAAGGCTCAGTGGGAGATTATACTGAAATGGTTATGGCATAGTTGTTGACAATCGAATTTCTTGGTGGGGGGTTATTCCGGTGTTTACGATTGGGAGCCTTTTTTCTTCCTTGTTCTCTTTTTTCCTTACTTTATTCTCTCCTTCCCTCTACCATTTTTTACCCTTTTCTCTCCTTGTTCACCACTATTTTATTGTTTTTTCTTTTTTTTTTAGTGAGTACTTCATTTTGTGTCCTTCAGATTTTCTTCACAAACTTTGTTTTCGGACTTCTCATTCTTCTTCGCTGCTTTCTCCACTCTAACCGTCGTGGCATTCACTTTCAGTCCCCATTCATTTGTCCCTCAGGATTGGGATCATCAACGCCATCGTCTTCCAGTGGTAGAAAACCGAAAATTATGCGACAGCCAAAAATCGATGTAACCCGCCCGCATGTCATTGTTGCGAGAAAGAATGAAGGTCGTGAAAGGAGGACCACGACAGAGGGCAAGAGGGGTCGTAAAAAAGTGGTGTCACGTTCGACTCCGGGGTGAACACCCAGCCAGCGCTGACGACAAGTGAGGGGTCGTAAAAGGAGGACCTATATAAACTCTCGTACCAGTGAGCGTGAGCGGGGCAGGATGGGGGAACAGGTGTGTGCTCGGTCGGCAGGCGAGAGGTCTCGGGTTCGACTCCGGCGTGTACCAGTACCCTTCAGGCTTAGGCTTCAGGCTTAGGCTTCAGGCTTAGGCTTCAGGCTTAGGCTTCAGGCTTAGGCTTCAGGCTTAGGCTTCAGGCTTAGGCTTCAGGCTTAGGCTTCAGGCTTAGGCTTCAGGCTTAGGCTTCAGGCTTAGGCTTCAGGCTTAGGCTTCAGGCTTAGGCTTCAGGCTTAGGCTTCAGGCTTAGGCTTCAGGCTTAGGCTTCAGGCTTAGGCTTCAGGCTTAGGCTTCAGGCTTAGGCTTCAGGCTTAGGCTTCAGGCTTAGGCTTCAGGCTTAGGCTTCAGGCTTAGGCTTCAGGCTTAGGCTTCAGGCTTAGGCTTCAGGCTTAGGCTTCAGGCTTAGGCTTCAGGCTTAGGCTTCAGGCTTAGGCTTCAGGCTTAGGCTTCAGGCTTAGGCTTCAGGCTTAGGCTTCAGGCTTAGGCTTCAGGCTTAGGCTTCAGGCTTAGGCTTCAGGCTTAGGCTTCAGGCTTAGGCTTCAGGCTTAGGCTTCAGGCTTAGGCTTCAGGCTTAGGCTTCAGGCTTAGGCTTCAGGCTTAGGCTTCAGGCTTAGGCTTCAGGCTTAGGCTTCAGGCTTAGGCTTCAGGCTTAGGCTTCAGGCTTAGGCTTCAGGCTTAGGCTTCAGGCTTAGGCTTCAGGCTTAGGCTTCAGGCTTAGGCTTCAGGCTTAGGCTTCAGGCTTAGGCTTCAGGCTTAGGCTTCAGGCTTAGGCTTCAGGCTTAGGCTTCAGGCTTAGGCTTCAGGCTTAGGCTTCAGGCTTAGGCTTCAGGCTTAGGCTTCAGGCTTAGGCTTCAGGCTTAGGCTTCAGGCTTAGGCTTCAGGCTTAGGCTTCAGGCTTAGGCTTCAGGCTTAGGCTTCAGGCTTAGGCTTCAGGCTTAGGCTTCAGGCTTAGGCTTCAGGCTTAGGCTTCAGGCTTAGGCTTCAGGCTTAGGCTTCAGGCTTAGGCTTCAGGCTTAGGCTTCAGGCTTAGGCTTCAGGCTTAGGCTTCAGGCTTAGGCTTCAGGCTTAGGCTTCAGGCTTAGGCTTCAGGCTTAGGCTTCAGGCTTAGGCTTCAGGCTTAGGCTTCAGGCTTAGGCTTCAGGCTTAGGCTTCAGGCTTAGGCTTCAGGCTTAGGCTTCAGGCTTAGGCTTCAGGCTTAGGCTTCAGGCTTAGGCTTCAGGCTTAGGCTTCAGGCTTAGGCTTCAGGCTTAGGCTTCAGGCTTAGGCTTCAGGCTTAGGCTTCAGGCTTAGGCTTCAGGCTTAGGCTTCAGGCTTAGGCTTCAGGCTTAGGCTTCAGGCTTAGGCTTCAGGCTTAGGCTTCAGGCTTAGGCTTCAGGCTTAGGCTTCAGGCTTAGGCTTCAGGCTTAGGCTTCAGGCTTAGGCTTCAGGCTTAGGCTTCAGGCTTAGGCTTCAGGCTTAGGCTTCAGGCTTAGGCTTCAGGCTTAGGCTTCAGGCTTAGGCTTCAGGCTTAGGCTTCAGGCTTAGGCTTCAGGCTTAGGCTTCAGGCTTAGGCTTCAGGCTTAGGCTTCAGGCTTAGGCTTCAGGCTTAGGCTTCAGGCTTAGGCTTCAGGCTTAGGCTTCAGGCTTAGGCTTCAGGCTTAGGCTTCAGGCTTAGGCTTCAGGCTTAGGCTTCAGGCTTAGGCTTCAGGCTTAGGCTTCAGGCTTAGGCTTCAGGCTTAGGCTTCAGGCTTAGGCTTCAGGCTTAGGCTTCAGGCTTAGGCTTCAGGCTTAGGCTTCAGGCTTAGGCTTCAGGCTTAGGCTTCAGGCTTAGGCTTCAGGCTTAGGCTTCAGGCTTAGGCTTCAGGCTTAGGCTTCAGGCTTAGGCTTCAGGCTTAGGCTTCAGGCTTAGGCTTCAGGCTTAGGCTTCAGGCTTAGGCTTCAGGCTTAGGCTTCAGGCTTAGGCTTCAGGCTTAGGCTTCAGGCTTAGGCTTCAGGCTTAGGCTTCAGGCTTAGGCTTCAGGCTTAGGCTTCAGGCTTAGGCTTCAGGCTTAGGCTTCAGGCTTAGGCTTCAGGCTTAGGCTTCAGGCTTAGGCTTCAGGCTTAGGCTTCAGGCTTAGGCTTCAGGCTTAGGCTTCAGGCTTAGGCTTCAGGCTTAGGCTTCAGGCTTAGGCTTCAGGCTTAGGCTTCAGGCTTAGGCTTCAGGCTTAGGCTTCAGGCTTAGGCTTCAGGCTTAGGCTTCAGGCTTAGGCTTCAGGCTTAGGCTTCAGGCTTAGGCTTCAGGCTTAGGCTTCAGGCTTAGGCTTCAGGCTTAGGCTTCAGGCTTAGGCTTCAGGCTTAGGCTTCAGGCTTAGGCTTCAGGCTTAGGCTTCAGGCTTAGGCTTCAGGCTTAGGCTTCAGGCTTAGGCTTCAGGCTTAGGCTTCAGGCTTAGGCTTCAGGCTTAGGCTTCAGGCTTAGGCTTCAGGCTTAGGCTTCAGGCTTAGGCTTCAGGCTTAGGCTTCAGGCTTAGGCTTCAGGCTTAGGCTTCAGGCTTAGGCTTCAGGCTTAGGCTTCAGGCTTAGGCTTCAGGCTTAGGCTTCAGGCTTAGGCTTCAGGCTTAGGCTTCAGGCTTAGGCTTCAGGCTTAGGCTTCAGGCTTAGGCTTCAGGCTTAGGCTTCAGGCTTAGGCTTCAGGCTTAGGCTTCAGGCTTAGGCTTCAGGCTTAGGCTTCAGGCTTAGGCTTCAGGCTTAGGCTTCAGGCTTAGGCTTCAGGCTTAGGCTTCAGGCTTAGGCTTCAGGCTTAGGCTTCAGGCTTAGGCTTCAGGCTTAGGCTTCAGGCTTAGGCTTCAGGCTTAGGCTTCAGGCTTAGGCTTCAGGCTTAGGCTTCAGGCTTAGGCTTCAGGCTTAGGCTTCAGGCTTAGGCTTCAGGCTTAGGCTTCAGGCTTAGGCTTCAGGCTTAGGCTTCAGGCTTAGGCTTCAGGCTTAGGCTTCAGGCTTAGGCTTCAGGCTTAGGCTTCAGGCTTAGGCTTCAGGCTTAGGCTTAGGCTTAGGCTTAGGCTTAGGCTTAGGCTTAGGCTTAGGCTTAGGCTTAGGCTTAGGCTTAGGCTTAGGCTTAGGCTTAGGCTTAGGCTTAGGCTTAGGCTTAGGCTTAGGCTTAGGCTTAGGCTTAGGCTTAGGCTTAGGCTTAGGCTTAGGCTTAGGCTTAGGCTTAGGCTTAGGCTTAGGCTTAGGCTTAGGCTTAGGCTTAGGCTTAGGCTTAGGCTTAGGCTTAGGCTTAGGCTTAGGCTTAGGCTTAGGCTTAGGCTTAGGCTTAGGCTTAGGCTTAGGCTTAGGCTTAGGCTTAGGCTTAGGCTTAGGCTTAGGCTTAGGCTTAGGCTTAGGCTTAGGCTTAGGCTTAGGCTTAGGCTTAGGCTTAGGCTTAGGCTTAGGCTTAGGCTTAGGCTTAGGCTTAGGCTTAGGCTTAGGCTTAGGCTTAGGCTTAGGCTTAGGCTTAGGCTTAGGCTTAGGCTTAGGCTTAGGCTTAGGCTTAGGCTTAGGCTTAGGCTTAGGCTTAGGCTTAGGCTTAGGCTTAGGCTTAGGCTTAGGCTTAGGCTTAGGCTTAGGCTTAGGCTTAGGCTTAGGCTTAGGCTTAGGCTTAGGCTTAGGCTTAGGCTTAGGCTTAGGCTTAGGCTTAGGCTTAGGCTTAGGCTTAGGCTTAGGCTTAGGCTTAGGCTTAGGCTTAGGCTTAGGCTTAGGCTTAGGCTTAGGCTTAGGCTTAGGCTTAGGCTTAGGCTTAGGCTTAGGCTTAGGCTTAGGCTTAGGCTTAGGCTTAGGCTTAGGCTTAGGCTTAGGCTTAGGCTTAGGCTTAGGCTTAGGCTTAGGCTTAGGCTTAGGCTTAGGCTTAGGCTTAGGCTTAGGCTTAGGCTTAGGCTTAGGCTTAGGCTTAGGCTTAGGCTTAGGCTTAGGCTTAGGCTTAGGCTTAGGCTTAGGCTTAGGCTTAGGCTTAGGCTTAGGCTTAGGCTTAGGCTTAGGCTTAGGCTTAGGCTTAGGCTTAGGCTTAGGCTTAGGCTTAGGCTTAGGCTTAGGCTTAGGCTTAGGCTTAGGCTTAGGCTTAGGCTTAGGCTTAGGCTTGGCTTAGGCTTAGGCTTAGGCTTAGGCTTAGGCTTAGGCTTAGGCTTAGGCTTAGGCTTAGGCTTAGGCTTAGGCTTAGGCTTAGGCTTAGGCTTAGGCTTAGGCTTAGGCTTAGGCTTAGGCTTAGGCTTAGGCTTAGGCTTAGGCTTAGGCTTAGGCTTAGGCTTAGGCTTAGGCTTAGGCTTAGGCTTAGGCTTAGGCTTAGGCTTAGGCTTAGGCTTAGGCTTAGGCTTAGGCTTAGGCTTAGGCTTAGGCTTAGGCTTAGGCTTAGGCTTAGGCTTAGGCTTAGGCTTAGGCTTAGGCTTAGGCTTAGGCTTAGGCTTAGGCTTAGGCTTAGGCTTAGGCTTAGGCTTAGGCTTAGGCTTAGGCTTAGGCTTAGGCTTAGGCTTAGGCTTAGGCTTAGGCTTAGGCTTAGGCTTAGGCTTAGGCTTAGGCTTAGGCTTAGGCTTAGGCTTAGGCTTAGGCTTAGGCTTAGGCTTAGGCTTAGGCTTAGGCTTAGGCTTAGGCTTAGGCTTAGGCTTAGGCTTAGGCTTAGGCTTAGGCTTAGGCTTAGGCTTAGGCTTAGGCTTAGGCTTAGGCTTAGGCTTAGGCTTAGGCTTAGGCTTAGGCTTAGGCTTAGGCTTAGGCTTAGGCTTAGGCTTAGGCTTAGGCTTAGGCTTAGGCTTAGGCTTAGGCTTAGGCTTAGGCTTAGGCTTAGGCTTAGGCTTAGGCTTAGGCTTAGGCTTAGGCTTAGGCTTAGGCTTAGGCTTAGGCTTAGGCTTAGGCTTAGGCTTAGGCTTAGGCTTAGGCTTAGGCTTAGGCTTAGGCTTAGGCTTAGGCTTAGGCTTAGGCTTAGGCTTAGGCTTAGGCTTAGGCTTAGGCTTAGGCTTAGGCTTAGGCTTAGGCTTAGGCTTAGGCTTAGGCTTAGGCTTAGGCTTAGGCTTAGGCTTAGGCTTAGGCTTAGGCTTAGGCTTAGGCTTAGGCTTAGGCTTAGGCTTAGGCTTAGGCTTAGGCTTAGGCTTAGGCTTAGGCTTAGGCTTAGGCTTAGGCTTAGGCTTAGGCTTAGGCTTAGGCTTAGGCTTAGGCTTAGGCTTAGGCTTAGGCTTAGGCTTAGGCTTAGGCTTAGGCTTAGGCTTAGGCTTAGGCTTAGGCTTAGGCTTAGGCTTAGGCTTAGGCTTAGGCTTAGGCTTAGGCTTAGGCTTAGGCTTAGGCTTAGGCTTAGGCTTAGGCTTAGGCTTAGGCTTAGGCTTAGGCTTAGGCTTAGGCTTAGGCTTAGGCTTAGGCTTAGGCTTAGGCTTAGGCTTAGGCTTAGGCTTAGGCTTAGGCTTAGGCTTAGGCTTAGGCTTAGGCTTAGGCTTAGGCTTAGGCTTAGGCTTAGGCTTAGGCTTAGGCTTAGGCTTAGGCTTAGGCTTAGGCTTAGGCTTAGGCTTAGGCTTAGGCTTAGGCTTAGGCTTAGGCTTAGGCTTAGGCTTAGGCTTAGGCTTAGGCTTAGGCTTAGGCTTAGGCTTAGGCTTAGGCTTAGGCTTAGGCTTAGGCTTAGGCTTAGGCTTAGGCTTAGGCTTAGGCTTAGGCTTAGGCTTAGGCTTAGGCTTAGGCTTAGGCTTAGGCTTAGGCTTAGGCTTAGGCTTAGGCTTAGGCTTAGGCTTAGGCTTAGGCTTAGGCTTAGGCTTAGGCTTAGGCTTAGGCTTAGGCTTAGGCTTAGGCTTAGGCTTAGGCTTAGGCTTAGGCTTAGGCTTAGGCTTAGGCTTAGGCTTAGGCTTAGGCTTAGGCTTAGGCTTAGGCTTAGGCTTAGGCTTAGGCTTAGGCTTAGGCTTAGGCTTAGGCTTAGGCTTAGGCTTAGGCTTAGGCTTAGGCTTAGGCTTAGGCTTAGGCTTAGGCTTAGGCTTAGGCTTAGGCTTAGGCTTAGGCTTAGGCTTAGGCTTAGGCTTAGGCTTAGGCTTAGGCTTAGGCTTAGGCTTAGGCTTAGGCTTAGGCTTAGGCTTAGGCTTAGGCTTAGGCTTAGGCTTAGGCTTAGGCTTAGGCTTAGGCTTAGGCTTAGGCTTAGGCTTAGGCTTAGGCTTAGGCTTAGGCTTAGGCTTAGGCTTAGGCTTAGGCTTAGGCTTAGGCTTAGGCTTAGGCTTAGGCTTAGGCTTAGGCTTAGGCTTAGGCTTAGGCTTAGGCTTAGGCTTAGGCTTAGGCTTAGGCTTAGGCTTAGGCTTAGGCTTAGGCTTAGGCTTAGGCTTAGGCTTAGGCTTAGGCTTAGGCTTAGGCTTAGGCTTAGGCTTAGGCTTAGGCTTAGGCTTAGGCTTAGGCTTAGGCTTAGGCTTAGGCTTAGGCTTAGGCTTAGGCTTAGGCTTAGGCTTAGGCTTAGGCTTAGGCTTAGGCTTAGGCTTAGGCTTAGGCTTAGGCTTAGGCTTAGGCTTAGGCTTAGGCTTAGGCTTAGGCTTAGGCTTAGGCTTAGGCTTAGGCTTAGGCTTAGGCTTAGGCTTAGGCTTAGGCTTAGGCTTAGGCTTAGGCTTAGGCTTAGGCTTAGGCTTAGGCTTAGGCTTAGGCTTAGGCTTAGGCTTAGGCTTAGGCTTAGGCTTAGGCTTAGGCTTAGGCTTAGGCTTAGGCTTAGGCTTAGGCTTAGGCTTAGGCTTAGGCTTAGGCTTAGGCTTAGGCTTAGGCTTAGGCTTAGGCTTAGGCTTAGGCTTAGGCTTAGGCTTAGGCTTAGGCTTAGGCTTAGGCTTAGGCTTAGGCTTAGGCTTAGGCTTAGGCTTAGGCTTAGGCTTAGGCTTAGGCTTAGGCTTAGGCTTAGGCTTAGGCTTAGGCTTAGGCTTAGGCTTAGGCTTAGGCTTAGGCTTAGGCTTAGGCTTAGGCTTAGGCTTAGGCTTAGGCTTAGGCTTAGGCTTAGGCTTAGGCTTAGGCTTAGGCTTAGGCTTAGGCTTAGGCTTAGGCTTAGGCTTAGGCTTAGGCTTAGGCTTAGGCTTAGGCTTAGGCTTAGGCTTAGGCTTAGGCTTAGGCTTAGGCTTAGGCTTAGGCTTAGGCTTAGGCTTAGGCTTAGGCTTAGGCTTAGGCTTAGGCTTAGGCTTAGGCTTAGGCTTAGGCTTAGGCTTAGGCTTAGGCTTAGGCTTAGGCTTAGGCTTAGGCTTAGGCTTAGGCTTAGGCTTAGGCTTAGGCTTAGGCTTAGGCTTAGGCTTAGGCTTAGGCTTAGGCTTAGGCTTAGGCTTAGGCTTAGGCTTAGGCTTAGGCTTAGGCTTAGGCTTAGGCTTAGGCTTAGGCTTAGGCTTAGGCTTAGGCTTAGGCTTAGGCTTAGGCTTAGGCTTAGGCTTAGGCTTAGGCTTAGGCTTAGGCTTAGGCTTAGGCTTAGGCTTAGGCTTAGGCTTAGGCTTAGGCTTAGGCTTAGGCTTAGGCTTAGGCTTAGGCTTAGGCTTAGGCTTAGGCTTAGGCTTAGGCTTAGGCTTAGGCTTAGGCTTAGGCTTAGGCTTAGGCTTAGGCTTAGGCTTAGGCTTAGGCTTAGGCTTAGGCTTAGGCTTAGGCTTAGGCTTAGGCTTAGGCTTAGGCTTAGGCTTAGGCTTAGGCTTAGGCTTAGGCTTAGGCTTAGGCTTAGGCTTAGGCTTAGGCTTAGGCTTAGGCTTAGGCTTAGGCTTAGGCTTAGGCTTAGGCTTAGGCTTAGGCTTAGGCTTAGGCTTAGGCTTAGGCTTAGGCTTAGGCTTAGGCTTAGGCTTAGGCTTAGGCTTAGGCTTAGGCTTAGGCTTAGGCTTAGGCTTAGGCTTAGGCTTAGGCTTAGGCTTAGGCTTAGGCTTAGGCTTAGGCTTAGGCTTAGGCTTAGGCTTAGGCTTAGGCTTAGGCTTAGGCTTAGGCTTAGGCTTAGGCTTAGGCTTAGGCTTAGGCTTAGGCTTAGGCTTAGGCTTAGGCTTAGGCTTAGGCTTAGGCTTAGGCTTAGGCTTAGGCTTAGGCTTAGGCTTAGGCTTAGGCTTAGGCTTAGGCTTAGGCTTAGGCTTAGGCTTAGGCTTAGGCTTAGGCTTAGGCTTAGGCTTAGGCTTAGGCTTAGGCTTAGGCTTAGGCTTAGGCTTAGGCTTAGGCTTAGGCTTAGGCTTAGGCTTAGGCTTAGGCTTAGGCTTAGGCTTAGGCTTAGGCTTAGGCTTAGGCTTAGGCTTAGGCTTAGGCTTAGGCTTAGGCTTAGGCTTAGGCTTAGGCTTAGGCTTAGGCTTAGGCTTAGGCTTAGGCTTAGGCTTAGGCTTAGGCTTAGGCTTAGGCTTAGGCTTAGGCTTAGGCTTAGGCTTAGGCTTAGGCTTAGGCTTAGGCTTAGGCTTAGGCTTAGGCTTAGGCTTAGGCTTAGGCTTAGGCTTAGGCTTAGGCTTAGGCTTAGGCTTAGGCTTAGGCTTAGGCTTAGGCTTAGGCTTAGGCTTAGGCTTAGGCTTAGGCTTAGGCTTAGGCTTAGGCTTAGGCTTAGGCTTAGGCTTAGGCTTAGGCTTAGGCTTAGGCTTAGGCTTAGGCTTAGGCTTAGGCTTAGGCTTAGGCTTAGGCTTAGGCTTAGGCTTAGGCTTAGGCTTAGGCTTAGGCTTAGGCTTAGGCTTAGGCTTAGGCTTAGGCTTAGGCTTAGGCTTAGGCTTAGGCTTAGGCTTAGGCTTAGGCTTAGGCTTAGGCTTAGGCTTAGGCTTAGGCTTAGGCTTAGGCTTAGGCTTAGGCTTAGGCTTAGGCTTAGGCTTAGGCTTAGGCTTAGGCTTAGGCTTAGGCTTAGGCTTAGGCTTAGGCTTAGGCTTAGGCTTAGGCTTAGGCTTAGGCTTAGGCTTAGGCTTAGGCTTAGGCTTAGGCTTAGGCTTAGGCTTAGGCTTAGGCTTAGGCTTAGGCTTAGGCTTAGGCTTAGGCTTAGGCTTAGGCTTAGGCTTAGGCTTAGGCTTAGGCTTAGGCTTAGGCTTAGGCTTAGGCTTAGGCTTAGGCTTAGGCTTAGGCTTAGGCTTAGGCTTAGGCTTAGGCTTAGGCTTAGGCTTAGGCTTAGGCTTAGGCTTAGGCTTAGGCTTAGGCTTAGGCTTAGGCTTAGGCTTAGGCTTAGGCTTAGGCTTAGGCTTAGGCTTAGGCTTAGGCTTAGGCTTAGGCTTAGGCTTAGGCTTAGGCTTAGGCTTAGGCTTAGGCTTAGGCTTAGGCTTAGGCTTAGGCTTAGGCTTAGGCTTAGGCTTAGGCTTAGGCTTAGGCTTAGGCTTAGGCTTAGGCTTAGGCTTAGGCTTAGGCTTAGGCTTAGGCTTAGGCTTAGGCTTAGGCTTAGGCTTAGGCTTAGGCTTAGGCTTAGGCTTAGGCTTAGGCTTAGGCTTAGGCTTAGGCTTAGGCTTAGGCTTAGGCTTAGGCTTAGGCTTAGGCTTAGGCTTAGGCTTAGGCTTAGGCTTAGGCTTAGGCTTAGGCTTAGGCTTAGGCTTAGGCTTAGGCTTAGGCTTAGGCTTAGGCTTAGGCTTAGGCTTAGGCTTAGGCTTAGGCTTAGGCTTAGGCTTAGGCTTAGGCTTAGGCTTAGGCTTAGGCTTAGGCTTAGGCTTAGGCTTAGGCTTAGGCTTAGGCTTAGGCTTAGGCTTAGGCTTAGGCTTAGGCTTAGGCTTAGGCTTAGGCTTAGGCTTAGGCTTAGGCTTAGGCTTAGGCTTAGGCTTAGGCTTAGGCTTAGGCTTAGGCTTAGGCTTAGGCTTAGGCTTAGGCTTAGGCTTAGGCTTAGGCTTAGGCTTAGGCTTAGGCTTAGGCTTAGGCTTAGGCTTAGGCTTAGGCTTAGGCTTAGGCTTAGGCTTAGGCTTAGGCTTAGGCTTAGGCTTAGGCTTAGGCTTAGGCTTAGGCTTAGGCTTAGGCTTAGGCTTAGGCTTAGGCTTAGGCTTAGGCTTAGGCTTAGGCTTAGGCTTAGGCTTAGGCTTAGGCTTAGGCTTAGGCTTAGGCTTAGGCTTAGGCTTAGGCTTAGGCTTAGGCTTAGGCTTAGGCTTAGGCTTAGGCTTAGGCTTAGGCTTAGGCTTAGGCTTAGGCTTAGGCTTAGGCTTAGGCTTAGGCTTAGGCTTAGGCTTAGGCTTAGGCTTAGGCTTAGGCTTAGGCTTAGGCTTAGGCTTAGGCTTAGGCTTAGGCTTAGGCTTAGGCTTAGGCTTAGGCTTAGGCTTAGGCTTAGGCTTAGGCTTAGGCTTAGGCTTAGGCTTAGGCTTAGGCTTAGGCTTAGGCTTAGGCTTAGGCTTAGGCTTAGGCTTAGGCTTAGGCTTAGGCTTAGGCTTAGGCTTAGGCTTAGGCTTAGGCTTAGGCTTAGGCTTAGGCTTAGGCTTAGGCTTAGGCTTAGGCTTAGGCTTAGGCTTAGGCTTAGGCTTAGGCTTAGGCTTAGGCTTAGGCTTAGGCTTAGGCTTAGGCTTAGGCTTAGGCTTAGGCTTAGGCTTAGGCTTAGGCTTAGGCTTAGGCTTAGGCTTAGGCTTAGGCTTAGGCTTAGGCTTAGGCTTAGGCTTAGGCTTAGGCTTAGGCTTAGGCTTAGGCTTAGGCTTAGGCTTAGGCTTAGGCTTAGGCTTAGGCTTAGGCTTAGGCTTAGGCTTAGGCTTAGGCTTAGGCTTAGGCTTAGGCTTAGGCTTAGGCTTAGGCTTAGGCTTAGGCTTAGGCTTAGGCTTAGGCTTAGGCTTAGGCTTAGGCTTAGGCTTAGGCTTAGGCTTAGGCTTAGGCTTAGGCTTAGGCTTAGGCTTAGGCTTAGGCTTAGGCTTAGGCTTAGGCTTAGGCTTAGGCTTAGGCTTAGGCTTAGGCTTAGGCTTAGGCTTAGGCTTAGGCTTAGGCTTAGGCTTAGGCTTAGGCTTAGGCTTAGGCTTAGGCTTAGGCTTAGGCTTAGGCTTAGGCTTAGGCTTAGGCTTAGGCTTAGGCTTAGGCTTAGGCTTAGGCTTAGGCTTAGGCTTAGGCTTAGGCTTAGGCTTAGGCTTAGGCTTAGGCTTAGGCTTAGGCTTAGGCTTAGGCTTAGGCTTAGGCTTAGGCTTAGGCTTAGGCTTAGGCTTAGGCTTAGGCTTAGGCTTAGGCTTAGGCTTAGGCTTAGGCTTAGGCTTAGGCTTAGGCTTAGGCTTAGGCTTAGGCTTAGGCTTAGGCTTAGGCTTAGGCTTAGGCTTAGGCTTAGGCTTAGGCTTAGGCTTAGGCTTAGGCTTAGGCTTAGGCTTAGGCTTAGGCTTAGGCTTAGGCTTAGGCTTAGGCTTAGGCTTAGGCTTAGGCTTAGGCTTAGGCTTAGGCTTAGGCTTAGGCTTAGGCTTAGGCTTAGGCTTAGGCTTAGGCTTAGGCTTAGGCTTAGGCTTAGGCTTAGGCTTAGGCTTAGGCTTAGGCTTAGGCTTAGGCTTAGGCTTAGGCTTAGGCTTAGGCTTAGGCTTAGGCTTAGGCTTAGGCTTAGGCTTAGGCTTAGGCTTAGGCTTAGGCTTAGGCTTAGGCTTAGGCTTAGGCTTAGGCTTAGGCTTAGGCTTAGGCTTAGGCTTAGGCTTAGGCTTAGGCTTAGGCTTAGGCTTAGGCTTAGGCTTAGGCTTAGGCTTAGGCTTAGGCTTAGGCTTAGGCTTAGGCTTAGGCTTAGGCTTAGGCTTAGGCTTAGGCTTAGGCTTAGGCTTAGGCTTAGGCTTAGGCTTAGGCTTAGGCTTAGGCTTAGGCTTAGGCTTAGGCTTAGGCTTAGGCTTAGGCTTAGGCTTAGGCTTAGGCTTAGGCTTAGGCTTAGGCTTAGGCTTAGGCTTAGGCTTAGGCTTAGGCTTAGGCTTAGGCTTAGGCTTAGGCTTAGGCTTAGGCTTAGGCTTAGGCTTAGGCTTAGGCTTAGGCTTAGGCTTAGGCTTAGGCTTAGGCTTAGGCTTAGGCTTAGGCTTAGGCTTAGGCTTAGGCTTAGGCTTAGGCTTAGGCTTAGGCTTAGGCTTAGGCTTAGGCTTAGGCTTAGGCTTAGGCTTAGGCTTAGGCTTAGGCTTAGGCTTAGGCTTAGGCTTAGGCTTAGGCTTAGGCTTAGGCTTAGGCTTAGGCTTAGGCTTAGGCTTAGGCTTAGGCTTAGGCTTAGGCTTAGGCTTAGGCTTAGGCTTAGGCTTAGGCTTAGGCTTAGGCTTAGGCTTAGGCTTAGGCTTAGGCTTAGGCTTAGGCTTAGGCTTAGGCTTAGGCTTAGGCTTAGGCTTAGGCTTAGGCTTAGGCTTAGGCTTAGGCTTAGGCTTAGGCTTAGGCTTAGGCTTAGGCTTAGGCTTAGGCTTAGGCTTAGGCTTAGGCTTAGGCTTAGGCTTAGGCTTAGGCTTAGGCTTAGGCTTAGGCTTAGGCTTAGGCTTAGGCTTAGGCTTAGGCTTAGGCTTAGGCTTAGGCTTAGGCTTAGGCTTAGGCTTAGGCTTAGGCTTAGGCTTAGGCTTAGGCTTAGGCTTAGGCTTAGGCTTAGGCTTAGGCTTAGGCTTAGGCTTAGGCTTAGGCTTAGGCTTAGGCTTAGGCTTAGGCTTAGGCTTAGGCTTAGGCTTAGGCTTAGGCTTAGGCTTAGGCTTAGGCTTAGGCTTAGGCTTAGGCTTAGGCTTAGGCTTAGGCTTAGGCTTAGGCTTAGGCTTAGGCTTAGGCTTAGGCTTAGGCTTAGGCTTAGGCTTAGGCTTAGGCTTAGGCTTAGGCTTAGGCTTAGGCTTAGGCTTAGGCTTAGGCTTAGGCTTAGGCTTAGGCTTAGGCTTAGGCTTAGGCTTAGGCTTAGGCTTAGGCTTAGGCTTAGGCTTAGGCTTAGGCTTAGGCTTAGGCTTAGGCTTAGGCTTAGGCTTAGGCTTAGGCTTAGGCTTAGGCTTAGGCTTAGGCTTAGGCTTAGGCTTAGGCTTAGGCTTAGGCTTAGGCTTAGGCTTAGGCTTAGGCTTAGGCTTAGGCTTAGGCTTAGGCTTAGGCTTAGGCTTAGGCTTAGGCTTAGGCTTAGGCTTAGGCTTAGGCTTAGGCTTAGGCTTAGGCTTAGGCTTAGGCTTAGGCTTAGGCTTAGGCTTAGGCTTAGGCTTAGGCTTAGGCTTAGGCTTAGGCTTAGGCTTAGGCTTAGGCTTAGGCTTAGGCTTAGGCTTAGGCTTAGGCTTAGGCTTAGGCTTAGGCTTAGGCTTAGGCTTAGGCTTAGGCTTAGGCTTAGGCTTAGGCTTAGGCTTAGGCTTAGGCTTAGGCTTAGGCTTAGGCTTAGGCTTAGGCTTAGGCTTAGGCTTAGGCTTAGGCTTAGGCTTAGGCTTAGGCTTAGGCTTAGGCTTAGGCTTAGGCTTAGGCTTAGGCTTAGGCTTAGGCTTAGGCTTAGGCTTAGGCTTAGGCTTAGGCTTAGGCTTAGGCTTAGGCTTAGGCTTAGGCTTAGGCTTAGGCTTAGGCTTAGGCTTAGGCTTAGGCTTAGGCTTAGGCTTAGGCTTAGGCTTAGGCTTAGGCTTAGGCTTAGGCTTAGGCTTAGGCTTAGGCTTAGGCTTAGGCTTAGGCTTAGGCTTAGGCTTAGGCTTAGGCTTAGGCTTAGGCTTAGGCTTAGGCTTAGGCTTAGGCTTAGGCTTAGGCTTAGGCTTAGGCTTAGGCTTAGGCTTAGGCTTAGGCTTAGGCTTAGGCTTAGGCTTAGGCTTAGGCTTAGGCTTAGGCTTAGGCTTAGGCTTAGGCTTAGGCTTAGGCTTAGGCTTAGGCTTAGGCTTAGGCTTAGGCTTAGGCTTAGGCTTAGGCTTAGGCTTAGGCTTAGGCTTAGGCTTAGGCTTAGGCTTAGGCTTAGGCTTAGGCTTAGGCTTAGGCTTAGGCTTAGGCTTAGGCTTAGGCTTAGGCTTAGGCTTAGGCTTAGGCTTAGGCTTAGGCTTAGGCTTAGGCTTAGGCTTAGGCTTAGGCTTAGGCTTAGGCTTAGGCTTAGGCTTAGGCTTAGGCTTAGGCTTAGGCTTAGGCTTAGGCTTAGGCTTAGGCTTAGGCTTAGGCTTAGGCTTAGGCTTAGGCTTAGGCTTAGGCTTAGGCTTAGGCTTAGGCTTAGGCTTAGGCTTAGGCTTAGGCTTAGGCTTAGGCTTAGGCTTAGGCTTAGGCTTAGGCTTAGGCTTAGGCTTAGGCTTAGGCTTAGGCTTAGGCTTAGGCTTAGGCTTAGGCTTAGGCTTAGGCTTAGGCTTAGGCTTAGGCTTAGGCTTAGGCTTAGGCTTAGGCTTAGGCTTAGGCTTAGGCTTAGGCTTAGGCTTAGGCTTAGGCTTAGGCTTAGGCTTAGGCTTAGGCTTAGGCTTAGGCTTAGGCTTAGGCTTAGGCTTAGGCTTAGGCTTAGGCTTAGGCTTAGGCTTAGGCTTAGGCTTAGGCTTAGGCTTAGGCTTAGGCTTAGGCTTAGGCTTAGGCTTAGGCTTAGGCTTAGGCTTAGGCTTAGGCTTAGGCTTAGGCTTAGGCTTAGGCTTAGGCTTAGGCTTAGGCTTAGGCTTAGGCTTAGGCTTAGGCTTAGGCTTAGGCTTAGGCTTAGGCTT
The DNA here is from genome assembly GCA_963572205.1 of Caenorhabditis imperialis. Classification (NCBI taxonomy): domain Eukaryota; kingdom Metazoa; phylum Nematoda; class Chromadorea; order Rhabditida; family Rhabditidae; genus Caenorhabditis; species Caenorhabditis imperialis. Next base: position 42,890 of record OY751540.1, on the reverse strand, counting down.
AGGCTTAGGCTTAGGCTTAGGCTTAGGCTTAGGCTTAGGCTTAGGCTTAGGCTTAGGCTTAGGCTTAGGCTTAGGCTTAGGCTTAGGCTTAGGCTTAGGCTTAGGCTTAGGCTTAGGCTTAGGCTTAGGCTTAGGCTTAGGCTTAGGCTTAGGCTTAGGCTTAGGCTTAGGCTTAGGCTTAGGCTTAGGCTTAGGCTTAGGCTTAGGCTTAGGCTTAGGCTTAGGCTTAGGCTTAGGCTTAGGCTTAGGCTTAGGCTTAGGCTTAGGCTTAGGCTTAGGCTTAGGCTTAGGCTTAGGCTTAGGCTTAGGCTTAGGCTTAGGCTTAGGCTTAGGCTTAGGCTTAGGCTTAGGCTTAGGCTTAGGCTTAGGCTTAGGCTTAGGCTTAGGCTTAGGCTTAGGCTTAGGCTTAGGCTTAGGCTTAGGCTTAGGCTTAGGCTTAGGCTTAGGCTTAGGCTTAGGCTTAGGCTTAGGCTTAGGCTTAGGCTTAGGCTTAGGCTTAGGCTTAGGCTTAGGCTTAGGCTTAGGCTTAGGCTTAGGCTTAGGCTTAGGCTTAGGCTTAGGCTTAGGCTTAGGCTTAGGCTTAGGCTTAGGCTTAGGCTTAGGCTTAGGCTTAGGCTTAGGCTTAGGCTTAGGCTTAGGCTTAGGCTTAGGCTTAGGCTTAGGCTTAGGCTTAGGCTTAGGCTTAGGCTTAGGCTTAGGCTTAGGCTTAGGCTTAGGCTTAGGCTTAGGCTTAGGCTTAGGCTTAGGCTTAGGCTTAGGCTTAGGCTTAGGCTTAGGCTTAGGCTTAGGCTTAGGCTTAGGCTTAGGCTTAGGCTTAGGCTTAGGCTTAGGCTTAGGCTTAGGCTTAGGCTTAGGCTTAGGCTTAGGCTTAGGCTTAGGCTTAGGCTTAGGCTAGGCTTAGGCTTAGGCTTAGGCTTAGGCTTAGGCTTAGGCTTAGGCTTAGGCTTAGGCTTAGGCTTAGGCTTAGGCTTAGGCTTAGGCTTAGGCTTAGGCTTAGGCTTAGGCTTAGGCTTAGGCTTAGGCTTAGGCTTAGGCTTAGGCTTAGGCTTAGGCTTAGGCTTAGGCTTAGGCTTAGGCTTAGGCTTAGGCTTAGGCTTAGGCTTAGGCTTAGGCTTAGGCTTAGGCTTAGGCTTAGGCTTAGGCTTAGGCTTAGGCTTAGGCTTAGGCTTAGGCTTAGGCTTAGGCTTAGGCTTAGGCTTAGGCTTAGGCTTAGGCTTAGGCTTAGGCTTAGGCTTAGGCTTAGGCTTAGGCTTAGGCTTAGGCTTAGGCTTAGGCTTAGGCTTAGGCTTAGGCTTAGGCTTAGGCTTAGGCTTAGGCTTAGGCTTAGGCTTAGGCTTAGGCTTAGGCTTAGGCTTAGGCTTAGGCTTAGGCTTAGGCTTAGGCTTAGGCTTAGGCTTAGGCTTAGGCTTAGGCTTAGGCTTAGGCTTAGGCTTAGGCTTAGGCTTAGGCTTAGGCTTAGGCTTAGGCTTAGGCTTAGGCTTAGGCTTAGGCTTAGGCTTAGGCTTAGGCTTAGGCTTAGGCTTAGGCTTAGGCTTAGGCTTAGGCTTAGGCTTAGGCTTAGGCTTAGGCTTAGGCTTAGGCTTAGGCTTAGGCTTAGGCTTAGGCTTAGGCTTAGGCTTAGGCTTAGGCTTAGGCTTAGGCTTAGGCTTAGGCTTAGGCTTAGGCTTAGGCTTAGGCTTAGGCTTAGGCTTAGGCTTAGGCTTAGGCTTAGGCTTAGGCTTAGGCTTAGGCTTAGGCTTAGGCTTAGGCTTAGGCTTAGGCTTAGGCTTAGGCTTAGGCTTAGGCTTAGGCTTAGGCTTAGGCTTAGGCTTAGGCTTAGGCTTAGGCTTAGGCTTAGGCTTAGGCTTAGGCTTAGGCTTAGGCTTAGGCTTAGGCTTAGGCTTAGGCTTAGGCTTAGGCTTAGGCTTAGGCTTAGGCTTAGGCTTAGGCTTAGGCTTAGGCTTAGGCTTAGGCTTAGGCTTAGGCTTAGGCTTAGGCTTAGGCTTAGGCTTAGGCTTAGGCTTAGGCTTAGGCTTAGGCTTAGGCTTAGGCTTAGGCTTAGGCTTAGGCTTAGGCTTAGGCTTAGGCTTAGGCTTAGGCTTAGGCTTAGGCTTAGGCTTAGGCTTAGGCTTAGGCTTAGGCTTAGGCTTAGGCTTAGGCTTAGGCTTAGGCTTAGGCTTAGGCTTAGGCTTAGGCTTAGGCTTAGGCTTAGGCTTAGGCTTAGGCTTAGGCTTAGGCTTAGGCTTAGGCTTAGGCTTAGGCTTAGGCTTAGGCTTAGGCTTAGGCTTAGGCTTAGGCTTAGGCTTAGGCTTAGGCTTAGGCTTAGGCTTAGGCTTAGGCTTAGGCTTAGGCTTAGGCTTAGGCTTAGGCTTAGGCTTAGGCTTAGGCTTAGGCTTAGGCTTAGGCTTAGGCTTAGGCTTAGGCTTAGGCTTAGGCTTAGGCTTAGGCTTAGGCTTAGGCTTAGGCTTAGGCTTAGGCTTAGGCTTAGGCTTAGGCTTAGGCTTAGGCTTAGGCTTAGGCTTAGGCTTAGGCTTAGGCTTAGGCTTAGGCTTAGGCTTAGGCTTAGGCTTAGGCTTAGGCTTAGGCTTAGGCTTAGGCTTAGGCTTAGGCTTAGGCTTAGGCTTAGGCTTAGGCTTAGGCTTAGGCTTAGGCTTAGGCTTAGGCTTAGGCTTAGGCTTAGGCTTAGGCTTAGGCTTAGGCTTAGGCTTAGGCTTAGGCTTAGGCTTAGGCTTAGGCTTAGGCTTAGGCTTAGGCTTAGGCTTAGGCTTAGGCTTAGGCTTAGGCTTAGGCTTAGGCTTAGGCTTAGGCTTAGGCTTAGGCTTAGGCTTAGGCTTAGGCTTAGGCTTAGGCTTAGGCTTAGGCTTAGGCTTAGGCTTAGGCTTAGGCTTAGGCTTAGGCTTAGGCTTAGGCTTAGGCTTAGGCTTAGGCTTAGGCTTAGGCTTAGGCTTAGGCTTAGGCTTAGGCTTAGGCTTAGGCTTAGGCTTAGGCTTAGGCTTAGGCTTAGGCTTAGGCTTAGGCTTAGGCTTAGGCTTAGGCTTAGGCTTAGGCTTAGGCTTAGGCTTAGGCTTAGGCTTAGGCTTAGGCTTAGGCTTAGGCTTAGGCTTAGGCTTAGGCTTAGGCTTAGGCTTAGGCTTAGGCTTAGGCTTAGGCTTAGGCTTAGGCTTAGGCTTAGGCTTAGGCTTAGGCTTAGGCTTAGGCTTAGGCTTAGGCTTAGGCTTAGGCTTAGGCTTAGGCTTAGGCTTAGGCTTAGGCTTAGGCTTAGGCTTAGGCTTAGGCTTAGGCTTAGGCTTAGGCTTAGGCTTAGGCTTAGGCTTAGGCTTAGGCTTAGGCTTAGGCTTAGGCTTAGGCTTAGGCTTAGGCTTAGGCTTAGGCTTAGGCTTAGGCTTAGGCTTAGGCTTAGGCTTAGGCTTAGGCTTAGGCTTAGGCTTAGGCTTAGGCTTAGGCTTAGGCTTAGGCTTAGGCTTAGGCTTAGGCTTAGGCTTAGGCTTAGGCTTAGGCTTAGGCTTAGGCTTAGGCTTAGGCTTAGGCTTAGGCTTAGGCTTAGGCTTAGGCTTAGGCTTAGGCTTAGGCTTAGGCTTAGGCTTAGGCTTAGGCTTAGGCTTAGGCTTAGGCTTAGGCTTAGGCTTAGGCTTAGGCTTAGGCTTAGGCTTAGGCTTAGGCTTAGGCTTAGGCTTAGGCTTAGGCTTAGGCTTAGGCTTAGGCTTAGGCTTAGGCTTAGGCTTAGGCTTAGGCTTAGGCTTAGGCTTAGGCTTAGGCTTAGGCTTAGGCTTAGGCTTAGGCTTAGGCTTAGGCTTAGGCTTAGGCTTAGGCTTAGGCTTAGGCTTAGGCTTAGGCTTAGGCTTAGGCTTAGGCTTAGGCTTAGGCTTAGGCTTAGGCTTAGGCTTAGGCTTAGGCTTAGGCTTAGGCTTAGGCTTAGGCTTAGGCTTAGGCTTAGGCTTAGGCTTAGGCTTAGGCTTAGGCTTAGGCTTAGGCTTAGGCTTAGGCTTAGGCTTAGGCTTAGGCTTAGGCTTAGGCTTAGGCTTAGGCTTAGGCTTAGGCTTAGGCTTAGGCTTAGGCTTAGGCTTAGGCTTAGGCTTAGGCTTAGGCTTAGGCTTAGGCTTAGGCTTAGGCTTAGGCTTAGGCTTAGGCTTAGGCTTAGGCTTAGGCTTAGGCTTAGGCTTAGTTAGGCTTAGGCTTAGGCTTAGGCTTAGGCTTAGGCTTAGGCTTAGGCTTAGGCTTAGGCTTAGGCTTAGGCTTAGGCTTAGGCTTAGGCTTAGGCTTAGGCTTAGGCTTAGGCTTAGGCTTAGGCTTAGGCTTAGGCTTAGGCTTAGGCTTAGGCTTAGGCTTAGGCTTAGGCTTAGGCTTAGGCTTAGGCTTAGGCTTAGGCTTAGGCTTAGGCTTAGGCTTAGGCTTAGGCTTAGGCTTAGGCTTAGGCTTAGGCTTAGGCTTAGGCTTAGGCTTAGGCTTAGGCTTAGGCTTAGGCTTAGGCTTAGGCTTAGGCTTAGGCTTAGGCTTAGGCTTAGGCTTAGGCTTAGGCTTAGGCTTAGGCTTAGGCTTAGGCTTAGGCTTAGGCTTAGGCTTAGGCTTAGGCTTAGGCTTAGGCTTAGGCTTAGGCTTAGGCTTAGGCTTAGGCTTAGGCTTAGGCTTAGGCTTAGGCTTAGGCTTAGGCTTAGGCTTAGGCTTAGGCTTAGGCTTAGGCTTAGGCTTAGGCTTAGGCTTAGGCTTAGGCTTAGGCTTAGGCTTAGGCTTAGGCTTAGGCTTAGGCTTAGGCTTAGGCTTAGGCTTAGGCTTAGGCTTAGGCTTAGGCTTAGGCTTAGGCTTAGGCTTAGGCTTAGGCTTAGGCTTAGGCTTAGGCTTAGGCTTAGGCTTAGGCTTAGGCTTAGGCTTAGGCTTAGGCTTAGGCTTAGGCTTAGGCTTAGGCTTAGGCTTAGGCTTAGGCTTAGGCTTAGGCTTAGGCTTAGGCTTAGGCTTAGGCTTAGGCTTAGGCTTAGGCTTAGGCTTAGGCTTAGGCTTAGGCTTAGGCTTAGGCTTAGGCTTAGGCTTAGGCTTAGGCTTAGGCTTAGGCTTAGGCTTAGGCTTAGGCTTAGGCTTAGGCTTAGGCTTAGGCTTAGGCTTAGGCTTAGGCTTAGGCTTAGGCTTAGGCTTAGGCTTAGGCTTAGGCTTAGGCTTAGGCTTAGGCTTAGGCTTAGGCTTAGGCTTAGGCTTAGGCTTAGGCTTAGGCTTAGGCTTAGGCTTAGGCTTAGGCTTAGGCTTAGGCTTAGGCTTAGGCTTAGGCTTAGGCTTAGGCTTAGGCTTAGGCTTAGGCTTAGGCTTAGGCTTAGGCTTAGGCTTAGGCTTAGGCTTAGGCTTAGGCTTAGGCTTAGGCTTAGGCTTAGGCTTAGGCTTAGGCTTAGGCTTAGGCTTAGGCTTAGGCTTAGGCTTAGGCTTAGGCTTAGGCTTAGGCTTAGGCTTAGGCTTAGGCTTAGGCTTAGGCTTAGGCTTAGGCTTAGGCTTAGGCTTAGGCTTAGGCTTAGGCTTAGGCTTAGGCTTAGGCTTAGGCTTAGGCTTAGGCTTAGGCTTAGGCTTAGGCTTAGGCTTAGGCTTAGGCTTAGGCTTAGGCTTAGGCTTAGGCTTAGGCTTAGGCTTAGGCTTAGGCTTAGGCTTAGGCTTAGGCTTAGGCTTAGGCTTAGGCTTAGGCTTAGGCTTAGGCTTAGGCTTAGGCTTAGGCTTAGGCTTAGGCTTAGGCTTAGGCTTAGGCTTAGGCTTAGGCTTAGGCTTAGGCTTAGGCTTAGGCTTAGGCTTAGGCTTAGGCTTAGGCTTAGGCTTAGGCTTAGGCTTAGGCTTAGGCTTAGGCTTAGGCTTAGGCTTAGGCTTAGGCTTAGGCTTAGGCTTAGGCTTAGGCTTAGGCTTAGGCTTAGGCTTAGGCTTAGGCTTAGGCTTAGGCTTAGGCTTAGGCTTAGGCTTAGGCTTAGGCTTAGGCTTAGGCTTAGGCTTAGGCTTAGGCTTAGGCTTAGGCTTAGGCTTAGGCTTAGGCTTAGGCTTAGGCTTAGGCTTAGGCTTAGGCTTAGGCTTAGGCTTAGGCTTAGGCTTAGGCTTAGGCTTAGGCTTAGGCTTAGGCTTAGGCTTAGGCTTAGGCTTAGGCTTAGGCTTAGGCTTAGGCTTAGGCTTAGGCTTAGGCTTAGGCTTAGGCTTAGGCTTAGGCTTAGGCTTAGGCTTAGGCTTAGGCTTAGGCTTAGGCTTAGGCTTAGGCTTAGGCTTAGGCTTAGGCTTAGGCTTAGGCTTAGGCTTAGGCTTAGGCTTAGGCTTAGGCTTAGGCTTAGGCTTAGGCTTAGGCTTAGGCTTAGGCTTAGGCTTAGGCTTAGGCTTAGGCTTAGGCTTAGGCTTAGGCTTAGGCTTAGGCTTAGGCTTAGGCTTAGGCTTAGGCTTAGGCTTAGGCTTAGGCTTAGGCTTAGGCTTAGGCTTAGGCTTAGGCTTAGGCTTAGGCTTAGGCTTAGGCTTAGGCTTAGGCTTAGGCTTAGGCTTAGGCTTAGGCTTAGGCTTAGGCTTAGGCTTAGGCTTAGGCTTAGGCTTAGGCTTAGGCTTAGGCTTAGGCTTAGGCTTAGGCTTAGGCTTAGGCTTAGGCTTAGGCTTAGGCTTAGGCTTAGGCTTAGGCTTAGGCTTAGGCTTAGGCTTAGGCTTAGGCTTAGGCTTAGGCTTAGGCTTAGGCTTAGGCTTAGGCTTAGGCTTAGGCTTAGGCTTAGGCTTAGGCTTAGGCTTAGGCTTAGGCTTAGGCTTAGGCTTAGGCTTAGGCTTAGGCTTAGGCTTAGGCTTAGGCTTAGGCTTAGGCTTAGGCTTAGGCTTAGGCTTAGGCTTAGGCTTAGGCTTAGGCTTAGGCTTAGGCTTAGGCTTAGGCTTAGGCTTAGGCTTAGGCTTAGGCTTAGGCTTAGGCTTAGGCTTAGGCTTAGGCTTAGGCTTAGGCTTAGGCTTAGGCTTAGGCTTAGGCTTAGGCTTAGGCTTAGGCTTAGGCTTAGGCTTAGGCTTAGGCTTAGGCTTAGGCTTAGGCTTAGGCTTAGGCTTAGGCTTAGGCTTAGGCTTAGGCTTAGGCTTAGGCTTAGGCTTAGGCTTAGGCTTAGGCTTAGGCTTAGGCTTAGGCTTAGGCTTAGGCTTAGGCTTAGGCTTAGGCTTAGGCTTAGGCTTAGGCTTAGGCTTAGGCTTAGGCTTAGGCTTAGGCTTAGGCTTAGGCTTAGGCTTAGGCTTAGGCTTAGGCTTAGGCTTAGGCTTAGGCTTAGGCTTAGGCTTAGGCTTAGGCTTAGGCTTAGGCTTAGGCTTAGGCTTAGGCTTAGGCTTAGGCTTAGGCTTAGGCTTAGGCTTAGGCTTAGGCTTAGGCTTAGGCTTAGGCTTAGGCTTAGGCTTAGGCTTAGGCTTAGGCTTAGGCTTAGGCTTAGGCTTAGGCTTAGGCTTAGGCTTAGGCTTAGGCTTAGGCTTAGGCTTAGGCTTAGGCTTAGGCTTAGGCTTAGGCTTAGGCTTAGGCTTAGGCTTAGGCTTAGGCTTAGGCTTAGGCTTAGGCTTAGGCTTAGGCTTAGGCTTAGGCTTAGGCTTAGGCTTAGGCTTAGGCTTAGGCTTAGGCTTAGGCTTAGGCTTAGGCTTAGGCTTAGGCTTAGGCTTAGGCTTAGGCTTAGGCTTAGGCTTAGGCTTAGGCTTAGGCTTAGGCTTAGGCTTAGGCTTAGGCTTAGGCTTAGGCTTAGGCTTAGGCTTAGGCTTAGGCTTAGGCTTAGGCTTAGGCTTAGGCTTAGGCTTAGGCTTAGGCTTAGGCTTAGGCTTAGGCTTAGGCTTAGGCTTAGGCTTAGGCTTAGGCTTAGGCTTAGGCTTAGGCTTAGGCTTAGGCTTAGGCTTAGGCTTAGGCTTAGGCTTAGGCTTAGGCTTAGGCTTAGGCTTAGGCTTAGGCTTAGGCTTAGGCTTAGGCTTAGGCTTAGGCTTAGGCTTAGGCTTAGGCTTAGGCTTAGGCTTAGGCTTAGGCTTAGGCTTAGGCTTAGGCTTAGGCTTAGGCTTAGGCTTAGGCTTAGGCTTAGGCTTAGGCTTAGGCTTAGGCTTAGGCTTAGGCTTAGGCTTAGGCTTAGGCTTAGGCTTAGGCTTAGGCTTAGGCTTAGGCTTAGGCTTAGGCTTAGGCTTAGGCTTAGGCTTAGGCTTAGGCTTAGGCTTAGGCTTAGGCTTAGGCTTAGGCTTAGGCTTAGGCTTAGGCTTAGGCTTAGGCTTAGGCTTAGGCTTAGGCTTAGGCTTAGGCTTAGGCTTAGGCTTAGGCTTAGGCTTAGGCTTAGGCTTAGGCTTAGGCTTAGGCTTAGGCTTAGGCTTAGGCTTAGGCTTAGGCTTAGGCTTAGGCTTAGGCTTAGGCTTAGGCTTAGGCTTAGGCTTAGGCTTAGGCTTAGGCTTAGGCTTAGGCTTAGGCTTAGGCTTAGGCTTAGGCTTAGGCTTAGGCTTAGGCTTAGGCTTAGGCTTAGGCTTAGGCTTAGGCTTAGGCTTAGGCTTAGGCTTAGGCTTAGGCTTAGGCTTAGGCTTAGGCTTAGGCTTAGGCTTAGGCTTAGGCTTAGGCTTAGGCTTAGGCTTAGGCTTAGGCTTAGGCTTAGGCTTAGGCTTAGGCTTAGGCTTAGGCTTAGGCTTAGGCTTAGGCTTAGGCTTAGGCTTAGGCTTAGGCTTAGGCTTAGGCTTAGGCTTAGGCTTAGGCTTAGGCTTAGGCTTAGGCTTAGGCTTAGGCTTAGGCTTAGGCTTAGGCTTAGGCTTAGGCTTAGGCTTAGGCTTAGGCTTAGGCTTAGGCTTAGGCTTAGGCTTAGGCTTAGGCTTAGGCTTAGGCTTAGGCTTAGGCTTAGGCTTAGGCTTAGGCTTAGGCTTAGGCTTAGGCTTAGGCTTAGGCTTAGGCTTAGGCTTAGGCTTAGGCTTAGGCTTAGGCTTAGGCTTAGGCTTAGGCTTAGGCTTAGGCTTAGGCTTAGGCTTAGGCTTAGGCTTAGGCTTAGGCTTAGGCTTAGGCTTAGGCTTAGGCTTAGGCTTAGGCTTAGGCTTAGGCTTAGGCTTAGGCTTAGGCTTAGGCTTAGGCTTAGGCTTAGGCTTAGGCTTAGGCTTAGGCTTAGGCTTAGGCTTAGGCTTAGGCTTAGGCTTAGGCTTAGGCTTAGGCTTAGGCTTAGGCTTAGGCTTAGGCTTAGGCTTAGGCTTAGGCTTAGGCTTAGGCTTAGGCTTAGGCTTAGGCTTAGGCTTAGGCTTAGGCTTAGGCTTAGGCTTAGGCTTAGGCTTAGGCTTAGGCTTAGGCTTAGGCTTAGGCTTAGGCTTAGGCTTAGGCTTAGGCTTAGGCTTAGGCTTAGGCTTAGGCTTAGGCTTAGGCTTAGGCTTAGGCTTAGGCTTAGGCTTAGGCTTAGGCTTAGGCTTAGGCTTAGGCTTAGGCTTAGGCTTAGGCTTAGGCTTAGGCTTAGGCTTAGGCTTAGGCTTAGGCTTAGGCTTAGGCTTAGGCTTAGGCTTAGGCTTAGGCTTAGGCTTAGGCTTAGGCTTAGGCTTAGGCTTAGGCTTAGGCTTAGGCTTAGGCTTAGGCTTAGGCTTAGGCTTAGGCTTAGGCTTAGGCTTAGGCTTAGGCTTAGGCTTAGGCTTAGGCTTAGGCTTAGGCTTAGGCTTAGGCTTAGGCTTAGGCTTAGGCTTAGGCTTAGGCTTAGGCTTAGGCTTAGGCTTAGGCTTAGGCTTAGGCTTAGGCTTAGGCTTAGGCTTAGGCTTAGGCTTAGGCTTAGGCTTAGGCTTAGGCTTAGGCTTAGGCTTAGGCTTAGGCTTAGGCTTAGGCTTAGGCTTAGGCTTAGGCTTAGGCTTAGGCTTAGGCTTAGGCTTAGGCTTAGGCTTAGGCTTAGGCTTAGGCTTAGGCTTAGGCTTAGGCTTAGGCTTAGGCTTAGGCTTAGGCTTAGGCTTAGGCTTAGGCTTAGGCTTAGGCTTAGGCTTAGGCTTAGGCTTAGGCTTAGGCTTAGGCTTAGGCTTAGGCTTAGGCTTAGGCTTAGGCTTAGGCTTAGGCTTAGGCTTAGGCTTAGGCTTAGGCTTAGGCTTAGGCTTAGGCTTAGGCTTAGGCTTAGGCTTAGGCTTAGGCTTAGGCTTAGGCTTAGGCTTAGGCTTAGGCTTAGGCTTAGGCTTAGGCTTAGGCTTAGGCTTAGGCTTAGGCTTAGGCTTAGGCTTAGGCTTAGGCTTAGGCTTAGGCTTAGGCTTAGGCTTAGGCTTAGGCTTAGGCTTAGGCTTAGGCTTAGGCTTAGGCTTAGGCTTAGGCTTAGGCTTAGGCTTAGGCTTAGGCTTAGGCTTAGGCTTAGGCTTAGGCTTAGGCTTAGGCTTAGGCTTAGGCTTAGGCTTAGGCTTAGGCTTAGGCTTAGGCTTAGGCTTAGGCTTAGGCTTAGGCTTAGGCTTAGGCTTAGGCTTAGGCTTAGGCTTAGGCTTAGGCTTAGGCTTAGGCTTAGGCTTAGGCTTAGGCTTAGGCTTAGGCTTAGGCTTAGGCTTAGGCTTAGGCTTAGGCTTAGGCTTAGGCTTAGGCTTAGGCTTAGGCTTAGGCTTAGGCTTAGGCTTAGGCTTAGGCTTAGGCTTAGGCTTAGGCTTAGGCTTAGGCTTAGGCTTAGGCTTAGGCTTAGGCTTAGGCTTAGGCTTAGGCTTAGGCTTAGGCTTAGGCTTAGGCTTAGGCTTAGGCTTAGGCTTAGGCTTAGGCTTAGGCTTAGGCTTAGGCTTAGGCTTAGGCTTAGGCTTAGGCTTAGGCTTAGGCTTAGGCTTAGGCTTAGGCTTAGGCTTAGGCTTAGGCTTAGGCTTAGGCTTAGGCTTAGGCTTAGGCTTAGGCTTAGGCTTAGGCTTAGGCTTAGGCTTAGGCTTAGGCTTAGGCTTAGGCTTAGGCTTAGGCTTAGGCTTAGGCTTAGGCTTAGGCTTAGGCTTAGGCTTAGGCTTAGGCTTAGGCTTAGGCTTAGGCTTAGGCTTAGGCTTAGGCTTAGGCTTAGGCTTAGGCTTAGGCTTAGGCTTAGGCTTAGGCTTAGGCTTAGGCTTAGGCTTAGGCTTAGGCTTAGGCTTAGGCTTAGGCTTAGGCTTAGGCTTAGGCTTAGGCTTAGGCTTAGGCTTAGGCTTAGGCTTAGGCTTAGGCTTAGGCTTAGGCTTAGGCTTAGGCTTAGGCTTAGGCTTAGGCTTAGGCTTAGGCTTAGGCTTAGGCTTAGGCTTAGGCTTAGGCTTAGGCTTAGGCTTAGGCTTAGGCTTAGGCTTAGGCTTAGGCTTAGGCTTAGGCTTAGGCTTAGGCTTAGGCTTAGGCTTAGGCTTAGGCTTAGGCTTAGGCTTAGGCTTAGGCTTAGGCTTAGGCTTAGGCTTAGGCTTAGGCTTAGGCTTAGGCTTAGGCTTAGGCTTAGGCTTAGGCTTAGGCTTAGGCTTAGGCTTAGGCTTAGGCTTAGGCTTAGGCTTAGGCTTAGGCTTAGGCTTAGGCTTAGGCTTAGGCTTAGGCTTAGGCTTAGGCTTAGGCTTAGGCTTAGGCTTAGGCTTAGGCTTAGGCTTAGGCTTAGGCTTAGGCTTAGGCTTAGGCTTAGGCTTAGGCTTAGGCTTAGGCTTAGGCTTAGGCTTAGGCTTAGGCTTAGGCTTAGGCTTAGGCTTAGGCTTAGGCTTAGGCTTAGGCTTAGGCTTAGGCTTAGGCTTAGGCTTAGGCTTAGGCTTAGGCTTAGGCTTAGGCTTAGGCTTAGGCTTAGGCTTAGGCTTAGGCTTAGGCTTAGGCTTAGGCTTAGGCTTAGGCTTAGGCTTAGGCTTAGGCTTAGGCTTAGGCTTAGGCTTAGGCTTAGGCTTAGGCTTAGGCTTAGGCTTAGGCTTAGGCTTAGGCTTAGGCTTAGGCTTAGGCTTAGGCTTAGGCTTAGGCTTAGGCTTAGGCTTAGGCTTAGGCTTAGGCTTAGGCTTAGGCTTAGGCTTAGGCTTAGGCTTAGGCTTAGGCTTAGGCTTAGGCTTAGGCTTAGGCTTAGGCTTAGGCTTAGGCTTAGGCTTAGGCTTAGGCTTAGGCTTAGGCTTAGGCTTAGGCTTAGGCTTAGGCTTAGGCTTAGGCTTAGGCTTAGGCTTAGGCTTAGGCTTAGGCTTAGGCTTAGGCTTAGGCTTAGGCTTAGGCTTAGGCTTAGGCTTAGGCTTAGGCTTAGGCTTAGGCTTAGGCTTAGGCTTAGGCTTAGGCTTAGGCTTAGGCTTAGGCTTAGGCTTAGGCTTAGGCTTAGGCTTAGGCTTAGGCTTAGGCTTAGGCTTAGGCTGGCTTAGGCTTAGGCTTAGGCTTAGGCTTAGGCTTAGGCTTAGGCTTAGGCTTAGGCTTAGGCTTAGGCTTAGGCTTAGGCTTAGGCTTAGGCTTAGGCTTAGGCTTAGGCTTAGGCTTAGGCTTAGGCTTAGGCTTAGGCTTAGGCTTAGGCTTAGGCTTAGGCTTAGGCTTAGGCTTAGGCTTAGGCTTAGGCTTAGGCTTAGGCTTAGGCTTAGGCTTAGGCTTAGGCTTAGGCTTAGGCTTAGGCTTAGGCTTAGGCTTAGGCTTAGGCTTAGGCTTAGGCTTAGGCTTAGGCTTAGGCTTAGGCTTAGGCTTAGGCTTAGGCTTAGGCTTAGGCTTAGGCTTAGGCTTAGGCTTAGGCTTAGGCTTAGGCTTAGGCTTAGGCTTAGGCTTAGGCTTAGGCTTAGGCTTAGGCTTAGGCTTAGGCTTAGGCTTAGGCTTAGGCTTAGGCTTAGGCTTAGGCTTAGGCTTAGGCTTAGGCTTAGGCTTAGGCTTAGGCTTAGGCTTAGGCTTAGGCTTAGGCTTAGGCTTAGGCTTAGGCTTAGGCTTAGGCTTAGGCTTAGGCTTAGGCTTAGGCTTAGGCTTAGGCTTAGGCTTAGGCTTAGGCTTAGGCTTAGGCTTAGGCTTAGGCTTAGGCTTAGGCTTAGGCTTAGGCTTAGGCCGGTAATTGGTCCTTTTTTTGCCTCCTCCCTCATCAGTCATATGTGTAGAACGTGCGTCAAATTGACAGAGAAGATGAAAGGAGGAAGGTTGGACTTAGGCTTAGGCTTGGCTTAGGCTTAGGCTTAGGCTTAGGCTTAGGCTTAGGCTTAGGCTTAGGCTTAGGCTTAGGCTTAGGCTTAGGCTTAGGCTTAGGCTTAGGCTTAGGCTTAGGCTTAGGCTTAGGCTTAGGCTTAGCTAGGCTTAGGCTTAGGCTTAGGCTTAGGCTTAGGCTTAGGCCTTAGGCTTAGGCTTAGGCTTAGCTTAGGCTTAGCTTAGGCTTAGGCTTAGGCTTGGCTTAGGCTAGGTTAGGCTTAGGCTTAGGCTTAGGCTTAGGCTTAGGCTTAGGCTTAGGCTTAGGCTTAGGCTTAGGCTTAGGCTTAGGCTTAGGCTTAGGCTTAGGCTTAGGCTTAGGCTTAGGCTTAGGCTTAGGCTTAGGCTTAGGCTTAGGCTTAGGCTTAGGCTTAGGCTTAGGCTTAGGCTTAGGCTTAGCTTAGGCTTAGGCTTAGGCTTAGGCTTAGGCTTAGGCTTAGGCTTAGGCTTAGGCTTAGGCTTAGGCTTAGGCTTAGGCTTAGGCTTAGGCTTAGGCTTAGGCTTAGGCTTAGGCTTAGGCTTAGCTTAGGCTTAGGCTTAGGGCTTAGGCTTAGGCTTAGGCTTAGGCTTAGGCTTAGGCTTAGGCTTAGCTTAGGCTTAGGCTTAGGCTTAGGCTTAGGCTTAGGCTTAGGCTTAGGCTTAGGCTTAGGCTTAGGCTTAGGCTTAGGCTTAGGCTTAGGCTTAGGCTTAGGCTTAGGCTTAGGCTTAGGCTTAGGCTTAGGCTTAGGCTTAGGCTTAGGCTTAGGCTTAGGCTTAGGCTTAGGCTTAGGCTTAGGCTTAGGCTTAGGCTTAGGCTTAGGCTTAGGCTTAGGCTTAGCTTAGGCTTAGGCTTAGGCTTAGGCTTAGGCTTAGGCTTAGGCTTAGGCTTAGGCTTAGGCTTAGGCTTAGGCTTAGGCTTAGGCTTAGGCTTAGGCTTAGGCTTAGCTTAGGCTTAGGCTTAGGCTTAGGCTTAGGCTTAGGCTTAGGCTTAGGCTTAGGCTTAGGCTTAGCTTAGGCTAGGCTTAGGCTTAGGCTTAGGCTTAGGCTTAGGCTTAGGCTTAGGCTTAGCTTAGGCTTAGGCTAGGCTTAGGCTTAGGCTTAGGCTTAGGCTTAGGCTTAGGCTTAGCTTAGGCTTAGGCTTAGGCTTAGGCTTAGGCTTAGGCTTAGGCTTAGGCTTAGCTTAGGCTTAGGCTTAGGCTTAGGCTTAGGCTTAGGCTTAGGCTTAGGCTTAGGCTTAGGCTTAGGCTTAGGCTTAGGCTTAGCTTAGCTTAGGCTTAGGCTTAGGGCTTAGGCTTAGGCTTAGGCTTAGGCTTAGGCTTAGGCTTAGGCTTAGGCTTAGGCTTAGGCTTAGGCTTAGGCTTAGGCTTAGGCTTAGGCTTAGGCTTAGGCTTAGGCTTAGGCTTAGGCTTAGGCTTAGGCTTAGGCTTAGGCTTAGGCTTAGGCTTAGGCTTAGGCTTAGGCTTAGGCTTAGGCTTAGGCTTAGGCTTAGGCTTAGGCTTAGGCTTAGGCTTAGGCTTAGGCTTAGGCTTAGGCTTAGGCTTAGGCTTAGGCTTAGGCTTAGGCTTAGGCTTAGGCTTAGCTTAGGCTTAGGCTTAGGCTTAGGCTTAGGCTTAGGCTTAGGCTTAGGCTTAGGCTTAGGCTTAGGCTTAGGCTTAGGCTTAGGCTTAGGCTTAGGCTTAGCTTAGGCTTAGGCTTAGGCTTAGGCTTAGGCTTAGGCTTAGGCTTAGGCTTAGGCTTAGGCTTAGGCTTAGGCTTAGGCTTAGCTTAGGCTTAGGCTTAGGCTTAGGCTTAGGCTTAGGCTTAGGCTTAGGCTTAGGCTTAGGCTTAGGCTTAGGCTTAGGCTTAGGCTTAGGCTTAGGCTTAGGCTTAGGCTTAGGCTTAGGCTTAGGCTTAGGCTTAGGCTTAGGCTTAGGCTTAGGCTTAGGCTTAGGCTTAGGCTTAGGCTTAGGCTTAGGCTTAGGCTTAGGCTTAGGCTTAGGCTTAGGCTTAGGCTTAGGCTTAGGCTTAGGCTTAGGCTTAGGCTTAGGCTTAGGCTTAGGCTTAGGCTTAGGCTTAGGCTTAGGCTTAGGCTTAGGCTGAGGCTTAGGCTTAGGCTTAGGCTTAGGCTTAGGCTTAGGCTTAGGCTTAGGCTTAGGCTTAGGCTTAGGCTTAGGCTTAGGCTTAGGCTTAGGCTTAGGCTTAGGCTTAGGCTTAGGCTTAGGCTTAGGCTTAGGCTTAGGCTTAGGCTTAGGCTTAGGCTTAGGCTTAGGCTTAGGCTTAGGCTTAGGCTTAGGCTTAGGCTTAGGCTTAGGCTTAGGCTTAGGCTTAGGCTTAGGCTTAGGCTTAGGCTTAGGCTTAGGCTTAGGCTTAGGCTTAGGCTTAGGCTTAGGCTTAGGCTTAGGCTTAGGCTTAGGCTTAGGCTTAGGCTTAGGCTTAGGCTTAGGCTTAGGCTTAGGCTTAGGCTTAGGCTTAGGCTTAGGCTTAGGCTTAGGCTTAGGCTTAGGCTTAGGCTTAGGCTTAGGCTTAGGCTTAGGCTTAGGCTTAGGCTTAGGCTTAGGCTTAGGCTTAGGCTTAGGCTTAGGCTTAGGCTTAGGCTTAGGCTTAGGCTTAGGCTTAGGCTTAGGCTTAGGCTTAGGCTTAGGCTTAGGCTTAGGCTTAGGCTTAGGCTTAGGCTTAGGCTTAGGCTTAGGCTTAGGCTTAGGCTTAGGCTTAGGCTTAGGCTTAGGCTTAGGCTTAGGCTTAGGCTTAGGCTTAGGCTTAGGCTTAGGCTTAGGCTTAGGCTTAGGCTTAGGCTTAGGCTTAGGCTTAGGCTTAGGCTTAGGCTTAGGCTTAGGCTTAGGCTTAGGCTTAGGCTTAGGCTTAGGCTTAGGCTTAGGCTTAGGCTTAGGCTTAGGCTTAGGCTTAGGCTTAGGCTTAGGCTTAGGCTTAGGCTTAGGCTTAGGCTTAGGCTTAGGCTTAGGCTTAGGCTTAGGCTTAGGCTTAGGCTTAGGCTTAGGCTTAGGCTTAGGCTTAGGCTTAGGCTTAGGCTTAGGCTTAGGCTTAGGCTTAGGCTTAGGCTTAGGCTTAGGCTTAGGCTTAGGCTTAGGCTTAGGCTTAGGCTTAGGCTTAGGCTTAGGCTTAGGCTTAGGCTTAGGCTTAGGCTTAGGCTTAGGCTTAGGCTTAGGCTTAGGCTTAGGCTTAGGCTTAGGCTTAGGCTTAGGCTTAGGCTTAGGCTTAGGCTTAGGCTTAGGCTTAGGCTTAGGCTTAGGCTTAGGCTTAGGCTTAGGCTTAGGCTTAGGCTTAGGCTTAGGCTTAGGCTTAGGCTTAGGCTTAGGCTTAGGCTTAGGCTTAGGCTTAGGCTTAGGCTTAGGCTTAGGCTTAGGCTTAGGCTTAGGCTTAGGCTTAGGCTTAGGCTTAGGCTTAGGCTTAGGCTTAGGCTTAGGCTTAGGCTTAGGCTTAGGCTTAGGCTTAGGCTTAGGCTTAGGCTTAGGCTTAGGCTTAGGCTTAGGCTTAGGCTTAGGCTTAGGCTTAGGCTTAGGCTTAGGCTTAGGCTTAGGCTTAGGCTTAGGCTTAGGCTTAGGCTTAGGCTTAGGCTTAGGCTTAGGCTTAGGCTTAGGCTTAGGCTTAGGCTTAGGCTTAGGCTTAGGCTTAGGCTTAGGCTTAGGCTTAGGCTTAGGCTTAGGCTTAGGCTTAGGCTTAGGCTTAGGCTTAGGCTTAGGCTTAGGCTTAGGCTTAGGCTTAGGCTTAGGCTTAGGCTTAGGCTTAGGCTTAGGCTTAGGCTTAGGCTTAGGCTTAGGCTTAGGCTTAGGCTTAGGCTTAGGCTTAGGCTTAGGCTTAGGCTTAGGCTTAGGCTTAGGCTTAGGCTTAGGCTTAGGCTTAGGCTTAGGCTTAGGCTTAGGCTTAGGCTTAGGCTTAGGCTTAGGCTTAGGCTTAGGCTTAGGCTTAGGCTTAGGCTTAGGCTTAGGCTTAGGCTTAGGCTTAGGCTTAGGCTTAGGCTTAGGCTTAGGCTTAGGCTTAGGCTTAGGCTTAGGCTTAGGCTTAGGCTTAGGCTTAGGCTTAGGCTTAGGCTTAGGCTTAGGCTTAGGCTTAGGCTTAGGCTTAGGCTTAGGCTTAGGCTTAGGCTTAGGCTTAGGCTTAGGCTTAGGCTTAGGCTTAGGCTTAGGCTTAGGCTTAGGCTTAGGCTTAGGCTTAGGCTTAGGCTTAGGCTTAGGCTTAGGCTTAGGCTTAGGCTTAGGCTTAGGCTTAGGCTTAGGCTTAGGCTTAGGCTTAGGCTTAGGCTTAGGCTTAGGCTTAGGCTTAGGCTTAGGCTTAGGCTTAGGCTTAGGCTTAGGCTTAGGCTTAGGCTTAGGCTTAGGCTTAGGCTTAGGCTTAGGCTTAGGCTTAGGCTTAGGCTTAGGCTTAGGCTTAGGCTTAGGCTTAGGCTTAGGCTTAGGCTTAGGCTTAGGCTTAGGCTTAGGCTTAGGCTTAGGCTTAGGCTTAGGCTTAGGCTTAGGCTTAGGCTTAGGCTTAGGCTTAGGCTTAGGCTTAGGCTTAGGCTTAGGCTTAGGCTTAGGCTTAGGCTTAGGCTTAGGCTTAGGCTTAGGCTTAGGCTTAGGCTTAGGCTTAGGCTTAGGCTTAGGCTTAGGCTTAGGCTTAGGCTTAGGCTTAGGCTTAGGCTTAGGCTTAGGCTTAGGCTTAGGCTTAGGCTTAGGCTTAGGCTTAGGCTTAGGCTTAGGCTTAGGCTTAGGCTTAGGCTTAGGCTTAGGCTTAGGCTTAGGCTTAGGCTTAGGCTTAGGCTTAGGCTTAGGCTTAGGCTTAGGCTTAGGCTTAGGCTTAGGCTTAGGCTTAGGCTTAGGCTTAGGCTTAGGCTTAGGCTTAGGCTTAGGCTTAGGCTTAGGCTTAGGCTTAGGCTTAGGCTTAGGCTTAGGCTTAGGCTTAGGCTTAGGCTTAGGCTTAGGCTTAGGCTTAGGCTTAGGCTTAGGCTTAGGCTTAGGCTTAGGCTTAGGCTTAGGCTTAGGCTTAGGCTTAGGCTTAGGCTTAGGCTTAGGCTTAGGCTTAGGCTTAGGCTTAGGCTTAGGCTTAGGCTTAGGCTTAGGCTTAGGCTTAGGCTTAGGCTTAGGCTTAGGCTTAGGCTTAGGCTTAGGCTTAGGCTTAGGCTTAGGCTTAGGCTTAGGCTTAGGCTTAGGCTTAGGCTTAGGCTTAGGCTTAGGCTTAGGCTTAGGCTTAGGCTTAGGCTTAGGCTTAGGCTTAGGCTTAGGCTTAGGCTTAGGCTTAGGCTTAGGCTTAGGCTTAGGCTTAGGCTTAGGCTTAGGCTTAGGCTTAGGCTTAGGCTTAGGCTTAGGCTTAGGCTTAGGCTTAGGCTTAGGCTTAGGCTTAGGCTTAGGCTTAGGCTTAGGCTTAGGCTTAGGCTTAGGCTTAGGCTTAGGCTTAGGCTTAGGCTTAGGCTTAGGCTTAGGCTTAGGCTTAGGCTTAGGCTTAGGCTTAGGCTTAGGCTTAGGCTTAGGCTTAGGCTTAGGCTTAGGCTTAGGCTTAGGCTTAGGCTTAGGCTTAGGCTTAGGCTTAGGCTTAGGCTTAGGCTTAGGCTTAGGCTTAGGCTTAGGCTTAGGCTTAGGCTTAGGCTTAGGCTTAGGCTTAGGCTTAGGCTTAGGCTTAGGCTTAGGCTTAGGCTTAGGCTTAGGCTTAGGCTTAGGCTTAGGCTTAGGCTTAGGCTTAGGCTTAGGCTTAGGCTTAGGCTTAGGCTTAGGCTTAGGCTTAGGCTTAGGCTTAGGCTTAGGCTTAGGCTTAGGCTTAGGCTTAGGCTTAGGCTTAGGCTTAGGCTTAGGCTTAGGCTTAGGCTTAGGCTTAGGCTTAGGCTTAGGCTTAGGCTTAGGCTTAGGCTTAGGCTTAGGCTTAGGCTTAGGCTTAGGCTTAGGCTTAGGCTTAGGCTTAGGCTTAGGCTTAGGCTTAGGCTTAGGCTTAGGCTTAGGCTTAGGCTTAGGCTTAGGCTTAGGCTTAGGCTTAGGCTTAGGCTTAGGCTTAGGCTTAGGCTTAGGCTTAGGCTTAGGCTTAGGCTTAGGCTTAGGCTTAGGCTTAGGCTTAGGCTTAGGCTTAGGCTTAGGCTTAGGCTTAGGCTTAGGCTTAGGCTTAGGCTTAGGCTTAGGCTTAGGCTTAGGCTTAGGCTTAGGCTTAGGCTTAGGCTTAGGCTTAGGCTTAGGCTTAGGCTTAGGCTTAGGCTTAGGCTTAGGCTTAGGCTTAGGCTTAGGCTTAGGCTTAGGCTTAGGCTTAGGCTTAGGCTTAGGCTTAGGCTTAGGCTTAGGCTTAGGCTTAGGCTTAGGCTTAGGCTTAGGCTTAGGCTTAGGCTTAGGCTTAGGCTTAGGCTTAGGCTTAGGCTTAGGCTTAGGCTTAGGCTTAGGCTTAGGCTTAGGCTTAGGCTTAGGCTTAGGCTTAGGCTTAGGCTTAGGCTTAGGCTTAGGCTTAGGCTTAGGCTTAGGCTTAGGCTTAGGCTTAGGCTTAGGCTTAGGCTTAGGCTTAGGCTTAGGCTTAGGCTTAGGCTTAGGCTTAGGCTTAGGCTTAGGCTTAGGCTTAGGCTTAGGCTTAGGCTTAGGCTTAGGCTTAGGCTTAGGCTTAGGCTTAGGCTTAGGCTTAGGCTTAGGCTTAGGCTTAGGCTTAGGCTTAGGCTTAGGCTTAGGCTTAGGCTTAGGCTTAGGCTTAGGCTTAGGCTTAGGCTTAGGCTTAGGCTTAGGCTTAGGCTTAGGCTTAGGCTTAGGCTTAGGCTTAGGCTTAGGCTTAGGCTTAGGCTTAGGCTTAGGCTTAGGCTTAGGCTTAGGCTTAGGCTTAGGCTTAGGCTTAGGCTTAGGCTTAGGCTTAGGCTTAGGCTTAGGCTTAGGCTTAGGCTTAGGCTTAGGCTTAGGCTTAGGCTTAGGCTTAGGCTTAGGCTTAGGCTTAGGCTTAGGCTTAGGCTTAGGCTTAGGCTTAGGCTTAGGCTTAGGCTTAGGCTTAGGCTTAGGCTTAGGCTTAGGCTTAGGCTTAGGCTTAGGCTTAGGCTTAGGCTTAGGCTTAGGCTTAGGCTTAGGCTTAGGCTTAGGCTTAGGCTTAGGCTTAGGCTTAGGCTTAGGCTTAGGCTTAGGCTTAGGCTTAGGCTTAGGCTTAGGCTTAGGCTTAGGCTTAGGCTTAGGCTTAGGCTTAGGCTTAGGCTTAGGCTTAGGCTTAGGCTTAGGCTTAGGCTTAGGCTTAGGCTTAGGCTTAGGCTTAGGCTTAGGCTTAGGCTTAGGCTTAGGCTTAGGCTTAGGCTTAGGCTTAGGCTTAGGCTTAGGCTTAGGCTTAGGCTTAGGCTTAGGCTTAGGCTTAGGCTTAGGCTTAGGCTTAGGCTTAGGCTTAGGCTTAGGCTTAGGCTTAGGCTTAGGCTTAGGCTTAGGCTTAGGCTTAGGCTTAGGCTTAGGCTTAGGCTTAGGCTTAGGCTTAGGCTTAGGCTTAGGCTTAGGCTTAGGCTTAGGCTTAGGCTTAGGCTTAGGCTTAGGCTTAGGCTTAGGCTTAGGCTTAGGCTTAGGCTTAGGCTTAGGCTTAGGCTTAGGCTTAGGCTTAGGCTTAGGCTTAGGCTTAGGCTTAGGCTTAGGCTTAGGCTTAGGCTTAGGCTTAGGCTTAGGCTTAGGCTTAGGCTTAGGCTTAGGCTTAGGCTTAGGCTTAGGCTTAGGCTTAGGCTTAGGCTTAGGCTTAGGCTTAGGCTTAGGCTTAGGCTTAGGCTTAGGCTTAGGCTTAGGCTTAGGCTTAGGCTTAGGCTTAGGCTTAGGCTTAGGCTTAGGCTTAGGCTTAGGCTTAGGCTTAGGCTTAGGCTTAGGCTTAGGCTTAGGCTTAGGCTTAGGCTTAGGCTTAGGCTTAGGCTTAGGCTTAGGCTTAGGCTTAGGCTTAGGCTTAGGCTTAGGCTTAGGCTTAGGCTTAGGCTTAGGCTTAGGCTTAGGCTTAGGCTTAGGCTTAGGCTTAGGCTTAGGCTTAGGCTTAGGCTTAGGCTTAGGCTTAGGCTTAGGCTTAGGCTTAGGCTTAGGCTTAGGCTTAGGCTTAGGCTTAGGCTTAGGCTTAGGCTTAGGCTTAGGCTTAGGCTTAGGCTTAGGCTTAGGCTTAGGCTTAGGCTTAGGCTTAGGCTTAGGCTTAGGCTTAGGCTTAGGCTTAGGCTTAGGCTTAGGCTTAGGCTTAGGCTTAGGCTTAGGCTTAGGCTTAGGCTTAGGCTTAGGCTTAGGCTTAGGCTTAGGCTTAGGCTTAGGCTTAGGCTTAGGCTTAGGCTTAGGCTTAGGCTTAGGCTTAGGCTTAGGCTTAGGCTTAGGCTTAGGCTTAGGCTTAGGCTTAGGCTTAGGCTTAGGCTTAGGCTTAGGCTTAGGCTTAGGCTTAGGCTTAGGCTTAGGCTTAGGCTTAGGCTTAGGCTTAGGCTTAGGCTTAGGCTTAGGCTTAGGCTTAGGCTTAGGCTTAGGCTTAGGCTTAGGCTTAGGCTTAGGCTTAGGCTTAGGCTTAGGCTTAGGCTTAGGCTTAGGCTTAGGCTTAGGCTTAGGCTTAGGCTTAGGCTTAGGCTTAGGCTTAGGCTTAGGCTTAGGCTTAGGCTTAGGCTTAGGCTTAGGCTTAGGCTTAGGCTTAGGCTTAGGCTTAGGCTTAGGCTTAGGCTTAGGCTTAGGCTTAGGCTTAGGCTTAGGCTTAGGCTTAGGCTTAGGCTTAGGCTTAGGCTTAGGCTTAGGCTTAGGCTTAGGCTTAGGCTTAGGCTTAGGCTTAGGCTTAGGCTTAGGCTTAGGCTTAGGCTTAGGCTTAGGCTTAGGCTTAGGCTTAGGCTTAGGCTTAGGCTTAGGCTTAGGCTTAGGCTTAGGCTTAGGCTTAGGCTTAGGCTTAGGCTTAGGCTTAGGCTTAGGCTTAGGCTTAGGCTTAGGCTTAGGCTTAGGCTTAGGCTTAGGCTTAGGCTTAGGCTTAGGCTTAGGCTTAGGCTTAGGCTTAGGCTTAGGCTTAGGCTTAGGCTTAGGCTTAGGCTTAGGCTTAGGCTTAGGCTTAGGCTTAGGCTTAGGCTTAGGCTTAGGCTTAGGCTTAGGCTTAGGCTTAGGCTTAGGCTTAGGCTTAGGCTTAGGCTTAGGCTTAGGCTTAGGCTTAGGCTTAGGCTTAGGCTTAGGCTTAGGCTTAGGCTTAGGCTTAGGCTTAGGCTTAGGCTTAGGCTTAGGCTTAGGCTTAGGCTTAGGCTTAGGCTTAGGCTTAGGCTTAGGCTTAGGCTTAGGCTTAGGCTTAGGCTTAGGCTTAGGCTTAGGCTTAGGCTTAGGCTTAGGCTTAGGCTTAGGCTTAGGCTTAGGCTTAGGCTTAGGCTTAGGCTTAGGCTTAGGCTTAGGCTTAGGCTTAGGCTTAGGCTTAGGCTTAGGCTTAGGCTTAGGCTTAGGCTTAGGCTTAGGCTTAGGCTTAGGCTTAGGCTTAGGCTTAGGCTTAGGCTTAGGCTTAGGCTTAGGCTTAGGCTTAGGCTTAGGCTTAGGCTTAGGCTTAGGCTTAGGCTTAGGCTTAGGCTTAGGCTTAGGCTTAGGCTTAGGCTTAGGCTTAGGCTTAGGCTTAGGCTTAGGCTTAGGCTTAGGCTTAGGCTTAGGCTTAGGCTTAGGCTTAGGCTTAGGCTTAGGCTTAGGCTTAGGCTTAGGCTTAGGCTTAGGCTTAGGCTTAGGCTTAGGCTTAGGCTTAGGCTTAGGCTTAGGCTTAGGCTTAGGCTTAGGCTTAGGCTTAGGCTTAGGCTTAGGCTTAGGCTTAGGCTTAGGCTTAGGCTTAGGCTTAGGCTTAGGCTTAGGCTTAGGCTTAGGCTTAGGCTTAGGCTTAGGCTTAGGCTTAGGCTTAGGCTTAGGCTTAGGCTTAGGCTTAGGCTTAGGCTTAGGCTTAGGCTTAGGCTTAGGCTTAGGCTTAGGCTTAGGCTTAGGCTTAGGCTTAGGCTTAGGCTTAGGCTTAGGCTTAGGCTTAGGCTTAGGCTTAGGCTTAGGCTTAGGCTTAGGCTTAGGCTTAGGCTTAGGCTTAGGCTTAGGCTTAGGCTTAGGCTTAGGCTTAGGCTTAGGCTTAGGCTTAGGCATAGGCTTAGGCTTAGGCTTAGGCTTAGGCTTAGGCTTAGGCTTAGGCTTAGGCTTAGGCTTAGGCTTAGGCTTAGGCTTAGGCTTAGGCTTAGGCTTAGGCTTAGGCTTAGGCTTAGGCTTAGGCTTAGGCTTAGGCTTAGGCTTAGGCTTAGGCTTAGGCTTAGGCTTAGGCTTAGGCTTAGGCTTAGGCTTAGGCTTAGGCTTAGGCTTAGGCTTAGGCTTAGGCTTAGGCTTAGGCTTAGGCTTAGGCTTAGGCTTAGGCTTAGGCTTAGGCTTAGGCTTAGGCTTAGGCTTAGGCTTAGGCTTAGGCTTAGGCTTAGGCTTAGGCTTAGGCTTAGGCTTAGGCTTAGGCTTAGGCTTAGGCTTAGGCTTAGGCTTAGGCTTAGGCTTAGGCTTAGGCTTAGGCTTAGGCTTAGGCTTAGGCTTAGGCTTAGGCTTAGGCTTAGGCTTAGGCTTAGGCTTAGGCTTAGGCTTAGGCTTAGGCTTAGGCTTAGGCTTAGGCTTAGGCTTAGGCTTAGGCTTAGGCTTAGGCTTAGGCTTAGGCTTAGGCTTAGGCTTAGGCTTAGGCTTAGGCTTAGGCTTAGGCTTAGGCTTAGGCTTAGGCTTAGGCTTAGGCTTAGGCTTAGGCTTAGGCTTAGGCTTAGGCTTAGGCTTAGGCTTAGGCTTAGGCTTAGGCTTAGGCTTAGGCTTAGGCTTAGGCTTAGGCTTAGGCTTAGGCTTAGGCTTAGGCTTAGGCTTAGGCTTAGGCTTAGGCTTAGGCTTAGGCTTAGGCTTAGGCTTAGGCTTAGGCTTAGGCTTAGGCTTAGGCTTAGGCTTAGGCTTAGGCTTAGGCTTAGGCTTAGGCTTAGGCTTAGGCTTAGGCTTAGGCTTAGGCTTAGGCTTAGGCTTAGGCTTAGGCTTAGGCTTAGGCTTAGGCTTAGGCTTAGGCTTAGGCTTAGGCTTAGGCTTAGGCTTAGGCTTAGGCTTAGGCTTAGGCTTAGGCTTAGGCTTAGGCTTAGGCTTAGGCTTAGGCTTAGGCTTAGGCTTAGGCTTAGGCTTAGGCTTAGGCTTAGGCTTAGGCTTAGGCTTAGGCTTAGGCTTAGGCTTAGGCTTAGGCTTAGGCTTAGGCTTAGGCTTAGGCTTAGGCTTAGGCTTAGGCTTAGGCTTAGGCTTAGGCTTAGGCTTAGGCTTAGGCTTAGGCTTAGGCTTAGGCTTAGGCTTAGGCTTAGGCTTAGGCTTAGGCTTAGGCTTAGGCTTAGGCTTAGGCTTAGGCTTAGGCTTAGGCTTAGGCTTAGGCTTAGGCTTAGGCTTAGGCTTAGGCTTAGGCTTAGGCTTAGGCTTAGGCTTAGGCTTAGGCTTAGGCTTAGGCTTAGGCTTAGGCTTAGGCTTAGGCTTAGGCTTAGGCTTAGGCTTAGGCTTAGGCTTAGGCTTAGGCTTAGGCTTAGGCTTAGGCTTAGGCTTAGGCTTAGGCTTAGGCTTAGGCTTAGGCTTAGGCTTAGGCTTAGGCTTAGGCTTAGGCTTAGGCTTAGGCTTAGGCTTAGGCTTAGGCTTAGGCTTAGGCTTAGGCTTAGGCTTAGGCTTAGGCTTAGGCTTAGGCTTAGGCTTAGGCTTAGGCTTAGGCTTAGGCTTAGGCTTAGGCTTAGGCTTAGGCTTAGGCTTAGGCTTAGGCTTAGGCTTAGGCTTAGGCTTAGGCTTAGGCTTAGGCTTAGGCTTAGGCTTAGGCTTAGGCTTAGGCTTAGGCTTAGGCTTAGGCTTAGGCTTAGGCTTAGGCTTAGGCTTAGGCTTAGGCTTAGGCTTAGGCTTAGGCTTAGGCTTAGGCTTAGGCTTAGGCTTAGGCTTAGGCTTAGGCTTAGGCTTAGGCTTAGGCTTAGGCTTAGGCTTAGGCTTAGGCTTAGGCTTAGGCTTAGGCTTAGGCTTAGGCTTAGGCTTAGGCTTAGGCTTAGGCTTAGGCTTAGGCTTAGGCTTAGGCTTAGGCTTAGGCTTAGGCTTAGGCTTAGGCTTAGGCTTAGGCTTAGGCTTAGGCTTAGGCTTAGGCTTAGGCTTAGGCTTAGGCTTAGGCTTAGGCTTAGGCTTAGGCTTAGGCTTAGGCTTAGGCTTAGGCTTAGGCTTAGGCTTAGGCTTAGGCTTAGGCTTAGGCTTAGGCTTAGGCTTAGGCTTAGGCTTAGGCTTAGGCTTAGGCTTAGGCTTAGGCTTAGGCTTAGGCTTAGGCTTAGGCTTAGGCTTAGGCTTAGGCTTAGGCTTAGGCTTAGGCTTAGGCTTAGGCTTAGGCTTAGGCTTAGGCTTAGGCTTAGGCTTAGGCTTAGGCTTAGGCTTAGGCTTAGGCTTAGGCTTAGGCTTAGGCTTAGGCTTAGGCTTAGGCTTAGGCTTAGGCTTAGGCTTAGGCTTAGGCTTAGGCTTAGGCTTAGGCTTAGGCTTAGGCTTAGGCTTAGGCTTAGGCTTAGGCTTAGGCTTAGGCTTAGGCTTAGGCTTAGGCTTAGGCTTAGGCTTAGGCTTAGGCTTAGGCTTAGGCTTAGGCTTAGGCTTAGGCTTAGGCTTAGGCTTAGGCTTAGGCTTAGGCTTAGGCTTAGGCTTAGGCTTAGGCTTAGGCTTAGGCTTAGGCTTAGGCTTAGGCTTAGGCTTAGGCTTAGGCTTAGGCTTAGGCTTAGGCTTAGGCTTAGGCTTAGGCTTAGGCTTAGGCTTAGGCTTAGGCTTAGGCTTAGGCTTAGGCTTAGGCTTAGGCTTAGGCTTAGGCTTAGGCTTAGGCTTAGGCTTAGGCTTAGGCTTAGGCTTAGGCTTAGGCTTAGGCTTAGGCTTAGGCTTAGGCTTAGGCTTAGGCTTAGGCTTAGGCTTAGGCTTAGGCTTAGGCTTAGGCTTAGGCTTAGGCTTAGGCTTAGGCTTAGGCTTAGGCTTAGGCTTAGGCTTAGGCTTAGGCTTAGGCTTAGGCTTAGGCTTAGGCTTAGGCTTAGGCTTAGGCTTAGGCTTAGGCTTAGGCTTAGGCTTAGGCTTAGGCTTAGGCTTAGGCTTAGGCTTAGGCTTAGGCTTAGGCTTAGGCTTAGGCTTAGGCTTAGGCTTAGGCTTAGGCTTAGGCTTAGGCTTAGGCTTAGGCTTAGGCTTAGGCTTAGGCTTAGGCTTAGGCTTAGGCTTAGGCTTAGGCTTAGGCTTAGGCTTAGGCTTAGGCTTAGGCTTAGGCTTAGGCTTAGGCTTAGGCTTAGGCTTAGGCTTAGGCTTAGGCTTAGGCTTAGGCTTAGGCTTAGGCTTAGGCTTAGGCTTAGGCTTAGGCTTAGGCTTAGGCTTAGGCTTAGGCTTAGGCTTAGGCTTAGGCTTAGGCTTAGGCTTAGGCTTAGGCTTAGGCTTAGGCTTAGGCTTAGGCTTAGGCTTAGGCTTAGGCTTAGGCTTAGGCTTAGGCTTAGGCTTAGGCTTAGGCTTAGGCTTAGGCTTAGGCTTAGGCTTAGGCTTAGGCTTAGGCTTAGGCTTAGGCTTAGGCTTAGGCTTAGGCTTAGGCTTAGGCTTAGGCTTAGGCTTAGGCTTAGGCTTAGGCTTAGGCTTAGGCTTAGGCTTAGGCTTAGGCTTAGGCTTAGGCTTAGGCTTAGGCTTAGGCTTAGGCTTAGGCTTAGGCTTAGGCTTAGGCTTAGGCTTAGGCTTAGGCTTAGGCTTAGGCTTAGGCTTAGGCTTAGGCTTAGGCTTAGGCTTAGGCTTAGGCTTAGGCTTAGGCTTAGGCTTAGGCTTAGGCTTAGGCTTAGGCTTAGGCTTAGGCTTAGGCTTAGGCTTAGGCTTAGGCTTAGGCTTAGGCTTAGGCTTAGGCTTAGGCTTAGGCTTAGGCTTAGGCTTAGGCTTAGGCTTAGGCTTAGGCTTAGGCTTAGGCTTAGGCTTAGGCTTAGGCTTAGGCTTAGGCTTAGGCTTAGGCTTAGGCTTAGGCTTAGGCTTAGGCTTAGGCTTAGGCTTAGGCTTAGGCTTAGGCTTAGGCTTAGGCTTAGGCTTAGGCTTAGGCTTAGGCTTAGGCTTAGGCTTAGGCTTAGGCTTAGGCTTAGGCTTAGGCTTAGGCTTAGGCTTAGGCTTAGGCTTAGGCTTAGGCTTAGGCTTAGGCTTAGGCTTAGGCTTAGGCTTAGGCTTAGGCTTAGGCTTAGGCTTAGGCTTAGGCTTAGGCTTAGGCTTAGGCTTAGGCTTAGGCTTAGGCTTAGGCTTAGGCTTAGGCTTAGGCTTAGGCTTAGGCTTAGGCTTAGGCTTAGGCTTAGGCTTAGGCTTAGGCTTAGGCTTAGGCTTAGGCTTAGGCTTAGGCTTAGGCTTAGGCTTAGGCTTAGGCTTAGGCTTAGGCTTAGGCTTAGGCTTAGGCTTAGGCTTAGGCTTAGGCTTAGGCTTAGGCTTAGGCTTAGGCTTAGGCTTAGGCTTAGGCTTAGGCTTAGGCTTAGGCTTAGGCTTAGGCTTAGGCTTAGGCTTAGGCTTAGGCTTAGGCTTAGGCTTAGGCTTAGGCTTAGGCTTAGGCTTAGGCTTAGGCTTAGGCTTAGGCTTAGGCTTAGGCTTAGGCTTAGGCTTAGGCTTAGGCTTAGGCTTAGGCTTAGGCTTAGGCTTAGGCTTAGGCTTAGGCTTAGGCTTAGGCTTAGGCTTAGGCTTAGGCTTAGGCTTAGGCTTAGGCTTAGGCTTAGGCTTAGGCTTAGGCTTAGGCTTAGGCTTAGGCTTAGGCTTAGGCTTAGGCTTAGGCTTAGGCTTAGGCTTAGGCTTAGGCTTAGGCTTAGGCTTAGGCTTAGGCTTAGGCTTAGGCTTAGGCTTAGGCTTAGGCTTAGGCTTAGGCTTAGGCTTAGGCTTAGGCTTAGGCTTAGGCTTAGGCTTAGGCTTAGGCTTAGGCTTAGGCTTAGGCTTAGGCTTAGGCTTAGGCTTAGGCTTAGGCTTAGGCTTAGGCTTAGGCTTAGGCTTAGGCTTAGGCTTAGGCTTAGGCTTAGGCTTAGGCTTAGGCTTAGGCTTAGGCTTAGGCTTAGGCTTAGGCTTAGGCTTAGGCTTAGGCTTAGGCTTAGGCTTAGGCTTAGGCTTAGGCTTAGGCTTAGGCTTAGGCTTAGGCTTAGGCTTAGGCTTAGGCTTAGGCTTAGGCTTAGGCTTAGGCTTAGGCTTAGGCTTAGGCTTAGGCTTAGGCTTAGGCTTAGGCTTAGGCTTAGGCTTAGGCTTAGGCTTAGGCTTAGGCTTAGGCTTAGGCTTAGGCTTAGGCTTAGGCTTAGGCTTAGGCTTAGGCTTAGGCTTAGGCTTAGGCTTAGGCTTAGGCTTAGGCTTAGGCTTAGGCTTAGGCTTAGGCTTAGGCTTAGGCTTAGGCTTAGGCTTAGGCTTAGGCTTAGGCTTAGGCTTAGGCTTAGGCTTAGGCTTAGGCTTAGGCTTAGGCTTAGGCTTAGGCTTAGGCTTAGGCTTAGGCTTAGGCTTAGGCTTAGGCTTAGGCTTAGGCTTAGGCTTAGGCTTAGGCTTAGGCTTAGGCTTAGGCTTAGGCTTAGGCTTAGGCTTAGGCTTAGGCTTAGGCTTAGGCTTAGGCTTAGGCTTAGGCTTAGGCTTAGGCTTAGGCTTAGGCTTAGGCTTAGGCTTAGGCTTAGGCTTAGGCTTAGGCTTAGGCTTAGGCTTAGGCTTAGGCTTAGGCTTAGGCTTAGGCTTAGGCTTAGGCTTAGGCTTAGGCTTAGGCTTAGGCTTAGGCTTAGGCTTAGGCTTAGGCTTAGGCTTAGGCTTAGGCTTAGGCTTAG
Organism: Caenorhabditis imperialis; assembly: GCA_963572205.1. NCBI lineage: Eukaryota > Metazoa > Nematoda > Chromadorea > Rhabditida > Rhabditidae > Caenorhabditis > Caenorhabditis imperialis. The sequence goes on along the minus strand of OY751540.1, from coordinate 14,313 downwards.
GCTTAGGCTTAGGCTTAGGCTTAGGCTTAGGCTTAGGCTTAGGCTTAGGCTTAGGCTTAGGCTTAGGCTTAGGCTTAGGCTTAGGCTTAGGCTTAGGCTTAGGCTTAGGCTTAGGCTTAGGCTTAGGCTTAGGCTTAGGCTTAGGCTTAGGCTTAGGCTTAGGCTTAGGCTTAGGCTTAGGCTTAGGCTTAGGCTTAGGCTTAGGCTTAGGCTTAGGCTTAGGCTTAGGCTTAGGCTTAGGCTTAGGCTTAGGCTTAGGCTTAGGCTTAGGCTTAGGCTTAGGCTTAGGCTTAGGCTTAGGCTTAGGCTTAGGCTTAGGCTTAGGCTTAGGCTTAGGCTTAGGCTTAGGCTTAGGCTTAGGCTTAGGCTTAGGCTTAGGCTTAGGCTTAGGCTTAGGCTTAGGCTTAGGCTTAGGCTTAGGCTTAGGCTTAGGCTTAGGCTTAGGCTTAGGCTTAGGCTTAGGCTTAGGCTTAGGCTTAGGCTTAGGCTTAGGCTTAGGCTTAGGCTTAGGCTTAGGCTTAGGCTTAGGCTTAGGCTTAGGCTTAGGCTTAGGCTTAGGCTTAGGCTTAGGCTTAGGCTTAGGCTTAGGCTTAGGCTTAGGCTTAGGCTTAGGCTTAGGCTTAGGCTTAGGCTTAGGCTTAGGCTTAGGCTTAGGCTTAGGCTTAGGCTTAGGCTTAGGCTTAGGCTTAGGCTTAGGCTTAGGCTTAGGCTTAGGCTTAGGCTTAGGCTTAGGCTTAGGCTTAGGCTTAGGCTTAGGCTTAGGCTTAGGCTTAGGCTTAGGCTTAGGCTTAGGCTTAGGCTTAGGCTTAGGCTTAGGCTTAGGCTTAGGCTTAGGCTTAGGCTTAGGCTTAGGCTTAGGCTTAGGCTTAGGCTTAGGCTTAGGCTTAGGCTTAGGCTTAGGCTTAGGCTTAGGCTTAGGCTTAGGCTTAGGCTTAGGCTTAGGCTTAGGCTTAGGCTTAGGCTTAGGCTTAGGCTTAGGCTTAGGCTTAGGCTTAGGCTTAGGCTTAGGCTTAGGCTTAGGCTTAGGCTTAGGCTTAGGCTTAGGCTTAGGCTTAGGCTTAGGCTTAGGCTTAGGCTTAGGCTTAGGCTTAGGCTTAGGCTTAGGCTTAGGCTTAGGCTTAGGCTTAGGCTTAGGCTTAGGCTTAGGCTTAGGCTTAGGCTTAGGCTTAGGCTTAGGCTTAGGCTTAGGCTTAGGCTTAGGCTTAGGCTTAGGCTTAGGCTTAGGCTTAGGCTTAGGCTTAGGCTTAGGCTTAGGCTTAGGCTTAGGCTTAGGCTTAGGCTTAGGCTTAGGCTTAGGCTTAGGCTTAGGCTTAGGCTTAGGCTTAGGCTTAGGCTTAGGCTTAGGCTTAGGCTTAGGCTTAGGCTTAGGCTTAGGCTTAGGCTTAGGCTTAGGCTTAGGCTTAGGCTTAGGCTTAGGCTTAGGCTTAGGCTTAGGCTTAGGCTTAGGCTTAGGCTTAGGCTTAGGCTTAGGCTTAGGCTTAGGCTTAGGCTTAGGCTTAGGCTTAGGCTTAGGCTTAGGCTTAGGCTTAGGCTTAGGCTTAGGCTTAGGCTTAGGCTTAGGCTTAGGCTTAGGCTTAGGCTTAGGCTTAGGCTTAGGCTTAGGCTTAGGCTTAGGCTTAGGCTTAGGCTTAGGCTTAGGCTTAGGCTTAGGCTTAGGCTTAGGCTTAGGCTTAGGCTTAGGCTTAGGCTTAGGCTTAGGCTTAGGCTTAGGCTTAGGCTTAGGCTTAGGCTTAGGCTTAGGCTTAGGCTTAGGCTTAGGCTTAGGCTTAGGCTTAGGCTTAGGCTTAGGCTTAGGCTTAGGCTTAGGCTTAGGCTTAGGCTTAGGCTTAGGCTTAGGCTTAGGCTTAGGCTTAGGCTTAGGCTTAGGCTTAGGCTTAGGCTTAGGCTTAGGCTTAGGCTTAGGCTTAGGCTTAGGCTTAGGCTTAGGCTTAGGCTTAGGCTTAGGCTTAGGCTTAGGCTTAGGCTTAGGCTTAGGCTTAGGCTTAGGCTTAGGCTTAGGCTTAGGCTTAGGCTTAGGCTTAGGCTTAGGCTTAGGCTTAGGCTTAGGCTTAGGCTTAGGCTTAGGCTTAGGCTTAGGCTTAGGCTTAGGCTTAGGCTTAGGCTTAGGCTTAGGCTTAGGCTTAGGCTTAGGCTTAGGCTTAGGCTTAGGCTTAGGCTTAGGCTTAGGCTTAGGCTTAGGCTTAGGCTTAGGCTTAGGCTTAGGCTTAGGCTTAGGCTTAGGCTTAGGCTTAGGCTTAGGCTTAGGCTTAGGCTTAGGCTTAGGCTTAGGCTTAGGCTTAGGCTTAGGCTTAGGCTTAGGCTTAGGCTTAGGCTTAGGCTTAGGCTTAGGCTTAGGCTTAGGCTTAGGCTTAGGCTTAGGCTTAGGCTTAGGCTTAGGCTTAGGCTTAGGCTTAGGCTTAGGCTTAGGCTTAGGCTTAGGCTTAGGCTTAGGCTTAGGCTTAGGCTTAGGCTTAGGCTTAGGCTTAGGCTTAGGCTTAGGCTTAGGCTTAGGCTTAGGCTTAGGCTTAGGCTTAGGCTTAGGCTTAGGCTTAGGCTTAGGCTTAGGCTTAGGCTTAGGCTTAGGCTTAGGCTTAGGCTTAGGCTTAGGCTTAGGCTTAGGCTTAGGCTTAGGCTTAGGCTTAGGCTTAGGCTTAGGCTTAGGCTTAGGCTTAGGCTTAGGCTTAGGCTTAGGCTTAGGCTTAGGCTTAGGCTTAGGCTTAGGCTTAGGCTTAGGCTTAGGCTTAGGCTTAGGCTTAGGCTTAGGCTTAGGCTTAGGCTTAGGCTTAGGCTTAGGCTTAGGCTTAGGCTTAGGCTTAGGCTTAGGCTTAGGCTTAGGCTTAGGCTTAGGCTTAGGCTTAGGCTTAGGCTTAGGCTTAGGCTTAGGCTTAGGCTTAGGCTTAGGCTTAGGCTTAGGCTTAGGCTTAGGCTTAGGCTTAGGCTTAGGCTTAGGCTTAGGCTTAGGCTTAGGCTTAGGCTTAGGCTTAGGCTTAGGCTTAGGCTTAGGCTTAGGCTTAGGCTTAGGCTTAGGCTTAGGCTTAGGCTTAGGCTTAGGCTTAGGCTTAGGCTTAGGCTTAGGCTTAGGCTTAGGCTTAGGCTTAGGCTTAGGCTTAGGCTTAGGCTTAGGCTTAGGCTTAGGCTTAGGCTTAGGCTTAGGCTTAGGCTTAGGCTTAGGCTTAGGCTTAGGCTTAGGCTTAGGCTTAGGCTTAGGCTTAGGCTTAGGCTTAGGCTTAGGCTTAGGCTTAGGCTTAGGCTTAGGCTTAGGCTTAGGCTTAGGCTTAGGCTTAGGCTTAGGCTTAGGCTTAGGCTTAGGCTTAGGCTTAGGCTTAGGCTTAGGCTTAGGCTTAGGCTTAGGCTTAGGCTTAGGCTTAGGCTTAGGCTTAGGCTTAGGCTTAGGCTTAGGCTTAGGCTTAGGCTTAGGCTTAGGCTTAGGCTTAGGCTTAGGCTTAGGCTTAGGCTTAGGCTTAGGCTTAGGCTTAGGCTTAGGCTTAGGCTTAGGCTTAGGCTTAGGCTTAGGCTTAGGCTTAGGCTTAGGCTTAGGCTTAGGCTTAGGCTTAGGCTTAGGCTTAGGCTTAGGCTTAGGCTTAGGCTTAGGCTTAGGCTTAGGCTTAGGCTTAGGCTTAGGCTTAGGCTTAGGCTTAGGCTTAGGCTTAGGCTTAGGCTTAGGCTTAGGCTTAGGCTTAGGCTTAGGCTTAGGCTTAGGCTTAGGCTTAGGCTTAGGCTTAGGCTTAGGCTTAGGCTTAGGCTTAGGCTTAGGCTTAGGCTTAGGCTTAGGCTTAGGCTTAGGCTTAGGCTTAGGCTTAGGCTTAGGCTTAGGCTTAGGCTTAGGCTTAGGCTTAGGCTTAGGCTTAGGCTTAGGCTTAGGCTTAGGCTTAGGCTTAGGCTTAGGCTTAGGCTTAGGCTTAGGCTTAGGCTTAGGCTTAGGCTTAGGCTTAGGCTTAGGCTTAGGCTTAGGCTTAGGCTTAGGCTTAGGCTTAGGCTTAGGCTTAGGCTTAGGCTTAGGCTTAGGCTTAGGCTTAGGCTTAGGCTTAGGCTTAGGCTTAGGCTTAGGCTTAGGCTTAGGCTTAGGCTTAGGCTTAGGCTTAGGCTTAGGCTTAGGCTTAGGCTTAGGCTTAGGCTTAGGCTTAGGCTTAGGCTTAGGCTTAGGCTTAGGCTTAGGCTTAGGCTTAGGCTTAGGCTTAGGCTTAGGCTTAGGCTTAGGCTTAGGCTTAGGCTTAGGCTTAGGCTTAGGCTTAGGCTTAGGCTTAGGCTTAGGCTTAGGCTTAGGCTTAGGCTTAGGCTTAGGCTTAGGCTTAGGCTTAGGCTTAGGCTTAGGCTTAGGCTTAGGCTTAGGCTTAGGCTTAGGCTTAGGCTTAGGCTTAGGCTTAGGCTTAGGCTTAGGCTTAGGCTTAGGCTTAGGCTTAGGCTTAGGCTTAGGCTTAGGCTTAGGCTTAGGCTTAGGCTTAGGCTTAGGCTTAGGCTTAGGCTTAGGCTTAGGCTTAGGCTTAGGCTTAGGCTTAGGCTTAGGCTTAGGCTTAGGCTTAGGCTTAGGCTTAGGCTTAGGCTTAGGCTTAGGCTTAGGCTTAGGCTTAGGCTTAGGCTTAGGCTTAGGCTTAGGCTTAGGCTTAGGCTTAGGCTTAGGCTTAGGCTTAGGCTTAGGCTTAGGCTTAGGCTTAGGCTTAGGCTTAGGCTTAGGCTTAGGCTTAGGCTTAGGCTTAGGCTTAGGCTTAGGCTTAGGCTTAGGCTTAGGCTTAGGCTTAGGCTTAGGCTTAGGCTTAGGCTTAGGCTTAGGCTTAGGCTTAGGCTTAGGCTTAGGCTTAGGCTTAGGCTTAGGCTTAGGCTTAGGCTTAGGCTTAGGCTTAGGCTTAGGCTTAGGCTTAGGCTTAGGCTTAGGCTTAGGCTTAGGCTTAGGCTTAGGCTTAGGCTTAGGCTTAGGCTTAGGCTTAGGCTTAGGCTTAGGCTTAGGCTTAGGCTTAGGCTTAGGCTTAGGCTTAGGCTTAGGCTTAGGCTTAGGCTTAGGCTTAGGCTTAGGCTTAGGCTTAGGCTTAGGCTTAGGCTTAGGCTTAGGCTTAGGCTTAGGCTTAGGCTTAGGCTTAGGCTTAGGCTTAGGCTTAGGCTTAGGCTTAGGCTTAGGCTTAGGCTTAGGCTTAGGCTTAGGCTTAGGCTTAGGCTTAGGCTTAGGCTTAGGCTTAGGCTTAGGCTTAGGCTTAGGCTTAGGCTTAGGCTTAGGCTTAGGCTTAGGCTTAGGCTTAGGCTTAGGCTTAGGCTTAGGCTTAGGCTTAGGCTTAGGCTTAGGCTTAGGCTTAGGCTTAGGCTTAGGCTTAGGCTTAGGCTTAGGCTTAGGCTTAGGCTTAGGCTTAGGCTTAGGCTTAGGCTTAGGCTTAGGCTTAGGCTTAGGCTTAGGCTTAGGCTTAGGCTTAGGCTTAGGCTTAGGCTTAGGCTTAGGCTTAGGCTTAGGCTTAGGCTTAGGCTTAGGCTTAGGCTTAGGCTTAGGCTTAGGCTTAGGCTTAGGCTTAGGCTTAGGCTTAGGCTTAGGCTTAGGCTTAGGCTTAGGCTTAGGCTTAGGCTTAGGCTTAGGCTTAGGCTTAGGCTTAGGCTTAGGCTTAGGCTTAGGCTTAGGCTTAGGCTTAGGCTTAGGCTTAGGCTTAGGCTTAGGCTTAGGCTTAGGCTTAGGCTTAGGCTTAGGCTTAGGCTTAGGCTTAGGCTTAGGCTTAGGCTTAGGCTTAGGCTTAGGCTTAGGCTTAGGCTTAGGCTTAGGCTTAGGCTTAGGCTTAGGCTTAGGCTTAGGCTTAGGCTTAGGCTTAGGCTTAGGCTTAGGCTTAGGCTTAGGCTTAGGCTTAGGCTTAGGCTTAGGCTTAGGCTTAGGCTTAGGCTTAGGCTTAGGCTTAGGCTTAGGCTTAGGCTTAGGCTTAGGCTTAGGCTTAGGCTTAGGCTTAGGCTTAGGCTTAGGCTTAGGCTTAGGCTTAGGCTTAGGCTTAGGCTTAGGCTTAGGCTTAGGCTTAGGCTTAGGCTTAGGCTTAGGCTTAGGCTTAGGCTTAGGCTTAGGCTTAGGCTTAGGCTTAGGCTTAGGCTTAGGCTTAGGCTTAGGCTTAGGCTTAGGCTTAGGCTTAGGCTTAGGCTTAGGCTTAGGCTTAGGCTTAGGCTTAGGCTTAGGCTTAGGCTTAGGCTTAGGCTTAGGCTTAGGCTTAGGCTTAGGCTTAGGCTTAGGCTTAGGCTTAGGCTTAGGCTTAGGCTTAGGCTTAGGCTTAGGCTTAGGCTTAGGCTTAGGCTTAGGCTTAGGCTTAGGCTTAGGCTTAGGCTTAGGCTTAGGCTTAGGCTTAGGCTTAGGCTTAGGCTTAGGCTTAGGCTTAGGCTTAGGCTTAGGCTTAGGCTTAGGCTTAGGCTTAGGCTTAGGCTTAGGCTTAGGCTTAGGCTTAGGCTTAGGCTTAGGCTTAGGCTTAGGCTTAGGCTTAGGCTTAGGCTTAGGCTTAGGCTTAGGCTTAGGCTTAGGCTTAGGCTTAGGCTTAGGCTTAGGCTTAGGCTTAGGCTTAGGCTTAGGCTTAGGCTTAGGCTTAGGCTTAGGCTTAGGCTTAGGCTTAGGCTTAGGCTTAGGCTTAGGCTTAGGCTTAGGCTTAGGCTTAGGCTTAGGCTTAGGCTTAGGCTTAGGCTTAGGCTTAGGCTTAGGCTTAGGCTTAGGCTTAGGCTTAGGCTTAGGCTTAGGCTTAGGCTTAGGCTTAGGCTTAGGCTTAGGCTTAGGCTTAGGCTTAGGCTTAGGCTTAGGCTTAGGCTTAGGCTTAGGCTTAGGCTTAGGCTTAGGCTTAGGCTTAGGCTTAGGCTTAGGCTTAGGCTTAGGCTTAGGCTTAGGCTTAGGCTTAGGCTTAGGCTTAGGCTTAGGCTTAGGCTTAGGCTTAGGCTTAGGCTTAGGCTTAGGCTTAGGCTTAGGCTTAGGCTTAGGCTTAGGCTTAGGCTTAGGCTTAGGCTTAGGCTTAGGCTTAGGCTTAGGCTTAGGCTTAGGCTTAGGCTTAGGCTTAGGCTTAGGCTTAGGCTTAGGCTTAGGCTTAGGCTTAGGCTTAGGCTTAGGCTTAGGCTTAGGCTTAGGCTTAGGCTTAGGCTTAGGCTTAGGCTTAGGCTTAGGCTTAGGCTTAGGCTTAGGCTTAGGCTTAGGCTTAGGCTTAGGCTTAGGCTTAGGCTTAGGCTTAGGCTTAGGCTTAGGCTTAGGCTTAGGCTTAGGCTTAGGCTTAGGCTTAGGCTTAGGCTTAGGCTTAGGCTTAGGCTTAGGCTTAGGCTTAGGCTTAGGCTTAGGCTTAGGCTTAGGCTTAGGCTTAGGCTTAGGCTTAGGCTTAGGCTTAGGCTTAGGCTTAGGCTTAGGCTTAGGCTTAGGCTTAGGCTTAGGCTTAGGCTTAGGCTTAGGCTTAGGCTTAGGCTTAGGCTTAGGCTTAGGCTTAGGCTTAGGCTTAGGCTTAGGCTTAGGCTTAGGCTTAGGCTTAGGCTTAGGCTTAGGCTTAGGCTTAGGCTTAGGCTTAGGCTTAGGCTTAGGCTTAGGCTTAGGCTTAGGCTTAGGCTTAGGCTTAGGCTTAGGCTTAGGCTTAGGCTTAGGCTTAGGCTTAGGCTTAGGCTTAGGCTTAGGCTTAGGCTTAGGCTTAGGCTTAGGCTTAGGCTTAGGCTTAGGCTTAGGCTTAGGCTTAGGCTTAGGCTTAGGCTTAGGCTTAGGCTTAGGCTTAGGCTTAGGCTTAGGCTTAGGCTTAGGCTTAGGCTTAGGCTTAGGCTTAGGCTTAGGCTTAGGCTTAGGCTTAGGCTTAGGCTTAGGCTTAGGCTTAGGCTTAGGCTTAGGCTTAGGCTTAGGCTTAGGCTTAGGCTTAGGCTTAGGCTTAGGCTTAGGCTTAGGCTTAGGCTTAGGCTTAGGCTTAGGCTTAGGCTTAGGCTTAGGCTTAGGCTTAGGCTTAGGCTTAGGCTTAGGCTTAGGCTTAGGCTTAGGCTTAGGCTTAGGCTTAGGCTTAGGCTTAGGCTTAGGCTTAGGCTTAGGCTTAGGCTTAGGCTTAGGCTTAGGCTTAGGCTTAGGCTTAGGCTTAGGCTTAGGCTTAGGCTTAGGCTTAGGCTTAGGCTTAGGCTTAGGCTTAGGCTTAGGCTTAGGCTTAGGCTTAGGCTTAGGCTTAGGCTTAGGCTTAGGCTTAGGCTTAGGCTTAGGCTTAGGCTTAGGCTTAGGCTTAGGCTTAGGCTTAGGCTTAGGCTTAGGCTTAGGCTTAGGCTTAGGCTTAGGCTTAGGCTTAGGCTTAGGCTTAGGCTTAGGCTTAGGCTTAGGCTTAGGCTTAGGCTTAGGCTTAGGCTTAGGCTTAGGCTTAGGCTTAGGCTTAGGCTTAGGCTTAGGCTTAGGCTTAGGCTTAGGCTTAGGCTTAGGCTTAGGCTTAGGCTTAGGCTTAGGCTTAGGCTTAGGCTTAGGCTTAGGCTTAGGCTTAGGCTTAGGCTTAGGCTTAGGCTTAGGCTTAGGCTTAGGCTTAGGCTTAGGCTTAGGCTTAGGCTTAGGCTTAGGCTTAGGCTTAGGCTTAGGCTTAGGCTTAGGCTTAGGCTTAGGCTTAGGCTTAGGCTTAGGCTTAGGCTTAGGCTTAGGCTTAGGCTTAGGCTTAGGCTTAGGCTTAGGCTTAGGCTTAGGCTTAGGCTTAGGCTTAGGCTTAGGCTTAGGCTTAGGCTTAGGCTTAGGCTTAGGCTTAGGCTTAGGCTTAGGCTTAGGCTTAGGCTTAGGCTTAGGCTTAGGCTTAGGCTTAGGCTTAGGCTTAGGCTTAGGCTTAGGCTTAGGCTTAGGCTTAGGCTTAGGCTTAGGCTTAGGCTTAGGCTTAGGCTTAGGCTTAGGCTTAGGCTTAGGCTTAGGCTTAGGCTTAGGCTTAGGCTTAGGCTTAGGCTTAGGCTTAGGCTTAGGCTTAGGCTTAGGCTTAGGCTTAGGCTTAGGCTTAGGCTTAGGCTTAGGCTTAGGCTTAGGCTTAGGCTTAGGCTTAGGCTTAGGCTTAGGCTTAGGCTTAGGCTTAGGCTTAGGCTTAGGCTTAGGCTTAGGCTTAGGCTCTAGGCTTAGGCTTAGGCTTAGGCTTAGGCTTAGGCTTAGGCTTAGGCTTAGGCTTAGGCTTAGGCTTAGGCTTAGGCTTAGGCTTAGGCTTAGGCTTAGGCTTAGGCTTAGGCTTAGGCTTAGGCTTAGGCTTAGGCTTAGGCTTAGGCTTAGGCTTAGGCTTAGGCTTAGGCTTAGGCTTAGGCTTAGGCTTAGGCTTAGGCTTAGGCTTAGGCTTAGGCTTAGGCTTAGGCTTAGGCTTAGGCTTAGGCTTAGGCTTAGGCTTAGGCTTAGGCTTAGGCTTAGGCTTAGGCTTAGGCTTAGGCTTAGGCTTAGGCTTAGGCTTAGGCTTAGGCTTAGGCTTAGGCTTAGGCTTAGGCTTAGGCTTAGGCTTAGGCTTAGGCTTAGGCTTAGGCTTAGGCTTAGGCTTAGGCTTAGGCTTAGGCTTAGGCTTAGGCTTAGGCTTAGGCTTAGGCTTAGGCTTAGGCTTAGGCTTAGGCTTAGGCTTAGGCTTAGGCTTAGGCTTAGGCTTAGGCTTAGGCTTAGGCTTAGGCTTAGGCTTAGGCTTAGGCTTAGGCTTAGGCTTAGGCTTAGGCTTAGGCTTAGGCTTAGGCTTAGGCTTAGGCTTAGGCTTAGGCTTAGGCTTAGGCTTAGGCTTAGGCTTAGGCTTAGGCTTAGGCTTAGGCTTAGGCTTAGGCTTAGGCTTAGGCTTAGGCTTAGGCTTAGGCTTAGGCTTAGGCTTAGGCTTAGGCTTAGGCTTAGGCTTAGGCTTAGGCTTAGGCTTAGGCTTAGGCTTAGGCTTAGGCTTAGGCTTAGGCTTAGGCTTAGGCTTAGGCTTAGGCTTAGGCTTAGGCTTAGGCTTAGGCTTAGGCTTAGGCTTAGGCTTAGGCTTAGGCTTAGGCTTAGGCTTAGGCTTAGGCTTAGGCTTAGGCTTAGGCTTAGGCTTAGGCTTAGGCTTAGGCTTAGGCTTAGGCTTAGGCTTAGGCTTAGGCTTAGGCTTAGGCTTAGGCTTAGGCTTAGGCTTAGGCTTAGGCTTAGGCTTAGGCTTAGGCTTAGGCTTAGGCTTAGGCTTAGGCTTAGGCTTAGGCTTAGGCTTAGGCTTAGGCTTAGGCTTAGGCTTAGGCTTAGGCTTAGGCTTAGGCTTAGGCTTAGGCTTAGGCTTAGGCTTAGGCTTAGGCTTAGGCTTAGGCTTAGGCTTAGGCTTAGGCTTAGGCTTAGGCTTAGGCTTAGGCTTAGGCTTAGGCTTAGGCTTAGGCTTAGGCTTAGGCTTAGGCTTAGGCTTAGGCTTAGGCTTAGGCTTAGGCTTAGGCTTAGGCTTAGGCTTAGGCTTAGGCTTAGGCTTAGGCTTAGGCTTAGGCTTAGGCTTAGGCTTAGGCTTAGGCTTAGGCTTAGGCTTAGGCTTAGGCTTAGGCTTAGGCTTAGGCTTAGGCTTAGGCTTAGGCTTAGGCTTAGGCTTAGGCTTAGGCTTAGGCTTAGGCTTAGGCTTAGGCTTAGGCTTAGGCTTAGGCTTAGGCTTAGGCTTAGGCTTAGGCTTAGGCTTAGGCTTAGGCTTAGGCTTAGGCTTAGGCTTAGGCTTAGGCTTAGGCTTAGGCTTAGGCTTAGGCTTAGGCTTAGGCTTAGGCTTAGGCTTAGGCTTAGGCTTAGGCTTAGGCTTAGGCTTAGGCTTAGGCTTAGGCTTAGGCTTAGGCTTAGGCTTAGGCTTAGGCTTAGGCTTAGGCTTAGGCTTAGGCTTAGGCTTAGGCTTAGGCTTAGGCTTAGGCTTAGGCTTAGGCTTAGGCTTAGGCTTAGGCTTAGGCTTAGGCTTAGGCTTAGGCTTAGGCTTAGGCTTAGGCTTAGGCTTAGGCTTAGGCTTAGGCTTAGGCTTAGGCTTAGGCTTAGGCTTAGGCTTAGGCTTAGGCTTAGGCTTAGGCTTAGGCTTAGGCTTAGGCTTAGGCTTAGGCTTAGGCTTAGGCTTAGGCTTAGGCTTAGGCTTAGGCTTAGGCTTAGGCTTAGGCTTAGGCTTAGGCTTAGGCTTAGGCTTAGGCTTAGGCTTAGGCTTAGGCTTAGGCTTAGGCTTAGGCTTAGGCTTAGGCTTAGGCTTAGGCTTAGGCTTAGGCTTAGGCTTAGGCTTAGGCTTAGGCTTAGGCTTAGGCTTAGGCTTAGGCTTAGGCTTAGGCTTAGGCTTAGGCTTAGGCTTAGGCTTAGGCTTAGGCTTAGGCTTAGGCTTAGGCTTAGGCTTAGGCTTAGGCTTAGGCTTAGGCTTAGGCTTAGGCTTAGGCTTAGGCTTAGGCTTAGGCTTAGGCTTAGGCTTAGGCTTAGGCTTAGGCTTAGGCTTAGGCTTAGGCTTAGGCTTAGGCTTAGGCTTAGGCTTAGGCTTAGGCTTAGGCTTAGGCTTAGGCTTAGGCTTAGGCTTAGGCTTAGGCTTAGGCTTAGGCTTAGGCTTAGGCTTAGGCTTAGGCTTAGGCTTAGGCTTAGGCTTAGGCTTAGGCTTAGGCTTAGGCTTAGGCTTAGGCTTAGGCTTAGGCTTAGGCTTAGGCTTAGGCTTAGGCTTAGGCTTAGGCTTAGGCTTAGGCTTAGGCTTAGGCTTAGGCTTAGGCTTAGGCTTAGGCTTAGGCTTAGGCTTAGGCTTAGGCTTAGGCTTAGGCTTAGGCTTAGGCTTAGGCTTAGGCTTAGGCTTAGGCTTAGGCTTAGGCTTAGGCTTAGGCTTAGGCTTAGGCTTAGGCTTAGGCTTAGGCTTAGGCTTAGGCTTAGGCTTAGGCTTAGGCTTAGGCTTAGGCTTAGGCTTAGGCTTAGGCTTAGGCTTAGGCTTAGGCTTAGGCTTAGGCTTAGGCTTAGGCTTAGGCTTAGGCTTAGGCTTAGGCTTAGGCTTAGGCTTAGGCTTAGGCTTAGGCTTAGGCTTAGGCTTAGGCTTAGGCTTAGGCTTAGGCTTAGGCTTAGGCTTAGGCTTAGGCTTAGGCTTAGGCTTAGGCTTAGGCTTAGGCTTAGGCTTAGGCTTAGGCTTAGGCTTAGGCTTAGGCTTAGGCTTAGGCTTAGGCTTAGGCTTAGGCTTAGGCTTAGGCTTAGGCTTAGGCTTAGGCTTAGGCTTAGGCTTAGGCTTAGGCTTAGGCTTAGGCTTAGGCTTAGGCTTAGGCTTAGGCTTAGGCTTAGGCTTAGGCTTAGGCTTAGGCTTAGGCTTAGGCTTAGGCTTAGGCTTAGGCTTAGGCTTAGGCTTAGGCTTAGGCTTAGGCTTAGGCTTAGGCTTAGGCTTAGGCTTAGGCTTAGGCTTAGGCTTAGGCTTAGGCTTAGGCTTAGGCTTAGGCTTAGGCTTAGGCTTAGGCTTAGGCTTAGGCTTAGGCTTAGGCTTAGGCTTAGGCTTAGGCTTAGGCTTAGGCTTAGGCTTAGGCTTAGGCTTAGGCTTAGGCTTAGGCTTAGGCTTAGGCTTAGGCTTAGGCTTAGGCTTAGGCTTAGGCTTAGGCTTAGGCTTAGGCTTAGGCTTAGGCTTAGGCTTAGGCTTAGGCTTAGGCTTAGGCTTAGGCTTAGGCTTAGGCTTAGGCTTAGGCTTAGGCTTAGGCTTAGGCTTAGGCTTAGGCTTAGGCTTAGGCTTAGGCTTAGGCTTAGGCTTAGGCTTAGGCTTAGGCTTAGGCTTAGGCTTAGGCTTAGGCTTAGGCTTAGGCTTAGGCTTAGGCTTAGGCTTAGGCTTAGGCTTAGGCTTAGGCTTAGGCTTAGGCTTAGGCTTAGGCTTAGGCTTAGGCTTAGGCTTAGGCTTAGGCTTAGGCTTAGGCTTAGGCTTAGGCTTAGGCTTAGGCTTAGGCTTAGGCTTAGGCTTAGGCTTAGGCTTAGGCTTAGGCTTAGGCTTAGGCTTAGGCTTAGGCTTAGGCTTAGGCTTAGGCTTAGGCTTAGGCTTAGGCTTAGGCTTAGGCTTAGGCTTAGGCTTAGGCTTAGGCTTAGGCTTAGGCTTAGGCTTAGGCTTAGGCTTAGGCTTAGGCTTAGGCTTAGGCTTAGGCTTAGGCTTAGGCTTAGGCTTAGGCTTAGGCTTAGGCTTAGGCTTAGGCTTAGGCTTAGGCTTAGGCTTAGGCTTAGGCTTAGGCTTAGGCTTAGGCTTAGGCTTAGGCTTAGGCTTAGGCTTAGGCTTAGGCTTAGGCTTAGGCTTAGGCTTAGGCTTAGGCTTAGGCTTAGGCTTAGGCTTAGGCTTAGGCTTAGGCTTAGGCTTAGGCTTAGGCTTAGGCTTAGGCTTAGGCTTAGGCTTAGGCTTAGGCTTAGGCTTAGGCTTAGGCTTAGGCTTAGGCTTAGGCTTAGGCTTAGGCTTAGGCTTAGGCTTAGGCTTAGGCTTAGGCTTAGGCTTAGGCTTAGGCTTAGGCTTAGGCTTAGGCTTAGGCTTAGGCTTAGGCTTAGGCTTAGGCTTAGGCTTAGGCTTAGGCTTAGGCTTAGGCTTAGGCTTAGGCTTAGGCTTAGGCTTAGGCTTAGGCTTAGGCTTAGGCTTAGGCTTAGGCTTAGGCTTAGGCTTAGGCTTAGGCTTAGGCTTAGGCTTAGGCTTAGGCTTAGGCTTAGGCTTAGGCTTAGGCTTAGGCTTAGGCTTAGGCTTAGGCTTAGGCTTAGGCTTAGGCTTAGGCTTAGGCTTAGGCTTAGGCTTAGGCTTAGGCTTAGGCTTAGGCTTAGGCTTAGGCTTAGGCTTAGGCTTAGGCTTAGGCTTAGGCTTAGGCTTAGGCTTAGGCTTAGGCTTAGGCTTAGGCTTAGGCTTAGGCTTAGGCTTAGGCTTAGGCTTAGGCTTAGGCTTAGGCTTAGGCTTAGGCTTAGGCTTAGGCTTAGGCTTAGGCTTAGGCTTAGGCTTAGGCTTAGGCTTAGGCTTAGGCTTAGGCTTAGGCTTAGGCTTAGGCTTAGGCTTAGGCTTAGGCTTAGGCTTAGGCTTAGGCTTAGGCTTAGGCTTAGGCTTAGGCTTAGGCTTAGGCTTAGGCTTAGGCTTAGGCTTAGGCTTAGGCTTAGGCTTAGGCTTAGGCTTAGGCTTAGGCTTAGGCTTAGGCTTAGGCTTAGGCTTAGGCTTAGGCTTAGGCTTAGGCTTAGGCTTAGGCTTAGGCTTAGGCTTAGGCTTAGGCTTAGGCTTAGGCTTAGGCTTAGGCTTAGGCTTAGGCTTAGGCTTAGGCTTAGGCTTAGGCTTAGGCTTAGGCTTAGGCTTAGGCTTAGGCTTAGGCTTAGGCTTAGGCTTAGGCTTAGGCTTAGGCTTAGGCTTAGGCTTAGGCTTAGGCTTAGGCTTAGGCTTAGGCTTAGGCTTAGGCTTAGGCTTAGGCTTAGGCTTAGGCTTAGGCTTAGGCTTAGGCTTAGGCTTAGGCTTAGGCTTAGGCTTAGGCTTAGGCTTAGGCTTAGGCTTAGGCTTAGGCTTAGGCTTAGGCTTAGGC